>OZ025260.1:4697497-5297497 GCA_964019135.1 Arenicola marina | reverse complement strand
CGCTTGGCGAATGGATTATGAGACTGACGCGCTGCCTACTGCGCTACCGAGGCATCTACTACCGTTATGTCATGTGGTCAAATTTGTCGGTAGTAACGGCGTTAGTATTTTTTTTGAAATTAACGACGACTGTCTGACAACTTTGATAAGTTTTGGCCACGTGGGAGTGGCAAGTGTCAGTTAAACATGAGGAAAAAAGACCGAAATAAGTGGGTACATATGTCAATCCTCTGCCATCATGTATGTAGGTAGAATGCAGGATATGTAGTGAGACTATTACATGCCATCGGGACCAAGCTATTCTAAATTGAGGAGTGAATCACATGGATAGCCTCTGTTGTATAAGCAGAGTTTGACAGTCCACACTGAAAGAGGGCAGAAACGGGATCCGAAAAATCATTTCAGCGATGATAGACTTGTTTGAGAGTTAAAATGAAGGTTTTGTCCGTTGAAAAAGGATGTGCCCCAGGTGAGGATCGAACTCACGACCTTCAGATCGCTCTTCGCTTGGCGAATGGATTATGAGACTGACGCGCTGTCTTCGCTTGGCGATTGGATTATGAGACTGACGCGCTGCCTACTGCGCTACCGAGGCATCTACTATCGTTACGTCATGTGGTCAAATTTGTCGGTAGTAACGGCGTTAGTATCTTTTTTTGAAATTAACGACGACTGTCGGACAACTTTGATAAGTTTTGGCCACGTGGGAGTGGCAAGTGTCAGTTAAACATGAGAAAAAAAGACCGAAATAAGTGAGTACATATGTCAATCCTCTGCCATTATGTATGTAGGTAGAATGCAGGATATGTAGTGAGACTATTACATGCCATCGGGACCAAGCTATTCTAAATAGAGGAGTGAATCACATGGATGGCCTCTGTTGTATGAGCAGAGTTTGACAGTCCACACTGAAAGAGGGAAGAAACGGGATCCGAAAAATCATTTCAGCGATGATAGACTTGTTTGAGAGTTAAAATGAAGGTTTTGTCAGTTGAAAAAGAATGTGCCCCAGGTGAGGATCGAACTCACGACCTTCAGATCGCTCTTCGCTTGGCGAATGGATTATGAGACTGACGCGCTGCCTACTGCGCTACCGAGGCATCTACTATCGTCACGTGACGTGGTCAAATTTATGGGTAGTAACGGCGTTAGTATTTTTTTTGAAATTAACGACGACTGTCGGACAACTTTGATAAGTTTTGGCCACGTGGGAGTGGCAAGTGTCAGAGGAAAAAGGACCGAAATAAGTGGGTACAAATGTCAATCCTCTGCCATTAGGTATGCAGGTAGAATGCAGGATATGTAGTGAGACTATTACATGCCATCGGGACCAAGCTATTCTAAATAGAGGAGTGAATTACATGGATAGCCTTTGTTGTATAAGCAGAGTTTGACAGTTCACACTGAAAGAGGGAAGAAACGGGATCCGAAAAATCATTTCAGCGATAATAGACTTGTTTGAGAGTTAGAATGAAGGTTTTGTCCGTTGAAAAAGGATGTGCCCCAGGTGAGGATCGAACTCACGACCTTCAGATCGCTCTTCGCTTGGCGAATTGATTATGAGACTGACGCGCTGCCTACTGCGCTACCGAGGCATCTACTATCGTTACGTCATGTGGTCAAATTTGTCGGTAGTAACGGCGTTAGTATTTTTTTTGAAATTAACGACGACTGTCGGACAACTTTGATGAGTTTTGGCCACGTGGGATTGGCAAGTGTCAGTTAAACACGAGGAAAAAGGACCGAAATAAGTGGGTACATATGTCAATCCACTGCCATTATGTATGTAGGTAGAATGCAGGATATGTAGTGCGACTATTACATGCCATCGGGACCCAAGCTATTCTAAATAGAGGAGTGAATCACATGGATAACCTTTGTTGTATAAGCAGAGTATGACAGTTCACACTGTAAGAGGGCAGAAACGGGATCCGAAAAATCATTTCAGCGATGATAGACTTGTTTGAGATTTAAAATGAAGGTTTTGTCCGTTGAAAAAGGATGTGCCCCAGGTGAGGATCGAACTCACGACCTTCAGATCGCTCTTCGCTTGGCGAATGGATTATGAGACTGACGCGCTGCCTACTGCGCTACCGAGGCATCTACTATCGTTACGTCATGTGGTCAAATTTATCGGTAGTAACGGCGTTAGTATCTTTTTTGAAATTAACGACGATTGTCGGACAAATTTGATAAGTTTTGGCCACGTGCGATAGGCACGTGTCAGTTAAACATGAGAAAAAAAGATCGAAATAAGTGAGTACATATGTCAATCCTCTGCCATTATGTATGTAGGTAGAATGCAGGATATGTAGTGAGACTATTACATGCCATCGGGACCAAGCTATTCTAATTAGAGGAGTGAGTCACATGGATAGCCTTTGTTGTATAAGCAGAGTATGACAGTTCACACTGAAAGAGGGCAGAAACGGGATCCGAAAAATCATTTCAGCGATGATAGACTTGTTTGAGAGTTAAAATGAAGGTTTTGTCCGTTGAAAAAGGATGTGCCCCAGGTGAGGATCGAACTCACGACCTTCAGATCGCTCTTCGCTTGGCGAATGGATTATGAGACTGACGCGCTGCCTACTGCGCTACCGAGGCATATACTATCGCTACGTCATGTGGTCAAATTTGTCGGTAGTAACGGCGTTAGTATCTTTTTTTGAAATTAACGACGACTGTCGGCCAAATTTGATAAGTTTTGGCCACGTGAGATTGGCAAGTGTCAGTTAAACATGAGGAAAAAGGACCGAAATAAGTGGGTACATATGTCAATCCTCTACCATTATGTATGTAGGTAGAATGCAGGATATGTAGTGAGACTATTACATGCCATCGGGACCAAGCTATTCTAAATAGAGGAGTGAATCACATGGATGGCCTCTGTTGTATAAGCAGAGTTTGACAGTCCACACTGAAAGAGGGAAGAAACGGGATCCGAAAAATCATTTCAGCGATGATAGACTTGTTTGAGAGTTAAAATGAAGGTTTTGTCAGTTGAAAAAGAATGTGCCCCAGGTGAGGATCGAACTCACGACCTTCAGATCGCTCTTCGCTTGGCGAATGGATTATGAGACTGACGCGTTGTCTTCGCTTGGCGAATGGATTATGAGACTGACGCGCTGCCTACTGCGCTACCGAGGCATCTACTATCGTCAAATCACGTGGTCAAATTTATGGGTAGTAACGGCGTTAGCATTTTTTTTGAAATTAACGACGACTGTCGGACAACTTTGATAAGTTTTGGCCACGTGGGAGTGGCAAGTGTCAGAGGAAAAAGGATCGAAATAAGTGGGTACAAATGTCAATCCTCTGCCATTATGTATGCAGGTAGAATGCAGGATATGTAGTGAGACTATTACATGCCATCGGGACCAAGCTATTCTAAATAGAGGAGTGAATCACATGGATAGCCTTTGTTGTATAAGCAGAGTATGACAGTTCACATTGTAAGAGGGCAGAAACGGGATCCGAAAAATCATTTCAGCGATGACAGACATGTTTGAGAGTTAAAATGAAGGTTTTGTCCGTTGAAAACGGATGTGCCCCAGGTGAGGATCGAACTCACGACCTTCAGATCGCTCTTCGCTTGGCGAATGGATTATGAGACTGACGCGCTGCCTACTGCGCTACCGAGGCATCTACTATCGTTACGTCATGTGGTCAAATTTGTCGGTAGTAACAACGTTAGTATTTTTTTTTAAATTAACGACGACTGTCGGAAAACTTTGATAAGTTTTGGCCACGCGGGATTGGCAAGTGTCAGTTAAATACGAGGAAAAAGGACCGAAATAAGTGGGTACATATGTCAATCCTCTGCCATTATGTATGTAGGTAGAATGCAGGATACGTAGTGCGACTATTACATGCCATCGGGACCCAAGCTACTCTAAATAGAGGAGTGAATCACATGGATAGCCTTTGTTGTATAAGCAGAGTATGACAGTTCACACTGTAAGAGGGCAGAAACGGGATCCGAAAAATCATTTCAGCGATGATAGACATGTTTGAGAGTTAAAATGACGGTTTTGTCCGTTGAAAAAGGATGTGCCCCAGGTGAGGATCGAACACACGACCTTCAGATCGCTCTTCGCTTGGCGAATGGATTATGAGACTGATGCGT
This sequence comes from Arenicola marina, assembly GCA_964019135.1. Lineage (NCBI taxonomy): Eukaryota > Metazoa > Annelida > Polychaeta > Arenicolidae > Arenicola > Arenicola marina. Next base: position 5,293,371 of record OZ025260.1, on the reverse strand, counting down.
TGTCTTCGCTTGGCGAATGGATTATGAGACTGACGCGCTGCCTACTGCGCTACCGAGGCATCTACTATCGTTACGTCCTGTGGTCAAATTTGTCGGTAGTAACGGCGTTAGTATCTTTTTTTTGAAATTAGCGACGACTGTCGGACAACTTTGATAAGTTTTGGCCACGTGGGAGTGGCAAGTGTCAGTTAAACACGAGGAAAAAGGACCGAAATAAGTGGGTACATATGTCAATCCTCTGCCATTATGTATGTAGGTAGAATGCAGGATATGTAGTGAGACTATTACATGCCATCGGGACCCAACGACGACTGTCGGCCAAATATGATAAGTTTTGGCCACGTGAGATTGGCAAGTGTCAGTTAAACATGAGGAAAAAAGACCGAAATAAGTGAGTGCATATGTCAATTCTCTGCCATTATGTATGTAGGTAGAATGCAGGATATGTAGTGCGACTATTACATGCCATCGGGACCCAAGCTATTCTAAATAGAGGAGTGAATCACATGGATAACCTTTGTTGTATAAGCAGAGTATGACAGTTCACACTGTAAGAGGGCAGAAACGGGATCCGAAAAATCATTTCAGCGATGATAGACTTGTTTGAGAGTTAAAATGAAGGTTTTGTCCGTTGAAAAAGGATGTGCCCCAGGTGAGGATCGAACTCACGACCTTCAGATCGCTCTTCGCTTGGCGAATGGATTATGAAACTGACGCGCTGCCTACTGCGCTACCGAGGCATCTACTACCGTTATGTCATGTGGTCAAATTTGTCGGTAGTAACGGCGTTAGTATTTTTTTTGAAATTAACGACGACTGTCTGACAACTTTGATAAGTTTTGGCCACGTGGGAGTGGCAAGTGTCAGTTAAACATGAGGAAAAAAGACCGAAATAAGTGGGTACATATGTCAATCCTCTGCCATCATGTATGTAGGTAGAATGCAGGATATGTAGTGAGACTATTACATGCCATCGGGACCAAGCTATTCTAAATTGAGGAGTGAATCACATGGATAGCCTCTGTTGTATAAGCAGAGTTTGACAGTCCACACTGAAAGAGGGCAGAAACGGGATCCGAAAAATCATTTCAGCGATGATAGACTTGTTTGAGAGTTAAAATGAAGGTTTTGTCCGTTGAAAAAGGATGTGCCCCAGGTGAGGATCGAACTCACGACCTTCAGATCGCTCTTCGCTTGGCGAATGGATTATGAGACTGACGCGCTGTCTTCGCTTGGCGATTGGATTATGAGACTGACGCGCTGCCTACTGCGCTACCGAGGCATCTACTATCGTTACGTCATGTGGTCAAATTTGTCGGTAGTAACGGCGTTAGTATCTTTTTTTGAAATTAACGACGACTGTCGGACAACTTTGATAAGTTTTGGCCACGTGGGAGTGGCAAGTGTCAGTTAAACATGAGAAAAAAAGACCGAAATAAGTGAGTACATATGTCAATCCTCTGCCATTATGTATGTAGGTAGAATGCAGGATATGTAGTGAGTCTATTACATGCCATCGGGACCAAGCTATTCTAAATAGAGGAGTGAATCACATGGATGGCCTCTGTTGTATGAGCAGAGTTTGACAGTCCACACTGAAAGAGGGAAGAAACGGGATCCGAAAAATCATTTCAGCGATGATAGACTTGTTTGAGAGTTAAAATGAAGGTTTTGTCAGTTGAAAAAGAATGTGCCCCAGGTGAGGGTCGAACTCACGACCTTCAGATCACTCTTCGCTTGGCGAATGGATTATGAGACTGACGCGCTGCCTACTGCGCTACCGAGGCATCTACTATCGTCACGTGACGTGGTCAAATTTATGGGTAGTAACGGCGTTAGTATTTTTTTTGAAATTAACGACGACTGTCGGACAACTTTGATAAGTTTTGGCCACGTGGGAGTGGCAAGTGTCAGAGGAAAAAGGACCGAAATAAGTGGGTACAAATGTCAATCCTCTGCCATTAGGTATGCAGGTAGAATGCAGGATATGTAGTGAGACTATTACATGCCATCGGGACCAAGCTATTCTAAATAGAGGAGTGAATTACATGGATAGCCTTTGTTGTATAAGCAGAGTTTGACAGTTCACACTGAAAGAGGGAAGAAACGGGATCCGAAAAATCATTTCAGCGATAATAGATTTGTTTGAGAGTTAGAATGAAGGTTTTGGCCGTTGAAAAAGGATGTGCCCCAGGTGAGGATCGAACTCACGACCTTCAGATCGCTCTTCGCTTGGCGAATTGATTATGAGACTGACGCGCTGCCTACTGCGCTACCGAGGCATCTACTATCGTTACGTCATGTGGTCAAATTTGTCGGTAGTAACGGCGTTAGTATTTTTTTTGAAATTAACGACGACTGTCGGACAACTTTGATGAGTTTTGGCCACGTGGGATTGGCAAGTGTCAGTTAAACACGAGGAAAAAGGACCGAAATAAGTGGGTACATATGTCAATCCACTGCCATTATGTATGTAGGTAGAATGCAGGATATGTAGTGCGACTATTACATGCCATCGGGACCCAAGCTATTCTAAATAGAGGAGTGAATCACATGGATAACCTTTGTTGTATAAGCAGAGTATGACAGTTCACACTGTAAGAGGGCAGAAACGGGATCCGAAAAATCATTTCAGCGATGATAGACTTGTTTGAGATTTAAAATGAAGGTTTTGTCCGTTGAAAAAGGATGTGCCCCAGGTGAGGATCGAACTCACGACCTTCAGATCGCTCTTCGCTTGGCGAATGGATTATGAGACTGACGCGCTGCCTACTGCGCTACCGAGGCATCTACTATCGTTACGTCATGTGGTCAAATTTATCGGTAGTAACGGCGTTAGTATCTTTTTTGAAATAAACGACGATTGTCGGACAAATTTGATAAGTTTTGGCCACGTGAGATAGGCAAGTGTCAGTTAAACATGAGAAAAAAAGATCGAAATAAGTGAGTACATATGTCAATCCTCTGCCATTATGTATGTAGGTAGAATGCAGGATATGTAGTGAGACTATTACATGCCATCGGGACCAAGCTATTCTAAATAGAGGAGTGAATCACATGGATGGCCTCTGTTGTATAAGCAGAGTTTGACAGTCCACACTGAAAGAGGGAAGAAACGGGATCCGAAAAATCATTTCAGCGATGATAGACTTGTTTGAGAGTTAAAATGAAGGTTTTGTCAGTTGAAAAAGAATGTGCCCCAGGTGAGGATCGAACTCACGACCTTCAGATCGCTCTTCGCTTGGCGAATGGATTATGAGACTGACGCGTTGTCTTCGCTTGGCGAATGGATTATGAGACTGACGCGCTGCCTACTGCGCTACCGAGGCATCTACTATCGTCAAATCACGTGGTCAAATTTATGGGTAGTAACGGCGTTAGCATTTTTTTTGAAATTAACGACGACTGTCGGACAATTTTGATAAGTTTTGGCCACGTGGGAGTGGCAAGTGTCAGAGGAAAAAGGACCGAAATAAGTGGGTACAAATGTCAATCCTCTGCCATTATGTATGCAGGTAGAATGCAGGATATGTAGTGAGACTATTACATGCCATCGGGACCAAGCTATTCTAAATAGAGGAGTGAATCACATGGATAGCCTTTGTTGTATAAGCAGAGTATGACAGTTCACATTGTAAGAGGGCAGAAACGGGATCCGAAAAATCATTTCAGCGATGACAGACATGTTTGAGAGTTAAAATGAAGGTTTTGTCCGTTGAAAACGGATGTGCCCCAGGTGAGGATCGAACTCACGACCTTCAGATCGCTCTTCGCTTGGCGAATGGATTATGAGACTGACGCGCTGCCTACTGCGCTACCGAGGCATCTACTATCGTTACGTCATGTGGTCAAATTTGTCGGTAGTAACAACGTTAGTATTTTTTTTTAAATTAACGACGACTGTCGGAAAACTTTGATAAGTTTTGGCCACGCGGGATTGGCAAGTGTCAGTTAAACACGAGGAAAAAGGACCGAAATAAGTGGGTACATATGTCAATCCTCTGCCATTATGTATGTAGGTAGAATGCAGGATATGTAGTGCGACTATTACATGCCATCGGGACCCAAGCTACTCTAAATAGAGGAGTGAATCACATGGATAGCCTTTGTTGTATAAGCAGAGTATGACAGTTCACACTGTAAGAGGGCAGAAACGGGATCCGAAAAATCATTTCAGCGATGATAGACATGTTTGAGAGTTAAAATGACGGTTTTGTCCGTTGAAAAAGGATGTGCCCCAGGTGAGGATCGAACACACGACCTTCAGATCGCTCTTCGCTTGGCGAATGGATTATGAGACTGATGCGTTGTCTTCGCTTGGCGAATGGATTATGAGACTGACGCGCTGCCTACTGCGCTACCGAGGCATCTACTATCGTTACGTCCTGTGGTCAAATTTGTCGGTAGTAACGGCGTTAGTATCTTTTTTTTGAAATTAGCGACGACTGTCGGACAACTTTGATAAGTTTTGGCCACGTGGGAGTGGCAAGTGTCAGTTAAACACGAGGAAAAAGGACCGAAATAAGTGGGTACATATGTCAATCCTCTGCCATTATGTATGTAGGTAGAATGCAGGATATGTAGTGAGACTATTACATGCCATCGGGACCCAACGACGACTGTCGGCCAAATATGATAAGTTTTGGCCACGTGAGATTGGCAAGTGTCAGTTAAACATGAGGAAAAAAGACCGAAATAAGTGAGTGCATATGTCAATTCTCTGCCATTATGTATGTAGGTAGAATGCAGGATATGTAGTGCGACTATTACATGCCATCGGGACCCAAGCTATTCTAAATAGAGGAGTGAATCACATGGATAACCTTTGTTGTATAAGCAGAGTATGACAGTTCACACTGTAAGAGGGCAGAAACGGGATCCGAAAAATCATTTCAGCGATGATAGACTTGTTTGAGAGTTAAAATGAAGGTTTTGTCCGTTGAAAAAGGATGTGCCTCAGGTGAGGATCGAACTCACGACCTTCAGATCGCTCTTCGCTTGGCGAATGGATTATGAGACTGACGCGCTGCCTACTGCGCTACCGAGGCATCTACTACCGTTATGTCATGTGGTCAAATTTGTCGGTAGTAACGGCGTTAGTATTTTTTTTGAAATTAACGACGACTGTCTGACAACTTTGATAAGTTTTGGCCACGTGGGAGTGGCAAGTGTCAGTTAAACATGAGGAAAAAAGACCGAAATAAGTGGGTACATATGTCAATCCTCTGCCATCGTGTATGTAGGTAGAATGCAGGATATGTAGTGAGACTATTACATGCCATCGGGACCAAGCTATTCTAAATTGAGGAGTGAATCACATGGATAGCCTCTGTTGTATAAGCAGAGTTTGACAGTCCACACTGAAAGAGGGCAGAAACGGGATCCGAAAAATCATTTCAGCGATGATAGACTTGTTTGAGAGTTAAAATGAAGGTTTTGTCCGTTGAAAAAGGATGTGCCCCAGGTGAGGATCGAACTCACGACCTTCAGATCGCTCTTCGCTTGGCGAATGGATTATGAGACTGACGCGCTGTCTTCGCTTGGCGATTGTTTTATGAGACTGACGCGCTGCCTACTGCGCTACCGAGGCATCTACTATCGTTACGTCATGTGGTCAAATTTGTCGGTAGTAACGGCGTTAGTATCTTTTTTTGAAATTAACGACGACTGTCGGACAACTTTGATAAGTTTTGGCCACGTGGGAGTGGCAAGTGTCAGTTAAACATGAGAAAAAAAGACCGAAATAAGTGAGTACATATGTCAATCCTCTGCCATTATGTATGTAGGTAGAATGCAGGATATGTAGTGAGACTATTACATGCCATCGGGACCAAGCTATTCTAAATAGAGGAGTGAATCACATGGATGGCCTCTGTTGTATGAGCAGAGTTTGACAGTCCACACTGAAAGAGGGAAGAAACGGGATCCGAAAAATCATTTCAGCGATGATAGACTTGTTTGAGAGTTAAAATGAAGGTTTTGTCCGTTGAAAAAGAATGTGCCCCAGGTGAGGATCGAACTCACGACCTTCAGATCGCTCTTCGCTTGGCGAATGGATTATGAGACTGACGCGCTGCCTACTGCGCTACCGAGGCATCTACTATCGTCACGTGACGTGGTCAAATTTATGGGTAGTAACGGCGTTAGTATTTTTTTTGAAATTAACGACGACTGTCGGACAACTTTGATAAGTTTTGGCCACGTGGGAGTGGCAAGTGTCAGAGGAAAAAGGACCGAAATAAGTGGGTACAAATGTCAATCCTCTGCCATTAGGTATGCAGGTAGAATGCAGGATATGTAGTGAGACTATTACATGCCATCGGGACCAAGCTATTCTAAATAGAGGAGTGAATTACATGGATAGCCTTTGTTGTATAAGCAGAGTTTGACAGTTCACACTGAAAGAGGGAAGAAACGGGATCCGAAAAATCATTTCAGCGATAATAGATTTGTTTGAGAGTTAGAATGAAGGTTTTGTCCGTTGAAAAAGGATGTGCCCCAGGTGAGGATCGAACTCACGACCTTCAGATCGCTCTTCGCTTGGCGAATTGATTATGAGACTGACGCGCTGCCTACTGCGCTACCGAGGCATCTACTATCGTTACGTCATGTGGTCAAATTTGTCGGTAGTAACGGCGTTAGTATTTTTTTTGAAATTAACGACGACTGTCGGACAACTTTGACGAGTTTTGGCCACGTGGGATTGGCAAGTGTCAGTTAAACACGAGGAAAAAGGACCGAAATAAGTGGGTACATATGTCAATCCACTGCCATTATGTATGTAGGTAGAATGCAGGATATGTAGTGCGACTATTACATGCCATCGGGACCCAAGCTATTCTAAATAGAGGAGTGAATCACATGGATAACCTTTGTTGTATAAGCAGAGTATGACAGTTCACACTGTAAGAGGGCAGAAACGGGATCCGAAAAATCATTTCAGCGATGATAGACTTGTTTCAGATTTAAAATGAAGGTTTTGTCCGTTGAAAAAGGATGTGCCCCAGGTGAGGATCGAACTCACGACCTTCAGATCGCTCTTCGCTTGGCGAATGGATTATGAGACTGACGCGCTGCCTACTGCGCTATCGAGGCATCTACTATCGTTACGTCATGTGGTCAAATTTATCGGTAGTAACGGCGTTAGTATCTTTTTTGAAATTAACGACGATTGTCGGACAAATTTGATAAGTTTTGGCCACGTGAGATAGGCAAGTGTCAGTTAAACATGAGAAAAAAAGATCGAAATAAGTGAGTACATATGTCAATCCTCTGCCATTATGTATGTAGGTAGAATGCAGGATATGTAGTGAGACTATTACATGCCATCGGGACCAAGCTATTCTAATTAGAGGAGTGAATCACATGGATAGCCTTTGTTGTATAAGCAGAGTATGACAGTTCACACTGAAAGAGGGCAGAAACGGGATCCGAAAAATCATTTCAGCGATGATAGACTTGTTTGAGAGTTAAAATGAAGGTTTTGTCCGTTGAAAAAGGATGTGCCCCAGGTGAGGATCGAACTCACGACCTTCAGATCGCTCTTCGCTTGGCGAATGGATTATGAGACTGACGCGCTGCCTACTGCGCTACCGAGGCATCTACTATCGTTACGTCCTGTGGTCAAATTTGTCGGTAGTAACGGCGTTAGTATCTTTTTTTTGAAATTAACGACGACTGTCGGACAACTTTGATAAGTTTTGGCCACGTGGGAGTGGCAAGTGTCAGTTAAACATGAGAAAAAAAGACCGAAATAAGTGAGTACATATGTCAATCCTCTGCCATTATGTATGTAGGTAGAATGCAGGATATGTAGTGAGACTATTACATGCCATCGGGACCAAGCTATTCTAAATAGAGGAGTGAATCACATGGATGGCCTCTGTTGTATGAGCAGAGTTTGACAGTCCACACTGAAAGAGGGAAGAAACGGGATCCGAAAAATCATTTCAGCGATGATAGACTTGTTTGAGAGTTAAAATGAAGGTTTTGTCAGTTGAAAAAGAATGTGCCCCAGGTGAGGATCGAACTCACGACCTTCAGATCGCTCTTCGCTTGGCGAATGGATTATGAGACTGACGCGCTGCCTACTGCGCTACCGAGGCATCTACTATCGTCACGTGACGTGGTCAAATTTATGGGTAGTAACGGCGTTAGTATTTTTTTTGAAATTAACGACGACTGTCGGACAACTTTGATAAGTTTTGGCCACGTGGGAGTGGCAAGTGTCAGAGGAAAAAGGACCGAAATAAGTGGGTACAAATGTCAATCCTCTGCCATTAGGTATGCAGGTAGAATGCAGGATATGTAGTGAGACTATTACATGCCATCGGGACCAAGCTATTCTAAATAGAGGAGTGAATTACATGGATAGCCTTTGTTGTATAAGCAGAGTTTGACAGTTCACACTGAAAGAGGGAAGAAACGGGATCCGAAAAATCATTTCAGCGATAATAGACTTGTTTGAGAGTTAGAATGAAGGTTTTGTCCGTTGAAAAAGGATGTGCCCCAGGTGAGGATCGAACTCACGACCTTCAGATCGCTCTTCGCTTGGCGAATTGATTATGAGACTGACGCGCTGCCTACTGCGCTACCGAGGCATCTACTATCGTTACGTCATGTGGTCAAATTTGTCGGTAGTAACGGCGTTAGTATTTTTTTTGAAATTAACGACGACTGTCGGACAACTTTGATGAGTTTTGGCCACGTGGGATTGGCAAGTGTCAGTTAAACACGAGGAAAAAGGACCGAAATAAGTGGGTACATATGTCAATCCACTGCCATTATGTATGTAGGTAGAATGCAGAATATGTAGTGCGACTATTACATGCCATCGTGACCCAAGCTATTCTAAATAGAGGAGTGAATCACATGGATAACCTTTGTTGTATAAGCAGAGTATGACAGTTCACACTGTAAGAGGGCAGAAACGGGATCCGAAAAATCATTTCAGCGATGATAGACTTGTTTCAGATTTAAAATGAAGGTTTTGTCCGTTGAAAAAGGATGTGCCCCAGGTGAGGATCGAACTCACGACCTTCAGATCGCTCTTCGCTTGGCGAATGGATTATGAGACTGACGCGCTGCCTACTGCGCTACCGAGGCATCTACTATCGTTACGTCATGTGGTCAAATTTATCGGTAGTAACGGCGTTAGTATCTTTTTTGAAATTAACGACGATTGTCGGACAAATTTGATAAGTTTTGGCCACGTGAGATAGGCAAGTGTCAGTTAAACATGAGAAAAAAAGATCGAAATAAGTGAGTACATATGTCAATCCTCTGCCATTATGTATGTAGGTAGAATGCAGGATATGTAGTGAGACTATTACATGCCATCGGGACCAAGCTATTCTAATTAGAGGAGTGAATCACATGGATAGCCTTTGTTGTATAAGCAGAGTATGACAGTTCACACTGAAAGAGGGCAGAAACGGGATCCGAAAAATCATTTCAGCGATGATAGACTTGTTTGAGAGTTAAAATGAAGGTTTTGTCCGTTGAAAAAGGATGTGCCCCAGATGAGGATCGAACTCACGACCTTCAGATCGCTCTTCGCTTGGCGAATGGATTATGAGACTGACGCGCTGCCTACTGCGCTAGCGAGGCATCTACTATCGTTACGTCCTGTGGTCAAATTTGTCGGTAGTAACGGCGTTAGTATTTTTTTTTGAAATTAACGACGACTGTCGGACAACTTTGATAAGTTTTGGCCACGTGGGAGTGGCAAGTGTCAGTTAAACATGAGAAAAAAAGACCGAAATAAGTGAGTACATATGTCAATCCTCTGCCATTATGTATGTAGGTAGAATGCAGGATATGTAGTGAGACTATTACATGCCATCGGGGCCAAGCTATTCTAAATAGAGGAGTGAATCACATGGATAGCCTCTGTTGTATAAGCAGAGTTTGACAGTCCACACTGAAAGAGGGAAGAAACGGGATCCTAAAAATCATTTCAGCGACGATAAACTTGTTTGAGAGTTAAAATGAAGGTTTTGTCAGTTGAAAAAGAATGTGCCCCAGGTGAGGATCGAACTCACGACCTTCAGATCGCTCTTCGCTTGGCAAATGGATTATGAGACTGACGCGCTGCCTACTGCGCTACCGAGGCATCTACTATCGTCACGTGACGTGGTCAAATTTATGGGTAGTAACGGCGTTAGTATTTTTTTTGAAATTAACGACGACTGTCGGACAACTTTGATAAGTTTTGGCCACGTGGGAGTGGCAAGTGTCAGAGGAAAAAGGACCGAAATAAGTGGGTACAAATGTCAATCCTCTGCCATTATGTATGCATGTAGAATGCAGGATATGTAGTGAGACTATTACATGCCATCGGGACCAAGCTATTCTAAATAGAGGAGTGAATTACATGGATAGCCTTTGTTGTATAAGCAGAGTTTGACAGTTCACACTGAAAGAGGGAAGAAACGGGATCCGAAAAATCATTTCAGCGATGATAGACATGTTTGAGAGTTAAAATGAAGGTTTTGTCCGTTGAAAAAGGATGTGCCCCAGGTGAGGATCGAACTCACGACCTTCAGATCGCTCTTCGCTTGGCGAATGGATTATGAGACTGACGCGCTGCCTACTGCGCTACCGAGGCATCTACTATCGTTACGTCATGTGGTCAAATTTGTCGGTAGTAACGGCGTTAGTATCTTTTTTTGAAATTAACGACGACTGTCGGACAACTTTGATAAGTTTTGGCCACGTGAGATTGCCAAGTGTCAGTTAAACATGAGAAAAAAAGACCGAAATAAGTGAGTACATATGTCGATCCACTGCCATTATGTATGTGGGTAGAATGCAGGATATGTAGTGAGACTATTACATGCCATCGGGACCAAGCTATTCTAAATAGAGGAGTGAATCACATGGATAGCCTCTGTTGTATAAACAGAGTTTGACAGTTCACACTGAAAGAGGTAAGAAACGGGATCCGAAAATTCATTTCAGCGATGATAGACTTGTTTGAGAGTTAAAATGAAGGTTTTGTCCGTTGAAAAAGGATGTGCCCCAGGTGAGGATCGAACTCACGACCTTCAGATCGCTCTTCGCATGGCGAATGGATTATGAGACTGACGCGCTGCCTACTGCGCTACCGAGGCATCTTATCATCGACACGTCACGTGGTCAAATTCGTCGGTAGTAACGGCGTTAGTATTTTTGGTGAAATTAATGACGACTGTCGATCGGAGGACGCCGCTGAAGCGGAAAGACGTGTTTAGTTGACACTGGGTTTGATGTTATTTTGGTTTCATTTTGCAGGGTTTTCCGAATATTTTTGTATTGTGTGTGGTTGCAAGATACTTGTCGTCACTTATATGTGGATATAAGGTCGTTTGTGGATGAATATTGTACTTATTTCAGGGTTTTAATTTTTGGTTTTCTAACTTGAGGTATTGTCGCTCACTCAGGGCCGGCCGGTTGGTGCCATTGGGTACCGCTGCGTGGCGCCCTGACCTGTGCTCATTCAGTTCGTGCGCCTTTCTTTCAGGGCTTTGCCATCACGCGTCGTACTTTGTCTTTGTTCTGCTGATCATTCAACTATACTTTTCATGCACAACTTAAAGAGTTAGACACCCAATCATGGGAGCCGACTCAAAACAAAACAAGAGAACACGGAGTGACTCTCCACCAGAAACTCCTCCAATTGATAGCCAAATCTTCTCACGATACTTAATAGTTCATGGAACAGATGACAACAACCCTCTCAACAAATTGTCTCCTTTTGCAATAGCTAAAGGTATCCAAGGACTTGCTGGCGAACCGAAATCTGTTCAGAGATTGCGTTCAGGTGACCTTCTCATCGAAGTCACACGCAAAGCCCACTCCGAAAATCTATTGCGATCCAAACTCCTTGCAAATATTCCAATAGATGTCTCTCCTCACAGAAGTTTAAACAATAGCAAGGGAGTTATCCGCTGTAGAGACCTCCAACCCTGCTCCGATGAAGAAATTGTTGCGGAACTCTCACACGTTGGTGTCATTGAAGCCAAACGAATCTCAATCACGAAAAACGGAGACAAAATACGAACCAACACTATCATCTTAACCTTCAACACCCCAACCCTACCTGACCGTATTCTGGCTGGTTACATACGTATCCCAGTCCAGCCATACATCCCCAATCCGCTTAGATGCTTCAACTGCCAAAAATTTGGACACAGTAAAAACAGCTGCAAAAGAGGTGTCGTTTGTGCTCGCTGCGGCGAGTCTGGTCACAATGACGCCTCGTGTAGCAATGAAATACTGTGCATAAATTGTAAAGGCAACCATCACTCATATGCAAAAGATTGCCCTGTTTGGAAAACTGAGAAATCCATTCAAGAGATTCGTGTCACTCGAAACATCTCTTTCCCTGATGCAAGAAAGTTAATAGAAAGCACCAGTACACAACAACCTGCAACTAGCTACGCCCAAGTAACCAGCTCAAAGCAGCAACAAAAGCAACAGATTCAAATGAAGTCAGTGGCGACAAACACTGACATTTCATGGCATCCTCGAGCCCAATTTGCTTTCCAAACGACATCGAGCAATGTTGATTTACAAGCCACCAAAGTTCAAACATCTTCATCGACATCTCAAACTGAAAAAAACACAGCAACAAAAGATCCTAAAACACAATCGAATATGGCAAAAACAAAACCACCCAGTCAAAAGAAAGTTGATAAACGTCATCAGAACACCGACAAAATAAAAACTACATCATCTCGTTTCGAACATCTCGAAGAGATGGAAGTGGAATGGTCCGCAAACAAAGATGGAGATGAGCCACACGAAAACACAAAAGACACTGTCCCAAAGGGATAAACCATGGCTTCCATCTTGCAATGGAACTGTAGAGGTCTTAGAGCAAACATAGAAGAAATCCATAGCCTTTTAGAACAATATAACCCAGTTGCCATTTGTCTTCAGGAAACTTTCATGAAAGATAAAGGCGACATCAACATTCCAAAATATAGCAGCTATGACATACCTTGTCAAGATACAGAAGACAAAGTGAAAGGAGGGGTCTCCATTTATATAAATGAAAATATTCCTCACAGTGAAATACCTCTACAAACGAATCTCCAAGCTGTTGCCACACGGGTAACACTACACAAACCTATCTCTCTTTGCTCAATATATATTCCACCCAGTTGCCCCTTGCTCAAAACGGATTTGGAGAATATTCTCGTACAACTTCCTACACCATTTATTATACTCGGAGATTTTAACGCGCACAATACGTTATGGGGCTGTAAAGACACACTACCAAAAGGAAAAGTTATACACGATTTTATTATGAAAAACGACCTGATACTATCTAACGATGGTACTATAACATATATACATCCAGGGAATGGTGGCAAATCGGCAATAGATCTAACTTTATGCCATCCTAATATATATCTTGATTTTGATTGGGCAGTTGATACTGATCTTCATGGCAGTGACCATTTTCCTATCATTCTCCATAACAATAATCCTACCACAAGAAACCAAATCACTCACTGGAACCTACAGAAAGCTAATTGGGAAACATTCAAGGATTTATGTCTGGAAAATATAACACATGGCCTATTTGAAAATACTCAAGATGCTATAGAACTTTTTACTAAAACGCTTCACGATATTGCATGCCATACAATCCCAAAGACCTCCAACAGTTCTAAATATCAAAGAAAGCCATGGTTTGACAATGATTGCCTACAAGCTGTGTCTGAAAGGAAAAGAGCCCAAAGACTAATGCAATCACACCCATCCCCAGATAACATGCAAAATTATAAATTAATACGAGCCAGGACAAGATGTATGATAAGAACCGCCAAAAGAAATTCATGGAGAAGGTTCGTCTCCAAATTAGATACTCGTTCTGGGACAAAGAAAACATGGAGAATGATACGCAAAATTAGCGGAAAATCGAACTCTAAATCAATCAATAATTTGAAAATCAATGACACCACTTTAGACACACCCAAAGACATTTCAGAAGCTCTTTCTTGTCAATTTGAAAGGGCTTCCTCCTCCAAGAACTGTAACCAAACTTTCACAGTGCACAAGGACATATCTGAAAAGAGAAACCTAAACTTCCAAACTGCCTACCAAGAAAATTACAACCGACCTTTCTCATTAGATGAACTAAATAAAGCGATAACAGATGCTCATGATACATCTCCTGGACCTGACGAGATACCATATCAATTCATCAAAAATATTCCTAAGCAGTGCTTAGAAATTCTCCTTGATATATTTAACAATATCTGGAATACTGGCCAGATTCCACAATCATGGAGAACAGCAACAATTATCCCTATTTTAAAACACGGGAAAAACCCCGCAGATCCATCTGCGTATCGACCAATTGCACTGACAAGTTGTCTCTGCAAAACTCTTGAGCGAATGATAAACAAACGATTGGTATGGTATCTGGAAACTAAAAATATAATAACAAAATTTCAAAGCGGGTTTCGGAAAAATCGTAGCACCACAGACCATTTAGTCCGTCTAGAAACTTATATCAGAGAAGCGTTTGTTAAAAAAGAGCATGTTATAGCCATTTTTTTTGATCTGGAAAAGGCTTACGATACGACTTGGCGATACGGAATTTTAAAAGACCTACATAACATGAACCTCCGAGGCAATTTACCTAATTTCATTTGCAGTTTCCTAACAAACCGACTTTTTCAAACAAGAGTGGGTAGCACACTTTCTGATTTTCATAACCAAGAAATGGGTGTACCACAAGGAAGCATTTTATCTGTCACACTTTTCAGTATCAAGATAAATGATATTGTTAAATGCATAACACTTAATATTAACCCGTCCCTCTTTGTTGATGACTTTTTAGCCGGACTCAGAGGTACAAATATACAAACAATTCAAGAGCAGTTACAAGTGAATCTCGATAAGCTACAAAACTGGGCAAACAAAAACGGGTTTAAATTTTCAAAATCAAAAACGGTATGCTTGCACTTTTGTAATAAGCGACGCCAACAACAAGACCCAACATTGTATCTGGGCAATGACCCCATCCCAGTTGTTCCAGAGGTGAAATTTTTGGGAGTTGTATTTGACCAAAAACTGAATTTCATAGCACACATAAAACAACTCAAAGAAAAATGCACCAAAGCTTTAAATATTTTAAAAGTATTATCCAACACTGATTGGGGATCTGACACAGAAACTCTTTTAAATATATATAAAACGCTTATTCGTTCAAAACTAGATTACGGCTGTACGATATACGGGACAGCACGTAAATCCTATTTACAAATGCTTGACCCTATACATAACCAAGCTCTAAGATTGTGCATGGGAACCTTCCGCACAACACCCACGGAAAGTCTCTATATTGAAGCCAATGAACCATCATTATACCTAAGAAGAGAAAAATTGGCGCTTCAGTATGCATTAAAACTCAAATCTACCCCAAGCAATCCGACATATGAAGACGTATTTCATCCTCAATACGGTGAATTATTCCTCAACAAACCTACCACAATACCTACATTTGGCATCGGTATTCAAAACATTCTTCAGAACAGCAGCCTATCATTTGACAACATTAGACAATTCCAGTTGTCTACTACTCCACCATGGGAACTGAGAACTCCAGAAATCATTTTTGATCTGACGACATATAATAAATCAGATACAGACCCGGCCCTTTTCCTTGAATTACTCTACCAAGTGAGATTGAACTATTCCACACACACGGCTATTTACACTGATGGATCAAAGACCTCTAACAAGGTAGCAGCTGCTGCTGTCATTTTGCAGCACGTTGCTAGCACTAGATTGCCAGACACATGTTCTATCTTTAGTGCTGAGACAAAAGCGATCTTATTGGCATTGCAATATATCCAATCTTCAGATAATAATAACTTCATCATTTATTCAGATTCACTTTCTTGCCTGCAGGCATTGTATCACCAACGCTTAGATCACCCATTTATATTTGACGTTATCACACAATACAATTACCTACTTGACCGAGGCAAAGAAATAGTTTTTTGTTGGCTTCCAAGTCACATCGGTATTGCCGGCAATACCCTTGCAGACGCAGAAGCCAAAAAGGCACTTGACCAAGACATTTGCCCAATAAATATACCATGTACAGACTTGAAACCACAGATAAATAAGCACATCACATCAATCTGGCAAAAAAAATGGTCTTCCCAATCTCAAAATAAACTACACAAGATTCAACCAATCATAGGTATCAAACACCCACGGCAAACCAATCGTAGAAACGACGTGGTTTTGAGACGATTGCGAACAGGACATACATTTTTTACACACGGACACCTCCTCAAAGGAGATCCTCCCCCATTTTGTATTCCATGTCAGCATAATCTTACTGTGGAACACATCTTATTAAACTGCGTTGATTTTTCTCACATTCGAAAAATATATTTTAGTGCACCATCACTCTGTGCTCTCTTTAAATCAGTTAAAGATGACACCATTATCAATTTTATCAAAGACATTGGCCTATATTACCGAATATGACTCTCTTCTCTTACGTACCAGATATTAATTTCTGTCCTTCCCCACGGATGAACGTAGGATATTATTTCAACACATTAAACAACATTTATGTAATTTATCCATATCTATACAAAATTCCACGTTGATTTTCAGGGTTTTACATTTGATACCAATCAAGTGATGTACGTTTAAATCAACTATTTCAGGGTTTTATCCAGGATATCTATCATTGTACTCATGCAAGACCTATTATTTCAGGGTTTTATCAAGTTCGACATAAAAAGTCATAACTTTGCACGGCACGATATGGCCTTACAGGCTAAAATGCCGTTAACAACTAATCAAATCAAATCAAATCAAAAATGACGACTGTCAAAGATGACACCATTATTAACTTCATCAAAGACATTGGCCTATATTATCAAAGATGAATTTCTCATCGTATATACCAGATATTAATAAGTCCTTTCCCACATATTCGCTTAGATTAATGTTTCAACTCATTAAACCACAAATATATAATTAATCTTTCTTTGTACATTATTTTCCAGGGTTTTACATTTGATACAATTCATGTGATGTACGTTTAATTAAACTGTTTCAGGTTTTATCTATTATTTCACTGATGCAACACTGCAGTCTATATTTCAGGGTTTTATCAAGTTTGACTCACTGGAGACTCAATAACCTTCAATAACATGGCACGATATGGCCTTACAGGCTAAAATGCCGTAAAAACTAAATTAAGTCAAATCAAACGACGACTGTTTCATAAGTTTTGACCACGTAAGAAACAAATGGAAAAGGCATTAAAAAATGATGGTATTGAGAGAGAAACGGGATCAATTAGTTAATTAGGTTGCTTAATTGGTGAGCGTATGTTTTGCATTGTATATTAAATTAACCATATCCTTTTGATACCCAATTAATAACCGTTCCGCCGTTCCGTTCGTTTTTATTTAACCACACACAAATGACAAACAAACGTATTCACTGCTGATGAGGCGATGACTTTATTTGCAGGGCAAGAAATGGTAGGACATGCAAACACTAATCACGTGGGGATCAAAACCATGATGTTAATTGCAGGCAGACGGCAGTAGGCATACGGCAGCAGCCAGGCAGGCACCCGCTCAGTCACGGGTCAACGCGACGGTACCCACCCGGCTATTCAGCACCAGACAGACGGCACCAGGCAGACGGTACCAGACAGACGGCACTATGCAGACAAAACCAGGCAGACGTCACCAGACAGACGGCACAAGGCAGACAGCACCAGGCAGACGTCATCAGACAAACGGCACCAGGCAGACGTCACCAGACAGACAGACGGCACCAAGCAGGCGGTACCAGGCAGACGGTACCAGGCAGACGGCACCAGACAAAAGGCACCAGGCAGTACCGGGCATACAGCACCAGGTAGACAGCACCAGGCAGACGGCACCAGAGAGGCAGCACCAGACAGACGTCCCTAGACGGACGGCACCAGACAGACGGCACCAGGCAGACAGCACCAGGCAGACGTCCCCAGACAGACGGCACCAGACAGATGGCACCAGACAGGCAACACCAAACAGGCAAACGGCACCAGACAGGCGGCACCAGACAGGCAAACGGCACCAGGCAGACGGCACCATTCAGGCGGCGCCAGATAGGCAGCACCAGGCAGCACCAGACAAACGGCACCGGGCAAACGGAACCAGAAAGACGGCACCAGGCAGGCGGCACCAGGAAGACGGCACCAAGCAGGCAGATGGCACAAGGCAGGCAGACGGCACTAGGCAGACGACACCAGGCAGACAGACGGCACTAGGGGGACGGCACCAGGCAGACGGCACCAGGCAGGCAGATGGCACCAGGCCGGCAGGCGGCACCAGGCAGACGGCACCAAACAGGCAGACTGCACCAGACGGCACCAGGCAGGCAGACGGCACCAGACGGACGGCACCAGACGGACGGCACCAGGCAGGCAGACGGCACCAGGCAGACGGCACCAGGCAGACGGCACCAGGCAGGCAGACGGCACTAGGCAGATGGCACCAGGCAGACGGCAACAGACAGACGGTACCAGCCGGACGGCACCAGGCAGACAGACGGCACCAGGCAAGCAGGCGGCACCAGGCAGGCGGCACCAGGCACACGGCACCAGGCAGACGGCACCAGACGACCATCGACATCATTCATCGCTCACTGTGGCGTCGCAACGTGCATCAGTGTGCGCAGCCTGCCCCCCCCCCCCCCTGCCCCACGCTCTTCCCCTATCGCTTCCTACCAGATTTGCATATATTTATTGTGCGGAGGCGGGGCCGTGTCCCGGGAGATTGGGGTACTGAATACATTACGAAAAAATCCGATCGGAAGGGATATTTGTTCGCGTCAATCCGCTCTATGAACGCACATTTTCAGAGCCCCCCCCCCCCCCCCCGGCCCAAGTTTTAAAATATCCGCTCTATATAGGGTATCTTTTTCATCACATATGTCTGCTCTCTCTGGCCTCTAATCACCCGCGGAACCCCCCCACCAGATTTGTATAATAATGACCACCCCCGCCTCCTCCCCCCGGGGCGTGTAATTCTTCATCCAACCTACGTACACGTTTTTTCACATGTTTTTAATAGTCTTAAAAGTCCGATATCCCCTGTCATTTCAGCTCATTTAAAATACAGTTGAAAGATCACTTTTAAACCTAGTAGCGAGCGTAGCGAGCTCTTTAGATAACACACGCGTAAAAAACTGACAAAATCTGTATCTCAATCCCATACTGTAAAGAGCGAAAAAAAATCAACCGCAAGTCGACCACTAGTGGGGAAAGCGGAAGCAGAAGTTCATTTTTTTGCTAAAAACTTACGCGCAGCGCATCGCAGGATATTTCGGAACAAATTTCCAACATTGGTACACAATCCACAAGTTACTGGAAAACATAACCAAGGAGATGAAGGGCTTATCATAGCGACATGTTTTCACTCTCCCGACAGAGCGCTCGCTGTATTCGCCAGGTGGCAGCACAAGTCGAACGCGCAGACTGGTCAACAGTCTAGCTTTTGGAAATTTAGATCAAGGTTGATGATACATTAGGTGCTTAGGTCTCATTAGAAACATTTCACCTTACCACATAAGTTTAGTTTGTGTCACATTCAACTGGGTTTATTTGACAGGTGTCAGTTCATCACTGATATTACGTCATCAGGCGTCCGTGTAGGATGCGTCGAACAAGGTTGACCGATTCCTGGATTTGGACTAAGTTAGGAGGACTTTCTTTTCGCCAATGTTAAAAACAGAAACTTACCTACTGAATCTCAGCTACTGAAGCAGCAGAACGTAATGTACGAAGTTTGATTTAAGCTTAAACAAAATTCATGCAAGAATAGGAAGTTATTAAAACTAAAAACTGTCTTAATACCTGGAGCTATTATTGTAATAGTTGTTTTAATACCTGGAGCTATTATTGTAATAGTTGTCTCAATACCTGGAGCTATTATGTAATAGTTGTCTCAATACCTGGAGCTATTATGTAATAGTTGTCTCAATACCTAAATACACACCTGCAGCTAAACTTGAGACAATTAAAAGAGAGGTGTTTGCTATAGTACATGCATATAGCTTCCCTACGTGTGAACATCAGTTTGTATAGTTATAGCTGCAGGTATTTATGACCTCAAAACTAAAAAAAAACCGAAGATTGTATGAGCCAAGAGTTGATATGATTTTTTTTTATTACATAACAAGAGTTGATATTATTTCTTTTATCACAGAATTAGAAAAGCAAGACGTGAAAGTTGATAGTCCTACATGTTTTAATCGACCGGACAGTAATGCTGGGGTTCTGTCAGCAGATCTGAGCGCCTGTGGATTAATGAGTAATGTATAAGTTATCAGGGGTTCAGTAAATGGTTCTCACCAAGCAGTGGGGGTTAAACAAATGGTACCAAACAAATTGTATGGCTATGGTATGGAGCATTTGAGGCTACGTTCGCCTTTAGGTTTTACTTATGACATATTAATTATAACAAAATTGTGCCACCAAACCTAGCTAAGCCTTGGCGCAAGTGCCCCTAGGCAAGCCCGCTTTCTAGGGGCACAACGGTGTCCTTGCAAAGTTCTTTAGACGCCAGTCGGGAATCGACTGTAGCCTTTATCATACTGTGTGCGCGTACAATCATAGTGTTTACGTATTCAATATACCTTGTTCTATCTTCTGACATTAAGAAAGTGTGTCAACACTAGGTTGTTTCGGTTATTACCCAATTCAGCCTAAATTCATTACAACAATGCAGTGCTTGCCATAGGCGCTATTTTCCGTAGGTACGTCCCCTACGGCCATCCCGTAGGACTTTCTTACCATCCAACTCTTGCAGCATTTGAGTCTTCAATGAACGCCTCTCTTCGTTGTCACCGGAATTTCGGCTGGACATGAGAGCATCCACTTCATCAACAAACACCAAGCAGGGAGCTCGGTTCCGCGCCTATTTAGAATACAAATAAGATAAGTGAAATCTTATCGTGTGGCAAGGATTATCCCGGGAACTAATTGTTTTGGGAGTCTTGCTATAAGCACACTCCAGTGCGTAGACCGTTGTGGGGCTCCATAAAATAACATGTTATAAACCACCATGGAAAAAACCTTTATGGAGTAAACATATATACGAATCCCAAGAAATAGGTTGTCGGTTTCATAACATGAAATCAACCGCCCGATACAGGTGAAAGAGGAACCATTTCTAACTCTTACCAGCTTGAAAAGTAAGCGGACTTTGAGGGCTGAATTGCCGATATATTTGTCTATTATGTTGCACGGTTGCACCACTAAGATCGGCAATTTTGCATCCGCTGCTACCGCTCGTGCAAGCAGTCTTCCCAGTACCCGGTGGGCCATACAACAGGAAGCCCTATAGTAAGCAGAAGTTACAGTTTATAAGTATCTATACGGTAAAAATATAAAAAATGTTCTTCTTTCGAAGGTTCAGTTATGCCGATCTGTCTGCATTTCATAGAATTGACACAATACCATACCAGTAGAACACGACTGCATAACTTACGGTGCAAAAATCTTTAACAGACATAGCTTATTATTTAATGATCAGATCGCAGCAAAGAAATAATATCACTTACGTAAGGTCCTGATATTTTTATTTTATAGCATTTGCGTTTATTTACATTGGATCAATATTGACATCGAGGAGAAAAAAGCCAGCAAGGTGGAAAAACGTTCACATATAAATGGTATTCGCTTGGTGGCACCGCGGTGATTATTCAATAAGAATAGACTTCTATAGCCACAAACATTCATTTGGTTAAAAAATGTCGCCATATATATGGAATATATATATACGAATTGGTATGGAATGCTATTGAGATTTCACGATTTGTCTGATCAAGATATTCGTCTTAAGCTACTCCTGCCGTGAAAACCCGGTACCCTACGCGTTGTAACTGCGGGTCACTGGCGGCAGGTATATGCCTGACCCCGCAGATTTCACGCTATACAAGCCGTGAAAACCCCGTACCCTCAACGGGTTGTTACTGCGAGCCACTGGTGGCAGGCATAAGCTTGGCTCCGCATATTTCACGCTACTCCTGCCGTGAAAACCCCGTACCCTCAACGCGTTGTAACTGCGCACCACTGGTGGTAGGCATAAGCTTGGCACCGCATATTTCACGCTACCCCTGCCGTGAAAACCCCGTACCCTCAACGCGTTGTAAGTGCGAGCCACTGGTGGTAGGCATAAGCTTGGCTCCGCATATTTCACGCTACTCCTGCCGTGAACATCCCGTACCCTCAACGCGTTGTAACTGCGTCTCAAGCCCTTAAATACTGCTTTTGCACCACGAAACTAGGTTTCATGCCGTGAAACGCGACACTCGAATTAATATAGTTCCTACTGTGATAACAGTGTGATGCTGCTGACTTAACTGCTCTTTTCGTGTTTGTGATAGTTCGTATTTTCAAATGCCACCAGTAACAATTTCCCGTTTATTATGCTGTGAGCGATAATAGCCTGAGCTCTTACATTTCACTTGAAATAACCGGAGTTTTCACGGCAGTTGCACCGTTGAAACCCCGCTTTTTCAACAACCCCTTGCGTGAAAGTGGCGGAAAGTTTCCGAGAGGAAGGCATCGCATTTTTAACGTTTGCTTGTGTGAATAAGCGAGGCCGTTAAAACCGCGTATCCCCCGAAACGGTACCGCTGTTTTCACGTTGTAACTCCGGAGTTTCCACGGAATCGCTTTGTTAACGGTCGATCTACGCAGATTTCACGGACCCTCGAATTTCATGCAACAGGCACTTGCGCCAATGCTAAGCCCTGCTTGTGGCGGGATATTCTCGTGTCGGACCGCTCGCTCTCTGCCTTCGACCATCAGTCCGCTGGGGTAAAACTGAGCTTGCGTAGCGCCACCTTGCGGGGAGCTTGGTGACCGCTTTCTCGTAAGTCGGTCAGCCTCGTTCTGACTCGACCGCAGCGACTTCCTTATAAGGCAGGCCCGCGTAAAATGTCCCATGCTGCCATGCAACACAGCCGCAGGTTGGTAAAACTTTTTGTTTCTGTCTCAGTTTGGCTTTTCATAGTAATGCGTTGCGTTTGGCGTCTCGCTGACGACTGCCTGTATTGTTATCCGTATATGTTGTGAAACTTCTTTTGCTGTATTTGTGTTAATTTGGAGTCTTCGGGTCCAGTGTTTTCTCCTTTTCGGCTTCGGCGTGCATTATCGCTCACTTTCGAAATTTCGCTGCCTTTTTCATGGCATGTAAGCTTAGCATGCTTAGATCTATATTTTCAAGGCATTTTGTCAGTAGGGCATTCTGATCACTGATATGCACATAGTCTGAAAGTTCAGACGTTACAGACTTGACACTTGTTCTGTAACGTCTGAACTTTCAGGCTAATATACACCAGTGGGTGTATGGACAAAACGGCCGTACTACTAGCCGCAGACTCCCCTCTGGGTCGTAGATGCAACCCTACACGCGCCATTAGAAAATGCCAAGTTCGGCAGTTCGGGGCAAAGCGCTCGTTTGTTTCAGAATGTCTCGCCTTTTTAACTTCATATCTTGATAAAGTTATCTTTTATTGAACGACTAATCTAATTTTCGCTTGCATATGTACCGATTTAGTCTATATTCTTGCCACCAAAACAACACCTTCAACCTGCCTGGCTGATTCAAAACAAATGTCGGATGACGGAAATGGTGTGATGCGCATGACCGGAAAAAAGGTCACATGGACTCGTATGGACGGCCGATCAACTTGAGAAAAAAAAAGTTTGGACTGATTCAGTCTAAAGGTGTTCCAGAACACGATCTCTTAAAAGTTTGTTCTGGGACACCGAACTTCCTGGCGGCCTTCCCGAAGGATGCCTCTTTCTGTTTAACGTCGATGTAGGCCATGGTGAGGGACGTTGCAGAGTAAGACCGATATTTTTGCCTCTTGGGCGTTGGGGAGTCCTGAAAATGAATTTATTGCTTTCGATGAACAAATATTAAAAATTAAATAATATGCTGTACAGTATTAACCAAAGCGTTATGGTGCTTTTATGTCTTTTTAAGCATTCGAATTGGCCTTTGAAATTGCACCAAACCACTGATGGCATGTCTATTTTATAGAAGTATATGGCTCGGTTGGCTTTCCATACTTCATTAATTATGCATGAAATATTTTGCGCTCATCACGTGATCTGATGACCCGGTTCGACTGTTAGAAGACGATTGTCACTAATTTAAAATTTCAGCTTAGTTTCTTTTAAAATAGGTAAAATTAAAATATTGAAAAATTTGTATTTGCTAAAAATGCGCTATATATCATGTCAGATATTCGAAAGAAATTTCACGCACCTTCCCGGGGATGATTCGCGACATATTTGTGTTCTAACTATATACAAAAACAATGTGCTCAATGACAACAAATGCAAGCATCAATTAGGTCACATGATTTTATTAAACCGGAGTTTTGTTAGTAACCACGAAATTAGGTAACCACGAATTTAGGTAACGCGACTGTAGTGGTCTATGGGGGTGTGAGGAAGGGTGGTGTGTGAAGCTAGCAGCCGGGTTGATTGGCGGGCCATATTAATGCATAGTGTGCAGTGGGGGGGGGGGGAGGCAGGGGAGGCTCACACTGGGGTTAGGTGTCAAAATGGACTAATTGGCATTCTTTGAAAACAACTAAACCCAAAAAAGAGGATCCGAGGATTTTTCAAAGCAATATTTTATATACATTCACAAATCATGCCTTTCTGATATCTGAGGATTCCAATTTATAGCTCTCAGCCCCCACCACCTCCTCCCCCACCCATACTAAAGAGTGGGGAGACTATACAGCCATTTTGGTAGTACGGCCGTTCTGTCTAGAGACCCACCAGTGTACACAAGACATTACATTAACTTCTGAGCTGACTTGCCCGATTGTGCAAGTAGAACAGGTGGAGGGCAAAGAGTGGACTAGCCTGAATCAGTGA
The DNA here is from genome assembly GCA_964019135.1 of Arenicola marina. Taxonomy (NCBI): domain Eukaryota; kingdom Metazoa; phylum Annelida; class Polychaeta; family Arenicolidae; genus Arenicola; species Arenicola marina. The sequence continues at coordinate 5,268,437 of OZ025260.1, read as the reverse complement.
ATGTTCAGACGTTACAGTTTGACAGTCTGATGCTTACTGTAACAGTCACAAGAACAAGTGTTGTGACTGTACCGTCTGAACATTCAGGATAAGAGTGGATGGGATACGTGGGGTATGGCCGCCGATTGTTTTGGCCGCTCGTGGGAGATGGGGTGGGTGCCGGTGGCGGCGGGGTGGGGGTGTTTGCTGTGGGGGCTTGGTTCGTCTAAAAATCCAGAGGCACTGACGATACAACACATTTTAATAATACGGCCAGCAAGCAAGTTTGCCAGCAGGTAGATGGATAGCGAAACCTTAAAAAAAATTGGTGTAGAGAAAGCATATGGGTGAAATAGATAATGAAAAAATGAAAGAAATAAATAATTAAAAGATGAATGACATAAATGATAAAATAAATGAAATACATTTTATATTTAAAAAATTAATTTAAATAAATTTAAATTAAATTCTATGCCCGGGTATTCAATCGGAGATGCCAACCCTCGATATCATTATTTGTTCTGGTCTGCATTTGAAATACAGACCAGTTAGCAGCGGTAACCGAAATTGCCTTTAATCCAAGTGTCATGGACGTACAGGAATAGATCCTGCATAGCTTGTCTCAATGACATTCGCAAATATGCGAATGTCACTGTTCCACAGGAAGGAAGGGCAGGGCCATCAGACTCTGGCATGTCCGAAATCATATGCCAGTATCGCTGGAATGGATTGCACGTCATGCCTAGAAATAACATTATACGATTAGCAGTATTAGACAATGATGGTCAGTGCTCACACCTTCATGCAGCCATAACTATCGACTGCCATAGCCCACGTGGACCGAGTGGAGAGCGTGCTGAAATTGAAAGCTAGTGATCATGGAATTTGGCCTAAAATTTACAAAAATCTTAATTATGTCATGTGTTTATCCCTTAAATATCAACACCCATCTTCAAGTGCAATTGCCTGCTTTCGATTTGACCCGTCTTTGAAAATCATGGTCTCCAAGCGCTCTGTAGGCATTAGACTCTTGTTAGCAAGCCCAGCGATTCGCGCATGAACAGCTATTAGCGGAAAGGCAAGCTACAAATGAAAAGTTGAATCATTGGTGGCTATGTTGGTTTTAAAGAAATGTGAAAACAGCAACAACATTATAGTGAAATTGCAATTTGTTATGCTATCCGGAGCATTTTACTTGTCATTACTTGTCAAGAAGTAATAGGCAGGAGGCATACATGCTTGAAAAGTGCTTGAATTTTGACTGATGCCTGGAAAATGTCATAAAAACAGAAATAGGCCTTGAGGTTGATCCAATGTACTTGAATTTGCCTGAAAATAGGACAGTTACAATGAAAAGTGCTTGATTTCAAACTGGCACTGTCAAAGACCCAAGAAAAAATTTAAACAAAAGCTGGTTGAATTGAAGAAGTAGCAAGTAATAAAAGTAAAGTGATTAACTCCACTAAATGCTGTTGGTTGGTAATAAATAAAGATGGACGCTGACTTCTTGTTCATGTTGTCATTGCTTATTCCGCATATCAAAGATTGTATGCATACAATTTAATCCCAAGTTTTGCGATTTGTGTGCTTAAAATAGACCAGAGAAGCTAAAAATTGTCCTTCAAAAGTCCTTGAATTTTTCTAGTGCTTGTCTTAAAAAGGCTTGAATTTGATGGAACCTTGCCTCTATGAACCCTGAATAGGAAAAGGATGTGATTAGTCAATACTTGTCAGGAAGTAATAGTGAAAGGATTATGGTTTCTTTTTGTTATAAAACTTTTTCCACAGCAAAGGAGAATCAGAGCTACACTTGGTCAGTCAAACAACCCTGAAATGGGGTTGTTCCAGACAAGAATTTTACTATAAAATGTGACTAGGCTGTGTCTCAGCTCACACACAGCCTAGGGTTCTGGGCTGCCGCTTGCCTCGCCACCACAGCATTATTTTTTAATTATTTGTATGGAATATTACTAAAGTATCATTGCAATCTTGGATCATTCAAGGACTCATTCTTATTTGTATTTAGACTTCTTTAGTTTTGTCGGGAAAGAGCTTGCTATGCAACTTTTGGGCAACTTAAAAAGATATGTGTGAATGTGATATCTCTTGAATCAGCCCTCTATAGACCCCTCCATGGTTCCAACATGTCCAAGGACCTACCCCTTTATAAAGGGACCAAGAGTCACTAACTGACCGAAAAGTTTGGGTACCTGCCGTGGGTCTGACTGACTCAAACCACCTAGCCATGATACATGGCTCTCATATGCGCTGGTACCCGCCGTCCTAGAGAACTATAAAGGGCAATCCACATGAGACCAGGAATTGGTGGGGGTGTCCATGCATCAATTTACAGCAGCTTTATCAAGTTACACCATTGATGCTGCTTCCCGAATCATGCCCAGCTGTGCTACGACTCTGGTCAAAATTTGGTAACCTGTCTCAACTTTCTACCATACCCTCACTTTACCCCCTCCCTATAAATGCAACACAGCTTCACTGACCACGCAACACATCAACCACCTGTATAAACACTGCTTAAGTGACTTGCACTCCGTTGGTCGATCCCTCTACAGGGTGTTAAGCTTGTGCCGCTGACACTGCTCAGAGTACCCATTAAAAAAACATGGATCTGTCAGTTCTTACAGCCTTCAACAATAAATATTAGCACAGGAAGCCACTCCTAACACTAAGAGACGTTGTCGTTGGTGTGAAGGCAGAGTTAAAACACAATTACAGGCAATAGTTAACACTGGTAGGCACACATGGTAGTAACGATAGAGGTGCTTTAACGCATGGGTGAATCTCACACTGAAGCTGCGACTTCTACATCAGTGCCACTTATATATGGCTCAAATCTAAATATGTCTTAAAATTGACAGGTGCGACTTTTACCTTGGAAATTACAGTACTCTGCCATCCATACACATTGGTGCTGGTGAAAAAAGACCTTGGCCATTGCTTGCGGCAACACTAGCCAATATCATCCAGCATTGAAGAATTATACCTGCCAAAGATGACAAGGGTAACAAACATTATAAATGTAATCTAATCCCACTTATACATCAAATAAACAGTGTGTCAGGAAATCTTTATGGATACTTAACTGTTTTGAATTTCATTGCTGGCTGCATGCACTGCTACAGTTGTACATCAATCCAAGTCAAGAATTAAAAATAACTATACTTACTAAGTACGACCTAGGTAGCTATTAGTAATATACTGCCTTTCAACGTTAAACAAATTACCCACAGATGAAATGAAATATGTTTTAAGGACAAAATAAATCCAAGATTCCGAACCAGATCTTGGAGGTCACCTTGTCTGGATCAACAGGGTGCGGTTGAGCGACTGGGCCAAACCAGTATGTTGTAACACTTGTTACTATAAATGGAAATCATGTTGAGCATCGTTCCCACCATCATACATATATTGTAAAACAGCTTATGTAATCCTTGGTTCAATATGAACACTTTTCTTTTGAACAGGTGCCCTCGGATACAGCAGTCCCTGGATTCTTTCTGTATTTCCTATATGGGATGGCCAGGTGCAATTCAAGGTAAAACTTCAGTTATATTAAATTCTACTTTTTGATTTTTATTATTTCAGGAATTTATGGTGATGGATATTTGATTGGTTGAATAACATATCTGACTCCAATTCATCAATCCTTCCTATTAGATTTCAAACACTCTTCGCGTGAGTGACTTATTATTCATATTTGTTAACCATGAAGAGAAATAACTACCCTCCAAGGTGTCCTAAACAATGTTTTGTGTTATTTTAAGATAGAACAATGCATCGGCAATAGTGAAAACTTGCCGTCCTTTAGCTAAGTCAACTGTTGCTATCAGTTTAATGTGTGAAATGGCAACAGACTTTTGCTTATCACACCGGAGGGCCCACAGTATGGTGACTACAGGGTAGTGACTGCTTGCAAGTGGGGTGGCACAAATGCATCAGGACCAGTTTGAGAGTGATGAGAACAGCTGATCGTTGAGCCTGTTAGTAGTTGAAACTATTGCCAACACATGTATTCTGACACTGAATTGTTCTTAATAAGGAAATTACTGTAGTGATTTATTGCTGTCTGTTCAAACCAAAGCGTTAAGAAATTCATGTAACCAACTCTAGAAACAACTGTGGCTCGATGAAATGCTAACAATTATCCTGCTAAGGAATCCCTTTTCAGTAAAACATGTAGGAGACAGAAATTGCTGTTGTTGCCAAAATAATTGACTTCATCATAACGTCATCAGTGTAACATAATTCAGCGGACGTCACAATCTGATATAGGTCAATCTGGCCAGACAGAAATGTGATACTGATAGGCGCGACATTGATTGAAAATATGCAGTAAATGCCAGGAGAACCAGCCACTCTTGTGACATTTGATAATAGGTGTGGTAGCCGAGGTCTTCGCATGTGGTGCAAGTGGGGTAGGGCGAATTTAACGACTGCCTCAGTCAGCCTCTGTGCTGTTGTCTGGCTGCGTTGGTGTACTGATCAGTTTGTGTGGTGCGCTGCTTCTGTTTTCCTGCTCTTGGTTTTGAGGTTCATCCTAAACTCCATGACCAAATGGTTAGGAGTCGGTGGTAGGGTAGGCTTAGTAAATAAATTCTGGCTTTTGTAGTCATGAGTTGAACCCGACAGTCTCGTTAGGAACTTCAGCCTTCAATGTTCTACAGGGATTTATCCGTTTTTTTTCTGTTTTTTCAGTAGTCTTTGATTGGTTGATAATAAGAAACTACAGTGTATTGCTTGCTTGGCACCTTTTTATCCCACAAAGCTTTCACAGCTCTATGACTAACCCCGACGAGGAATTAATAGGGTGATAATGGGCATCCCTATCACAACCCCCAAAGGATAGGAAATTTGTGTTAGTTGGTACGGCTGTACCATAGCGGCCGAGGTATAGGGGAGGCTTGCATGTGATTGTAGCTGTGCCAGTGAATCAGGGACACCATAGCTGTCTGAGGAAACTCACGAAATATAATTATAATTAAAATAATATTACCCGGTATTCGGTTTTAAAACAAAGCCAATTAAACATACATGGTATAATTTAGTATGACAATGTATGCATGTGCCTTATTGTGCTGTCGACCACGCCACTCATTCTCTTCCTGGCCTTGAATCTGGCGTGACGCGTGAGAAAGGACCACGCTTCTCATTATAAGGGTCCGGTTTATTAAATAGTCTCTAACAGGATAGTCTCTAACACCTGCTCAGGGGATTAAGGAGAGAACATCAGGAGGTCGGCGAAGCTGTCCGCCTTATATCCTCTAGGGATATCCTTCCAGTCCATGAATTCCAGGAAGTGCACCATGTCCCTCATGTACAAATGTAAATGTACTAAAAACAGGTCCAAATCCTATACTGATCCTGACCACAATTAAGTTTGAACTAAAACTGCTTCCAGTTATCGCTTTGTGCATTCGTTACAATTTGTTTTCAGGGTTTTATTGTCGCTGATCCAAATCATATTACCGATTCTGAAAAAAATTGACTTTAGTCGTATCCATTTAATCTTTGTTCCAGTGATGTCTTTGGGCATTCAGTACAATTAATTATTTTCAGGGTTTTCATTGTCGCTTGTTCAAATCACATTACCGATTCTGAGCAAATTTGCCTTTGTCTTATAAAATTTATATTGCATTCCAAACTTAATTTGAACGCTACTCGAAAATTAAAAGCCAAACAAGCATTCACAGATAATTCACCAGGATTGTAAAAGGTTCCTTGATAATCTGAGTTATGTATTGTATTCCCACAAAAGACGGCATTAGGGATACCGCCTCCTTTGTTGGCCACATTTGTGAACCGTCCCTGAGGAAGCATCTAGAGGATAATGACATTACTCGAACAAGAAGATTGGGTTTCGTACAACCTATGACAACGTAGCCAAGTGTCCTTGCTTCCGAGCGTCAAACATTAGTGCTCAATACAGTTTCCTCAGCTTAATAAATAAATAATGCCTTCTGGTGCTGTCAACACCGGGCTCCACACCAGTGTTTCTGTTGCTGGCGTTGTAACCAATTGTCAGGACGCAGACGGACAGCACCAGGCCGGCGGCACCAGGCAGGAGGACAGCACCAGGCCGGCGGCACCAGGCAGGCAGACGGGACGGCACCAGGCAGACGGCACCAGGCAGGAGGACAGCACCAGGCCGGCGGCACCAGGCAGGCAGACGGGACGGCACCAGGCAGACGGCACCCGGCAGACGGCACCAGGCAGACAGCACCAGGCCGGCGGCACCAGGCAGGCAGACGGGACAGCACCAGGCCGGCGGCACCAGGCAGGAAGACGGGACAGCACCAGGCCGGCGGCACCAGGCAGGAGGACAGCACCAGGCCGGCGGCACCAGGCAGGCAGACGGGACGGCACCAGGCAGACGGCACCAGGCAGACAGCACCAGGCCGGCGGCACCAGGCAGGCAGACGGGACAGCACCAGGCCGGCGGCACCAGGCAGGAAGACGGGACAGCACCAGGCCGGCGGCACCAGGCAGGCAGACGGGACGGCACCACGCAGGCGGCACCAGGCCGGCGGCACCAGGCAGACGGCACCAGGCCGGCGGCACCAGGCAGGCAGACCGGACAGCAGTAGGCCGGCGGCACCAGGCAGGCAGACTGGAGTGCACCAGGCAGACGGCACCAGGCCGGCGGCACCAGGCAGGCAGACCGGACAGCACTAGGCCGGCGGCATCAGGCAGGCAGACTGGAGAGCACCAGGCAGACGGTACCAGGCAGGCAGACGGGACAGCACCAGGCAGGCAGACGGGACAGCACCAGGCCGGCGGCACCAAGCAGGCAGACTGGAGAGCACCAGGCAGACGGCACCAGGCTGGCAGACGGGAAGGCCGGCGGCACCAGGCAGGCAGACGGGACAGCACCACGCAGGCGGCACCAGACGGACAGCACCGTCTCGGTCAGCTTACTCGAGCGACGCTCGCCACTCCTCCACAGACATGACGGCTGTATGGGGGACAGTACCCTTTGCCTTTGTGTTGGGTGCTCGCTGTCTTGGCAAGCCGCACTGCTGGCACGAGTAGACGGCTGTCCCCTTGGTTCCGCTTCAGAGGGGGCTGCCCGGCCTCAGCTCGATCGCGGTCAATCGCCTCCCTTATTCTCTGGTACCACAGTGTCGACTTTGGGGACAAGTGGCGGGAGGTCGATCCTGCGGCCGGCAATCTCGATGCTGGTTCCAGCAGGCGCCGTGGATGGGCCAGCTACCGGCTGCGCTTGGGTAAGGTCGATCCTGCGGCGAGCAATCTGGCCTCTGGCTCCAGCAGGCGCCGTGGATGGGCCAGCTACCGGCTGCGCTGGGGGAAGTTCGATCCTGCGGCCAGCAATCTCAACGTTGGTTCCAGCTGGCTCCGTGGATGGGCCAGCTACCGGCTGCGCTGGGGTAAGGTCGATCCTGCGGCGAGCAATCTGGCCTCTGGCTCTAGCAGGCGCCGTGGATGGGCCAGCTACCGGCTGCGCTGGGGGCAGCACTGGCGGCTGAGCTGGCAGGTGTCCTGGCTGCTGACCTGGAGTTGCTGTTGCCGTCTTCCTCCTCTTCAGCCTGGCCTCCCCAGTGACGTTGGGTTTCATGACGAACTCCATGACCGGATGGCGATGAGTCGGCGGCACCGCAGGCTTGTCCTCACCAGCCAGCAAAACCTCGGAGGCTTCTGTGCGGAGTGGGACATCCTCCGCACCGTTTAGGTGTCGTACGAGGTTCTCCCGTCGCTCTTTGTCGTTATACCTGAATGGAGATCAAAGCAAACATCTTTGTACAGAGTGATATATACATTAAACACCTTTATATGAACACGTACATGAAAAGGAAAAATTTGTTATATAATAAAAAATGAGTTATATAATAATAACAAAAACATTCACTAGGACTCATAATTCACTTCATTGGTGTCTTTTGGTTTGATATCAAGTCTCCTTACCATTGGGTCAGGGTCCGAAGGCTGATAGTTGGCAGCACGAGCTGCGGCCGTTGCTGACCAGGGCCCGGCTGACAGCTTGGTTCCGCTGCACCACAGCGGCCCAGGCAGTGGGTGAACCCTTCTTCTTCGGGCTTTTGTGCAGGGCACACAGCTTGACACAAAAGTGCCTCGCTCAGCCTGTTGCAGCTGGGCGACTGACGCCACCTCCAACTCCTAGGTAGCTTCTTGTGCTGCTGTCCACACCAGGGGCCACGCCGCTCTTCTTCTTGCTGACCCTGAAGCGGCCAGAGACCAGCCTGCGGGCATGACGCGCCAAGAAGGTGCGCTTCTTGTCGTAAGTGTCAGGCTTGTCGAACCGGAGAATGGTCTCTAAGACCTGGCCAGGGGTCAAGGAGAGCTCCGTGAAGGGGAGGAGGAGGTCGGTGAGCCGATCCACCTTGTCTCATCCAGGGATATGCCGCCAGTCCAGACTCCTGGAAGTGAAGAATGTCCCATGCACAAAGCGGTTTCATGAATGTTTAGGTTGTAAGGGCATTGTTTGGGATATGTGTTCAATAATAAATACAAGTTTAAAGACCTACATATATGTTGGTGAAGGGGATATGCTTTACTATATGATGCCATATTTAAAAAAGTCCTACCGTTGGCATGTCGACGTCGTCCGCCACCATCCTCGGCCATAACAGCCGGAGGAGGCGTTGCAGGCCGACCGACCCGCCCCGCCGGAACCTGCGTAGCAGACTCTGTCATGGACGACGTTGCAGGCCGACCGACCCGCCCCGCCGGAACCTGCGTAGCAGACTCTGTCATGGACGACGTTGCAGGCCGACCGACCCGCCCCGCCTGGACCCGGAGCCTGCGCGGCAGACACGAGAGACGTGACAAGTCGAGCTGGGAGTCCGTCGATGTCGTCCAAGCCCGGCAGTGTCCGGTCAACAACCTCGGATGTCTGGTCCACGTCATCACCCTCCTCCTCCTCCCGCTCTGCAGCCTCGAGAGTGATCTTCTCGTTGATGTCAGCGAGCTGACCTACACCGGACTGCCTCAGCAGATACTCCATACTTATCAGCTATCCTCAAAAAGGACCCATTTTTCGAACGGTTATATTGGAACAAATCAAAGGTATTCTCGTGACCATATCAATACTAGTACACAAACACGACATCCGCTACATGCGAAACCTACTTCAGCATAGTCGTAGAAACTCCTAATTTCTATTATTTTATGCGAGTACTCATTTTTGTGCTACAGTATTTTTCGTATACGAGTGGAGAAATACCTACCAGTGTATTTCCCCGGGGCACGGAATTCTGCGAGTTGGGGCCGCCCGAGAACTGCCTAGCTAAGGTCGTTCAGGGTACTGATCAGCTTCGCAGGTTCATGCTCGGCTGACAGCGTGTCCCTGAAGGCTCTGTTTGGCGCGGTCCGCATTCCACCTGGCCAGACCTTCCAGGAGGTAAATCTGCATATGCAGACTGCTGGCGCTGACACCTGTATAACATACAAAAGGACATTCATATTTTTATGTCACCTGTATATTTATTTGTCAAATTTTATACCAAAGTAAATATAGTTCATATATTACTTTATATAAAAAGATCATTGAATTTTCTTCGCTGTTGTTTCAAGTACATATCTATCACAATATTTGCTCCAACTTAACTTACCCGGTGCAAACTTGTTCTGGTGGTTGTGGAAGGACTCGATCGAGACCGAGCCCCTCGCACGCCGGTATGTCACCAGGGAGGGGCCGCCCTTCTTCAGAGTCCCCGTCTTGGTGTAGAGACCGAAGTCTGGGTGATCTTGAATGCATTGCAGGTGTTTCTGCTGGGTCTCTCAGACGTTCGTCATCTGCCTTGAGTCGATGAGGCGAACCCCGCAGGCGTCGGTGAGGTCCCACATCCCGTCCAGCAGAGCCTGGATGAGCTGCCGGGTCTGCTGAGCCCCACGCGTGCGCCGCCGACAGTGAAGAGCCATCTCCTTCTTGGTGATGGCCTGGTCCACCATGGCTGCCGTGGGTCGAGCGATGCCGGACTCAGTCAGCTCGTGGCGCTTGGCTGCTCGGAGTGCGTCCAGGTCCTCCTTTGACCACTCGAAGATGCAGCTGGACAACCGGGACAAAGACGGTCCGTAGAGAGGGTGGCTGTCCGTGGTCACCCCCGTGGCGAACCGCCTCATCAGTTGCCAGATTTCGAGCCGCACCCACGACATCCAGGGCCTGAACAGCTTCAGGGGGCTGGGGACTCCTTGCTGCTCGCCTTGCTGCGAGCAACAGTCTCGGTCCACGTACAGTAGGACTGATTCCGGCTCTTGGGCATCCCTGTGCCGCTTGACGATACCCTGTGCCATGGCATCCAGTCCCACGCCTTCTCCGACCGTGAAGACGGCGTTGAGGATTTCTCCTCGTTCGTTGGCCACATTCGTGACCCACGACGCCGTCCCCGCTGACTTGCCTGCCAGCTTCTTGGTGATCTTCTTGCTGGAGTCCAGCTTCAGTACGCGGCCGTAAACGGACGTGACGCGCGCCTTGACGGACTCCAACCTGGTGAGGACCTCGTTGCCGTAGCAGGTCATAATCCACCGGGCACCGGCCATCTGCCGCAGTGGCGGAAGGGGCTCGTAGTCACCTTGGCCGGCGCCGAAGCGGAGAACGCCCTGCTGGACCCTGCGCTGGTGCTGCTCGCAGTCGCTCAGGTAGTGGATGGAGCGCCGCATCCAGTCCTCGGAGTGCATCTCCTCCAGAGCCTGCTGCAGGTGGTTGGAGCTGTTGCCGAGGGTACGGGGCCGCATCAGCATCGTCACCTTCCTGTCGCAGGCCATCTTGTGGGTGAGCACCGCAGGGAAGAGCAGTCGGTGCCCTTCGTCCATCTGGTACAGGATGTCCTCCGCCCAGCCCATGTAGGTGACGGTGGGCTTGCAACGATTGCACGCCAGGTACTCCGTGATGAGGTAGTACCTCCCGTCCATGTCGATGACCTCCCGCAGCCGGTTGTAGAGCCCCTTGGACGTCAAGTGGTAGCCGCACTTGCCGCAGCTCAGCGGGATCTGCCACATACGCCGGGGCATCCACAGAAAGGCCTTCTGCAGGAAGTAGTGGCCGGCACTGGGCTTGCCCGCAACCAGCCCTGGCTGAAGGGGTAACAGCCAGTTGCGGAGCGTGTCCAACTTCAGGTTGCCAAGGGTATCAAACATGGCGTCGGCGATCCATGTCTAGGGCCTGGTGGCCATAATGTTCGCCCGGTATTTGGGGAAAAAACAGACCTTTTCCCTGGCTGACCTGGAGGGCACGGGAGCTTGACCGGGCGCATCGACGGGTGGTGGTGGTGTAGCCTCGGCGGGTGCCTGCCTGGGTGGGGCCTCGACGGGTGCATGTCTGGGTGGGGCCTCGACGGGTGCCTGCCTGGGTGGGGCCTCGACGGGTGACTGTCCGGGCGGTGCCTCGACGGGTGCCTCTCTGGGCGGGGCCTCGACGGGTGCCTCTCTGGGCGGGGCCTCGACCGGTGTCGCGACGGGTGTGCTGGACTGAAAATAAGGTACATAATACTGAAATAATATTATTACCAATGACATTGATGCGCCTGTTTTTATAGTGCAAACAAAACTAATATTGATGTAAACCTGGCCTTTAATACAAATGTTATACCTTCATACTTCAAGACACAAATATCATCAATGGTAATGCACATAAGACAACAACACCAAAGTCTCGCAGATGCCTCACATATCGACCAGCAATTAGCTTACCACGCTGACGGGACATTCTCCTTCTGTGACGGGGTCGTCAAAGTCGGCCACCTCAAATTTCTGCAGAAATGGCAGCATATGGAAGCAGAATGAAACATGAAATTTGAATGTCCCTCTGACATACTTGGAATAAGATAATATTGTTACGTCATTTACAAGCCAGACGGACATGGTCAGAATTCGGGTTTCTGATTGTTTGTCGACTAGTTCCTAAAGGAGTCAGTTCAGTCTTATTCCACATTTTGAGAATTCTTTCAGTCTTTTCTAGTTTAGTAGCATATTGGCTTGGCAACATATTGACAGATGTTCCTGTGTCAATTTGAAAGACCACTTCATTGCTTCCAACTACCATTCGACATTTCACGTCTTTGGAATTTGAAGTTTAACAACATTTATCCACTCCTCTCCTGAATCTTCTTCAGAGTTGTGTACGAAGTGAATCTTTTCCTGTCTTCTACTATTATATCGCTGAGGGCATCTCTTTGCGAAGTGATTACGTTGACCACATGTTTTGCATATTTTGCCATAGGCAGGGCAAACCTCCTTTTTCATAGCATGTCTAAAGCTACAGAATTTACAGTCTCTTTCCACTTTAGATTCGTATCTCTTCTGTGGCTTCTTAAATTTCTTCTCTGTGTCAGTTGAGATTTTATGCACTGGCAATCTGTCGTTGGTCGTTGCCACTGCAACACCCCACTGACCTGTTTGTCTTAGTCTCTGTAATAAACTACGTTATGCATTCTGACCGTGTCCGTCTGGCTTGTAAATAACGTAACAAATATCATTCTGATTACAGGTTTGTTACATCATTATTTATGAAGCATATAGGAAGATATTAGGTGCTAAATGTATGATAAATTGCATGTTACACACCACATGTTGGAAAATGTCCCCACTGGTGCCTGGGATCGTTGCCGAGGGTGGTCCAACGCGGGGAGACAAGTCTGGTCCAGTCGATTTCTTTGTTCAAGGGTATAATAACGATATAATATAATAAGTGTTAGCGGTATTTACACCAAACCTCTTATCTTACGCTAACCCTTTTATTACTTTGAATAAAGACACTGTAACAGCACATGGACATATACTATATATAATATAAGAAGCCAAAATTGAAATATTACTCACTTGGGGGCTCACGTTGCCAATGAGGACGTCCAGTCTCCCTCTGAGTCTGTCTTCAAGGGCCTGGGCCTTAAAGCATGTAGTAATGATGTGATAACACACTGTAATCTGGCATAGGCTTGTTACTTCATATTACAAATATTGTACAAGCCTTGACCACAATATTATGAAAAAGAAACTAGGAAATTCAATGGTTTCATAATATGCTATTATTTGGCTTCTATTATATGTCACTTTCCATTTACCAGTGTTGATAATTTTTTCGGTATTATTACTAGTAGTTGTACAAAACACAGACTATATAATGATACCAAAACCTACAAAGGATGTAAGACAACAAAAGAAACAGCTAGAATGGATCTTATTTTTCCAGTCAGCCACAAGTCCACATAGCATTAGTCCATATAATATGATTATTGCATATGTATACCATTTACCACAAGGGAAAATAGAAAAAAAGAGACATATTACAATAAGGTATTTACATGAACAAATAAAGGAAAATGAGCACAAGAAGGTACATGGATGTAAGCCAAAAGCTGTGACAAAACCAAGAGCTAGCAAAATGGTTCAGATAATAGAAGGTGGGCACCCATAGCAGGCATATTGTCGCAATGTCAGTTAGCAGTTCTTTGCATAAGCGAAGCTAATCAAGTGTAAATATAATGTACTTGGAGTATGTCACATATTTTTAGTTGAGTGCAAGTGTGAAGAGTTAGGGAATTAAGCTAATGAAGAGTCAAGCTGGTCCAATACATCCCACACACCTTAAATTTGCATGATATCTAATTACTGCAGAAAGTGATCTTCATTTTATATATGTGAATTGACATTATATAACAATGTGTGAACAGACATTATATAGCAATGACCGAGTTTTATATATATGTGCGAGAAGAAAATGGATACCAATGTAAAATAGTGTGATGTACTATTGTGTAGGCAAATATCTCCAATACTAATGGGGAGTGACGGTTGCGAGAAATCCATATCCACATCATTTAGAAAGCACAAGTACACCAAGGACAAGTAAACTTACCACTCGAAGATTTGAGTATGCTGTTGACAAACCATTTGAGTCAAAACATTTTAATACACTCTGACATGAAAACTATGTAATATTACGGGAGTACCATTAGGTATTACATATTTTTAACTATAGCAATAGCAGATTCATAGTAGTTTAAGCAAAATGTATGAATTTCATTGGAATCGAGAATAAAAAGGTAGTATGTTCTTCCTTTGATAATACATGTATTATACTTCAGTAAAATTAAGCCAACATGGAATTAAATAAACTGGTAATATATTGCAAAACTACAAATATGTGAATGCCTTCACAATGTAAATATTAACTTACAGGATTTGTGGCATCAGCAATAGGTCGCGGTGCAGTTGGAGTCTTGCTCTACATATATTGGAAATAATGTTAGTAATTCAAAGCTATGCCATGCTACACTTTCTTTGAATACCATACCATTTTATTACTAAGGACTGGCTGGACTAAGCAATTGAGGATTATATTCTGCTAATCGATATTGTATTATAGCTTATTGCTATAAAAGGGTTTAGATTTTAAAATATTCAGATACCGGCATATATATAAGAAATGGGTTCGACATATATTCTAGAGAGGATACAGTTGATCTCCTATTGACGTATAACGCCACTTCATTACTATTTGTATTAATATGGAGCTAATAATACATACCTGATGGTAACTGCAGTTACAAGACAAAATCCGGCCAAACGGATTTCTGGCAGTGCTGTGGCCCTGGAGAGGACACTTCTGGATTATCTTTAACTCCCATTCCCAGGTCGAGCCTTTGCCGGGAGTTTGACTACGTTTAAACACAAACGTGCCAGCTGCGAAGGCTCTTAGTCTTTTGCGCCATTCTGGCTCGGTCAAACATTTCTGCGGCATTCTAAGGAAGAACACATTTAACTGTAAAAGTTCAATCCATTCAATTATATTTGCTGGACGGAAAGAGAAAAAGTGTCCAATGTATCCTGACAATCTGGCAAATATTACGATACTAAGTTTCGCAGGGGCTTCATGTTCTCTGTATGGTGGCCTCTAAAGGAGTCTAGTCTCACCAGACTCCGTTTTTTCTCTGTATGCGGCACAAGATAATCTTGCACCCATCTAGTCATAAGCTCCTCGTCCGTTCATCCCTACTTTTGAACGCAAACTGTCCAATCTGGCCGTACGTCCAGCTTCAACTGAGGCGTTCCCTTGAAAATCACCATTGGTGGGAACACGGCTCCGGACACCGTAGTGGCCAGCGCCACCGTCATGTGACGCTTTCACACTCGCTGGTGCGCACCAAGACTGACTTGTCACGCACGTGATCGATTATCTTGCAGGGCACAATGTCAACATACAGGGGGGGGGGGGGGTGGGTGGGTACTGACCGTAGCAGGTGACAGGAAGGGAACGGTGGGCGGGAAAATTCGATTGCCGATGCTGCTGGGTTGCTGCCGCTGGTGAGAGAGAGATTCTCTCGGTATCACGGCTTGACACCCAAAACGACCGGAAATGAGCAACCGCGAAGCAGCCTCGGAATCGCCTTGACCAGTGCACCGGATGTAGACAGACACACGTGCAGGGTGCATATAATAATACTAGGGGTGGGCGAATGAGAATTTTTTTCCGAAATCGCATGCACGACGAGTGGTTTCTGTGGCCATTTTGGCCGCTGAACATGAATCCGTCGAGTTCATTCACCTCCTAGGTGGTTTTGAACTGGTTCCGTGAACTTTTTCAAAATGGCGGCCGAAAAATGGACTTTTTTCGATAATCCATCGCATAACTTCCCCACCATGGCTTGTAATATGACTTTTTATAGGTTTTTGGGGTCGCTGAATTCGAAAAGCAACATAAAACAGCAACATCGTAATTATCCATTGAGGTATGACAAGATTATACCATTTTATCAACAGAAATGAGTTCGTAACGACAACAAAATTCACAGGCACTGATTGTTTTTACCAAACACACGCTGAAAAAAGGTTCAAATAGGCAGTAAAATGTCCTACAGTGCATTCATCAATAGGTTCTCGACATCTTTCGTAGCACTGTCCTCTGGTCGCAAAGCATTCTTGATAGATGTTCTAAGTTCATTCAGGGTGAACCGCTCCATCTTGAATTTGCCATCACTTTTCACGCGTCTCATTTGCCGGATATTTGGGGCAATAGTTTGCCTCAAGTACGAACTTTCCTGTATCATTTGCTTCTCATTTAGCTCGGATAGGGTATCTAAAGTGTTCGCAGTCACAGGACCACCGTGGTTCTTGCAGTTCTGTAGTATTTCCAGCGTTTTGTTAGCCTTCTTCTTTTTCAGTTCTTCTTTTTTGAAAAGGGACATCTTCTTAGCGGTATGCACAGTGGCAAGGAAATCGGCCTCTAATTTCTTCACTCTTTTGACCTGCTTTGAGCATCGCGCCCATTTCCAGCTTTTCTTTCGTTCCTCAGAAGATTTCGACTCGAAGTCTGAATCTACCAGTAGTCCATTACTTACGATAACATTTTTTCTCGAGAGCGTTTGGACTGACGTACTTCCACCACTGGCTTTGATTCGGTGGTCTAGTTTCGAAAATTCCGTCTCGCAACCCAGATTCGTTAAAGGTGCGTACCTCGTTGCTTCTGTATCGACTTCATCATCTGAATTAGTGAAGTAATACGTCTTCGCGGAATAATGAATGTCATTGTGTAGTGAAATACTGGCTATGCATATAAAAGTATAACTAGCAGCTTGTACAACAATGACACTGATAGATTGACGGGAAGAATTAAATGAATAGAGATATGTCACCAATATCAATAAATCAGTAAATAACCGATAAACAATGGAAAGCAGAGAAGTAGAAAAAAAAAATCCCAAAGGCAAATGTCAATCATATTCATTCATATACAAATAACACACATATAACATATAACAAATAATAAGGCAGGATGAAGACGCAATATATAGAGTATATACCAAGAGTAACTCAGGAGTTCAGAAGCGGGCGACTTAAATACCAGCACTCTGTATGAAGCGCGGGCAACTTTGTCAGGAGAGCAGATTTCTGATCGTAAGGTTATGCATTTAATTCCCGATAGGGGCAAAGTTTTTTTATGGCGGCCACCCTTGTTTTTGCAGAAAACTCCTCGATCGCGATTAGTTATTATCATAAATTATGTTTAAATAATAACTTTAATATGAAAAACATTACATATCTTTTTAATACAAACAGACTGCATTTATTGTTATATTTCTGCCAGATAGGGATGTGTTGTGGGTAAGAAAAACGTATGGCCTCCATGTTAAATGACAGGTAAAGGAAGCCACAATGTTATATGACACAGGGATACCCATACAATACGTTGCCACATCCCACTCCTGAACCCAGTCGAGTTGGTTTTATAACACCTCTTCCAATTAATCTATGCCAATAACACAAGCATCTACCACCATCCCACCACAGCCCACACCCACCCACTCCCACCATACAGGTTGCTGTGGATTATTCCTAGCTATCAAACGCAAACAAGATAACTATGGAATTAGCCGGTGGCATACTATCACTATCAGTTACCCATGCCAGCCGCCTTAATTTGTTATGTCTGTATTTCTCGGGGTGGGTCTCGACTCATCCTTGCACTCCATTGCAACAAATATAAACTTGTTTATGGAAAGTGCAGGCCGCAATCAAAGGCCTCACAAGGATTTGGCTTCCTTGTGTGGCTGGAACAGACAAGATGGCACCATCTGTCGCACTGATCACAGCACACCTATGTCCTCTGGCCATGCGGCATTTGGCAAATAGGCATATCGCACACCCTGTCGTCATTTGGTGATGCGTGCTGGAGGAGGCGGTTCTGGATGTACGGCCGGTACACTGCAGCATGCGACCTCCTCATTATGGCTGGCTGTGCGCTAATGCCCCCAGCGTTCTGTCATAATAAATAAAACATAATTTGATGCAAAAGTATCCAAACATAAAACAACATAATAGTGTTGGAACCTTGACGGATATCACATAAAACTGTTATTTGATAGATAAGTAAACTTACCACTCGAAGATTTGAGTATGCTGTAGACCAGCCATTTGAGTCAAAACATTTTAATACACTCTGACATGAAAACTATGTAATATTACGGTGGTACTATTAGGTATTACATATTTGTAACTATAGCAATAGCATGTTCATAGTAGTTTAAGCAAAATGTATGAATTTCATTGGAATCGAGAATAAAAAGGTAATTTGTTCTTCCTTTCATAATACATGTATTACACTTCAGTAAAATTAAGCCAACATGGAAAGTTAAAAATGAAATAAACTTACAGAAGGGGCAGATTGACCAGGAGCTGGTGCTGCTCCGCTTGCATGCTGTAACCAAACAAAAATGTTATGCATCCGGTTATATATTCCTTTCCCTAACCATGTTCAAGACTGATCATTATCTGTTAAGACTGACCTAAGTATGAAATATGCCATTTCTTCAAAATTTCTTTAAATGTAGCATAATGCAATTCCCTTTTTCACAGGTAATATATTGCAAAACTACAAATATGTAAAAGCCCTCACAATGTAAATATTAACTTACAGCAAGTGTGGCATCAGCAAGAGGTTGTGGTGCAGTTGGAGTCTTGCTCTACATATGTTGGAAATAATGTTAGTAATTCAATGCTATGCCATGCTACACTTTCTTTAAATACCATACCATTTTATTACTAAGGACTGGCCGGATTAAGCAATTGATGATTATATCCTGCTAATCGATATTGTATTGTAGCTTATTGCTATAAAAGGGTTTAAATTTTTTAATATTCGGATACCGGCATATATATATATATAAAGAAATGGGTTCAACATATATTCTAGAGAGGATACAATTGATATCGGATTGACGTATAATGCCACTTCATCACTATGTGTATTAATATAGAGCTAATGATACATACCTGATGGTAATCGCAGCTACATGACAAAATCCGGCCGAAGTGATTTGTGGCCATACTATGGCCCTGGAGAGGACACTTCCTGATTTTTTGCAACTCCCGGTCCCAGGTCGAGCCTTTGCCGGGAGTTTGGCCCCGTTTAAATACCAACGTGCCAGCCGCGAAGACCCTGAATCTCCTGCGCCATTCTGGCTCCGATAGACCTTTCTTTGGCATTCTAAAGAAGTAAATATTCAATGCTAAGTTAAATCCAGTAGTTACTGTCACCAAAGGGTCAGTTAACTAAATATAAGACCTTGGATTTAGTCTTTATAATATCTAAAGTTTATATTGCTGGACCAAAATATAACATCCAATGTATCACAACAATTACGAAAATGTTATGACTCTAATAAATTAATGAGTAATATGAGGCTGATATAATATAGTGTATAGAAACTATAATAATAATTTGTGTATGTAATCTATCAAGCCTAATTTCATTGCTGAACAAGTCCTGATAATTTAATTATAAAGTACAAGAGTACAGTACCAGTGGTTTAGCCAGCCTAAACATAAAGTGAATACAAACTTGATATAGTCTATAATATAAGCTTAATTAAGTTATAACAGCTAGCGGCAGAGGGTCTGGGGGATAGTTAAAGGTAAAAAAGAGGATGTGCTGCATATTAATTCTGCCTGCACAGAAATGGCGTGGAGCTCAGAACAATGATGTCAATGGCAGGCAGCAGGCACAGGGCAGCAGCCAGGCAGGCACCCACTCAGTCACGGGTCACCGTGACGGTGCCCACCCGGCCACTCCCACCAGATCCCAGGAAACACACAGGCTGTAGGCACACAGCAGACGGCACAAGGCAGCAGCCAGGCAGGCACCCACTCAGTCACGGGTCACCGTGACGGTGCCCACCCGGCCACTCCCACCAGATCCCAGGAAACACACAGGCTGTAGGCACACAGCAGACGGCACAAGGCAGCAGCCAGGCAGGCACCCACTCAGTCACGGGTCACCGTGACGGTGCCCACCCGGCCACTCCCACCAGATCCCAGGAAACACACAGGCTGTAGGCACACAGCAGACGGCACAGGGCAGCAGCCAGGCAGGCACCCACTCAGTCACGGGTCACTGCGACGGTGCCCACCCGGCCACTCCCACCATATCCCAGGAAACACACAGGCTGTAGGCACACAGCAGACGGCACAGGGCAGCAGCCAGGCAGGCACCCACTCAGTCACGGGGACGACACCGCAGCAGCACCAGGACGGCTCCAGGGCAGCAGACATCACCAAAACGGCACCAGGACAACACCGGAACGGCGGACAGCACCACGACGGCAGACAGGACCAGGACGGCAGAGGGCAGCAGCCAGGCAGGCAGACGGGACAGCACCTTCTGGGTCAGCTTACTCGAGCGACGCTCGCCACTCCTCCACAGACATGACGGCTGTATGGAGACAGTACCATTTGCCTTTGTGTTGGGTGTGGCCGGTGCTCGCTGTCTTTGGCAAGCCGCACTGCTGGCACGAGTAGAAGGCTGTCCTCTGGTTCCGCTTCAGAGGGGGCTGCACGGCCTCAGCTCGCTCTCGATCAATCGCCTCCCTTTTTCTCTGGCACCACAGTGTCGACTTGGGGACACGTGGCGGGAGGTCGATCCTGCGGCCGGCAATCTCGATGCTGGGTCCAGCAGGCGCCGTGGATGGGCCAGGTGCCGGCTGCGCTGGGGGCAACACTGGCGGCTGAGCTGGCAGGTGTCCTGGCTGCTGACCTGGCGTCTGAGTTACTGTTGCCGTCTTCCTCCTCTTCAGTCTGGCCTCCCCAGTGACGTTGGGCTTGACCACGAACTCCATGACCGGATGGCGATGGGTCGGCGGCACCTCAGGCTTGTCCTCACCAGCCGGCAAATTCTCGGAGGCCTCTGTGCGGAGTGGGACATCCTCCGCACCAGTCAGGAGTCGCACGAGGTTCTCCCGTCGCTGTTTGTCGTTATACCTGAATGGAGATCAAAGCAAATATCTTTGTACAAAGTGACAATGTACATTAAACACCTTTATATAAACACGTACATAAAAAAGAAAAATGTTTTGCTGTACTCTTTGTTGTGATCTTATATAATTAAAAAAAAAAACATTCGCTAAGACTCATAATTTTCTTTATTTGAGTCTTTTCTTTTGATATCAAGTCTCCTTACCACTGGGTCAGGGTCCGAATGCTGATTGTTGGCAGGACGAGCTGCGTGCGTTCGGCGATGCGGCCGTTGCTGACCAGGGTCCGGCTGATAGCCTGGTATCGCTGCACCACAGCGGCCCAGGCAGTCGGCGAACCCTTCTTCTTTGGGCTCTTGTGCAGGGCACACACCTTGACACAAAGTGCCTCGCTGAGCCGGTTGCAGCTGGGCCACTGAGCCGTGACGCCACCTCCACCTCCTAGGTAGCTCCTGGTGCTGCTGTCCACACCAGGGGTCACGCCGCTCTTCTTCTTGCTGACCCGGAAGCGGCCAGAGACCAGCTTCCGGGCATGACGCGCCAAGAAGACTGTGCGCTTCTTGTCGTAGGTGTCAGGCTCGTCGAACCGAAGAATGGTCTCTAAGACCTGGCCAGGGGTCAAGGAGAGCTCCGTGAAGGGGAGGAGGAGGTCGGTGAGCCGATCCACCTTGTCCCATCCAGGGATATGCCGCCAGTCCAGACTCCTGGAAGTGAAGAATGTCCCATGCACAAAGCGGTGTGATGAATGTTTAGGTTGTAAGGGCATTGTTTGGGATATATGTTCAATAATAAATACAAGCTTAAAGACCTACATATATGTTGGTGAAGGGGATATGCTTTACAATATGATGCCATATTTAAAAAAGTCCTACCGTTGGCATGTCGACGTCGTCCGGTTCGTCACCATCCTCGGCCATAACAGCCGGAGGAGGCGTTGCACGCCGACCGACCCGCCCCGCCGGAACCTGCGTGGCAGACTCTGTCATGGACGACGTTGCAGGCCGACCGACCCGCCCCGGCGGAACCTGCGTGGCAGACTCTGTCATGGACGACGTTGCAGGCCGACCGACCCGCCCCGCTGGAACCTGCGTGGCAGACTCTGTCATGGACGACGTTGCAGGCCGACCGACCCGCCCCGCCGGAACCTGCGTGGCAGACTCTGTCATGGACGACGTTGCAGGCCGACCGACCCACCCCGCCGGAGCCTGCGTGGCAGACACGAGAGACGTGACAAGTCGAGCTGGGAGTCCGTCGATGTCATCCAAGCCCGGCAGTGTCCGGTCAACATCCTCGGATGTCTGGTCCACGTCATTACCCTCCTCCTCCTCCCGCTCTGCAGCCTCGAGAGTGATCTTCTCGTTGATGTCAGCGAGCTGACCTACACCGGACTGTCTCAGCAGATACTCCATACCTATCAGCTATCCTCAAAAAGGACCCATTTTTCGAACGGTTACATTGGAACAAATAAAAGGTATTCTCGTGACCATATCAATACTAGTACGCAAACACGACATCCGCTACATGCGAAACCTAATTCAGCATAGTCGTAGAAACTCTTAACTTCCATTATTCTATGCGAGTACTCATTTTTGTACTCCAGTATTTTTCGTATACGAGTGGAGAAATACCTACCAGTGTATTTCCCCGGGGCACGGAATTCTGCGAGTTGGGGCCGCCCGAGAACTGCCTAGCTAAGGCCGTTCAGGGTACTGATCAGCTTTGCAGCTTCATGCTCTGCTGACAGCGTGTCCCTGCAGGCTCTGTTTGGCGCGGTCCGCATTCCACCTGGCCAGACCTTCCAGGAGGTAAATCTGCATATGCAGACTGCTGGCGCTGACATCTGTATAACATACAAAAGGACATTCATATTTTTATGTCACCTGTATATTTATTTTTCAACTTTTGTACCAAAGTAAGTATAATTCATATATAGCTTTATATAAAAATATCATTAAATTTTCTTCGCTGTTGTTTCAAGTACATATTTATCACAATATTTGTTCCAAGTTAACTTATCCGGTACAAACTATTTCTGGTGGTTGCGGAAGGACTCGATCGAGACCAAGCCCCTCGCACACCGGTAGGTCACCAGGGAGTGGCCGCCCTTCAGAGTCCCCGTCTTGGTGTAGAGGCCGAAGTCTGGGGGATCTTGAATGCACTGCAGGTGCTTCTGCTGGGTCTCCCAGACGTTCCCAGATGGTCCACCATGGCTGCCGTGGGTCGAGCGATGCCGGACTCGGTCAGCTCGTGGCGCTTGGCTGCTCGGAGTGCGTCCAGGTCCTCCTTTGACCACTCGAAAATGCAGCTGGACAACCGGGACAAGAACGGGCCGTAGAGAGGGTGGCTGTCCGTGGTCACCCCCGTGGCGAACCGCCTCATCAGGTGCCACATGTCCAGCCGCACCATCGACGTCCAGGGTCGGAACAGCTTCAGGGGGCAGGGGACTCTTTGCTGCGAGCAGCAGTCTCGGTCTACGTAGAGTAGGACTGGTTCCGGCTCTTGGGCATCCCTGTACCGCTTGACGATACCCTGTGCCATGGCATCCAGTCCTAAGCCTTCGCCGACGGTGAAGACGGCGTTGAGGATTTCTCCTCGTTCGTTGACCACATTCGTGTCCCACGACGCCGTCCCCGCTGCCTCGCCTGTGGGCTTGCAACGAGTGCACGCCAGGTAGTCCGTGATGAGGTAGTACCTCCCGTCCATGTCGATGACCTCCCGCAGCCGGTTGTAGAGCCCCTTGGACGTCAAGTGGTAGCCGCACTTGCCGCAGCTCAGCGGGATCTGCCACATCCGCCGGGGCATCCACAGAAAGGCCTTCTGCAGGAAGTAGGGGCCGGCACTGGGCTTGCCCGCAACCAGCCCTGGCTGAGGAGTTAACAGCCAGTTGCGGAGCGTGTCCAGCTTGAGGTTGCCAAGGCTATCAAACATGGCGTCGGCGATCCATGTCTGGTCCCTGGTTGCCATAATGTTCGCCCAGTATTTGGGGAAAAAACGGACCTTTTCCCTGGCCGACCTGGAAGACACGGGAGCTTGACCGGGCACCTCGACGGGTGGTGGTGGTGTAGCCTCGACGGGTGCCTGTCTGGGTGGGGCCTCGACGGGTGCCTGTCTGGGTGGGGCCTCGACGGGTGCCTCGACGGGTGGTGGTGGTGTAGCCTCGACGGGTGCCTGTCTGGGTGGGGCCTCGACAGGTGCCTGTCTGGGTGGGGCCTCGACGGGTGCCTCGACGGTTGGGACCTCGACGGGTGCCTCGACGGGTGCCTCGACGGGTGCCTCGACGGGTGCCTCGACGGGTGGGACCTCGACGGGTGCCTCGACGGGTGGTGGTGGTAAACACAAACGTGCCAGCTGCGAAGGCTCTTAGTCTTCTGCGCCATTCTGGCTCGGTCAAACATTTCTGCGGCATTCTAAGGAAGAACACATTCAACTGTAAAAGTTCAATCCATTCAATTATATTTGCTGGACGGAAAGAGAAAAAGTGTCCAATGTATCGTGACAATCTGGCAAATATTACGATACTAGGTTTCGCAGGGGCTTCATGTTCTCTGTATGGTGGCCTCTAAAGGAGTCTAGTCTCACCAGACTCCGTTCCCTTCTCTGTATGCGGCACAAGATAATCTTGCACCCATCTAGTCATAAGCTTCTCGTCCGTTCATCCCTACTTTTGAACGCAAACTATCCAATCTGGCCGTACGTCCAGCTTCAACTGAGGCTTTCCCTTGAAAATCACCATTGGTGGGAACACGGCTCCGGACACCGTAGTGGCCAGCGCCACCGCCATGTGACGCTTTCACACCAGTTGGTGCGCACCAAGACTGACCTGGCACGCACGTGATCGATTGTCTTGCAGGGCACAATGTCAACATACTAGGCGGGGAGGAGGGTCTTATCCATATGGATGATGTCCTTAATATCAAAGTCTTTTTGTTGGCGTAGTTCAGAGAAATAATTTCTGCAGTTCTCGATTTTCGTCTCCAGGTCCGCAGGGAGGCGTCGTGCCTTATTGCCTGGTCATGTCTTGGCAAAAAAACATCTCCCAAGGGCGTGACACGTTCAAATGGTCACCTTTGATGACGTGGTTGGCATAGTGACAAAGGGAGTCCACAGATACGGAGATTTGTATGTCGCGTTGCTCTCTTACCCAAGAAAGGTTGGCTTTTTCCTGGTTGTCACTGTACGACAAAGGGCGGCCTGACTTCGGTCTGTGACCAGTTGTCGCCTTAGATAAGCATTAGATCAGATAGAGCAACATCCAGGGATATCCATTTGGTCAAGATGGTGACAAAAACCTTGTACATTCTGGACACCGCCCATAATTCTTGACCTCCGATACAAGCCGCAATTTTTCTTTCAGGTCGTTTCTTGTAGTGTCCTAAAGGGGCCGGATCAGAAAGCTCTGAATCGGGGGGCGCGGAGTCTGGGTCCTTCTGGGTCCACCGACATCTACTCGCTCGATTACCATTGAACTTGATTTATCTAGAAGTAGACATATACATACTTATGACTGATTTAAACTTACCCGGTATGGCACGATATAGCGTAACAGGCTGAAAGTGCCGTTAAAACCCAATCAAATCAAATCAAACCTTCTGGGTCCCGACATTTTCCTCGGTCTACCTACTGGTCGTTTGTCCGTTATTTTTCTCCGCAAATGCTGATTTAGCCAGGCTTTGGTATCGCTTCTTTACTATCGCAAAATGTTACAATAAGTTCGTTTATGTCTTTGCTATATCAGGATCATTAGTCTTGGGTGTCCAGTAAGGCAATCTTATTTATACAAATTATTTATTGACCCACCCACACAATCCGCAAGGTACCCCCTGCTACATGCACGGAAGCCACGCCCCTACCCCCTTTGGCCCCAATCTCCTGGTGACTGGTGACACAGACATGTGAAGATTTGGAGGATTGTCATCTTCTTTTTTCTTAGAAAACGAACTCCCATACAATATATACATTGTGTGTATCCAAGGTGACAACAGATGTAGATCCAGCCAAGACATTATTTGATATATATTCTGTTGAAGTAGTCCACTTTCTATCACTAACACTCCTATATACATATATACAGATTTTCCACGAGAAAATGTTACACAGTGCCACGTGCCTGACAGTGAGTTGTTGATTTTCGTGTTTACTCCTTCCGTTAACTGCCGGCATCGCCCATCCTTTCGTGTTATGGGCATTTGGTTCTTGCCATCATGGTCGATGCCCACGTGGGCCAACTGTTGTCATGTCCTGACTGTCCTCTAGCTGGGTTGGCTGTAGTATCAACCACATGGAAATATTGGCTGATCTATCAAATCGATCACGCTTCATCCCCTTCTGTACCATGAAGTTGTCAAAAAGTGCATCTGTGTGCCAATACATCCCCAAACCGGAGGTTACCAACGCAATCCTTAATAACAACTTGGATGTGGTTCTCATAGTGACACGCAGTCCAGCACTCGAGCATATTACAAAGAAAGCTAGGGATTTTGAATGGATTGGAACTACATTTGTATTTTGAATAATATTATGCTTTCTATCTTTCAGTGAGTTATTTAATTTGTGTATTTTACAATTTGTTTACACGGTGTTCATTGTCGCTGGTCCAAATCATATTACTGATTCTGAACCAAAGTTCCTTCAGTCTTATAAAATTACCACTGCTTCCAAACTTAGATTAGTAAACCTTTCTAGAGTACTCAGTCGCTACAAAAGTATTCCGATAATAACAGGGACCTAGACTAGGTTGGAATACCCGTGACAACGAGAACGTGGAGTCTAGCGGCTATTCCGCTCTTAAAAACAAACAAGCCGATCAAATACCCAGCGCGGATACTAGCAACGGCATCCTGTGGTTTTAGAAACCAACATCAACATTCATGGTTTTATATTCTAACAACTTATTGACTTTATCTTTTCACCATTATTCACTTTCATGGTTATAAGACATTTGTCTTTATGATAATACTTGATATCCTCAGGGTTTTATATCTATTGATCGTTTCCACATTGACTGCAATCATGGTTTTAATCATAGTTACTTGACCCTTTATGGTTTATGCAATTGTTTTATCTTCAATATCACATGTATTAATTTTTAGGGTTTTAGTATTGACTGCTGAGTTATTTTAATTGAAGAACCAGTGTGGCACGATATAGCCGTACAGGCTGAAAGTGCCGTTACACCCCAATCAAATCAAATCAACCTGCCGATGCGTTCTTTTATTGCCATTCCCCTCCGACCTGCTGAAGGGTCGCCAAACATTAATAAACCCCCAACGTGCAACTCCGTTCTTTCTCTGTATGCGGCACAAGATAATCTTGCACCCATCTAGTCATAAGCTCCTCGTCCGTTCATCCCTACTTTTGAACGCCAACTATCCAATCTGGCAGTACGTCCAGCTTCAACTGAGGCTTTCCCTTGAAAATCACCATTGGTGGGAACACGGCTCCGGACACCGTAGTGGCCAGCGCCACCGTCATGTGACGCTTTCACACCCGTTGGTGCGCACCAAGACTGACTTGGCACGCACGTGATCGATTGTCTTGCAGGGCACAATGTCAACATACAAGGGGGGGGGGGGGGGGGAGGGGGTACTGACCGTAGCAGGTGACTGGAAGGGAACGGTGGGCGGGAATATTCGATTGCCGATGCTGCTGGGTTGCTGCCGCTGGTGAGAGAGAGATTCTCTCGGTATCACGGCTTGACACCCAAAACGACCGGAAATGAGCAACCGGGAAGCAGCCGCGGAATCGCCTTGACCAGTGCACCGGATGTAGACAGACACACGTGCAGGGTGCATATAATACCGTAAATATCTGAATAGCAGCTGCTTCGCCTGAATTACAACAGTGTTCAGGTATATATAATTACCTGCTAAAGGAAAAAATGGCTGTAACCTAAAATTATTCGCTCGCAGCATAAATACACTTATCGCGTTGCTGATAAGTTACATTTATGCTAAAGTATAGTTCATATATTACTTTACATAAAAAGATCATTGAATTTTCTTCGCGGTTGTTTCATATCTATCACAATATTTGCTCCAACTTAACTTACCCGATACAAACTTGTTCTGGTGGTTGTGGAAGGACTCGATCGAGACCGAGCCCCTCGCACGCCGGTAGGTCACCAGGGAGTGGCCGCCCTTCTTCAGGATCCCGGTCTTGGTATAGAGGCCGAAGTCTGGGGGATCTTGAATGCACTGCAGGTGCTTCTGCTGGGTCTCCCAGACGTTTGTCATCCGCCTCGAGTCGATGAGGCGAACCCCGCAGGCGTCGGTTAGTTCCCACATGCCGTCCAGCAGAGCCTAGATGAGCTGCCGGGTCTGCTGAGCCCCACGCGTGCGCCGCCGACAGTGAAGAGCCATCTCCTTCTTGGTGATGGCCTGGTCCACCATGGCGGCCGTGGGTCGAGCGATGCCGGACTCAGTCAGCTCGTGGCGCTTGGCTTCTCGGAGTGCGTCCAGGTCCTCCTTTGACCACTCGAAAATGCAGCTGGACAACCGGGACAAGAACGGGCCGTAGAGAGGGTGGCTGTCCGTGGTCACCCCCGTGGCGAACCGCATCATCAGGTGCCAGATGTCCAGCCGCACCTGCGACGTCCAGGGTCGGAACAGCTTCAGGGGGCTGGGGACTCTTTGCTGTGAGCAGCAGTCTCGGTCCACGTAGAGTAGGACTGGTTCCGGCTCTTGGGCATCCCTGTATCGCTTGACGATACCCTGTGCCATGGCATCCAGTCCTAAGCCTTCGCCGACGGTGAAGACGGCGTTGAGGATTTATCCTCGTTCGATGGCCACATTCGTGACCCACGACGCCGTCCCCGCTGCCTCGCCGACAAGCTTCTTGGTGATCTTCTTGGTGGAGTCCAGCTTCAAGACGCGGCCGTACACGGACGTGACGTCCGTGTACGTCCGACGTCCCTGGCCGGCGCCGAAGTGGGGAACGCCCTGCTGGACCCTGCGCAGTCGCTCAGGTAGTGGATGGAGCGCCGCATCCAGTCCTCGGAGTGCATCTCCTCCAGAGCCTGCTGCAGGTGGTTGGAGCTGTTACCGAGGGTACGGGACCGCATCAGCGTCGTCACCTTCCTGTCGCAGGCCATCTTGTGGGTGAGCACCGCAGGGAAGAGCAGTCGGTGCCCTTCGTCCATCTGGGACAGGATGTCCTTCGCCCAGCCCATGTAGGTGACGGTGGGCTTGCACCGAGTGCACGCCAGGTACTCCTTGATGAGGTAGTACCTCCCGTCCATGTCGATGACCTCCCGCAGCCGGTTGTAGAGCCCCTTGGACGTCAAGTGGTAGCCGCACTTGCCGCAGCTCAGCGGGATGTGCCACATCCGCCGGGGCATCCACAGAAATGTGGATGCCCTCACAATGTAAATATTAACTTACAGGAAGTGTGGCATCAGCAAGAGGTTGTGGTGCAGTTGGAGTCTTGCTCTACATAACGTTGGAAATAATGTTAGTAATTCAATGTTATGCCATGCTACGCTTTCTTTAAATACCATACCATTTGATTACTAAGGACTGGCTGGACTAAGCAATTGATGATTATATCCTGCTAATCGATATTGTATTGTAGCTTATTGCTATAAAAGGGTTTAAATTTTGTAATATTCAGATACCGGCATATATATATATATATATAAAGAAATGGGTTCAACATATATTCTAGAGAGGATACAATAGATCTCCTATAGACTTATAACGCCACTTCATTACTATTTGTATTAATATGGAGCTAATGATACCTACCTGATGGTAACTGCTGTTACAAAACAAAATCCGGCCAAACGGATTTCTGGCAGTGCTGTGGCCCTGGAGAGGACACTTCTGGATTATCTTTAACTCCCATTCCCAGGTCGAGCCTTTGCCGGGAGTTTGACCACGTTTAAACGCAAACGTGCCAGCTGCGAAGGCTCTTATTCTTCTGCGCCATTCTGGCTCGGTCAGACATTTCTGCGGCATTCTAAGGAAGAACACATTTAACTGTAAAAGTTCAATCCATTCAATTATATTTGCTGGACGGAAAGAGAAAAAGTGTCCAATGTATCCTGACAATCTGGCAAATATTACGATACTAAGTTTCGCAGGGGCTTCATGTTCTCTGTATGGTGGCCTCTAAAGGAGTCTAGTCTCACCAGACTCCGTTCTTTCTCTGTATGCGGCACAAGATAATCTTGCATCCATCTAGTCATAAGCTCCTCGTCCGTTCATCCCTACTTTTGAACGCAAACTATCCAGTCTGGCAGTACGTCCAGCGCCGCTGTCATCTGACGCTTTCATACCCGTTGGTGTTTACCAAGACTGACTTTGCACCCACGTGAACGATTGTCTTGCAGGGCACAATGTCAACATACAACGGGGGAAGGGGGGGGGGGGGGGTCTTATCCAGCAGTCACCTTTGATGACGTGGTTGGCATAGTGACAAATGGAGTCCACAGATACGGAGATTTGCATGTTGCTTTGCTCTCTTACCCAAGAAAGGCTGGCTTTTTCCTGGTTGTGACTGTACGACAAAGGGCGGCCTGACTTCGGTCTATGACCAATTGTCGCTTTAGATAAGCATGAGATCAGATAGAGCAACATCCAGGGATATCCGTTTGGTCAAGATGGTGACAAAAACCTTGTACATTCTGGACACCGCCCATAATTCATCTTGACCTCCGGTACAAGCCGCAATTTTCCTTTCAGGTCGTACTTCTTGTAGTGTCCTAAAGGGGCCGTGCATATGTAAAACACTAGAAAAAATGATAAATAACCGCCTTACATATTATCTGGAAACAAATAATATCATCACTAAGTTCCAGAGTGTCTTTCGACAAAACAGAAATACCACCGATAATTTAATACGATTGGAGACCTATATACGCGAGGCATTCATCAAAAAAGAACACGTGGTGGCAGTATTCTTTGACCTTGAAAAGGCATAGGACACCACATGGAAATATGGTATTTTAAAAGACTTCCATGATATGGGACTCAGAGGTCATATGCCAAATTTTATTCAAGAATTCAAGAATTGGTTTTATGACGTCCGTCCAGTCCAGTTTCCATACTCAGACTTAAAGCCGTACATCCAAAACGAAATTACTAAAAATTGGCAGTCGTCCTGGGACGAGCAATCCTCCAACAAATTGCGACGGCTTCAGCCTACTGTCGGTACCAAACGGCCAAGAATCCGCGGTAGGCGGAGGGACGTTGTCATTCAAAGACTCAGAATTGGACATACGTACCTTACCCATTGCTACCTCCTCAAAGGAGAACCACCTCCCGAATGTGTTCCCTGTCAGGAACCCCTAACTGTGGAGCACATTCTGTTGAGGTGTGTTGACTTTCAACAAACAAGGGATCAATATTACAGAACAGAAACTATGAAAGAACTGTTCAATAATATACCACTGCAAAAGATTTTAGATTATTTATCTGCAATAAATCTAGTCAGATGCATATGATATCTAGTCAACGTTTACGGCCAAACAGTGCAAACGATTTTAGATTATTTAACTACAATCAATCTAGTCAAATGCATTTGATATATTCAACGTTTACTGCCAAACAGTGCATTTTGCTGTTATTATTAATCTCAAACGCTTGGTTTTAAAAACCAACTCATGGTTTTATATTCTGACAATTTTTGACTTTACCGTTTCGCCATTCTTCACTTTCATGATTTTATGACAATCTACTCGATCATATTACTTGATATCCTCAGGGTTTTATTAATCTATTAATCGATTCCACAAAGAGTGCGTTCGTGGTTTTATTCATATCACGTGTATTGATTTTCAGGGTTTTAATATTGACTCGTGACTTATTTAGCATAAACTTAAACCAATATGGCACAATATAGCCTTCCAGGCTGAAAGTGCCGTTAAAACCCAATCAAATCCTAAAGGGGCCGGGTCAGAAAGCTCTGAATCTGGGGGCGCGGAGTCTAGCTCCTTCTGGGTCCACCGACATCTACTTGCTCGATTACCATTGAACTTGATTTATCTAGAAGTAGACATATACTTACTCTTGACTGATTTAAACTTACCCGGTATGGCACGATATAGCATAACAGGCTGAAAGTGCCTTTAAAACCCAATCAAATCAAATCAAACCTTCTGGGTCCCGACATTTTCCTCTGTCTACCTACTGGTCGTTTGTCCGTTATTTTTCTCCGCAAATGCTGATTTAGCCAGGCTTTGGTATCGCTTCTTTACTATCGCACAATGTTACAATAAGTTCGTTTATGTCTTTGCTATATCAGGATCATTAGTCTTGGGTGTCCAGTAAGGCAATCTTATTTATACAAATTATTTATTGACCCACCCACACAATCCGCAAGGTACCCCCTGCCACATGCACGGAAGCCACGCCCCTACCCAATTTGGCCCCAATCTCCTGGTGACTGGTGACAGGTACATGTGAAGTTTTGGAGGATTGTCATTTTTTTTCTTAGAAAATGAACTCCCATACAATATATACATTGTGTGTATCCAAGGTGAAAACAGATGTAGATCCAGCCAAGAAATTATTTGATATATATTCTTTTGAAGTAGTCCACTTTCTATCACTAACACTGATAAATATAATTATATACAGATTTTCCACGAGAAAATGTTACACAGTGCCACGTGCCTGAGAGTGAGTTGTTGATTTTCGTGTTTACTCCTCCCTTTAACTCGGCATGGCCCAAACCGGAGGTTACCAACGCAATCCTTAATAACAACTTGGATGTGGTTTCTCATAGTGACACGCAGTCCAGCACTCGAGCATATTACAAAGAAATCTAGGGATTTTGAATGGATTGGAACTACATTTGTATTTTGAATAATATTATGCTTTCTTTCTTTCAGTGATTTATTTGGATTTGTGTATTTTACAATTTGTTTTCAGGGTGTTCATTGTCGCTGGTCTAAATCATATTACTGATTCTGAACCAAAGTTCCTTCAGTCTTATAAAATTACCACTGCTTCCAAACTTATAGATTAGTAAACCCTTCTAGTGTACTCAGTCGCTACAAAAGTATTCCGATAATAACCGGGACCTACACTAGGTTGGAATACCCATGACAACGAGAACATGGAGTCTAGCGGCTATTCCGCTCTTAAAAACAAACAAGCCGATCAAATACCCAGCGCGGATACTAGCAACGGCATCCTGTGGTTTTAGAAACCAACATCAACATTCATGGTTTTATATTCTAACAACTTATTGACTTTATCTTTTCACCATTATTCACTTTCATGGTTATAAGACATTTTTCTTTGTCATAATACTTGATATCCTGAGGGTTTTATATCTATTGATCGTTTCCACATTGACTGCAATCATGGTTTAATCATATCTACTTGACCCTTTATCGTTAATGCTTTTTTTTATCTTCAATATCACATGTATTCATTTTCAGGGTTTTAGCATTGACTGCTGAGTTATTTTAATTGAAGAACCAGTATGGCACGATATAGCCGTACAGGCTGAAACTGCCGTTAAACCCCAATCAAATCAAATCAACCTGCCGAAGCGTTCCTATATTGCCATTCCCCTCCGACCTGCTGAAGAGTCGCCACACATTAATAGACCCCCAACGTGCAACTTGACAAAGACGCTTCAGGCATTCTTTTCGTAGGCCAATTTCCCAGCCGGGCTCGTCCTGGGTTTTGTCCCATACGCCACGAGCGCCTACCGATAAGCCGATCACTTTTGCCCTAGCAGTCTTCATCGTGCCTTTCACTGGTCCGAACAAGGTTTTATACTTCTCTACCTTCCTGTGAGCCTGCTTCCGCATGTGTTCGACAGTGTGGTCAAAGGGCACCGTTACGTCCACTATGTATGCTTGATCATGCTTTCTGGCCACCAGATCAGGATGGTACCGCAGTCTGTCCTCGCCCGTGAGCCAGGGCTCGCGTACGACTTCAAAACCGCGGCGTTTTATTGATTCAGCGACCAAACCCAGCACAGCGTCGTGACGTTTCGTGATCACATTTTTGACGGCGGGGCAACTCTGAAATACGTGAAGTAGTGTTTCCGGCGTATCCCCCGCGACACATTTTTTTCTCCTGTCGAGCTGCCAGCGCATATGTCCGAACTGACCGTATTCGGAGTCGAGCAAGGGGGCCTGCAGCCGACCCCAAGTTGAGTTTCGGTACTTAAGTGTTCTAGTTTTGCTCTGCTAATTCAACGCGACTTTCAGCTCCTCTGCCGTTGAGCTGCCACCAAGTCCAGCAAGGTTCCTTGACCAGCGTAAATCACGTTGCCAGACGGGGCTTGCTGCTGCCTTTCGAGTTACTGGATCGCTAGAACTAGTTATTTTAAGGACTAACCGAACTAGAACCAATTTAATGATTTCGGTTAGACCCAGAGCAGACTGCGATATGGGCAGATAGAACCAGCACGTCGGCGTGCAAGGCGGCAGATGAAGAATCGCTTTCACTGTGGCGCGGATACGAGTATCAATTAGGATCAATTAACGTGTGTTGCTGCGACAAAGTCGTAGCGGATAAATCAGTCTCGGAAAAACATAATCTCTGATTAAGTCCACTTTCTGTTTCGGCCTTAGCGGGGCTTTTTGGATGATATCAAGCCAGTCACCTAGCTTTCCCACATCTGCTATCGGCCTGCTCTTGGCGGTGAGGCGGATTCCCAGGTACTTGACTGCTTCGTTGATATCTACAGCTGTGATGATATCAGATCCCGTCTTGAAGACATTAGCTTTTATGACTTTCACGGTCTTCGTCCCAGGCGATGGGACGATTCGCAACGACTGACATTGATGGGCATTGAACGTCATACGTCGGGCGTCGAAGAATCTCACCGTTTCGCCATTCTTCACTTTCATGGTTTTAAGACAATCTACTCAATCGTTTTACTTGATATCTTCAGGGTTTTATTAAACTATTAATCGATTCCACAAAGACTGCATTCATGGTTTTATTCATAACACATGTATTGATTTTCAGGGTTTTAATATTGACTAATATTGACCAGTATGGCACGATATAGCCTTCCAGGCTGAAAGTGCCGTTAAGCCCCAATCAAATCAAATCAAATCGAAGAATCTCTCGACCGCCTTCAGTTTTTGATCCATAACGAATTTCGACTCAGGTGACCAAGGCTAAATCATCCGCGAAAGCAAGGAATCCAAACGCAATGCCGTCGAGTTTATACGAATGCTTCGTAATATGCTCAGCTATCTCATCGATCACCAGATTGAATCGTGCCGGTGAAAGTGGACAACCTTACTTGACACCAGAAGTCATTTTTATGGGGTTAGTGATCTGGCGGTTGGACGATATCCGAGTCCATGCCCGGAGTATAAGTCAGACACTATTTCCCTACATTCGAGACCTACGCTTTTCCTGCGCAATGCTCTTTCGATCGACGCTTGCGGCACCGAGTCGAATGCTTTCACTAGGTCGAGCCATACAATGTCCGCTACGGTCGGGCTGGAATTGTACCGTGCTCAATTTACTCCATGTTAAGTTTAGGCTCTGTAGAGACAAATCCAGACCGGGTTAAATTTAGACCGCTACGGTCGGGCTGGAATTGTACTGTGCTCAATTTACCCCATGTTCAGTATAGGAGGTCCAGACCGGGGTAATTTCAGACCGCTACGCTAGGTCTACTACTCTCACCCCCGATTGCCACCTCGCCTTTGTCCCGAAGCGGAGTCAGGTCGATCTCCTAGTTAGATCTAAAGGACCCATTCTCCGTCCCAGCTTCCTACATTGCACATCTCGTGATATCAGTCTTCCCGGAATAATGTTAGACGGCGCTGAAAGCTTTTTTGCAGCCTCCCGCCGATATCGAGGAAGGTTTAAGCAGGGTTTCGTTGTCACCAGTCACCCAGCGTCTGTTCTCAGGTGTCACAATCGCAGTTATTCCCCCAGCGATTTTCCGTTCATGACGTGCCGACCGCCTCAGCTCGCTTTTCCTTTCCTTGGCTAGTAAAACGGCTTCGATTTTGTTTTAGTTCGCCACCTTCCGGTAAGCGTGACGTACGTGCTGCCCAAGCCCCCCTGCCCCTCTGGTTACAGTACCGCAGAGTTCGCACAGACGAGAGTCTCGGACGGCGGAGTCAACCATGTCTACGCATCTTGCGACGTGACACTCGGCCGCGCGTTCCTTCCCAAATGCCTTGGAACACTGAATACACACAACTTCTAGTACTAAGCGTCTATGGCTATCGTTCACGTGGGAGTCCAGAGCTCGCAGCGTAAGAAATGAAGAACCGCTGCAGAGCTCGCATCGGTAGAGCGCGGATGGGAACCTGACCAACCGGGGTACAGGCTTGCCACCGTCTCTACGTTTTTCCGTCAAATCCATAAAATCCGAGTATTCTAGGTCACCGGCCCCACAGCTAGGCGAGTTCGACCTGCGTAGTCGGTGAACCCCAGGCCGGTCTACCGTGAAGCTTGGGACGACTCCGATAGTAGGTAAGTGGTTTCCGTGAACTCATGTTTTTTATACTGCATAGTCACGGAAAACACCATGGACGTCTCTATGCGAAAGACGACTATTCTGGCTGTGTAGAGACAAACCCAGACCGGGGTAATTTCATACCGCTACGGTCGGGCTGGAATTGTACCGTGCTGAATTTACCCTATGTTAAGTATAGGCTGTGTAGAGAGAAATCCAGACCGGGGTAATTTCAGACCGCTACGCTAGGCCTACTACTCTCGCCCCCGAATGCCACCTCGCCCTTGTCCCAAAGCGGAGAAAGGTTGATCTCCTGGTTAGATCTAAAGGACCCATTCTCCGTCCCAGCTTCCTGTTGCACAGCTGGGTGATATCAGTCTTCTTTGAATAATGGTAGACGGGGCTGAAGGCTTTTTCGCAGACTCCGGCCGATATCGAACCTGATGTAAACTAACTTTAGTAAATACTTTACAAAAGTACTATAGAATTTAGGATGGTAAATACTATGCAAAAGTACTATTGTAAATATTATCCAAAGGTACTATAGTAAATACTGTAACCGTAAATCTTGTTCGGCGTGGGTAAGTTGTCTGTAGGGACAGACAATCACAATGAAGATCGATCCAGTTCCAATTATGTTTTATTCCTTCTTCTCGCGTCACAGCGTCGTAGTACAGTCCAACCCAGAAGTGATGAATAACGCTATATAAGCGTACCTCTACAGTGAGGATTTGGTTTACTGGCTTCCGAATTTAGGGTCAACCGGGAATTTAGAAAAGTGAGTCCGAAATGTGTCTTTAGAAGTGCTTGTGGCCGAGTCAAAATCCGAACCCCGTCTGTCGGTGACAGACCTCCTTATATAGCCCTAATTTCCCGCCACACATCCAGGCGGGTGTCATACATTGTATCTATTTATGTCTGGCTCGTTTCACTATATCTCATACAGCGGCGCCGGCCGTCTGCGCGTAACGTTCCATTCTATACTTTGTTGCATGTTTCCTAGAACCATGGTGCCGCGGAACTCATATGCAATGTCACTGACTGGCACTAATTATATACAAAGGTCAATCAGTGAGTTCCCCACACGTGTCAGTTCTGTATTACATGTGTACACGTGCCCCCCACTACGTGACCACCTTGATTAACCTTGGTGAACCTTTTAGCCGGATTCATGTGCACTGAGGTCGTGCGTCCCCTGTCTGACTCTAACTGCTTGGTAAATATATTCCGGCAAATGAGAGCTTTAGGGAACATAAATTACCTATTTAGCCAGCCCTACTCTCTACTGTCGGGCTTCACAATAAATATTCCGTTACAATACTATAGAACTTGCTATAGTCATATCACTTTCTATAATATTTAATATAGAACATTCTACAGTTCTTTCTATAGGATGCACTATAGTACTTACTATAAGATGTATTATAGTCTTTCCTATAGAACGTTCTATAGTACTCACCATTGAATATACTATAGTATTTATTATAGAATGTTCTATAGTATCTACTATAGTGTTTACTATAGCACTTACCATGATATTTATTTTACCATGGTACTTACTGTCCAACCAGCTGAAGCAAATACTATGGAATTAGGTAATAAATACATGGTAGTAATAATATCTGGCAATTAATATATGCATGAACGCAGACAAAGTGCATCACTTAATCACAGCGGTTTATTAAATCGATCTAGCTGGTCTTTGCATATACAACAAAATAGGATATAAATATATATATTTGTATATATTATATAGATTGCTAATGATCGACTTAAGGTCTTAGTTAGATTTCTGTGTCTTCCACACTTTGCCGGCGTTGTTTACCTTCCGCCGCAGGAGCCCCTTGACGGTTGCCTCGATCAGGCCGGCGAATTGCCGCATAATACTCTCTGAAAAGAGGGCACTTGTTTCTTTTTAAATTCTATATTTATATGCTAATAACGAGTATCAATACATCCTGTATTAAATAGAGTATTAAATAGCCATCAGTCTATCCTACACTTAC
Source organism: Arenicola marina (assembly GCA_964019135.1). Classification (NCBI taxonomy): domain Eukaryota; kingdom Metazoa; phylum Annelida; class Polychaeta; family Arenicolidae; genus Arenicola; species Arenicola marina. The sequence continues at coordinate 5,230,321 of OZ025260.1, read as the reverse complement.
ATCCAGCTCTGCTTATCGACTACGAGAACTTGTTTGTACGGTAGGCGATTGGGCCATACGTTACATTGTTAGGTTTGATGTGTTTGAGCACCGGGCCAGCAGGGACGGGCCAAGATGCTGAAAACAAGTAAATTATTTCATTAGTGCTGAATTTATTTTTTTGCATTAGCTATACTTGTGGTATGTTGTATGGCATGTGTGCTGGAATCCAGGGGGAAAATCAAGACACATAATTAAAAAAAAATAGCATTTTAATATAAAATCATTGTTGCATGAGGCAACCTTTTTTGTGCAATTGCGGTTGCAAATTACAGTAAACACACCGTTTTCTGGCCAGGTGGGAGATTCAGCAATCCCTCAGGGACGCCAGTACTGTACTGACCACAGCCACTGGTTTCGGCGCTCGCCTTTAGAGTCCCGCCCGTACGGATGGTGTCCGGCGGCGCAGTGCCTCGACTGATGGGTGACAGGGATGACACTGGCTCGCGATTCAACTGTCGTTCTATCCTTTCCACCAATCTTGGTGCCACTGGAAACACATAAAAACAATCAAGAGTCAAATTTAAGTATAAATTTAACACCCAATAGTAAGTATGTACCACCAGTTAAACAGATACACTGACCAGACTATACTAACGTCACTTAAGCGGCCTGTATACCATAAACACAAATAATTACCCTAAAAATTGTATTTTTTTTTCAAACTTACATATTTCAACACCCACTTTTTCTAATTAAAATCTAGATATCAATTAATCCCCTTAAACTGTTCAAGTGGGCTCAAGCAATGCATACACCTTGTTTATACATACACTTTATTAACCTAATTGTGGAGATGAGACTAGCGTTTTCTGCCTGCTGTTTTTGGTTTGTGTATTCAATGTCTCATTTACCTCTTCAAGAAGTTTCATTTTTCTGACCATACTTAATGGTTCATCGTCGAATGAAGAGTCCTACATTATGGAAAAACATAATTCATATCATTCCTTAGCATCTCTGAATCCAATAAATGCACAAATTGTTATATACATATATGCATGTATTATATTTTTGTTGTGCCTAATTGTTTCATATACTGAATAAATAAAATTGTATTGGATATTGAGGTATATACTGCACTAAAATCTTAAATATTTATCACATAAGTCAAAAGAATTCACAAACATTTCTTGTAGAGCTATTATAAGCATATATATACATATGAAATATGTGACACACATTTTAGTCAATAACAAGGACTTACCAGCATAGTCTCCTTCATCTTGGCTAAAATAATTGAAGATTTGCCACCTTCTATGCGAGTCTTCTTAGGCATTGGCTCCTTATTACACTGAAACACAATTTAAGACAGATGTGAAATCAGGTTTAGCCACAGGCTATCTGCAATATAAGATAAATAAGTTGAATTATAATTTATTAAATGATAAACTTACAGCTTCATTCTCAGTCTGCATCTTCACCGGCAGTAAAGCGGTCTCGTCTGTTGCGAAGCCGCTGAGGATCATCTGCAGTTCATAAATAATTGAAGATTTGCTACCTTCTAGGCGAGTCTTATTAGGCATTGGCTCCTTATTACACTGAAACACAATATAAGACAGATGTGAAATCAGGTTAAGCCATGCATATATATGTCGGAATAGACAGGATATCTGCAATATAAGATCAATAAGTTGAATTATAATATATGAAATGATAAACTTACAGCTTCATTCTCAGTCTCGGACAAGTAATTGTGATTTGTAGTCTTCTTCATCCGTTTTCCTCTTCCAAGGTCTGGGGTTAACTTCAAAAAACCTGCATCTTCACCGGCAGTAAAGCGGTCTCGTCTGTTGCGAAGCCGCTGAGGATCATCTGCAGTTCAACATAATAATTTAACTTAAAAAATATCATTAAAGTTGGGTTTTAAGACTTATTTAGCGTAGATTTTATATATTTCCTTATGATCTGATATAATCCGGCTAAATCGTATAAACACAGGATACACATGTATTTAAACACTTAAAATTACTCAATCTTAAATAAAGTAGACTAAGCTTGCATTACAAGTTACACTCACCTCATTATCCATTTAAATTTTGTCCTAAAAAAATGGCTGTAAACTTATTTGAAAACCATTAACATAGATTCAATAAAGCAATTTATCTAATTTATTTAAGTAATTATTAAAAGTATTGGATACTGTCATAGATGGGTCATAGATTCAAGTAGCTTTGACATATGGGTTTTGATGTCAAAGCTAAGATTCAAGCAAAGGATTAGGAAGACTGGATAAAATTGACCATGAATCAAAAGAATCGTCGCGCCACACAAAAGTTCTGTTTTCTTGCGATCGTCGCGCCAAAGCACTTGAACGTCCTCCCCTTCTTCGGCTTTGCCACTGTCGATTAGTCAACAGAACCGACGTCGCATGTCCCGTCTTCGAAGTGATACAGAGCGTAAAGTGACGACATAGTTGTTTTTTGTATGAAGAAGTGTGACAAACTGCTGAACCGTTAACTTTCAAGAACCATGTGGGAATAACCATGCAGGACCGCACTCGCACTTACTTTAGGCAGAAGACTATGTAATGGTATTGGGACAGAATAGTATTCTATAGAATCTACCATAGTATTCTATAAAGTCTACTATAGTATTCTATAGAATCTATATTATTCTATATCAATTCCTGTGGTTTAAATTTTTACTATAGAATTCTATAGTACACTATAGAATCTACTGTAGAAATTCCTATAGCATGACGTACGTTTCACTATATAATTCTATAGTACACTATAGATTCTGCTGTATTCTTATAGCATAAAATGTTACTATAGAATTCTATAGTATACTATAGAATATACTGCAGAAATCCCTATAGCCTAAAGTGTTACTATATATAATTCTATAGTATACTATAGAACCAACTATAGTATTCTATAGGAATTCTTATAGTATGAAGTTTTACTACAGAATTCTATAGTATACTATGGAATATACTGTAAAAATACTTGTAGCCTAAAGTTTTACTATATAATTCTATAGTATACTATACAGTCTACTATAGTATTCTATAGAAATTCTTATAGTATAAAGATTTACTATAGAATTCTATAGTATACTATAGAATCTACTATAGAAATTCCTATGGTATAAGGTTTTACCATAGAATTCTATAGTATACCATAGAATCTACTATAGAAATTCCTATGGTATAAGGTTTTACCATAGAATTCTATAGTATACTATAGAATCTACTATAGACTTTCCTATAGTATAAAGTTTTACTGTAGAATTCTATAGTATACTATAGAATCTACTATAGTATTCAATAGAAATTTCTATAGTATAAAGTCCTACTATAGAATTCTACAGGAAAGCCTGTACGTGGAGTCTGCTGAGCCATATATTTGGGAGGTCAGACGAATTTCAAATTTTGAGCAACCCCCTATAAACTATACATTTCCTGAAAGCACATAACAAATGAAATAGAATGGTGAATTTAATAGTTCTAGGTAAAAAACTGACAAAGATAGGCAAGTTTGAAAGAAATGGAAAATAGACACATTTCTGCCAGTTTTTGGTCCTCTCTATACCATGTCTAAAATATTTGTATGCAGACTTATTCTGGCAACTCCATGCACAATAATGACTTGTTTAATTTTCTAAAAGTGTTCTCATACCAATTAAAGCACCTTATTGAGCGATTGAATTGATTGAATGTGTAGATCACTGCATCGTCATCGTATTTGATGTTGTACCATTCTGGGTATCCAGGAACCTAAAAATATAAGGAAAATTGGTAAATAATTTATTTAATAGTTCCTCAGTAGGAAAATACACTTTACTTAATAAATAGTTACTTTGCTATCTACATTTACATTTTTTTTTTTACATATGTATTTACCAGAGGCTTTCCAAGTCTAGTGCTATGTATCGAAAGTGCCCTTAGCGCTAATCAATGACTTCAATATTATGTATTTAAATATTAATGCTTGTATACATTAGCTTTACAAATTGAATGCTTACTTTTATATGCTCAGATTTAATTCCTGCTTACTTTTATATGCTCAGATTCCCCTACCTAAGTGCTTTTGATTAAGCTTTTTTACCTAGCTAGAGTGCTTATTTTTGGTACTGCATATATGTTTTACTTCCTACAACATGGCTGCCCAAATAACCCTCAACAAGACAAACAATATTAGTACAAAAACTGTTAATGTCCAATGCTACATTAATGCTAATAATGAAAAATAAAAAATGAACATGGCAAAATATTGACATGATTAGTGTAATAATGAAGAAGGCACCTTGCACTCATCACAAGGTATCTTTAGGTTCCTTCTGGAAACTTAAGAGTATCAGGTAAGTCATAAATAAAAATGGTTAAAACTATTAGTAGGCAAGTAGATAATAACAAGCTAATACTGTATTAACAAATTGATTATGTAAGTTGTTACTATAATTATCCACATTTCAAAGATGCTGAATACTGGCGCAAAGAAGAATCAGAACCTAAAATTTGAATAAAGTCTGGAAGAAATATCTAACAATTATCAACAATCTGTTTAAAGTTACTCATACAGCAAATATTGTCCCCTGAGAAATGTATTTCATTTTTTGAAGGGAAATGATATATTTAGGTTCTTAGCGTATAAGATCACACTTATTGTATGCAATAAATACTGTTTTGCTGTATGAGCAGCTTTAAGTGTACACTATCATCATGTTCTTCTGTATGTCACCAGAAAAGTGGATTATCTTCTGTAAAAAATGCCAGGACAAAATGTCCAGAAACATCTGTTATAAAACTGTCTGTTTTAACAACATGCTTCTTAACTAGGTCACCTGAGCACACCTGAGAAATAACCTTGCCGGTATACCACATTTCGTCACCATCCTGTGTAAATTTGTGTGAAACCCTTTTGTGGACAAGGACACTGAGGTTCTGAGTATTTTTGGAAGCTACTGCCTGAACTAAGTGTTGCACATTGTTGGAGAGTTCATCTACTGTCAAGCTAACTCGCTTGCCGTTTACCACTTTGGTAAATGAATAAACTTTCTCATTGGATGGTTTTTGGCCCAATACTTTTTGCCTGAATCTCACTTGTGCTTTCAAAGCTTCCATCTTATCTGCTTTGCTCTTAAGGGACAGCACCTGGTTTACGACCTCCTCCTTGGTTTGCCACAAGCCAAAAGCAATCATCTCGCTGGCCGATTTCTCCTTGAGCTGGAGTCTCCTTGCATCTGCTCTCTCTCTCTCTCTCTCTACGATTTTCTGCTGCAGTTAATGCCTTTTTCTGTCTTCTATTTCCTGTCGCCGTTGCTGAAAACTCCTTCGCAAGTTTTTTTGTGGATGACCGGGCTTCTTTAAGGAGTCTTTGCTGCTCTGCTGAGGTTTTGCAATTAAGCCACTCCATGGTTTTATTTTGAGCAAACATTATGTAGGCTTCGCTAGCAATTGTTGTGATACTTGGCTTATGTTTGAGCAAATGATCTAGCAGCCCAAACACGCTCTCGGCGTATTTGTTACTTTTCGGAACACTGGCATATTTTTGTCTCACAACTGCATCGTCTGGATCTAGTTCCGCATGGACTCCACCTTCTAGATGATCCTTGAATAATTTCTGTGCCAACACAGCCAGTGCTGGAAAAATTACTAGGAGGTAGGCCTCTACTGTGCCATCGAAATCATGTGTTGCAATTAAACACCTGTATATACAATCCTTCTGTACATGGGTACTTTCTCCAAAAGGTAAATATCTGCCTTGCATGAATTCAGCCAAGTGTTCTGCTGCATGAGAACAAAACTCAACTAATTCACCATATTTTTTGTTCATATCTACAATATTTACATGTGTGCTTTCTATCAGGGACCACAAAGGTTTTGTCAGAAAGCAGCAAAGGAGTCCTAGGGCCTTACATCCTGCCAGTAGTTCTGGTTTCGCAAGATCGGCCTGTACTGCTTTTGTGAGCTTGTTTTGGGCTCCATACTCTTGCAGAAAGTTCCTGCATCTTCTCGTGCAGGAAAAACATGTCCCCAGCATTCGAAAACAGAATGTTGAATCTGGAGCCACGAAAAGGGACAATTGGCAAGCTGCGCAACTCATGCTCTTTAAGCATGTCTTTGAAATACAGGGAGAATGGGCCATAAACTCCACATTTCTCATCTGCCCCTGCGGCAAAAGCCGTTGATGCTGTACGTATTAGCCGGACCGTTGCAGCTTCATCCTTTCTCTGAAAGGCATCAGCTGGTTCTGCCCCGGCCATAGTGTCCTTCTCAACCTGCATCATGACTTTTTCTGCAACTGCTGCAAAATGTATGAGTGCGTGCAACCCGCAGAAGAAGTTTGCCAAGCGACAGATACTCTGCTTCTGCTGTTCGTTTAAATTTTTAAAGTTTGGGTCAACTGTTACTATAATCTTCCTTTTAAAGTCTTCTAATAACGAGTTAAACTTCACCTCTGTGGCTACTCTGTCCGACATAGTTGCAACTATATGTTGAAGGAGGATTTGCTGGTTTCGTTATTGGCATTTTTCCCTACTAAGTCTATGTCTGCAAGAATTTCCTTAAAGACGCTTAAAGTATCAGCAGCTGATTTTTAAGCAATTTCTCTCGCACCTAACACCCATAATTTGCCACACATATCTCGTGCCTCATATCCCATATACTTCGTTCCACGGCGACTTGTCTCGTCAGTTAGCAAAGTGGAGGATTCCTGCTCAGCTAACACATCCCCAATTTGCTGCTGGGCTAAGTGCAGTCGTTGTATGTTCATATTTATCATTGTTGATTTACTGGGGACTCTGTCACAAAGTTTTCCGGCCAAATTCAACACTCGCTGAAGAACCGGCCCAACATTCGCCACACTCACATTGAGGTCCAAGAGAGCGTGAACGCATTTCTGACATTCATAGTTAAATCTTCTAGCATCTTCGTCATACAGGTCAATCCTTGTTTCATCCTCAAGCATAGATTCAAGTCACTCACACGATGCAAGCAATTCATTGTATTTCAGTTCCATGTCTGAGACATCAGGCTCGAGCGTGGCATCTTTGTGGACCTCCGAAACCTCAAATTCAGTTGTACTGTTCAGATGCTGTACATTGGTCTCTAATTTGGAAACTTTTGTCCGGTAGTAATCTTCTCGGGCTTGGGCTCGCTTCAGACCTTTCTTCAGTTCTCCAAATTTTCCATTCTGCTTGGTCAGATTGGCATTAAATTTTTCTGAAACTCTGGTAATATTTCTGGCTTGAGACTTCTTTAAATCGGATAATTCTTTGGACTTCGTGGCCAGGTCTTCCCGTAATTGTGAACTAACTCCCTGCAGAAGATGGACCTCTTCACCCAGCTGTTTTGCTACTGTCTCAAATGTTTCCTGCTGTGAAGGACTGCTTTGAGTCAGTTTGTTTCCTTTCATTCGGCTTTGGCCTTTGAATGGGCGGGTGATATTCTTGGTCAAGGTATTCCATAAAACGAGCTTGCCCCATTAGTCGTGATTGAGATTTCTTAAGCTTTCTGTACTGTGTCAGGCACACGTTTACAGAGGTCCTTATGGAATTAACATGTGATGAGGTCAAGGAAAAGGTGGATGCACTTGAAACACTTCCTAAAATGGTATCTATTGCCTGATCAACTCCCCCACCTGAGCAAACATCTATCAATTCTCTAATCTTCATCACTGCTTGTTACTGGCTCGTACTTGCTAAGCCTGTCTTTCAAGAAAGCAAGTTTAGCTCTTAATACAATTTGGGCAGTCCTGTGTGATATGGAATGAAGGGAGAAATATGTTATTCATATTGTGCAGCTGCCACAGATGACAATATATATATATATGTCACATTTTTCAATATGGATATCATCATACAATGCACTTAAACTTGGTAACAGCATTTACATACGTATCAACAGACATTAGAAACATGTTAACACCAACTACCATACTACGTAAACTACAGCAGCCGCCCCGATAGCTCAATGGGCTACAGCGCTCGCATTGAGCGCTCTGGTCACCTGAAAGCCTAACGGCACGTGGATCAGTTGTTCGAGCCCCGCTGTGGTCATGTCTGTGTGGTCGCAGGATAAAGATCCCATGTCATTCTTCGCAAAGAGTAGGGGGTTACCCCGGGGACATGGTTCCGCTCTTCCCTTCCTTCTCCCATTGACGCGATATGACCAGAACTGGTTAAAGCGTCCTTAATATACAACCAACATACACTACACCAAATTATATATGCGTCCAACCAACCACTATAACACACTGGTAATCTGAAGACAATTACTCACACTGTGATCTGATGGCACAGGTGGAGGTGGCAGATGGAGCGGCAAATGATGGAATAGTAGACGATCACTGCATTGCCGGCCAGCTCTGTATTTCTTCCGGGGAGGAGTGTCACTTTCATCCAAGAAGTCGTATTGACTGCTCTGAAAACAAGTGACAAACATATAAGTTTTTATGTGGTTGATCTAAATGAGTACCTTAAAATTTATCTTCAATTCTCATGCCACAAAAATAATAATTACAAATGACAGAAACATTTTGTAATAAATCCCAATATTAGTGTGGAAGACGATGTGAATACCTCTTGTAAGTGTCCTCCTCCAAACAACAGTGGAAATTGTTCTTTCAGCAGTTGGTCTTCCTCACCCTCAACAGGCGTTTTTGCTGAGGTGGCTGCTTTAAAACCATCTCCCTCTGAGATGTTTACGGGTCTTAAATCCTGAGTGCTGTCGCTATGGCCAGTGTCACTATCACTGCGTATTTCAATGATGCTATGAACATCGCCCTGGGCTTGTATGTCAGCCTGGTTCAGATAGCCTAAATCCACAGTACTATCACTGTGACCACTGTCACTGCCACTTTTGATCCTACTGTTACAACCATGATGAGTACTGCTTTGGGATGAGATGGTGGCCTGTTCTTCCTCCGAGTCAGAGAATAATGACGAACTTCCTGGCGAAGGCTTTATGAATGCCGATAAAAGAAGAAAACGAAATTAAAACAATTTAAAATGTATCCCTGTCATTGAGAATTAGAATTGAAAATAGGTTAATTTGTAAGCTGAAAAAAAATCCCGCTCAGGGAGGGGGGGGGTGGAGTAAAATTAAAAGTATGAAACCCCCCCCCCCCCACCCCGTCACTGGAATCGCGCCTGTTACATGCAATCTGACTATTACACATAAGATAGCAAGGCCACCGGCATAAGCTTAGCCATCGAATTTACCCCGTTGTTTGATGTTTGAAATGAGCACTTCAGCATAATTAACTTCCTGTACAAATACGACCAAAGTATTGTTAATACTTTGACAATGATAAAAAAAGTATATTTTTCGAGATGACAATGTCGGGAAAATCATAAACTGTGGTCAGTTACCCGACATAAATGAATGAATTTACCAACGAAAAGTATACATGACGTCAACGACACTTTATATTTACAGCGCAAAAACACAGAACTATATGAATGGAATCATGCAGTGGATCAATTTTGATCACATTCTCCATTTGTACTGAAGAGATGCAGTAGATCAATTTTGATCACATTCTCCATTTGTACTGAAGAGTCCCTACCATTCGGAAGAGGATTGCGTTGGATTTCGGTCCCTAAATTTGTGCAGAAAGATAATCAATATGGCGGAATAATATCCGTTCAAACCTAATTTATTTGGATAGCTAAGACATTAATCCACATCGTATCACACCGTCAAACTACGTCATGCAGTAGAAAGGCCACACGAATGTCATGAATGTGTGCCATATTCAACATCAGATATGTTATGTTCAACATAAATTAAATATCCCGGTTCCCGAACCAAAACATAAACAGACATCCCCTAGCTCTACCTCAACAACGCCAAAACTTAGCTTTGCGCCAGAGTAACAGCCATTTAGCCACAAGCCCCGGAACGAGGATTTCCAAAATGGCTGCGCCACTGCATGGCGGAATTGAAAATTTGGTGTGAGAAAAGTGGGCGTAAGTCAGTAATTGGCACGCGTGGTTTTATTAACTAAATTTATTTAGCCACTGCAGCCTTTTGACAAATAAACTCGAGTGATATATCGCTCGTCTATAGACATGAACAGTCGAGAAAAAAATCGTTTCGCAGAGCCTGTCGCCCATGTTGGCAGAAGGCAAAGCCGCTGTGACAGGATTCGTCTGACCTCCCTACATATATATACTACCGTAGAGATAAATTATCACTACAATACGCACTTAAGCTCAAGACAAATCCCAATAATCCTACCTTTGAAGACGTATTCCATCCAAAGTTTACAACACTATTTGAAAACAAACCAAAGACAATAACCACCTTTGGAATTCGAGTCAATAACCTTTTGACAAAGTATAATATCAATTTCAACGATATACGAACCTGGCACCTCCCAGTAATCCCACCATGGGAAATGGAATCTCCAAAAGTTCTGTTACAACTAGCAACTCACAATAAATCTGACACAGACCAATCACAATTTATAGAACTTAAACATGCTATCCACAATCAACACCCCAACCATTTCCCTATATATACCGATGGCTCAAAAGACTCCCACAGCGTGGCCGCTGCAGCTGTGGCTGGTGAGCACCAATGCAGCAACCGCCTCCCCGACCAATGTTCTATATATACCGCAGAAGCAATAGCTCTAATGATGGCACTTGAACATGTAGAACAATCACTACATGACAAATTTATCATATACTCAGATTCCCTATCATGTATAAAAGCCATAGAACATCAAAAATATGAACATCCCTTGATACAGGATATATTGATAAAATGTCATTATTTAATGTGCAATGGAAAGGCGGTAGTGTTCTGCTGGATCCCTAGCCATATAGGCATAGAGGGCAATAGTCTAACAGACGCTGCCGCCAAAGAAGCTCTGAATGACGACGTCCTTCCAGTCAAGTTTCCATACTCGGACTTGAAGCCGTACATCCAAAACGAAATTACTAAAAATTGGCAGTCGAGCAATCCTCCAACAAATTGCAACGGCTTCAGCCTACTGTGGGTACCAAACGGCCAAGAATCTGCGGTAGGCGGAGGGACGTTGTCATTCAGAGACTCCGAATTGGACATACGTACCTTACCCATTGCTATCTTCTCAAAGGAGAACCACCTCCCGAGTGTGTTCCCTGTCAGGAACCCCTGACTGTGGAGCACATTCTGTTGAGGTGTGTTGACTTTCAACAAACAAGGGATCAATATTACAGAGCAGAAACTATGAAAGAACTATTTTGCTGTAATTATTAATCTCAAAAGTTTGGTTTTAAAAACCAACTCATGGTTTTATATTCTGACAATTTATTGTCTTTATCGTTCGCCATTCTTCACGTTCATGGTTTGATGACAATCTGCTTAATCATATTACTTGATATTCTAAGGGTTATATTAATCTGTTATTCGATTCCACAAAGACTGCATTCATGGTTTTATTCATATCACATGTATTGATTTTCAGGGTTTTAATATTGACTCGTGACTTATTTAGCATAACCTTAAAGCAATATGGCACGATATAGCCTTCCAGGCTGAAAGTGCCGTTAAGCCCCAATCAAATCAAATCAAATCATAATCAAGGGTAATTTAAGGGGGCTAATTAGCTATTGTCAGTCAGCCAATATTTTATACCAAAGAGCCCCGAAAAGCAAAGAAGCTTGAATAAAGTTCCCTGACTGATTAGTATTGCAAGGACAATTTCCTCTTGTGATAGCCTAAGTTTATTTCTTTCTTAAATTATTGACATCTAGTCATCTAGTCTACAAGATGCTTCAAATAAAATGTACAGAAAAAATGGTTTCCTGACCTACATAAAATACTATAAAATATTTAAATATGACCAGCTATAAAGTGTTTACAATATGTGGCACAACTCCTTATTTTATTGAGTGTCTATACCCAGCAAACAAAATAACATTCCGAGAATGTTCGCACAATGTTGTCCCTAGGTTGCGGGAACATTCCCCGCGAACATTCCGCGAATGTTTTCCAGGAAAGTTTTCTTGACGTCCTCCGAATGTTAGCATGGAATGTTACGAGGGAACATTCCGCGAATATTTTCGTGACGTTCGCCGAATGTTAGCATGGAACGTTACGAGAGAACTGTCCGCGAATGTTTTTCAAGAAAGTTTTCCTGACGTTCGCCGACTGTTAGCATGGAACGTTCCGTAGAGAACATTCCGCGAATGTTTTTCAGGAAAGTTTTCTTGACGTTCGCCGAATGTTAGCATGAAACATTACCAGGAAATGTTTCGCGAATGTTTTATAGAAGAAGAATAGAGAGAAATGATATCTCTGAATTTCAAAACACTTTATTAACAAACAACTTAATTAATTAGAACAAATTAAACGATTATAAACGTTTGTGACCACGTTCATTTACTCTGCGACATCCTCGGGCTGCGTCTGAAACAGGAAAACAGCACAACGTTAAAATTATCTCGGGCTAATATATTTCAATTCATTTTCACATAATCTTGTGAAGAAGCAAATTAAATAGTCAGCAATGTTTTGTATGAACCAAAATTAAACAGTTAGCAAGGTTTTGTATGAGCCAAAATTAAACAGCCACCATAAGTGACCAACAAAAAAGGCATCTGATAAGAATTAAAAGTAGTGATACAATAAAACAATAACCCGAATAAAAATTAAAAGCGCACAATCACGTGGGAATATAGGAGAACAGAAGTTGAAATATTGAGGTTACATGTGAATCGATCAATAAGAGAAATGTATGAGTATATGTATGAGTGTTCTACTGTCTCACCTGGACTTTTTCCCCCGATGCGGGGCGTATCTGAGGGTGTGGCCGATCGCGGCATCCACATCGCAAGCCTTGGTCCCGCGATCCGTTCGACTGCGTGCTTCTGCAAATAAAAAGACAATACAATTACTATCGAAAAGGCAATCGCTTATACAGGAGACACATCAAATTAATTATCATGCTTTATCTAAAACTATTTCTAAACTTCAAACTCTAGCACAAATTACTGCGAACGCTGAACGAATTTTGAAAGAGCATGATTGATCTGTTTGGCTCAAACTGACTTTCCAGGCCAAGGTGAATAAGTTTATTTTATTTCATAATTCGGGCTAATTCGCAAATTTCAATGCTGCATATGTTTTATCCGTACATATTTTCAAATTGCTAGTTAATCGGCCTGCGCATAGCGCTTCGAGGGGGAGGGGGAGCGTTACGGTAAGTTACACATCACTGTAAGATATAAAAGTTACGGAAAATGAGTTTCCGCACAGGAAGATTCTCCAGACAGAGCTTGCCCTTCCGGCCCTTCTGGCTGTAAATGGCCCATAACTTGTTCGTGCCGAGCTGGCGGATCATCCGTTTCACGCTTTCTCCGTCAGTGGCCCCTCCAGGGGAGCTAAGATAGAAAACCTAGATGGACGAATCAGATGCGCACAAATGTTGTGAATTTAAATGATTGATAAAAAAAAGTTTACTTGTAGCTATGCCATGCTACACTCTCTTTGAATACCATACCATTTTAGTACTAAGGACTGGCTGGACTAAGCAATTGATGATTATATCCTGCTAATCGATATTGTATTATAGCTTATTGCTATAAAAGGGTTAAAATTTTAAAATATTCAGATATCGGCATATATATATGTAGCGCTCGAGTGGTATGGTCGCATGCAATGATCCCACCGCTGTCACCAATGTAGCGCTCGAGTCGTATGTTCGCATGCGATGTTCAGCAGCAGACAAGCCAATCTTAAAGTTCTGGGATTTATTTTGTAGTGGAATATATATACATCAATCCATCGTGGTGAATGTTAACTCCTGGGTTGCCGATGTTAACCCCGGGTTGCCGATGTTAACCCCTGGGTTACAGATGTTAACCCCGGGGTTGCTGGTAGGCCGGAGCGCTGACTGGATCTGTCCCTCGCTGGCTGCCTGCCTGACTGACTCTCTCCGGACCGCCACAGCGGCCCGCTATATATATACTGAATATGAATATTCATAAGCTGCGCTGCCGTTCCGCGGACCAGCGTGGACGGCAACAACCACTCGGTTTAACCTCGTCTATACACGCATATACACCCCAACAATCCAGAATACCAACTTAAATGCAAAGTACAATCATTCTCCCACCAAAGTCTGGTTCTATAATAAACAAGTACTCACGCAAGAACTTGAACGTACTATTTAAGTAACCGACCCGTCGTAACTACTCTCTCTCTCTCTCGCTCTGTATCAGAGACTTAGCGCTTCACCCGTACGGGAAATTATCCGGGGTTAAAATAGTCACTATAGTAAACAATATGTTTTTCGCTACATATATATATATATATATATATATATATAGAAATGGGTTCAACATATATTCTAGAGAGGATACAATAGATCTCCTATTGACTTATAACGCCACTTCATTACTATTTGTATTAATATGGAGCTAATGATACCTACCTGATGGTAACTGCTGTTACAAGACAAAATCCGGCCAAAGGGATTTCTGGCAGTGTTGTGGCCCTGGAGAGGACACTTCTGGATTTTCTTTAACTCCCGGTCCCAGATCGAGCCTTTGCCGGGAGTTTGACCGCGTTTAAAAACTATGGTGCTAGCTGCGAAGGCAAATCTGCGCCATTCTGGCTCGGTCAAACATTTCTGCGGCATTCTAAGGAAGAACACATTTAACTGTAAAAGTTCAATCCATTCAATTATATTTGCTGGACGGAAAGAGAAAAAGTGTCCAATGTATCATGACAATCTGGCAAATATTACGATACTAAGTTTCGCAGGGGCTTCATGTTCTCTGTATGGTGGCCTCTAAAGGAGTCTAGTCTCACCAGACTCCGTTCTTTCTCTGTATGCGGCACAAGATAATCTTGCACCCATCTAGTCATAAGCTCCTCGTCCGTTCATCCCTTTTGAACGCCAACTAGCTTCAACTGAGGCGTTCCCTTGAAAATCACCATTGGTGGGAACACGGCTCCGGACACCGTAGTGGCCAGCGCCACCGTCATGTGACGCTTTCACACCCGTTGGTGCTCACCAAGACTGACCTGGCACGCACGTGATCGATTTTCTTGCAGGGCACAATGTCAACATACAAGGGGGGGGGGGGGGGATACTGACCGTAGCAGGTGACAGGAAGGAAACGGTGGGCGGGGAAATTCGATTGCCGATGCTGCTGGGTTGCTACCGCTGGTGAGAGAGAGATTCTCTCGGTATCACGGCTTGACACCCAAAACGACCGGAAATGAGCAACCGGGAAGCAGCCTCGGAATCGACTTGACCAATGCACCGAATGTAAACAGACACACGTGCAGGGTGCATATAATACCGTAAATATCTGAATAGCAGCTGCTTCGCCTGAATTACAACAGTGTTTAGGTATATATAATTACCTACTGAAGGAACAAATGGCTGTAACCTAAGATTATTCGCCCGCAGCATAAATACACTTATCGCGTTGCTGATAAGTTACATTTATACTAAAGCATAGTTCATATATTACTTTACATAAAAAGAACATTGAATTTTCTTCGCGGTTGTTTCATATCTATCACAATATTTGCTCCAACTTAACTTACCCGATACAAACTTGTTCTGGTGGTTGTGGAAGGACTCGATCGAGACCGAGCCCCTCGCACGCCGGTATGTCACCAGGGAGTGGCCGCCCTTCTTCAGGATCCCGGTCTTGGTGTAGAGGCCGAAGTCTGGGGGATCTTGAATGCACTGCAGGTGTTTCTGCTGGGTCTGCCAGACGTTTGTCATTCGCCTTGAGTCGATGAGGCGAACCCCGCAGGCATCGGTGAGGTCCCACATGCCGTCCAGCAGAGCCTGGATGAGCTGCCGGATCTGCTGAGCCCCACGCGTGCGCCGCCGACAGTGAAGAGCCATCTCCATCTTGGTGATGGCCTGGTCCACCATGGCTGCCGTGGGTCGAGCGATGGCGGACTCGGTCAGCTCGTGGCGCTTGGCTGCTCGGAGTGCGTCCAGGTCCTCCTTTGACCACTCGAAGATGCAGCTGGACAACCAGCAGCTCAGCGGGATCGGCCACATCCGCCGGGGCATCCACAGAAAGGCCTTCTGCCGGAAGTAGGGGCCGGCACTGGGCTTGCCCGCAACCAGCCCTGGCTGAGGAGGTGACAGCCAGTTTCGGAGCGTGTCCAACTTTAGGTTGCCAAGGGTGTTAAACATGGCGTCGGCGATCCATGTCTGGTCCCTGGTGGCCATAATGTTCGCCCCGTATTTGGGGAAAAAACCGACTTTTCCCCTTGCGGACCTGGAGGACACGGGGGCTTGACCGGGCGCCTCGACGGGTGGTGGTGGTGGAGCCTTGGCTCGTGGTGGTGGTGGGCCTCGGCGCGTGGTGGTGGTGGGCCTCGGCGCGTGATGGTGGTGGAGCCTTGGCTCGTGGTGGTGGTGGAGCCTCGGCGCGTGGTGGTGGTGGAGCCTCGTCCCGTGCAGTCCGCACGGGTGGGGCCGGCACGCGTGCCTTGACTGGTGTGCTTGGCTGAATAAAGGATAGAATGAGACGGAATAAAACAACGTATATATATAAATCACCTTGGCGAGCCTGTTTAATATACCAAAGGAAACTGAAGGCCAGAAAGTAACAACGAGTCTTGGGCTTTATTTATCAAATACGTAAATATAAGTTAAATTGCAGAAACGAGTAGTTATCTGCTTATCATTTCAAAAGTCACATATATTACACTGGTTACAAAATGTCTTGTGCCTGTTGGTACTGATCTTATACTCCATTGGGAAAATAATGTTTTACATAGTTTGCATATTTTGCGTCTTTGGTCAATCTCTTACCGTTTCAGTTGCGATGTTGTAGGCGTGATCCTCTTCATCTGTGGACTGTATGTAATGCTTGTCATCGCAGTCTTCCAAGCCTTCCCATATAAGACGGCATGTCGCGAGGTGAACGCATTTTGTGTCGTATGACAACCGCAGGTCTATGTAGAGATAATAGCATGATAAGTACATAAGATGCATACTGAGGTACTAAACCAACTTGCGTCCCCGCGGTCAGAAATTAAATAAGACATATCACTGTAAATGATATAGCTATCTCAAGGAATATCTAGAATTAAGGATTGCAGACACTTGGGTTGCTTATGGCTAACGCGACCTAATTTCATAAAGGTACCAATTACATAAACTCCTACTACTAATAAGGTAGCGTAAGACAACAAAAGAAATAGCTAGAATGGATCTCATTTTTCCAGTCGGCTACAAGTTGACATAAGTTTAGTCTATATAATATGATTATTGTATATATATAACATTCACCAGGAGGTAAAATAGAAAAATAAAAGACAAAAAGGTATTTACATAAATACATAAAGGAAAATGAGCACAAGAATGTACATGGATGTAAGCTATAAGATGTGACACAACCAAGAGTAGCAAAATGGCTCAGATAATAGAAGGTGGGCACACACAGCAGGCATATTGTAGCAATGTTAATTAGCAGTTCTTTGCATAAGCGAGGCTAATCGAGTGTAAATATATTGTACTTTGAGTATGTTACATATTTTGAGTCGAGTGCAAGTGTTAAGAGATAGGGAATTAAGCTAAAGTAAGGTCAAGCTGGCCCAAGCTTAACCCTTTCCTGGTCAAATTCTTTAAAAGTTCTGCCTGCTGGAGGATTGGATTACTGGGATCCATAAGCTGCTAGAGAATCCTATTAATCCTCATACATGTGGATTAATGCAATTTCTGAGAAGGGGTGCTGCAGCGTTTGCGCTCGTTATTAGAAAACTTGTTCACCGATCTACCTGAAATTTGAACACAGGCTAGCTAGATCACTGGTGCATCATATAATGAAAACACATAAATTTCATTCTCTATTAAATATTTTTTACAACCGGAGACAAATCAGACATGAAGACATTTTTCGCTTAAATTCTCTATTATTTTATTTCCATCTCATATATTCACCAAAAAATATTCATATATCATCTGAACATACTGCGTAAGAAATGTGCAGAAATTACTGATCTTTAAAATGCAAAAACAACAAACACAATAGATTGAATACAACTAAAGTTACAGTATAAATAATTAGCACCCATAAACTATGTTGCAGGAAGGTCCCTCGGCTAAAATGTAGACTATTTACAATTCTACTCAGGCAGTGCCCAAAATATGCTCACAATGATTTAAAAACAAAACTAATATCTTATTTAGTATTATTTAGTAAACTAAATATAACTGGCAATGTGTGTCTGGGTGATGTTTCTTCTTCAAATTGCTGGATATCAATGTTGCGTAGCTGATCGGTGAACGCCTCCACATCGCCATCTTGTTCTGGATCAGATTCAGGATCTGACTCATTGGAATCAACGTCAGATATGGAAATATCACTGTCGTCTCCTTCAATACCAGCCACATGACATGTCTCACCGGCTGAACATCTTCTTCATCAAATTGTGATTTACTTTCCTCAGACATGTTGAAACAATGTGACAAGTATCAGACCAGGTGCTGCCAGGTTTTTTTGGTACACAAAAAAAGTCCAAAGTCCAAACTCCAGAGACAATGATAAAAATCAATGAATGTTGACTCAAAAACTTCCCAAAAACTGATAATACCATGTGCTATGAACTGCTGGTAATGTCTGTCCCGGGGTAAATCAGTAGAAGCGTTTTCATTGGCTAAAAATTATGAAGCAAGAGCGGGAGTTTCAAATGCTGTTTTTGCGGCCGTATACGGCCGTGACCCGTGGGCGGCGGCATGCGGCCGCTATGGCCGTCAGCCCTAGTCGGCTGCATGCAGCCGCTATGACCAGGAAAGGGTTAAAGTAAGGTCAAGCTAGCCCAGTGTCATTCCACACACCTTAAATTTGCATAATATCTAATTACTGCAGAAAGTGATCTTCATTTCACATGTGAATTGACATTATATAACAATGACTTAGTTTTATATATATGTGCAAAGAGTAATTGGATAACTAAGTAAAAATGTCATGTACTATTGTATAGGCAAAATAGCTCCCAATACTAAGGGGGAGCGAAGTTTGCGAGAAATCCATATTCACATTAAGTAGAAAGAACAAGTACACCAATGACAAGTAAACTTACCCCTCCAAGAGTCAACACATTTAAACACACTATGATATAAACCGTACCATTATAGTAGTACCATTATATATTACATATTTTAAGCTATAGTAATAATAATTCCATAGTAGTTTAAGCAAATAGTATGAATTTAATTGGATGCAAGAAATAACCAGGTAATATTCTCTTCCTAATACATCTACTATATTACAGTAAAATTGAGCCAACATATAAAAAATGGAAAGTCAACAATGAAACAAGAACTCAGTGGGACACTGATGATGACGAAAATCGACTTTGGGTCAAAGAGCGTGTGTTTGAAACATGCTGAGCCAAACCGAGACGTTATACGATGATTATTAATTCAAACTAAGGCTACTTGTTGATTCCAGTAGCTGAACTGTTATTGCATATACCGAGTGCCTTGGTTTGAACTTTAAGTTGAAAATAAAAGCGTCGTTTTGCCGTCAAGGCGTGGGCAAAAAGTTAGATCAGCGGTATGGGTGAACGGTGTTACTAATGGCCTTTTCTGTTCTGGTGCAGTTACTTCTTAACTCATAGTAATGGTAGCGGTCGCCTAAATAGGTGAACATGAATGAAATGCACTATTTGCTCGAGTAACGTTACCATTTTCGACGCAATTCTTTTCCCGATTTTTGACAATTTACGTAAACTGACGTCATCGTGACGTCACTTGATGCATTGAAACAATCTAAGATTCCACGGAAGTAATCTCAATTTATATTTATATGACCTGTTAGAGCGTCATAGCGATAGCTGGATGTTCAATGTGTTAAAAAGCGATGACACCGACAGAGGTCATTTAGTGCATTTTCCCCCAAACCTATGACCTCATTTAGCTCGAAAATGGGTATTACGAATCAATAGTTAACAATACCTGAAAACTGCGGCACGAAGAGTATCACATTTTGAAATAAACCAGAGATCTCTATCTTCAATATGAACGGAGATATGCAAGTTTTTGATTAGTTTCTAAAGAAATTGGTGTGACCTTGACCATGGCTTTTTTGACCTGCGTGACGAGTATGTTGTAGCCTCACTGATTAGCTATCAGAAAGGATTGCGAATTGATGTATAGAACCGTTAGTAGGCACAAAACTTATTATCATTACCAATTATCATATAGTAATGGACATCGAGAAATCATATAGTAATGAGTAAGAGTATAGAATATCTGTATCTGCTTAACACTCCGCATTGTTCCAGTGATCTATTATGAATCCGTATTGCATTAATTCGTGTAGGGTGAAGCAAAATAAAGGAAAGCGTTGCGTGTTTATCAGTTACACTTCACAAGTTTATTGGGGCTAAAACATATAGTCAACAATAAAAAGAATTCGTACACGATTGAATTTGTTCAAAACCAACGGACTGTCTGGAGCCCACCATGTTATTTGCTGGAGGGCGTTGGAACCGTTCAAACACAGGTTTCGACCTAATGTACAGGATGACGCTTATTTGTTAACATGCATTTACGATATCGATGCGCGTTGCACGGTCACGCGGTCGCTTGCAGTAAACGACTTCGCAGAGAGCAGGTCAGAATGTAGCTCTAGTATGCGATGTCGCCATCTATAGGCTGAATTAGAAAACAATACTACTCTCGGGTAGCATTAACAGAATGAGTGATGCGTGCGCCAGGACATTTGCGAACTGACAAGGTTGATAGTCAAATATGACGTGCATCATAGAAGTGAACACTATGGTGCCGTGCTATACGTAATACAGCAAGTGATATAAGATATGCATAAGATACGTAGAGAACAAATATGTAGCCAACGTGCGTAGCAAAATCTTTTGTTCCGTATTAAATACTGTTTGGATACCATACAAAGACATTGATAACGATACCATTACATTACAACGTACGCCGGGACAGGAGGCAGTTACCACGTTGTAGTGAAAAACAATTAACGCTGTTTCTGGGCCGTGACCCGTGCGGGACAGTGGTAGCCACAAATCATGTAGCCGATGTATGGGAAACATAATCAACGTCCCCCGAAAAAGACGATATCAGTGCTAAGATGTGCAAAAATAGGTATGAAATTGCCAGATGTTAAGTTATAACCGTTATAATCTCAAGTGGTGTGAGAATCAGAAATCACGTACCCCGTGTCCACAGGACATCGCAACCTTCTGTGGAAGGAAGCGATTTCAGGGCCGTACGATATAACGAAATGGTGTAAAATGGCGACATGATGTGATAATCAGACATCACGTACCCCGTGTCCAGAGGACATGGCAACCTTCTGTGGGAGGAAGCGATTTCGGGGCCGTATGATGTAACGAAGTGGTGTAAAATGGCCAAATGATGTGATAATGAGACATCACGTACCCCGTGTCCAGAGGACACTGGGGTGTTGAGAGCGGTATCCTGACGACTGTTGTAGCGGTTCGTGACGGTGTCCTTGTAGCTACGGCCCACACTGTTCATCGATGGGCACATGACCGATGTTGTTGGTATCCGTAATCTTATAACCATGGACGATTAGAGGTTGTCATAGTTGTCAACCATGAGTGAGTGGAAGTGGTAACCGGCGTTTCAAACACGGACGATTGGTGGTTGTCGCCAACGCTTCAACCACGGACCATTGAAGGTTCACCGGTACCCCAACCATGGGCGCTTGGAAGTTCACCGGCGCTGTAACCATGGACGATTGAAGGTTCACCGGTACCCCAACCGTGGGCGCTTGGAAGTTCACCGGCGCTTCAACCATGGACGATTGAAGGTTCATCGGTATCCCAACCATGAACGCTTGGAGGTTGTCGCCGGCGTTCCAACCATGAGCGCTTGGAGGTTGTCGCCGGCGTTCCAACCATGAGCGCTTGGAGGTTGTCGCCGGCGTTCCAACCTTGAGCGCTTGGAGGTTGTCGCCGGCGTTCCAACCATGAGCGCTTGGAGGTTGTCGCCGGCGTTCCAACCATGAGCGCTTGGAGGTTGTCGCCGGCGTTCCAACCATGAGCGCTTGGAGGTTGTCGCCGGCGTTCCAACCATTGAAGATTAGACGTTCTCACCGGCGCTCCAAACATTTGCGATTGGAGTTATGGCCTTATGTGGAGTTCTCGTTGATTAGCTCGTTGATAGTTCGTCGTCCCACTTCTGAATCAATGTCTGCACTATTGATTAATTGTATCGTCGTGTTGAATGATATTATTTAAAACATGAATGCAATAGGTATATGTAAATGTCATCGTCATGTCGGCGAGAAGTGCCCGATATAAACACATTAGTCAGATGTCGACCATCCAGGCTCCAGCGGCCGTCAGCGCTGACCGGGGACCCGGCGCAGGTTCCAGCGGCGGTCAACAGTGAGCGGAACCCGACGCAGGCTGCGAGTTTAGCGGCAGCCAGCGCAAAGCGGGACCCAGCGCATGTTCCAGCGACGGTCAGCAGTGAACGTGACCCCACGCAGACATGAGCGGCGGTCAGCAGTCGGCAGGACCCGGCGTAGGTTCCAACGGCGGTCAGTGGTGAGCGGGAACCGACGCATGCTTCAGCGGCGGTCAGCAGTCGGCAGGACCCGACGCATGCTTCAGCGGCGGTCCGTGGAGAGCGGGAACCGACGCAGGCTTCAGCGGCGGTCAGCAGTGAACGTGACCCCACGCAGATATGAGCGGCGGTCAGCAGTCGGCAGGACCCGGCGTAGGTTCCAACGGCGGTCAGTGGTGAGCGGGAACCGACGCAGGCTTCAGCGGCGGTCAGCAGTCGGCAGGACCCGACGCATGCTTCAGCGGCGGTCCGTGGAGAGCGGGAACCGACGCAGGCTTCAGCGGCGGTCAGCAGTGAACGTGACCCCACGCAGATATGAGCGGCGGTCAGCAGTCGGCAGGACCCGGCGTATGTTCCAACGGCGGTCAGTGGTGAGCGGGAACCGACGCAGGCTTCAGCGGCGGTCAGCAGTCGGCAGGACCCGACGCATGCTTCAGCGGTGGTCCATGGTGAGCGGGAACCGACGCAGGCTTCAGCGGCGGTCAGCAGTCGGCAGGACCCGACGCATGCTTCAGCGGCGGTCCATGGTGAGCGGGAACCGACGCAGGCTTCAGCGGCGGTCAGCAGTCGGCAGGACCCGACGCATGCTTCAGCGGCGGTCCATGGTGAGCGGGAACCGACGCAGGCGTCAGCGGCGGTCAGCAGTCAGCAGGACCCGACGCATGCTTCAGCGGCGGTCCGTGGAGAGCGGGAGCCGACGCAGGTTTCAGCGGCGGTCCATGGTGAGCGGGGACCGACGCAGGCTTCAGCGGCGGTCAGCAGTCGGCAGGACCCGACGCATGCTTCAGCGGCGGTCCATGGTGAGCGGGAACCGACGCAGGCTTCAGCGGCGGTCAGCAGTCGGCAGGACCCGACGCATGCTTCAGCGGCGGTCCATGGTGAGCGGGAGCCGACGCAGGCGTCAGCGGCGGTCAGCAGTCGGCAGCACCCGACGCATGCTTCAGCGGCGGTCCATGGTGAGCGGGAACCGACGCAGGCTTCAGCGGCGGTCAGCAGTCGGCAGGACCCGACGCATGCTTCAGCTGCGGTCCATGGTGAGCGGGAACCGACGCAGGCTTCAGCGGCGGTCAGCAGTCGGCAGGACCCGACGCATGCTTCAGCGGCGGTCCATGGTGAGCGGGAA
Organism: Arenicola marina; assembly: GCA_964019135.1. NCBI lineage: Eukaryota > Metazoa > Annelida > Polychaeta > Arenicolidae > Arenicola > Arenicola marina. The sequence goes on along the minus strand of OZ025260.1, from coordinate 5,206,663 downwards.
CCGACGCAGGCGTCAGCGGCGGTCAGCAGTCAGCAGGACCCGACGCATGCTTCAGCGGCGGTCCGTGGAGAGCGGGAGCCGACGCAGGTTTCAGCGGCGGTCCATGGTGAGCGGGGACCGACGCAGGCTTCAGCGGCGGTCAGCAGTCGGCAGGACCCGACGCATGCTTCAGCGGCGGTCCATGGTGAGCGGGAACCGACGCAGGCTTCAGCGGCGGTCAGCAGTCGGCAGGACCCGACGCATGCTTCAGCGGCGGTCCATGGTGAGCGGGAGCCGACGCAGGCGTCAGCGGCGGTCAGCAGTCGGCAGCACCCGACGCATGCTTCAGCGGCGGTCCATGGTGAGCGGGAACCGACGCAGGCTTCAGCGGCGGTCAGCAGTCGGCAGGACCCGACGCATGCTTCAGCTGCGGTCCATGGTGAGCGGGAACCGACGCATGCTTCAGCTGCGGTCCATGGTGAGCGGGAACCGACGCAGGCTTCAGCGGCGGTCAGCAGTCGGCAGAACCCGACGCATGCTCCAGCGGCGGTCCGTGGAGAGCGGGAACCGACGCAGGCGTCAGCGGCGGTCAGCAGTCGGCAGGACCCGTCGCATGCTCCAGCGGCGGTCCGTCGAGAGCGGGAACCGACGCAGGCTTCAGCGGCGGTCAGCAGTCAGCAGGACCCGACGCATGCTTCAGCGGCGGTCCATGGTGAGCGGGAACCGACGCATGCTTCAGCTGCGGTCCATGGTGATCGGGAACCGACGCAGGCTTCAGCAGCGGTCCGTGGAGAGCGGGAATCGACGCATGCTTCAGCGGCGGTCCATGGTGAGCGGGAACCGACGCAGGCTTCAGCGGCGGTCCGTCGAGAGCGGGAACCGACGCGTGCTTCAGCTGCGGTCCATGGTGAGCGGGAACCGACGCATGCTTCAGCTGCGGTCCATGGTGAGCGGGAACCGACGCATGCTTCAGCTGCGGTCCATGGTGAGCGGGAACCGACGCATGCTTCAGCTGCGGTCCATGGTGAGCGGGAACCGACGCATGCTTCAGCTGCGGTCCATGGTGAGCGGGAACCGACGCATGCTTCAGCTGCGGTCCATGGTGAGCGGGAACCGACGCATGCTTCAGCTGCTGTCCATGGTGAGCGGGAACCGACGCATGCTTCAGCTGCGGTCCATGGTGAGCGGGAACCGACGCAGGCTTCAGCAGCGGTCCGTGGAGAGCGGGAGCCGACGCAGGTTTCAGCGGCGGTCCATGGTGAGCGGGGACCGACGCAGGCTTCAGCGGCGGTCAGCAGTCGGCAGGACCCGACGCATGCTTCAGCGGCGGTCCATGGTGAGCGGGAACCGACGCAGGCTTCAGCGGCGGTCAGCAGTCGGCAGGACCCGACGCATGCTTCAGCGGCGGTCCATGGTGAGCGGGAGCCGACGCAGGCGTCAGCGGCGGTCAGCAGTCGGCAGCACCCGACGCATGCTTCAGCGGCGGTCCATGGTGAGCGGGAACCGACGCAGGCTTCAGCGGCGGTCAGCAGTCGGCAGGACCCGACGCATGCTTCAGCTGCGGTCCATGGTGAGCGGGAACCGACGCAGGCTTCAGCGGCGGTCAGCAGTCGGCAGGACCCGACGCATGCTTCAGCGGCGGTCCATGGTGAGCGGGAACCGACGCAGGCGTCAGCGGCGGTCAGCAGTCAGCAGGACCCGACGCATGCTTCAGCGGCGGTCCGTGGAGAGCGGGAGCCGACGCAGGTTTCAGCGGCGGTCCATGGTGAGCGGGGACCGACGCAGGCTTCAGCGGCGGTCAGCAGTCGGCAGGACCCGACGCATGCTTCAGCGGCGGTCCATGGTGAGCGGGAACCGACGCAGGCTTCAGCGGCGGTCAGCAGTCGGCAGGACCCGACGCATGCTTCAGCGGCGGTCCATGGTGAGCGGGAGCCGACGCAGGCGTCAGCGGCGGTCAGCAGTCGGCAGCACCCGACGCATGCTTCAGCGGCGGTCCATGGTGAGCGGGAACCGACGCAGGCTTCAGCGGCGGTCAGCAGTCGGCAGGACCCGACGCATGCTTCAGCTGCGGTCATGGTGAGCGGGAACCGACGCATGCTTCAGCTGCGGTCCATGGTGAGCGGGAACCGACGCAGGCTTCAGCGGCGGTCAGCAGTCGGCAGAACCCGACGCATGCTCCAGCGGCGGTCCGTGGAGAGCGGGAACCGACGCAGGCGTCAGCGGCGGTCAGCAGTCGGCAGGACCCGTCGCATGCTCCAGCGGCGGTCCGTCGAGAGCGGGAACCGACGCAGGCTTCAGCGGCGGTCAGCAGTCAGCAGGACCCGACGCATGCTTCAGCGGCGGTCCATGGTGAGCGGGAACCGACGCATGCTTCAGCTGCGGTCCATGGTGAGCGGGAACCGACGCAGGCTTCAGCAGCGGTCCGTGGAGAGCGGGAATCGACGCATGCTTCAGCGGCGGTCCATGGTGAGCGGGAACCGACGCAGGCTTCAGCGGCGGTCCGTCGAGAGCGGGAACCGACGCGTGCTTCAGCTGCGGTCCATGGTGAGCGGGAACCGACGCATGCTTCAGCTGCGGTCCATGGTGAGCGGGAACCGACGCATGCTTCAGCTGCGGTCCATGGTGAGCGGGAACCGACGCATGCTTCAGCTGCGGTCCATGGTGAGCGGGAACCGACGCATGCTTCAGCTGCGGTCCATGGTGAGCGGGAACCGACGCATGCTTCAGCTGCGGTCCATGGTGAGCGGGAACCGACGCATGCTTCAGCTGCTGTCCATGGTGAGCGGGAACCGACGCATGCTTCAGCTGCGGTCCATGGTGAGCGGGAACCGACGCAGGCTTCAGCAGCGGTCCGTGGAGAGCGGGAACCGACGCATGCTTCAGCTGCGGTCCATGGTGAGCGGGAACCGACGCAGGCTTCAGCAGCGGTCCGTCGAGAGCGGGAACCGATGCATGCTTCAGCGGCGGTCCGTCGAGAGCGGGAACCGACGCATGCTTCAGCGGCGGTCAGCAGTCGGCAGGACCCGACGCATGCTTCAGCGGCGGTCAGCAGTCGGCAGGACCCGACGCATGCTTCAGCGGCGGTCGATGGTGAGCGGGAACCGACGCAGGCTTCAGCGGCGGTCCGTGGAGAGCGGGAACCGACGCAGGCTTCAGCGGCGGTCCGTGAAGAGCGGGAACCGACGCAGGCTTCAGCGGCGGTCAGCAGTCGGCAGGACCCGATGCATGCTACATCGGCGGTCCGTGGTGGGCCTAAACAGACGCAGGCTTCAACGGCGGGCAGTGGTGAGCGAGAACCGACGCAGGCTTCAGCGGCGGTCAGCAGTCGGCATGACCTGGCGCAGGTTTCAACGGTGGTCAGCGGGATCCACCGCAGATTGGAGCGGTGGCCAGCAGCGAGAGAGACCTGGTGCAGCCTGTAGCGGCCGCCAGCGGCCAGAGGGACCCGGCACAGGAGAGGGGGCCACAGTATTTCTGCGCGGAAATCGCGTAGTGTGTGCCCTTTTTGGGGGTCACCCAGTTTCTCGGTCTGGATAGTTTGCCGCCGCTGTAGCCTGCGCCAGGCCCCTCTACCCACTGGCCGCCGCTGAAGCCTCTCCACCTACAATACAAGAACGCTAGTGTCTTTTAACAATTTTAACGTGTGGTGGTCTTGTGGCAAGCTGGAAACCACACACCCGGTACAGAGGGCAATTCTAAACCATCCTATGTATGAAATGTTTTCGACCAGATGATGTTTGATGACATATTTGAGTCCGAGAAACTGGATGACCCCGAAAAGGGCACGCACTTCGCGACATCCAGGAAGAAATACTGTGGCCCCCTCTCCACCTACAATACAAGAACGCTAGTGTCTTTTAACAATTTTAACGTGTGGTGGTCTTGGGGCAAGCTGGAAACCACAAACTCGGTGCAGAGGGCAATTTTAAACCACCCTATGTGCGAAATGTTTTCGACCAGATGATGTTTAATGAGATCTTTCAACACTTAAAAGAAAGCCCCCGTAACTCGGTCCCCCCGTTCACGCATGGGCAAACCTAACTCCCCGTAAATTGAGCAATTGTTAAATAGCCTCGTCAAGTGTCATTGTTCATCGTTAAGCGTTGTAGACAGTGGTCACATTGTGTTTCAACAAGTGTTTTAAATGGCAACTCGCTCCACTTTAGTTGCGTTGATTAGTTATGTTATTGGATTGAATCCTATTGTGTATGACACAAACAGAAGATACAAACATGCACTTATTTTCGTCAATGTTTGTAAATCGTAAAGGTCAAGGAAAATGTTTGGTATTCTTAAATATTATATACATATATACACATATTGTAAATAGTAAATGTAACATCCTTGAACGAAGTCAATCAATAACATAATTGTCACAATGATTTTAGCTGTGGGTACGTATATGGTTAAATTGGTGCATGTTTGAATGCCAAAGACACATTGTTTAATTCTTTCGCCATTTTAAATTCATTTAATTCATAAATAAGTGAACACTGATTGGAACGTGGTAATCAATTCATTGTCACCCGTTACGTCATTATTATGTACATACTAGAAAATGCGTGTATGCTTATATCGAGGATTGAGACCCGAACTGGTAACGCATAGCAATGCTTTCAATGGTTCATTGCACATTGCAAATTTCATACCCCTTTACTGATTAGGAGTTATAAAAGTGGCATCATGGTTAGAGAAGTAGACATCGTGCACATACACATCGGCGTCGATATTTCTGTTGTAGTATATGTGGTCGATTAGTATGCCATCATCAGTCGTGGGTTCCGTGACGAACTGCTTGAATCCACTTTTGTCCATTGTTGAGCTTAAGAGTGAATTTGATTGGTCAGCCAAATTGTCGTTGAAATCTCCAAGGATCATTGTTGGAACATTCAGCGGGAGTGAGGCTAGAAAGGCTTGGAGTAGTGGTAAGAAGGTGGTCATAGCAAGTCGTGGAGGACGGTAGATGACGCAAACGATGAGCCTAGATGTTTGTGTTTCCATTGCAACTACTTTCGATTCTAGTCCCGGAACCGATGCGAAAGTGAGTTCTTTTGGCTTGAGGGTAACTGCCGCGCAAATCATGACACCGTTTTTGCCTCCATGATTTTCTGCATTTGGAACGTCTTCTCTGAATTCTACGTAGTCGTTTGTGTCCAGATAACGTTGAATAGAATGAGTCGGGGCCAAATAGGTTTCCGTGAAACACATGACTTGTGCAAAACGAGAAGACGCACATCTTTCATCTTGTCCAGAAAGTACGGTGCGTTGAGATGTCCCACAGTGATTTTTTGGCCAGCATGCTCGGGAAACATTTCTGGTATGGATTCATCTGCGATCGTTTTCTGGCGCATTGATTCCATTTCCGACGTAACTCTTTGGTTCGTTTTGAAGCCACTGGGATCAAAGTCTGTGATGTGGAGGGCACTCAAAGTTCTGACACGACTAAATGCCACATATGCTTGGCGTGAGCCGAATCGTTTGGCACCCTTCATGCTGGCAACGACAGTATCCAGTGTAAGACCTTGGCATTTGTGGATGGTCACAGCCCATGCAAGGGTCAAGGGGAATTGGCGACGCGTTGTCTGCGCACCTTTCGATCTACATTTCTCATATTGGACGTCATGACGTTTCACTGGAACGGCACGAGGAAAGTCTTTTTTCCAATGACTTGTTGCAAGGGCGTTGTGTCCTACTCTGACGTTGCCAAATTTCACAAGGATAGTAGTGACTGTGTCTGTATTGTCTTTGATAATGGCTCGAACTTTCCCAAGTACACCATTGACTAGGCCATCCGCAGTGTTAACGTCGACGTCGACATTCCGTGAAAACAAATGGAGTGCGTCGTGTGGGTACTGTGGGCTGTCCGGAGCGATTTCTCTTGATTTCAGGACGGAAATGTCATTTGCTGAAGTGTCTCCAATTCTCAGTCGACATAATAGCTCTGCAAAAGCTGTATCACCTTTCTGTCTCATGCTTTCATCTAGTTCGTGCAATGCAAACTCGTCTGACCATAGTGCGCCGTAGTGTAAACTCGCCATTGGGTCGCTGAATGGGTCGAAGATGTATGGCTGACCTACAGGTGGGAGCTGGTACAAATCTCCAACAGCAAGAACCGAGACATTGCCAAACCAGATATCATCGCTGGTGATGCCTTTGATTTCGTTCAATCTCTTGTGGATAGTCAATAGCATGTTGGACCCAACCATGGACACTTCATCTATGATGATCAGTTGTACTGACTCGAAGGAAAGTGGTTCACATGAGTTCCCATACTTTGAGACTCTGAGCAGAAGCGCAGAATGTATTGTCATGCCACCGATGTTGTCAGATCGGTGGGTGCGAACTTTTGCGATAGTGTCAACAGCTTGTTCGTGTCTGATTGGATAAGGCGTATCACGTGACGTTTCCCGACACCACCGGGACCACTCAAGAAGACCCTGTACGGTTTGACGGGTTTGTTTTGTTTTATCGCAATGACAGCTTTCTTGCACCATTTTCGATGGTAGTACACAATCTGCCGTTGTTTGTCATTCAGCTGGCGCATCATATCTCTGTATTGTCCTGATGTCAGAATTTCACTGTTTGCTTGAGCTTCGTATCGTGCAACTAGCTCCGACCTGCTATCAGCAGTTGGGCCTGTCATAATTGCTGCGTTGGCATCTAGGTCCTCTTGTTCAATATTTGTTTCGACATCAAGGCCTTCGGCATCATCTTGCAACCTTTGATGTTCTGCCTCCGGAACCCATGCGTGAACGGGGGGACCGTTTACGGCATTTTCTAACATAGCTCGATCAATCAGGTCGATATTTTGCGTGAATCGGGTCTCGACTGCACGAATTTGTTCCTCTACATGTGCGTAGTGTTCAGCAAAATTCCGATAGTCACCCAGCAAGTCAGTGTCTTCGTTGCGCCATGGATAGAACAACATGAGCTTCGCACGGAAGAATTCGTTTGGGTCTTTCTCCTGATTGAACCGACGGAATCGAATGACCGCTTCGCGTTTGCGTTTGTGCATTTTACCAAGACCATTTTTCAACTATATCTGTTTTTGCCGAGTAGTGTTTTCGTCGTCATCGACATTGCTATTCAAGACTTGCGGCATGATGTCTTGTCTTTCTGTGTCATTTTCCGTGTATCTGACAACGTAGTTGGAAGCAAATTCCGCCAGGCTAAGTTGTTCTAATTCATCAGGTCTTGCTGCGTGTCTCTCAGTCATGTTTGTTTGGAAGATATCTTCATCGTCATCGTCCTTTTCTGCCAGTTCTGCACCTGATTTCACCTGCTCGATCGGACTTTCGGTCAGTGTTTACGAATAACACTTGTCTGCTGAATCGTTTCAAAGACATTGAGAGTATTCGATAAACTGCCTCTTGGGCGCTGACCTCGCGGTGGTTGAGAAACACGGAGCCAAACCTTCGTAGCTGCGTTGTGATGTCTTTGTCTTTGATTTCTTTCAATGTTTGTTTGAGAAGTTCTCCCATGTTCTTTTCGCTCTTCGTCATGTATGCAGCAAGGTACATTACGCATGCGTAAGCATCCAGTACGTATTGTATGTCCATGTTTGCCTGCCATGTTCTCAAAATCGTGGGATTGTATGGATTGATGCATTGTTCTGACGGCGTTCTGCGTAGGACAACCGTGTTTCCTTTCTGTGATACGTGCAATGCTTCGGTATAATGCTCAGATGTAACACCTGATTTGTTGAGTAGTTCGTCCAGAGTGACGTTTGGATCAGTTCCGTCGTCTTCCAGCACCGAGCGAACAGATTTCAGTGTTTCAGTCGTACGTCTGATCAACTCGACTTTGTCATCGTCATCCGTGGGTTCTGTAGCAAGCAAAGTCGCTGGACTTGGTTGGCGTGGATAGTGAAAACGACAGGAGCCTTTCTGGCGACAATATGCCGAGTGGTTGTGTTTTTGAGTTTCACAAATATGTTCCCGAAACGTTTGGTCATTTTGTGGCAGACCGCATGACACATGTTTGTCAATAAATTGGCAGATGTCGTCATCAGTGTGAACACCGATGTGTGGAGCGTCTTTTACCCACACAAGAATATGTGCATGAGGAGAACCTCGAGCTTGAAACTCGATTCGGAGGGCGTAATCAATCACTTCGCCGATTGGTTGACTCTTTGATTTGATGACATCTGTGAACAACAATTCTAGCCTGTATTCAAAGTGACGGGCTGCGGTAACTTTCCCACTTTCAAGGGCATGTTTTTTACATCCTCGTCTGTCAAGATGGTGCCGTACTGTCTGGCAATCGTCTGAATCATATCAGGCCATTTCATATCGGCTGCCGTTAGTGTCATGAACTAAGTTGGTATTCCCAGGTGGCGAACCATCGCAAGCACATCGTAGAATACGGTTTGGAAGTATGCTGGCGAACCTCGCACTTGCTTCAGAATCTTGTATGCGTGATCTGACTGAATCAAATGTTTGATTTTCTCTGTATCTTTCGCAAAGCTGGCATTGATTTTCTTTCCGCGATACTCTGTTTTTGTCATTCGACGGAAAATTAAGTGATTTATGTCACTGTTTACTTGTTTGCTTTCGACTGCATATTGTGCACTCAAGAGATACTCGATCGATTTGGCGAATCTGCCATCGACATCTAAGAGACGCTGATTGAAGTACTTTCTTGGCGGGATTGGTTTAGATCGTGGAGTTGTCAAGGCATTCTTTCCATCAGGGTATTTTTCAGGATTGGCTAGTTCTTCAAAGTTGTCATCAGTGAGGAGCGGTTTCGGTTTTTCATGTTCTGCCGGCAAAATACTAATCTCCTTGTCAACGAGGTTTGTTTTTTCGAGAAGCAAGCTTGTTTCGTACGGTAAACCACTTGTTTCCCGCGTTTTCTCAAGTACATCGTTTTCTTCTGCGATAATTTCATCATCCGTTCCAGGGTTATCGCATCCATTTGACACGGTGTGTGGTTTATCCATTTGAGATATCTTACGCTCGTCTGGTTTGGGCATGAGAGCCACGTAGTGAAACTGCTGAATGAGGCCAACATGATTGTGGTCATGACCAGGACCCTTTATGGGATGAATGGCTTCCATGTCGGGATTGTTCGAGGCGACGACGTGAATGGTAACGTCAAGCATGTCAGCCAAAGCTTGCACCGCTAGATGTTCGCCCCTCTGAGTTCCATCGGCAAGTTCATCAAGATATCTCAGCCAACGAATTTCTTGTCGGGTATCGACATCATCTATCATTGCTATGGCGTAATCTTCACAGGTTGGTTGCTCGGTGTCATCGTTCATCTGATTCTCGTTTGCCAGAGGTTGGGCCAGGAAGTCGCGGTAGTACAGTCCATTTGCACACATTGGATTTTCTCGCATGAAGTCTGATAAGCCTTTGCGTAATTGTCTTGGCGACAGATTGCTTTGACCAGTCTTGTTGATATGTAAGCATACGGCTGCAAACAGACAGTTTCCGTCTCTCGCTACATCGACCACCTTTAAGTTGATGTCGTTGGCCATACGTTCAACAGCTTTCATTCCGGTATCGAATGCAGTAGGCATTGGTGCTAGCGGCATTTCAGTGTCGATAGTGGCGATGTTTCGGTTGATCGTAGTTGATGGCTCATCTCTAAAGCTCTGCGTGTGGTCTGTTGGTACATTGTCATCACCGGTTGTCATTGAGTTCCATAGCACTGGGTCCTCTCTTTCACAATGACCAATCGTCGTTGACATGGATGTTCGCATACAGTGGATTGTTCAGTTTGAGCCATCGCAACGCAGCGAGTACTTTGGTTGGTCGTACGTAGTCGTACATATAGTGGGACTTGTATTTCATGGCCCGCTTCAGTATCAGTGGTACCAGTTGGCATTCAGACGGAAGTCGGGGGAACTATTGACAGACGACATCTAGTTTCGACGGCACGTTCACAGCTGGACCATGTATAGCTTGTTACTTTCCACGAGGCAGTCCGACCATTTTCATGAAGCGGATTCGTTGTGAGATTAAGCGTAACTCCAGACAGTTCAGGTCCTTCAATTCAGGAGGCGGTGATACTAACGTTAGCTTGTTGCATTTCGCTTGGGCAGGCCTTTTTCCACGTTTCAAAGTCAAGTGACAGGTTCGGCAAATCCATTCTTTCCCATTGACAGACTTCAATCGGTGTTCAAGCACTGCACTAGTGAGGTCTTTCGACGCTTTGGCGTAATTACTCTTCTTGAGTAGTGAAACTGTTCTGCGGTACATGAGACGGTGACAGGAGCAACACACATAGTCAGCCGCATCTTTCATTTTTTTCCGAAAGTCAGAGACAACTTTTGCAAGGGAAGGGACCTACGTTCGTCGCTTGCCTCGTAGGGAGGATATCGATTGCCGCACTGTTGTTAATCTCGCCTGAGTTTCTCGCGTAGTTTCTGTTGAGCGTGACAATGCCATACCCGGTTTCACTTTTTTAAGGCGTGCATCTCGTTTATTCAAAGTCTCACTTAAAACGCATGTTTCTCTTCGTGGTTGAGTCTTTTACAAGTCGCACTCTACGTTTAACTGGAGACTCGTTGGCACGCACATATTTCATTGTCTTTTGAACTTTTGCAAGTCGTTTGTTACGTTTGTCAGAAGGCTCAATGACAAATCTAGATTGCGCGATCTTTCTAGGTTTTCCAAGTCGTTCGCTACGTTTCTCAGAAGGCTCATTGGCTCATCTAGATTGCGCGATCTTTCTAAGTTTTCCAAGTCGTTCGCTACGTTTCTCAGAAGGCTCATTGGCACGTCGAGATTGCGCGATCTTTCTAAGTTGTCCAAATCGATCGCTACGTTTCTTAGAAGGCTCATTGGCACATCGGGATTGCGCAGTTACTTTAAGTTTTTTAAGTCGCTCGCTACGGTTCTCAGAAGGCTCATTGGCACATCGGGATTGCGCAGTTACTTTAAGTTTTTTAAGTCGCTCGCTACGGTTCTCAGAAGGCTCATTGGCACGCCGAGATTGCGCAGTCTTTCTAAGTTTTCCAAGTCGTTTGACACGCTGCTCTAGAGATTCCTTCAAGCGTTTAACTTTTTTGGCTTCCCGATCTTTTTGAAGTATATTACGTTCTTCCAAGGTCTCCGTTGCACGGCGTAATGCTGTGGCCTTTCGGACCTTTTCGAGTCGTGATTCATACTCCTCCCGAGCTTTGTTCGCACGTCGACCTTTCATTGTGTCACTCACACAAGTCGTGTATTGTAAGTAGGCTACGGTTGTATTTCCGCCCAAGATATTATGTATAAAATATTATATTTGTAACGGTTTTCAATAACGTTGCCTTACGAAAGTTTCAATGATTTTCAGCAATGGGCTGGAAGGACGCACAGATATGGAAATAAATATTCCTAGATGCGGCGGAACCGACCGTTTTTGGAGTACTTGTTAACTGTGAAATAAAGGAAATATAATCAAGGGCAACACAAACTGGTTTTGTAGGATACTAATATAACAATAAAGGATTTAGAATAATTGGTTATTGCAAAAGTGAAATAATTACAAAATGCCCGAAAGGACCACGTGCAATCGAAAATCATAAATAGAGTTAAAGAAAATGCCCACAATGCGTACTAAATTATATAGGCAGCGAACGTTTCTGTGCGCTAGTAAATTATAAAAAAAGACTAGTGATAGAAAATGAATTTCACGCAGCGTAATAGTTTACGCAGTTGTACAATGCGATTATTGCACCAATGTTTATATATAGAAATTTATTTCTCAATCAGTGGCACGGTACAAGAAAGAAACATTTACAACGACTGTTGCACAAATAAATGAAATATCACGATTATATTGACACTCAATAAAAACTGTCCGATAGCTATTGAAAGTATAGATTATGTACCAACGCAGTGAAACTTATAGATTCAGAAACTTTTTAAAGTAATGAAATGCTTTTCTGTTCAACTGTAGAATCTGGGACGACAACTGTAAAGTATTATTCACACTGGTGGAAGTTGATCAGTCTCGCCGTGTCCGGCCGGAGTTTCGTAGCTGATAGTACAGGAAGCGGTTCAATGGTTTATCACTTCGTACGAGATCTGGTACAAGTTTTGGTATCACATTGGGTATCAACCCTTTCAATCATTTTCAATGGTTCGTCACTCTGGACGCGCTTTGGTCTACTTTTGTTACTACGTTGGGTATCAACCTGTTCAACGAATTCAGTTGTTGGTCACTTCACGTTTTGGTGGCACTCAGAGCAGTCTTGTAACTCTGAAAAGGTGGTCTTGAGAGCCGCGACTCGGAATGGGAGTGTTAAAGTACGCGTACTCAACACTCAACCGTTCAATGACCCGCTAAGATCTCAAGCTTGCCTTTGAGTATAAGACCTTCGATATATATTCTCAGGGGCGACGGAAGGAGCCTTAAGTCCAGTACAATGGAACAGTATGAAAAGGCTCCCTCGTGTCTTACGTTCAGTTCCTTCACAGCCTTGTACTCTGAAAAGGTCACATAGAAAACCGCGACTAGGAATGGGAGCGTTTTGCGAATGTGCGTCCTTTAACATCAAACGACAGCGTTTGAGTAAACACACTGAACACTCAACCGTTCAACGACCCGCTAAGATCTCAAGCTTGCCTTTGAGTGTAAGACGTTCGATAGATATTCTCGGGGCGACAGAAGGAACCTTCAGTCCAATATAAAAGACCAATATAAGAAGGTTCACTGCTGTCTAAGATTTGGACTAAATATATGCCTATATAATATAATATACACGTCCAGGGACCAGCACAACTGGAGCTGAAAAGATAAAAAGAAGATAAAGAGAAAGTTTCGTTGCCTTGCAACAATGATTGTAATAATTCTGATATAAATGAAACTCTTGATTAAGCAACTAGACTGCTATTACATTTAATTCTACCGTTATTAGTTTTACAGAAGTTGGCTAATTTAGCAAACAATAACTGACACAGTAGTTATGTTTTTACTTTGTTTAGCATATACACCAGTCAATACCATACTTGAAGCTGGGCTTACTTGATGAATGATAATTTGCAATGGTCAGCCATAACTAAAAATAACCCCATCTTAAGTGATCTACGGATTAAATATAATGAATGGGGACAAAAACTGAGGCCTGGTTATCTGCGGCCTAGTGTGAGAACCACTACACCAAGAATGCCCTTTTGTGGTCAGATAGATCGCAGAATGCAGATGGATGGATACTTTTGCCAATATTGTCGCAAATTGAATTAACAGAACGGCCCACATGTCGTGATATTACCGTCATTTACATGTGGCTGGCAATGCAAAGGATGACTAATAAATGTAATCATAGACGAACTAGAATTTGTCAAGCATAGCTTGAGAGGAAAGACGAAAATCGGGGGATAGGTGCAACTGACCATGAGCCGATAACTATGAAAGGTCACAGATAAAGGGGCCGCATTCATAATCCCGCTTATAACATAGCTGGAAGATAGCGAGAATATATGAATCTCCAAAAAGTCTCTAAAGAATACTCTGAAACAAACCGCGGATATATACCCGATATTACCCAATGTGGACCTGTTTCGTTGTGGTGCGAGATATAAAGATCGAGACGGGCGGATGTTGTGCTTCGGTCGAGCCTATGGAAGACCGAGGGCAGGATTTCGTATGAAATATGACTGATCGAGCGGGTTTGGGGACTTCCGAAACAGTAGCATATACGTACAACGCGGCACTTTGGCGTAGTGGATAAGGCTTTCGACAGTGGGCATGAAGGTTGGGTGTTCAAACCCAACTGGGTACCTATTATTAATATTTTTTCGTTTTTATGCTGGAAACACATTTCGGTTGATATAAAAGAAATAATTTGGCCCGCGGGCGTCAGTTTTTGAACATAGAATTGCAAAGGGCTAGTGACAATATTGGGTTATATAGGCCGGAACGTCTCGATCCGTCTTCAAGTGGCGGAATAGAGTCTTTATAATGGGATAATATTTCTTTGCGTTCAAACTACTGGTTCGATTTCCATGGCATTTGGCACACATGATGTTAGTAATATTGGTACATATTCCACCACATGTAGGTAATCTACCTGCATGCATGTGGTCACCGCAATTTTGTATAATTTTTCTTTGGTTACAATTGATCATCCAACTCAAAAACTATAAATGTGAGGTGAAATCCGAAGGCACACAACTTTCGCGCCTGTCTCTGAAGAATACTTTGAAACAAACCGCGGATCTCTAGACTCAATATTAACTGAGTTACGCGGGAAAACATGTTTCATGACCATGACCTTGCCGTGACCTTGACCTTGGAAGCGTAACCTTGATCAATATAGTACTTTCCGCCCAAATACTACTGTCATGTATCACGCCAGGTGACGTTTGTCTCACTTGTGCCCTTCACGGAGAAATTGAGACCACTTTCCCGCCAAAATGCTGCCGTAGGATCCCATGTTAAATTTTGGGAATTTTTAGCGGGAAAACTATTCGGGCGATTTTTACAATTTTGAGACGATGTATAACGTACCTATGGGCCCAATAACAGAAATAATGGTGAGCGTCATTAGATGAAAACTAAGACAGTAGTAGTGATTTTTCCGATTTTTGGTCCTATCTTTCAATGGTTAAGCGAAATGTGAAAAATTCCTGTGACCTTGACCTTTGACCTAGATTGCCCATCTACAAACTTGGTCTGACGGTAGGCCGTGGCATTATCTATGCAGAAGGAAAAGTCGATATCTCAAACTTTGTTAAAAAAAAAAAAAAAATCCAAAGTTGTCAATTTTCAAGAGCCCGTGGCGCGAAAACTTTTCATCCTACATCAAATCTGATGTCAGTAACGAGAAAGACTTTGAGGAGCTGAGTATTTTGACACTAATTGCGGCTCTCTAGCTGCAATATTAAGAGAGCTAGAGCGGAAAATGTGTTTTGGACGTATGACGTCATCGTGACGTTGACCTTTGAGTTATATTGCCCATCTACGAACTTGACCTGTCGATTGGCTGCCGGAATGTTTTGGTAAAAGAAGAGAACGTTATCTTTAGTCATTCGACAGATAATACTCCGACAGACAGACAGACAGACACACACACAGACAAACCGAACACACCGACATAAGACGAAAATCGTAGATTTTCGTCTTAATAACAAAAGTAAAAACCTATAATACGGTTTGATTGCAGGCCTATGCTTACAACAAATTACCAGGATGCAAGAAATCAGCGCCGTTCGTGACTATAAAATAAATAAATATGGTCAGGTTTTATATGGATCTAGGCCGCGTTAACTGTGCAAGCGATAGTATAGGAATGTTATTTGAATTGAATTATATTAATTTTGAGCATTCACCAAATAGTCATCTAAGGGTGTATTTGATTTGCATGAAACCGTCTAGAAACTGTTTGCCGACCTGAAAAGAAACACATTGTTCCAGGTGTTCACAATGTCAACATAGTAATCACATTCAATGGAATAGATGACTAGCATGGGCTTCTGGAGTCCGCATGAACCTGCCGTTCTGTTATCGAACGGGAGTTCGACTAGCTGGGTTTTGTTTCATGAAAGTCGAATACGAGATATTCCACACATTTCTTGACATATGTTTGCTTCATATTCACAGGAATAACGAAGACTTCAGCCATTTTATTACAATCAATGCAACATATCAGGCTAATAAAGTTTATAGCTGACAGATTCCTATAAATTATATATCTTAAGATCTTATTCAGTAGATAGAGGAAGTGATATTTACACTACATGGTTTAAACGTGCTTCAAACAGTTAACAGTTGAACTTAAATAATGTGTAATTTGTTCAGTGTCTTAAAATAACAAACCTGAGTTGAATGTCCAGTACATGCATGTGAGACACAGATCTGTAAAAAGAAACATGAATAATAGGTAAGTCGGGAAGTTTTGCATCCGGTTGGAAATAAATCCTCCACATCATCTGCACGAAATAAGAAATAATAATTCTACATGCAAAGATGCAAGTAGTCACACAGGTATGGCACTTGACAGCCCAGTTGTGTCATCCTTTGTTGATGTTGCCCTGTCATCAAGGAATCCAGTCAGGCACTGTCTCTTGTGGTTGTAAAAGCTACTTTTGCTGTAAAATTTCGGTTTTTGCAAACCAGCTGATCGTACTAAATAGGTCAGGCGATGGACTGAATGCCAGGGATTTTTTACTCCGCTGCAATATCGCTCTTTGTGTACAGGGCGAAGTCTGGGGGATCTTGGATGCACTTCAGGTGCCTTTGTTCGGGTCTCCCAGACGTTCGCCATCCGCCTTGATTCGATGAGGCGAACCCCGCAGACGTCGGTTAGGTCCCACATGCAGCCCAGCAGAGCCTGGATGAGCTGCCGGGTCTGCTCCGCCCCACGCGTGCGCCGCCGACAGTGAAGGGCCATCTCCTTCTTGGTGATGGCCTGGTCCACCATGGCTGCCGTGGGTCGAGCGATGGCGGACTCGGTCAGCTTGTGGCGCTGGGCTGCTCGGAGTGCGTCCAGGTCCTCCTTTGACCACTCGAAGATGCAGCTGGACAACCGGGACAAAGACGGTCCGTAGAGAGGGTGGCTGTCCGTGGTCACCTCCGTGGCGAACCGCCTCATCAGGTGCCAGATGTCGAGCCGCACCATCGACATCCAGGGTCGAAACAGCTTCAGGGGGCTGGGGACTCCTAGCTGCGAGCAGCAGTCTCGGTCCAGGTGCAGTAGGACTGATTCCGGCTCTTGGGCATCCCTGTACCGCTTGACGATACCCTGTGCCATGGCATCCAGTCCCACGCCTTCTCCGACGGTGAAGACGGCGTTGAGGATTTCTCCTCGTTCATTGGCCACATGCGTGACCCACGACGCCGTCCCAGCTGCCTCGTCGGCCAGCTTCTTGGTGATCTTCTTGCTGGAGTCCAGCTTCAGTACGCGGCCGTAAGCGGACGTGACGCGCGCCTTGACGGACTCCGACCTGGTGAGGACCTCGTTGCCGTAGCAGGTCATAATCCACCGGGCACCGGCCATCTGCCGCAGTGGTGGAAGGGGCTCGTAGTCACCTTGGCCGGCGCCGAAGCGGAGAACGCCCTGCTGGACCCTGCGCTGGTGCTGCTCGCAGTCGCTCAGGTAGTGGATGGAGCGCCGCATCCAGTCCTCGGAGTGCATCTCCTCCAGAGCCTGCTGCAGGTGATTGGAGCTGTTGGGTACGGGACCGCACCAGCGTCGTCACCTTCCTGTCGCAGGACATCTTGTGGGTGAGCACCGCAGGGAAGAGCAGTCGGTGCCCTTCGTCCATCTGGGACAGGATGTCCTCCGCCCAGCCCATGTAGGTGACAGTGGGCTTGCAACGATTGCACGCCAGGTTGCATCGAGTGCACGCCAGGTACTCAGTGATGAGGTAGTAACTCCCGTCCATGTCGATGACCTCCCGCAGCCGGTTGTAGAGCCCCTTGGACGTCAAGTGGTAGCCGCACTTGCCGCAGCTCAGCGGGATCTGCCACATCCCCCGGGGCATCCACAAAAAGGCCTTCTGCAGGAAGTAGTGGCCGGCACTGGGCTTGCCCGCATCCAGCCCTGGCTGAGGAGTTAACAGCCAGTTGCGGAGCGTGTCCAACTTCAGGTTGCCAAAGGTATCAAACATGGCGTCGGCAAGCCATGTCTGGTCCCTGGTGGCCATAATGTTCGCCCAGTATTTGGGGAAAAAACGGACCTTTTCCCTGGCCGACCTGGAGGACACGGGAGCTTGACCGGGCGCCTCGACGGGTGGTGGTGGTGTAGCCTCGACGGGTGGTGGTGGTGTAGCCTCGAAGGGTGCCTGTCTGGATGGGGCCTCGACGGGTGCCTCGACGGGTAGTGGTGGTGTAGCCTCGACGGGTGCCTGTCTGGGTGGGGCGTCGACGGGTGCCTGTCCGGGCGGGGCCTTGACGGGTGCCTGTCTGGGCGGGG
Source organism: Arenicola marina (assembly GCA_964019135.1). Classification (NCBI taxonomy): domain Eukaryota; kingdom Metazoa; phylum Annelida; class Polychaeta; family Arenicolidae; genus Arenicola; species Arenicola marina. Next base: position 5,188,836 of record OZ025260.1, on the reverse strand, counting down.
CCTTGACGGATGCCTCTCTGGGAGGGGCCTTCACGGGTGCCTCTCTGGGCGGGGCCTTGACGGGTGCCTCTCTGAGCGGAGCCTCGACCGGTGTCGCGACGGGTGTGCTTGACTGAAAATAAGGTACATAATGCTGAATTAATATTCTTACCATTGACATTGTGCCATTGATGCGCCTGTTTTTATAGTGAAAACAAAACTAATATTGATGTAAACTTGGCCTTTAATACAAATTTTAAACCTTCATACTTCAAGACACAATTATAATCAATTGTAATGCACATAAGACAACATACAGCAACACCCAAGTCTCGCAGAGGCCTCACATATCGACCAGCAAGTAGGTTACCACGCTGACGGGACATGCGGGGTCTCGGAGTTCCCTGTCCGCGTCGCGGTCCTCCCGTCTTGTCCGGCCGGGATGTCAACCCCGCTGTCTCGCCGGCGAGCACCAACCCGCTGCTCTCGTCTTCCTGTGTCGTCGTTCGGTTGGGGCCGCCTGTCTGGGTTCCCGTTCCCGACAGGTTGGTCAGCACCAACGTTGACAGGTGGATACGCAACAGGCGGTTGCTCTCCTGGCATAAAGACCACGACTGCCTCGTCGTCATCTGACTCACCATTGCTTGCCTCACCCACGGTCCTTTCCGGCCGCACGGGTGATTAAGACGAAAATTTTTTAATTTTCGTCTTATGTCGGTGTGTTCCGTTTGTCTGTCTGAGAGTCTGTCTGTTTGTAACGCGGGGCATTATCTTTCGAATGCCTTAAGATATCGACTTCCAAATTCACAGAAAGATGCGGAATGGCAATCGTCAGGCTAAGTTCGTAGATGGGCCATGTAGGTCAAAGGTCAAGGTCACAGGAATTTTTCGAAATTCGCTTAACCATTGTAAGATAGGACCAAAAAACGGGAAAATCGCTATAACGTTCGCAGTTTCCAATCAATGCTGCTGCCAATTATTTCACGTATTGGGCCCATTAGTACCTTCTATATCGTCTTTCATTTGTGCAAATCGCCCATATAGTTTTCCCGCTAAAAATTCCCAAAGTTTAACATGGGACCCTATGGGATCATTTTGGCGGGAATCAGGCCTTCTTAATTTCTCCATGAAGGGGACATGTCAGACAAACGACACCTTGCGTGAGAAATGACATTAGTATTTGGGCATAAAATATTATATTGACCAAGGTTACGCTTCCAAGGTCAAGGTCACATCAAGGTTATGGTTACGAAACATGTATTCCCGCGTAATTTCGTTAATATTTGGACTAGAGATTCACGGTTTGTTTCAGAGTATTCTTCAGAGAGATACGCAAAGGTAATGTGTCATCAGATTTCACCTCACATTTATAGTTTTCGAGTAATTGGATGATAAATTTTGACATTGCCGAAAGCGCAAAAAAATCACTGTGACTACATAAATGCAGGTAGATAACTCATATGTGGTGGAATATGTACCCATATTACTGGCATCATATTTGCCAAATTGCATCAAAATCAAAGCAGTAGTTTGGACGCTAGCAAATAATCACACGTTAACATGGCCAAGCCCACTATAAGGCCTCGATACGCCAAATGACTGACGGCGTGCCATGCCAAAGTCATGAAATGGGCCTTAAAGTCCATCTCTTGGGGGGGTATTTGTTTCTAAACCACTGTCAAATATACATTTCTCAGTGGTTACTAAAGCCATTTATCAGATGCAATTATTTTACAATGTCTCGTATGCCATAAATATTAATATCTAAAGTCACCAAAATAAACTCAAGCAGCGAACAATCCATTTCCAAACCCCCGCCCAGAGTAGAGATTGGTGACGCCACAAGATGATCCGGTTTGAGTGCGCCTCGCTCGCTTCGACTGCCCGCGGTGTTTGAATGTAGCTTACGTGCAGGGAAGCTCTAACTCAGATGTGTATTTCGATTAACATTAACTCATGATGAATATTTGCCACATGTAGATGTAGATAGACCTAGATCAATTACATTATAGGTGTGTGATTGTTGGTTAGCGCAACATTCGTGACACTGACACTGAGAGAAAACAAACAGCTGCAGTGGCCGCCGCCACTGCCAGAGTGTTGACAGCCTACGTTTCTTCCCAAAAATGAAAAGGGTGCCACAGTAGTGGACGGGCCGTCGCGGGGATGTCCGTCGAATCGTAGACATAGAATCTAGATCCAGGGTTAAATGAAATGTATGTACTAAAAGACGCCAAATGACTGACGGCGTGCCATGCCAACGTCATGAAATGGGCCTTAACATAGTCGAATTGGTCCCATAACCCAAATTTTCGTCTTCCTTCTCAAGCTGTGCTTGACGGTCTAGTGCTGTACTGTCGGTGGACAAGGCCAAACGTTGTCGCGGTTTACCGTCCGCGATTTCCCTCCCTCGGCCGGCTCCACCTTGTACACGTTGTGTCCCATGGTGTCAATACTCCGATGTAGTTCGGGTCGCCAAGTGTCCTGGATCTTGTTTCTTTCAAGGACCCGATTCCTCAAGTAGACCAGATTCCCGGCCTGCAAGCCTGGGGCGGCCTTAGACTGACTCTTCTCCCATCGGTCGTCTCGCGCATCCTGTATCTTCTCGGCTGCCCGTCTGTACGCTGGCCGAGCTCCCAGGTTGATCCTACGTTGTTTAATTCTAGACGTATTTGTTGGAGCCAGGTTAATGGCGGGCGTTGTTATTCAAATACTCATAACGGCTAGGATTATACTGCGTTTAAATCCCCCACCGTATGTGGCTCGTACGCTGGGCCTTTGGCTCCAGATAGTGGAGGCATAGTTAGGGCTGGTACGGACAGGTGAGCTGAGGTCAGTGTTAGTGCCGGGGTGCTGGGCGGGGAGTCCCGGCCCGGGCTACATGGAGCCCGTCGCTCCGCGCGTGTCTAAAGGCTATCGCACTAGCAGGGCTTAACTAACGGTTAATATGATGAGCGTCTGGGGTCGGTATAATTATTCTTAGTGGATGTTCATATGTTTGGATATATAGCAAGCTAGTACATGGGTATGGATGTGTGATATAAAGAAACATAAAGAAACCCGCCACTAAATACCTAAAGCTATATTCCCTGAGGCGTGACTACATGACTCGGCTCCCTGTGTGCAGCGGCATACCGACTTGGATACCGACCCAGAGTTAACAAACCCATTCAGACTGTAACGGTTTCCAGCCTCTAACCGAGAGCCTATAGATACCCTTCTAAGTACATAAGTGCCTTAAACACAGTTAATGCACCAGCGATTCACATCCATCTATACTTCATAAACCAAAAGACGTTAGCGTTAATACAAACCAGTTTCAAATGCTCACCGGGAGTCGTGGCCGGGGATAAAACGTAAGCGATTCCATTATTCAAACAGTGTGTCTGTTCACTTCAGTTCCTCTGGAGCAAGTGGCGCGGGAAAGCGCGGCGGGAACGAGTCCGCGAATCCCCGCGCAAAGGCTCATGGGAGTCAACGTTCAAATAAAATTAATACTTCTCTAAACCCCGAAAACACATTGCCTACCCGGCAACATAGACAAGATATGAAAAATCGCGATATTCAACATCAGTCTTACTTCAGCAAATTATTTGTTTTCACATGAATTTTAATGACTTACTTGCTTTTTCTTGTCGTTTCTTCTGCTCATTGAAGATTTTACTCCGCACATTCATGTACGGGATGCGAAGGTTCTCCGCCTTAATGTAGTCTTCCACTTCCGATTTACCTGAAACGATATCAAAATTATAGCCACCGTCTAAATTTCAGCCAGATTGCCCACCATGAATAATCTTCATAAGATTCCCCCTCTCATACACCAGACACAAAAAAGTGGGAAACCAAATGTCACCTTAGTCCTGTATTGGGATGACCTGCCACGATATAACTGTCACGCAAAACTTTCAGAAAAGAATGAATCGGTCTCGTCTTCTCATAATCCTGTGTAGGGCTTACTTGGCAATTTTTTTCTTCGTGGGCTCGGCAACTGAATCCAGTGTTTGAATCGCTTCTCCAGTTTTCGTGTCCGTTCTGGTGTCCAGGCCATACGTTCTGCTGTTGAAAACAATAACAATTGCAATATTGATACAGATCTTGTGGTAGAATCATAACTACTTTCGATGATGAATTACTTTTTTAATCTTTATATATATCTGTATGATTCACATTCACATTTACATATTGCAAAAAAAAAAAAAAAAAAAAAGAAATGTTTCCTAAATTGACGCACCTGGCGCTGTGGTCCCCTTTTACCACCGGGGATGTTGCGAAAGAGACAACAGGAGCAGCGTCGGTTGCACCCACTGCATCAATTGCTTTAGGACTCGGTGATTCTGGGAGACATAAGCACAAAACTTATACATACGTACATGGCTTAGGGTACTGTAAGAAGTATTACTGAGGAACAGGGCAGTTCAGTGCTTGCAAAATGCATGGTGAAATACCGAGCTCTATATGCTACCCGTAGGGTGCCTGTTATGTATCATCGATCATAGTTGTCTTTGAGACCCCAATTCATCATGAATACGACAAGTTATATTACCTGGTGATTCGGCGTCCAGGGTTATGCTGCTTTCTTCTCCTTTGTGTTTGGTCTGATCTATTCTGGCCAGCACGGATCCAACCTTTATTAGGGCCTGTACTGGCGAGTCAGACGGACTGTCTCTGGTATGTGCCCACGTTTACTTGCTCCGTGTGGCCCATATGCTTAAAGAAACACTGACGGTCTTCCTGGGGCACGTCGAACCTTGCATATAGCGTGCTAATCCGTCCTCTCTGATTGGTAGCATTAATCAGAGGGCAGTCAATGCTCGCTCTTTTCATAACGTAGTTGGTCGCTTGCCATCCGTCTACGTGATGGGTCGATCCCTCCGTGTTAGCAAAGATGTATTTATTTTCCTGGGTGATTCCAACGCCTCTCCTCAAGGTGTCCTTACAAAGAAGATCAACTGCTCGAATGCAGTCTTTTGGGACCATGCAACTGACCAGATAGTTACCTTTTCCAGTCATATACGTGATGGCCAACTGTCCAAAGAGTCTTTTCTCTTCTTCTTCTAATTCACTTAAATCTCGTTGGCTAAACCACTGGCCTCGGTTTAGCCACTGGTCGACTTTCATTCTACTGGGTTCTCCCCCTCTCCGGGCATTAAATAACGTCAGTCGGCAATAAACCAAGTTTCGCAGCTCCACATAATTCGATTTATCAGAGTATTCAGATTTTGACAGACTGGTGAGCCGGTCAACTGTGTGGTTACGCAGCGCCTCCATGGCGTCTTCGGGAGGCATTCTATTTGGCAATCTCTGCTTTTGGTGTCTGGACTTATTGATGAGATACTTGGCATCGGCAAATATTATGTTTTCATGATGTTTTAGAACTTTCTTGAAACGCCCAAGTTCTTCCGCACTGTCGTCTTTGCGAGTCAGCGCCAATCCTTCTAACAAGTCAGCAGAACTCAACAACAGGTAGTATAGTGAGTTTTTTAACCCGTACTTGACAGCTTCTACGCAATCAGATTCAGTAACTTTGGTGATGGCATCTGCGAGGTGCTTCCAATTTCCTCTGTCAAACCTACTTTACACCATCGGGATCACGCCTGACTTCTTCTTTAACTTGACGTTTGAACTGAATAAACCGTTTCGCCAACGTCCTCATAGAAGCCATGACGGTTTTCCTCACTTCGTCGCTTTTGTCGATTTTGGTTTTGTCTTAATTCCACAAAAGGGAGCCAATGACCTTGATGGTTTCGTCAGTTCTACAAAGCTCACCAACATCAGTAGGGTGGAAGCTGTTCAGAATTTGGCGGAAGGCTTCGTCGTGGGTCGCGGCATTTAACAGTTTCACAGATATGAAAGACGACTTCTTAAGCCCGAACTGGCACATGTCTTCTTGTGTGGACTGAAGAATCTGCTCGCATAGCTTCCATTACAGTTTAAACAGTGTACCACTTCACCGGCACACTTCTTCACGGAGACGAGAAACATATTTCCTTCAGCCACAGTCTTTATTGTTCGCCAAGATTCCTTCGTTTCGTAATTTCCGAAAAACGGTCGATTCAGACGATTCCAAGAGGCGACTAAACTCGGGTTTATGTGCCTTTTCTACATGCCTTCGCAGCTTGCCGCCTTGGAATGTTTTTCCACAGTACATGCAGCTTCGTGGAGGCCTTTTATTCGATAAAAAACTGACTTTTATACCCCATATCAAACAATTAAAACAGAAATGTACCAAAGCACTTAATATAATTAAAGTGTTATCTAATACAGCATGGGGAACAGAAAGAGAGACATTATTAAATATCTACAGAGCTCTAATACGGTCACGGCTGGATTATGGGTCGATGATTTACGGATCAGCACGCAAATCATATTTGCGGATGCTGGATCCTGTGCACAAACAAGCACTTCGTTTATGTCTGGGAGCTTTCCGTACATCTCCTGCGGAAAGCCTGAACGTGGAGTCTGCTGAGCCATCTCTATACTACCGTAGAGATAAATTAGCACTACAATACGCACTTAAGCTCAAGACAAATCCCAATAATCCTACCTTTGAAGACGTATTCCACCCAAAGTTTACAACACTATTTGAAAACAAACCAAAGACAATACCCACCTTTGGAATTCGAGTCAATAACCTTTTGACAAGATACAATATCAATTTCAACGATATACGAACCTGGCACCTTCCAGAAATCCCACCATGGGAAATGGAATCTCCAAAAGTTCTGTTAGAATTAGCAACTTACAACAAATCTGACACAGACCCATCACAATATATAGAACTTAAACATACTATTCACAATCAACACCCCAACCATTTCTCTATATATACCGATGGCTCAAAAGACTCCCACAGGGTGGCCGCTGCAGCTGTGGCTGGTGAACCCCAGTGCAGCAACCGCCTCTCAGACCAATGTTCTATCATTATTATATTAGTATTCGGAAGAGTCGGCCAGAGCAGCGAGGTCAAACTCGTAAGAATCCGTGGAATCTATCAAGCAAACCAAAAGAGAGTGTGTTAGCAATTTCGAAGATTAAACCACACGATTGTATAGGCTAAAACTTGATAGCGGGAGGCTCAGTGAAATTAGCTACTTCTTTACAGTTTTTTACTAGAAATACATTGTTTGCTTTGCATTATTTAGAGCGTATGTCACATAATAATTTCACGGCCTATATGCATAGCACACACAATGCAAACAAGGAAATATGGCAAAAATCGTTAGTCTATCAGAGGAAACAGTTTTACAGATATAAAAAGAACTTCCCTGAACAACACAATTCAACAAAAACGGACAAACTTTGAAGAAAAAAAAATCCAATTGTTCCAAAACATCACCTGCGTCCTCCGGTAAAGTCTACTTCGGCTGCAACGTCCCTTGTTACTATTAATTTTCTCCAGGCATTAATTACTTTAACAACTGTGTTTTAAGGCCGTTGATGCCCTTGTTCAGAGGATACTTCTTACATGTTATCCACAGCTTAACCAAAGGTTTTAAACTTTAGTACACTGGTTGCAGATCAATAAATAATCGTGCATCAGCACTTACTAGGAATAGAGTTTAACTTATAGCACTGCTTTGCTAATTGAAAGTAATAGTACATGCGAACACATTTACCTTCTTCCACGATAGCGTTGCATCGCCGTAATCAAATCTAACCTCCTCTCCGACCCTTATATGCCGTAACGCGAATAGCGCAAGCTGAGGAATTCCCGCCACGACAATTGTAACCATTTTGGAATTGCATAGGTGTCCCACGGCATCATTGACGAGTCTTCCAAGCCTGTCGTATTCTTCGGTGGCGTCAATACTGATAACGACATTGAAAAGGACATACAACTCACTTCTCAAACTATCAATATATAAGTGCCGGTCCCCAATACCCATAAGCAACGGTTAACTGTGCAGGTTTAGTTGGCTTAGCTTCTTGCTCAACGTGGAACACTGCTACACACGACATATATATTACACTAGAATAATATTAAGATTAGTGATTCATTTGGCGTAAAACTGAATCTAAACGTTACAGATTCCCTTTAGCAAACCATTTTATAGAACTCTATAATTGTTATTTACTATATAACAATCATTTGATATAGAACGTAAATTGATATTTCCATAGAAAAATTAATTTCTATAGAAGATGTAGGACTTCTATAGAGCGATTGGTTTCTGTAAAACGTATATCGAGATAACGTACATTTCGACAGGGCAATTTTTTCCTCGCGTAGCTGGTTATGATCTCGTAAGTTTGTAGGTGTGTAGAAGGAAGGTCTCTATGTTATTATAGGTTATTATTTATGAGGATTCATTACACCCTAGGCAAATATCTCATGCAATTGTCACAAAAACAATCTAAAGGTTTCTATCGATTTTTCTGTAGAAATTCTGAACCTTTTCCCATTCCCCTAGCTTTCATTCTATGGAAGGAGTTAGATATCAAATTAATTAAAATGAGTTACATTCAAGAGCACAAGTACACTTTCATTTTCTTGATCTCACCACAATTCCTCACCCGCATGTTGGAAATGAAACATCCAATTTCTATAATGGTTCTGTCGCTGTTTCTTCCTGTATTTCCTCTCTCGCTCTGTGGCTAGTTCCTTTGTTATCAATTCACCAGTTATCTCTAGCAAAAAGGCACCCTTTTCGAATGGCTTTTCCGCCACAACACCGTACCCTATAAATAAATAAAAAAACATCATTGTTTTGAGCAAATCCATCCACGGTATCTATATATAAACTTAATTCAAATCTTGCATAAGTATGTAAGATAATGTGTAAATTTTATGATTATATACTGACCAATCACATCAACAAAGCATCTTGCCAAGCCATCCTGGTCCAGTCCGTAGCTCATCCAAGCAAGTGCCTTTTGCTTTGGCTTCATCTCACGAGTTTTGAGTCTGATTCTCCAAGCTTTTTCGAAGCTGTATGAAGTGAAAGTGCAGGCAACAAAGCCTTATTGAAGAAAACTGCGGTTGTATCAGTCAGGACTGGGTTAAAGTGGTACATCTCCAACTAGAAAGTGTTTTGACACCATGTGGCTCAGTAGCTGCACTGCTACTCAGACGAAGACGAAGAATTATGAATGTTTACCGCTGGGTACCAGCTTTTACAGGCCATTTGCAATATATGATTTTGGTATTGTGTGCACTTGGAGAGATCTTAGAATTATAACATAAGTACAGAGGTATATTTCCAGGATTCAATGTTTTAACTATTTGGCCTCCTCACTTTGGGGACTATAATGCCTTCAAAGGAAAATGGCGCAAATGTCAATGGCCTATATATATAACATATTGCATGTTATATTCAGGTTTATGAAATGGAAGGCCATGTACGGATTGATAACTGGTGAATGTTGTACTTACCAACTCCTTTCCTCTGGTCGTCATCTTGTCATGCAAGTATGATAAGTGGCCCGATTCCTGTTATCTGGCATCTTAAGGCCGTATAGCGTCTTCACAAAACCCTTCTCATTCACAAACATGCGACTTTGGCAAAGTTAGGTTTTTTAGTGAAACACAATTCCAAAAACCTTGTAAAGCTACAAGTGGCAGGTGTGTTTTTTTTTGCTTATTATAATGATTATGCTTACAGAGATAAACAATGCGTAAACTGATTTACCTTTTGAGGCTCTTTGCTTCATATGTCATAACTTCATAATCAAGGGTAATTTAAGGGGGCTAATTAGCTATTGTCAGTCAGCCAATATTTTATACCAAAAAGCCCCGAAAAGCAAAGAAGCTTGAATAAAGTTCCCTGACTGATTAGTATTGCAAGGGCAGTTTCCTCTTGTGATAGAAAGTTTATTTCTTTCTTAAATTATTGACATCTAGTCATCTAGTCTACAAGATGCTTCAAATAAAATGTACAGAAAAAAGGGTTTCCTGACCTACATAAAATATAAAATATTTAAATATGACCAGCTACAAAGTTTTTACAATATATGGCACAACTCCTTATTATATTGAGTGTCTATACCCAGCAAACAAAATAACATTCCGAGAATGTTCGCACAATGTTGTCGCTAGGTTGCAGGAACATTCCTCGCGAACATTCCGCGAATGTTTTCAAGGAAAGTTTTCTTGACGTCCTCCGAATGTTAGCATGGAATGTTATGAGGGAACATTCCGCGAATGTTTTTCGTGACGTTCGCCGAATGTTAGCACTGAACGTTACGAGGGATCATTCCGTGCATGTTTTTCAGGAAAGTTTTCCTGACGTTCGCCGACTGTTAGCATGGAACGTTCCGTAGAGAACATTCCGTGAATGTTTTTCAGGAAAGTTTTCTTGACGTTCGCCGAATGTTAGCATGAAACATTACCAGGAAATATTTCGCGAATGTTTTATAGAAGAAGAATAGAGAGAAATGATATCCACGAAAACACTTTATTAACAAACAAATTAATTAATTAGAACAAATTAAACGATTATAAACGTTTGTGACCACGTTCATTTACTCTGCGACATCCTCGGGCTGCGTCTGAAACAGGAAAACAGCACAACGTTAAAATTATCTCAGGCTAATATACTTCAATAAATTTTCACATAATCTTGTGAAGAAGCAAATTAAATAGTCAGCAAGGTTTTGTATGAACCAAAATTAAAGAGCCACCATAATTAAGTGACCAACAAAAAAGGCATCTGGTAAGAATTAAAAGTAGTGATACAATAAAACAATACCCCAAATAAAAATTAAAAGCACACAATTACGTGGGAATATAGGAGAACAGAAATTGAAATATTGAGGTTTCATGTGATTCGATCAATAAGAGAAATGTATACGGAGTTTTCTACTGTCTCACCTGGACTTTTTTTCCCCGATGCGGGGCGTATCTGAGGGTGTCGCTGATCGCGGCATCCACATCGCAAGCCTTGGTCCCGCGATCCGTTAGACTGCGTGCTTCTGCAAATAAAAAGACAAATACAATTACTATCGAAAAGGCAATCGCTTATACAGGAGACACATCAAATTAATTATCATGCTTTATCTAAAACTATTTCTAAATTTCAAGAAAGATACAATATCAATTTCAACGATATACGAACCTGGCATCTTCCAGAAATCCCACCATGGGAAATAGAATCTCCAAAAGTTCTGTTAGAACTAGCAACTTACAACAAATCTGACACAGACCCATCACAATTTATAGACCTTAAACATACTATTCACAATCAACACCCCAACCATTTCTCTATATATACCGATGGCTCAAAAGACTCCCAAAGGGTGGCCGCTGCAGCGGTGGCTGGTGAACACCAGTGCGGCAACCGCCTTCCGGACCAATGTTCTATATACACCGCAGAAGCAATATCTCTACTGATGGCACTTGAATATATAGAAAAATCACTACATGATAAATTTATCATCTATTCAGATTCATTATCCTGTATACAAGCCATCAAATATCAGAAATATGAAAATCTCTTAATACAAGATATACTCATAAAATGTCATGATTTAATATGCAATGGAAAGGCGGTAGTGTTCTGCTGGATCCCTAGCCATATAGGCATAGAGGGCAACAGTCTAGCAGACACTGCCGCCAAAGAGGCTCTGAATGGCGACGTCCTTCCAGTCCCGTTTCCATACTCGGACTTGAAGCCGTACATCCAACATGAAATTACTAAAAATTGGCAGTCGTCCTGGGACGAGCAATCCTCCAACAAATTGCAACGGCTTCAGCCTACTGTGGGTACCAAACGGCCAAGAATCCGCGGTAGGCGGAGGGACGTTGTCATTCAGAGACTCCGAATTAGACATACGTACCTTACCCATTGCTGTCTCCTCAAAGGAGAACCACCTCCCGAATGTGTTCCCTGTCAGGAACCCCTGACCCACTGTGGAGCACATTCTGTTGAGGTGTGTTGACTTTCAACAAACAAGGGATCAATATTACAGAGCAGAAACTATGAAAGAACTATTTAATAATATACCACAGCAAAAGATTTTAGATTATTTATTTGCAATAAATCTAGTCAAGTGCATATGATATATTCAACGTTTATTGCCAAACAGTGCATTTTGCTGTAATTATTAATCTCAAAAGCTTGGTTTTAAAAACCAACTCCTGGTTTTATATTCTGACAATTTGTTGTCTTTATCGTTTCACCATTCTTCACGTTCATGGTTTGATGACAATCTGCTTAATCATATTACTTGATATTTTAAGGGTTATATTAATATGTTATTCGATTCCACAAAGACTGCATTCATGGTTTTATTCATATCACATGTATTGATTTTCAGGGTTTTAATATTGACTCGTGACTTATTTAGCATAACCCTAAACCAATATGGCACGATATAGCCTTCCAGGCTGAAAGTGCCGTTAAGCCCCAATCAAATCAAATCAAATTATCTTCAATATCTCTTATATTAATTTCATTGTTTTAGTATTGACTGCTGAATTATTTTAATTGTGAGAACCAGTATGGCACGATATATGAAAGTGCCGTTAAACCCCAATCAAATCAAATCAAATCAATCACTTTATCTTTTCACCATTCTTCACTTTCATGGTTTTAAGACGTTTTGCTCAATCATAATACTTGATATCCTCAGGGTTTTATTAATCTATTGATCGTTTCCACATTGACTGCATTCATAGTTTTATTCATATCTACTTGACCTTTTATCATTTTTGCAATTTGTTTCATCTTTAATCTCAGGTTTTAGTATTGATTGATTAGTTATTTAGATTGAACTGAACCAGTATAGCACGATATAGCCTTACAGGCTGAAAGTGTCGTTAAGCCCCAATCAAATCAAATCAAATCTACATTCATGCCATTTATCTGCCATGTGGTTCTAACCTATTTAAATGGAACAAACGGGAGCACAATAGATGTAATATGTGTAAAGTGACTCACACCGTAAGACATATGATATTTGAATGCAACCAGGCAAAGGCAGTGTGGACTACATTGGGTGATGTTTTACATATCGAAGACATTGAAGAAAAATTCATATTTGGGTTCACTCAGAATAAGTCAATTAATCAACTTATTGTGTCACTTGTGTCCTATTGCATTTATAAATATTGGCTGTTACTAGAAAGCAAAAATAGTAAAAAAAGTATTAATCAAGTTATAGTATATTACCTACAGCGAAATAGTGAAATATACAAATTGACGAAACTCGAACATTGCTCAGATATTGAGTCAGTAATTAATGCGTTACCGGTAGATTGATGTTGTTATTTTATCCGCGTGTATGTACTTTAGATGAAAATTGATCAATAAAAAAAAAAAAAAAAAAAATGGTTTTATATTCTGACAACTTATTGACTTTATCGTTTCACCATTCTTCACTTTCATGGTTTTAAGACATTTTGCTCAGTCACATTACTTGATATCCTCAGGGTTTTATTAATCTATTGACAATTTCAACATTGACTGCATTCATGGTTTTATTCATATCACGTGTATTGATTTTCAGGGTTTTAATATTGACTCTTGACTTATTTAGAATGAACTGAACCAGTATGGCACGAAATAGCCTTACAGGCTGAAAGTGCCGTTAAGCCCCAATCAAATCAAATCAAATCAAACCGACAAGATTAAGCAGATAACAATGATACCTTTTATTGCCTCGATGCGGTTGGAGTCTTTTTTTGGCGTCATTTCTTCTCTACTGAACACCACTCTCATCTAGAGCGAGCGGGAAGGCGGGCTCACTATCAAACACTTTAACACCTTTTGGAACACCTTTGTAGACACCTTTTAGAACATCTTTTGGAGTTTTTGTATAAACGGTTCGTTCTGATATCAACGTGTAAGAAAAACACAATTTTTAAACGAATGCTATGTTTATTTAAAAACACGTCGTAAAAACACAACACACAACGTGGTGTTTTAAATTAAACACCTTACGTGAAACATGTGTTTCAATTGAAACGTATTAGGTGTTTTTTTTTAACGTCGAAGTGTGTTTACAGCTTGGACACTTTTAGAACACAATTTGGTGTTTTTAACGGGAAATATGTTTAAAATCAAAGGAATGTATATGGAATGCATGAGTGAAACATATATTATACATATACTAACATACGAACGACAACGTAAGAGTACATATAAGTATATAAACATACACTACGCGTTACCTGCAACCATGTTTAGAAGGAGAGAGCGCAAGGTACATATGCCACACTTTATGCAAGAAACTTAAGACGCATAATAATGATGACGTAATTTGTTCGGGATTGGTGAATTTACATTCATATTTAAAGCAGACCTACATTGCAGTTGCGTAAAATAAGCTAATTTCGGCGAAGTCTGACTCTGGTCTTTATATTGTTAAACAGCTAAAACTGTCTGGTGTACCACTTGCAAACGTCATCTTTATACGACGACGTAAGCGTATGATTAAATACCTAGCCATAAGGCGCTCATTTTGTCAACCGCCATGGACGTCAATAACATGAATACGGGTCACAACAGCCCATTCTGTATAACACCACAACCAACTATATCGACTAAAACAAACACGAACACCCCCCTCGTGATCAGTAGCGCCTGACTATATATATTTCATATATGTCAACATTTGCGCACCAGTGACAGAAAAAACTAATTAACGCGAGTAGCCGAAATCAGTATTTGCTGACAAAGTGCTTGTAGTTAGCAGTTTTATCACCTGTATAAGGGGTCGCTTATGACTGTCTGTTGGATCTGGCTATAGCACCTTGGGTATTCCAGCTCAAAGCAGTATTACACTACTAGAAGCACCAGCCGGGCCTCAGCAGCGTCAGCCGCTTGCGAGTAAATAACGCGGCCATAACATCGTATGTTGTGTGGCAACAGTTTTAATCGGAAACAACATAGGAGAGCCAAACATGCTGTTCGTGAAAGGGATAGTTTTTAATGTACTGATTGAGAAAAAAGTGTTTAACGAATATAACTTGCGTGTACACAAAGGTATTCATGCACAACGCAGACACGTGGTGACATATCCATGGTCAGCGTGCCAATAGCACTTACAGGTAGCATATGTAGAACACTGGATTTTTTTAAAAATAATGCTCGATGTCCTCAGGGTTTTATTATTCTATTGATCGTTTCAACATTGACTGCATTCATGGTTTTATTCTTATCTACTTGACCAGTTACCATTTTTGCAATTGTTTTATCTGCAAGCTCACATGTATTGATACTTTCAGGGTTTTAGTATTGACTCTTGAGTTATTTAGATTGAATTTTACCGGTATGGCACGATATAGCCTTACAGGCTGAAAGTGCCGTTAAAACCCAATGAAATCAAATCAAACCGTTGATAATATTTCATCCTTAGATATATTATTTAAGATGATCACTCTTATACGCACTATGTGCGAAAGACTAGCTACCTCTATTGATAGAAGTTGTGGTATATACAAGGTATATACATATACGTTGGTGGCAATACATGTTTGAACTTATGAAATATAAACAAATAAGTACACTCGAGACACTTACGTGAACACTCACCATTTCCGTTAACATATCTGGCACCCAGCTCTCACAACATCTTCTCGGCTTGTCACCTTGGCACACAGCCGCACAATATACAAAACCTGGCACACAGCCTCACAATATCATGGCACACAGCCTCAAAATATCGTGGCACACAGCCTCACAATATCATGGCACACAGCCTAACAAAGCGCTGGCACACAGCCTAACAACACTCTGGCACACAGCCTCACCACAGTAACCTCATCTGTCTCTGTTTAGCTCTATACTGCGGTTTTATATATACCGGCTACTGCCACTCCCATCTCTACTGCAATTAACCAAAGACACTAAAATTAACTCGTACACAGTCACGCAATTAGACCTTCCCATATGCTGACATCTAGAACGCTCACACAACTTAATTACTTGGCCAACTGTGGCACTCCTTCACACAGATGAAACTGACATCGATAACTCAAAACCATAACTCGAAAAACCATGAATCCGTGACAGTTCTAGCGGGGGGTGGGGGGGGTTGCACAGGGGGCACGTTATATCTGTGCGCTCCCTTTTCAAATTTTGTGTCCCCCCCCCCCCTCCCTCTCCCCGGTTGTCAAAACAATAATAGACCCTTTGGTCGCAATTTTGTTCAGCCCCCCCCCCCCACCCGCGGTCGCAAGATGTCAGTGACAGTCAAATCTCTACGGACCGTTCTTGTCCCGGTTGTCGAGCTGCATCTCTGCGTGGTCGAAGGAGGACCTGGACGCACTCCGAGCAGCCAAGCGCCACGAGCTGACCGAGTCCGGCATCGCTCGACCCACGGCAGCCATGGTGGACCAGGCCATCACCAAGAAGGAGATGGCCCTTCACTGTCGGCGGCGCACGCGTGGGGCTCAGCAGACCTGGCATCCGTGACCGGGTCTGCCACGCAGGCTCCGGCGGGGTGGGTCGGTCAGCCTGCAACGTCGTCCATGACAGAGTCTGCCACGCAGGCTCCGGCGGGGCGGGTCGGTCAGCCTGCAACGTCGTCCATGACAGAGTCTGCCACGCAGGCTCCGGCGGGGCGGGTCGGTCGGCCTGCAACGTCGTCCATGACAGAGTCCGCCACGCAGGTTCCGGCGGGGCGGGTCGGTCGGCCTGCAACGTCGTCCATGACAGAGTCTGCCACGCAGGCTCCGGCGGGGCGGGTCGGTCGGCCTGCAACGTCGTCCATGACAGAGTCTGCCACGCAGGTTTCGGCGGGGCGGGTCGGTCGGCCTGCAACGTCGTCCATGACAGAGTCTGCCACGCAGGCTCCGGCGGGGCGGGTCGGTCGGCCCGCAACGTCGTCCATGACAGAGTCCGCCACGCAGGTTCCGGCGGGGCGGGTCGGTCGGCCTGCAACGTCGTCCATGACAGAGTCTGCCACGCAGGTTCCGGCGGGGCGGGTCGGTCGGCCTGCAACGCCTCCTCCGGCTGTTATGGCCGAGGATGATGACGAACCGGACGACGTCGTCATGCCAACGGTATGATTTCTTTTAATCTAGCATCATATAGTAAAGCATATCCCTTTCACCAACAGTCTTAACATATATTTATGTTTTTAAGCTTGCATTTATTTATTCTTGAACTTTTTCCTTCAAACATTTCTTGCTGTCACAACCTAAATATTCATGAAACCGCTTTGTGCATGGGACATTCTGTACTTCCAGGAGTCTGGACTGGCGGCATATCCTTGGATGGGACAAGGTGGATCGGCTCAGCGACCTTTTCCTCCCCTTCACGTAGCTCTCCTTGACCCCTGGCCAGGTCTTAGAGACCATTCTCCGGTTCAACGAGCTGGACGCCTACGACAAAAAGCGCACCTTCTTAGCGCGTCATACCCGCAGGCTGGTCTCTGGCCGCTTCAGGGTCAGCAAGAAGAAGAGCGGCGTGGCCCCTGGTGTGGACAGCAGCACAAAGGTACATATAACCTTCTTTGACGTGCTTTACGAAATATTTAGCCCAACAGTTATTGCCTGTTCAGGGCAGGAATGGTGTAGTAATGTTGGTAATACAGATAGACTTAGACTTTTGAACTTCTGGGTAAATCAATTCGTAAACTAGCTTAGCATAATGTACCCATGTAAGAAGAGTAAATAACAGGCTGGATGGATGGTTGTGCAAATTACGGGGCTCATAGCTTGGTAAGTGCGGCACATTGCAATTACGAAATCTGTACAAACTGGCTATTTGTTGATGTTTAGTGCCTCAAAAGTCCGTTTGGTCCCAGTATCTGGAGTTTTGCGCGAGGCTGATGTAAACTTACTTTACTTTGAAATATTTCACTTTAAAGCATTCTGTTCTCTATTGTAAGAATATTGTGCTTTGTAAATATTTTTTTTTACCTTGGGCGTGATGTCTACAGTTGGAAATAAACCTTAACCCTATCACAAAATATTATATTGACAATTTAACGTCCAGCCGTATGTACACCTTGTGATACTGTATGTTTGTCTTCAGTTTAATATTCTGTAAATGCCATCACATCATGATGTTATTGTATTCTTCTGATTGTATTCTTATCACATGTCAGGAGCTTTCTCGAGGATTAGGTCCCGGCCCAGTGGCCCAGCTGCAACCGGCTCAGCGAGGCACTTTGTGTCAAGCTGTGTGCCCTGCACAAGAGCCCGAAGAAGAAGGGTTCGCCGACTGCCTGGGCCGCTGTGGTGCAGCGATACCAGGCTATCAGCCGGGCCCTGGTCAGCAACGGCCGCAGCTCGTTCTGCCAACTATCAGCCTTCGGAACCTGACCCAATGGTAAGGAGACTTGTCTGCCTGGTGCCGTCTGCCTGGTGCCGTCTGCCTGGTGCCGCCTGCCTGGTGCCGTCTGCCAGGTGCCGTCTGCCTGGTACCGCCTGCCTGCTGCCGTCTGCCTGCCTGCTGCCGTCTGCCTGCCTGGTGCCGTCTGCCTGGTACCGCTTGCCTGGTACCGCTTGCCTGGTGCCGTCTGCCTGGTGCCGCCTGCCTGCTGCCGTCTGCCTGGTGCCGTCTGCCTGGTACCGCCTGCCTGGTGCTGTGTGCCTGCCTGGTGCTGTCTGCCTGGTGCCGCCTGCCTGGTGCCGTCTGCCTGGTGCCGTCTGCCTGCCTGTTGCCGCCTGCCTGGTGCCGCCTGCCTGGTGCCGTCTGCCTGGTGCCGCCTGCCTGGTGCCGCCTGCCTGGTGCCGCCTGCCTGGTGCCGTCTGCCTGGTGCCGCCTGCCTGGTGCCGTCTGCCTGGTGCCGTCTGCCTGGTGCCGTCTGCCTGCCTGGTGCCGCCTGCCTGGTGCCGTCTGCCTGGTGCCGCCTGCCTGGTGCCGTCTGCCTGGTGCCGCCTGCCTGGTGCCGTCTGCCTGGTGCCGTCTGCCTGGTACCGCCTGCCTGGTGCTGTGTGCCTGCCTGGTGCTGTCTGCCTGGTGCCGCCTGCCTGGTGCCGTCTGCCTGGTGCCGTCTGCCTGCCTGGTGCCGCCTGCCTGGTGCCGCCTGCCTGGTGCCGTCTGCCTGGTACCGCCTGCCTGGTGCTGTGTGCCTGCCTGGTGCCGTCTGCCTGGTGCCGTCTGCCTGCCTGGTGCCGCCTGCCTGGTGCCGCCTGCCTGGTGCCGTCTGCCTGGTGCCGCCTGCCTGGTGCCGTCTGCCTAGTGCCGTCTGCCTGGTACCGCCTGCCTGGTGCCGTCTGCCTGGTGCCACCTGCCTGGTGCCGTCTGCCTGGTGCCGTCTGCCTGGTGCCGTCTGCCTGGTGCCGTCTGCCTGCCTGGTGCCGTCTGCCTGGTGCCGTGTGCCGTCTGCCTGGTGCCGTGTGCCTACCTGCTGCCTTGTGCCTGTCTGGTGCCGTGTGCCGCCTGCCCGCCTGGTGCCGTGTGCCTACCTGCTGCATTGTGCCTGCTGCCGTGTGGTGTGACTAGCCGGGTGGGCACCGTCGCGTTGACCGTGACTGAGAGGGTGCCTACCTGTTGCCGTACTGACTGTTTGATCAGGTGAGCAACGTCACCGTCGCGTTGACCGTGACTGAGAGGGTGCCTGCCTGTTGCCGTACTGACTGTCTGATCAGGTTTGCAATGGGACGGTCACCTTGACCGGGATCGAAAGATTGCCTGAATGCCTGCCGCCGTCTTGTGACTGGGTGAGAGTTGGCCACATCAGTGGGCACCGTCGCGTTGACCATGACCGAGAGTGTGCCTGCCTGGCTGCTGCCGTATGCCTGCGCTTAACGTTCTGATTTCTGAGCCCCACGTGATTAGTTTTTGCATGTCCTGCCATTGTTTGTTCTGTTAATAAAGTCATCGCCTCATCAGCATACTGAACACGGCTGTTTGTCATTCTTGTATCGGTCGAATCGAACGACGGCTCAGTGACTCGTCGAATGTGCGCCGAATTACATTCTTGAAAATTAAAGTACAAGTCAGACAATAGGATGACGTCATAACAGTACTCTAAATATAAGCTACTAATTCGCAGCTCACGACTTAAAATCGATTTCAAGATTTCCAACACGGCTAAGAGCGTTATTTTTTCGCTATCGTTGATCTGTCCATGTAATGTCATCTCAAACATGGTTGGCTTTTTAACAACTGCAGTCATAATAGTGTGCACCATCACTTATGTAATTCCCAAGAGATGCAGGCATATAAGAAAATATTTGATCAGTAAAAGACAATGAATGGTGTGTAGTTTTATAAATGTGGATGACTAGGGCATACAGATATTTGAGGTGTTAATAATATATGTAATATCATGACGTGATTAGAATTAATGTAATTGTAACAGATCATTTTCATAATTCTTCAGTCGTCTTCGTATTCATGAACTTCCCAAATAATCATGTACTAGATTTATATTTACGCCATCATGTCAGATAAAATAGTTTTCAGACAAAGGCAGAGTTTGGCTTGATCGACAGGAGACACCACCCAGTTACAGAAAATAATGCACGCCATATAAAAACACACTGTCTCTTCAACTATTCTGAGTTGTACTGTGACAATGAAATCAAGCGGTGTGGTATAGAATCAGGGGCGGATCCAGGAATTTGAAAAGGGGGGAGGGTTCCATTGAAACTTGCGACTGGGTTAGGGGGTTCACGGCGCCTTAGATAGCGTTCTTTTTTAAACATGGGTGGGGGTCCACATCGCCTAGACCCTCCCCCCCCCCCCATGGATCCGCTCTTGTCAATGACAATATAACCATTGAGACCATTTGCAGATATTGCAAATATAAGCTAGATCCCGGATAGGAATGCTTTAATAAAACTATCATGCCTTGGATTCTTTTGGCACCTGATACCGATAAAGCTAGGAGATGATGTGGAGGGAATGCCAGGAGAGGATAAGGAGGGAATAGGAGTGTCAGAAGAGGACAAGGAGGGAATAGGAGTGCCAGGAGAGGATAAGGAGGGAATAGGAGTGCCAGGAGAGGATAAGGAGGGAATAGGAGTGTCAGGAGAGGATAAGGAGGGAATAGGAGTGTCAGGAGAGGATAAGGAGGGAATAGGAGTGTCAGGAGAGGATAAGGAGGGAATAGGAGTGTCAGGAGAGGATAAGGAGGGAATAGGAGTGCTAGGATAGCTGAAGGAAAATGGTATGAGCGGCACGTTAGGAGGACAAGGGGCGAATAGGGGTAGTTTGTGAGAGTGGTGGGTTCAAAAAAGGGCGCTTGAGGGTGTCAGGATAGAGGGAAATGCGAAATGAGATGAGGATGTCCGGAGAGAGAACGGACGTGGATTGGAGTACTATGACAATACGAGGGAAAGCTTTAAGTGTCAAGTTAAGAGAAATAGGGGAGCGAATGTCGGCGACAGGAGTGGAGGAACTGGCTGCGGGGAATCCCAGGAGAGGACTAGGAGGAGCAATTGGGAGGATCGTGTTATACGATGAGAGCGAGAAGATGAGGGATAACGGATAAAGAGAAGCATTGGCTGATGCTCTCAAAACCAAATCCATCATGATAATGCATGGTTATAAGGAAATGAGCATTTGATATCGAGGGGTGGGGGGTGGGGGTGGGGGGTGAACCGCCAACTGCCAAAAAAATAATTTGCCGGGGGGGGGGGGAGGGTGGTAAAAACCATAGCCCCCTGAGGGCCCCCCTATGGGACGCGTTGTCTAGGTGGCAGGAAACAGACAATTTTATGAATTTAACCATACGTGATGACAGGCACGTAGCCTGTCCCGCACAGTTTGGCATTGATAGGCTCATGTTGGGCGTCTTGGGGGATACAATGTATGCAGCTTATTGGCCAAGAAATTCATCAAAGAACGAACCCTCCTTAAATAAATCATTTCAAGTAAGAGGAAGAACTGATTAGAATTAGAATCCGTGTAACTGCAAAGTGGGGTGGGGGCAGATACTCCCCCTGCCCCCCCCCCCACCCCCCCCCCCCCATCCTCGCTTCCGACAGGCATTTGGCATTGTGAAACCACCTCCACGTGGATCTACCAGGTGGCCTTAACCACTCTGTCAGCAGAGGAAGCATGGGAGCTCGCCGGAATACGCTATAGTATATATCGAGGGGAGAAGGAGCCACGGCTGGCTACAAATTTCGTGTGCCGTGATTACCAAAATTATTCACATTGTTTATGTTAATAATTTTCTTGTTATAATACATTATTTTTATGCATTAGCAGTATTTAGCGGATCCGGTGACTCGTCAGAAAATACGTGCCTGTCATTTCGGGCATGAGCACATAATCTGGTGAATGTTTCATCACATAAATGAACTGAATATGTATACATTCGCAAAACTATAAATAATATTACAGATTGGGCGCGAACCCGGGTGAACCCAAGTACATCTCGTGAGTGAAATGAATATTCATACATTTCGTCCTGACTGAGTTGTGTAAACAAGACCAATCGCTGCTGGCTTAATACAAGTGTTATTTGCATACAGACAAAAAAGACAATAAAAACTCGTACTCTTCATATTTTTATACATATATATACCAATACTTTCACAATCGCAACGGTGAAAATATATATTTTCATCTACAGTGAGAGTTCACGTACACGCACTTTAGCTCACTTACAAGTAGAAGCGCTGCGACTCCAGGCTTCCCGTGGCTATTACAAAGTATTCAGATACGCTCAAACATAAATCGACAAACCGCGTGTTGTATCAGGGTGACACGGTGACACCTGACACATCTCACCACTAACATCTTAAAACGTCACAACCTTTACAGTTCATTGTTACTTCTCTATCAAACAAACGAACACGCCATGAAATAGAGTTACTCAGCGTCCGTCCATCCAGTGTTTCTATTCTCGGATCCAAATATGGGGATAATTTTGCCATCTGTATGGGCGAGCGGCTTCCAGTGCCTCGCCCAGCAGCCTGACAAGCTGTGCATTAGGCCGCAGCGAGCCACATTACCATACAGCTGTTCCTCTGGCATTGTCTTCAGCGCCGCCCCTCTCCAGTTCGTACGCAACATGTCTCCTATACATTACAACTGTCTGTTTTAAAGCTCAAATTTTGCTTTCTGGTCATTTTTTTCACTTCTTGTGGCCACCGAAGCCGGAGAATCCCATCAAGGCGGCCACATCAGGGTCACCTTCGTCGTCAATGTCAGCGTCTGTGGCTTTACGTTTCCGGTCCTTCCGCTTGTCACGGCGATAGGCCTTCTGACGCTCCTCCTAGCGGTAACAAAACACAACAGTCAGTACCACAGGGCATGTACACAGACCAACACGACAACAGTGATTACCACAACACATGTACACACAGACCAACACAACAACAGTGATTGCCACAGCACATGTACACACAGACCAACACAACAGTGATTGCCACAGCACATGTACACATAGCCCTGATACATGGCTGCTCATACGCGCTGGTACCCGACGCGCGAGAGAGCCATGAAGTGCACCCCACATGAGGCCAGGAATTGGTGGGGGTGTTTGTGCATCTTGTAGGCTTTTGCCCTTATCAATAAATCGTCTACCTTCCAAAGCGATAAAAGGTAATTCCACAATTGTTGAACTTTTCTTTCGTTGTCTTATATTCGCTGGGGGCATTTAAAAAAGTGTCATTACTGCCATAAACAACACATTTTTCTCGACACTCGCTCCGCCATTTTGGCTTATCTTCCGTTGCGAGATTCTCAAAGTGACGGAGCGAGTTTGCGTAAACTTGCTATTTAGTGCATGTATAAAAGGCTGACATTGAATGGGAAGCCACGAAAGAAAAGTTTAACACTTGTGGATATACTTTCCATCACTTTTGGTGGTAGGGTATCTAGTGATAAGGGCAAATAGCTACATGATGCACATGCACCCCCACCAATTCCTGGTCTCATGCGGGTTGTACTTCATGACTCTCTCGCGCGTCGGGTACCAGCGCGTATGAGAGTCATGTATCAGGGCTAATGTACACACAGACCAACACAACAGTGATTTCCACAGCACATGCACACATAAACCAACCCAACAACAGTGATTACCACAGCACATGTACACACAGACCAACACAACAACAGTGAGTGCCACAGCACATGTGCACGCAGACCAACACAACAGTGATTTCCACAGCACATGTACACAGACCAACACAACGACAGTGATTGCCACAGCACATGTACACGCAGACCAACACAACGACAGTGATTGCCACAGCACATGTACAGACAGACCAACAAAACAACAGTGATTGCCACAGCACATGTACACACAGACCAACACAACAGTGATTGCCACAGCACATGTACACACAGACCAACACAACAGTGATTTCCACAGCACATGCACACATAAACCAACCCAACAACAGTGATTACCACAGCACATGTACACACAGACCAACACAACAACAGTGAGTGCCACAACACATGTACACACAGACCAACACAACAACAGTGATTGCCACAGCACATGTACACACAGACCAACACAACAGTGATTGCCACAGCACATGTACACACAGACCAACACAACAGTGATTTCCACAGCACATGCACACATAAACCAACCCAACAACAGTGATTACCACAGCACATGTACACACAGACCAACACGACAACAGTGATTACCACAACACATGTACACACAGACCAACACAACAACAGTGAGTGCCACAGCACATGTGCACACAGACCAACACAACAGTGATTTCCACAGCACATGTACACACAGACCAACACAACGACAGTGATTGCCACAGCACATGTACACGCAGACCAACACAACGACAGTGATTGCCACAGCACATGTACAAACAGACCAACAAAACAACAGTGATTGCCACAGCACTTGTGCACACAGACCAACACAACAGTGATTTCCACAGCACATGTACACACAGACCAACACAACGACAGTGATTGCCACAGCACATGTACACGCAGATCAACACAACAGTGATTACCACAGCACATGTACACACAGACCAACACGACAACAGTTATGACCACAGCACATGTACACATAGACCAACACAACAACAGTGATTGCCACAGCACATGTACACACAGACGAACACAACAACAGTGATTGCCACAGCACATGTACACACAGACCAACACAACGACAGTGATTGCCACAGCACATGTACCCACAGACCAACACCACAACAGTGATGACCACAGCACATGTACACACAGACCAACACAACAACAGTGATTGCCACAGCACATGTACACACAGACCAACACAACGACAGTGTTTGCCACAGCACATGTACACACAGACCAACACAACAGTGATTGCCATAGCACATGTACACGCAGACCAACACGACAACAGTGATGACCACAGCACATGTACACACAGACCAACAAAACAACAGTGATTGCCACAGCACGTGTACACACAGACCAACACAACAACAGTGAGTGCCACAGGACATGTACACAGACCAACACAACAGTGATTCCCACAGCACATGTACACAGAGACCAACACAACAACAGTGATTGCCACAGCACATGTACACACAGACCAACACAACAGTGATTGCCACAGCACTGGTACACACAGACCAGCACACCAACAGTGATTGCCACAGCACATTTACACACAGACCAACACAACGACAGTGATTACCACAGCACATGTACACACAGACCAACACAACGACAGTGATTGCCACAGCACATGTACACGCAGACCAACACGACAACAGTGATGACCACAGCACATGTACACACAGACCAACAAAACAACAGTGATTGCCACAGCACATGTACACACAGACCAACACAACGACAGTGATTGCCACAGCACATTTACACACAGACCAACAAAACAACAGTGATTGCCACAGCACATGTACACACAGACCAACACAACGACAGTGATTGCCACAGCACATGTACCCACAGACCAACACCACAACAGTGATTGCCACAGCACATTTACACACAGACCAACACAACGACAGTGATTACCACAGCACATGTACACACAGACCAACACAACGACAGTGATTGCCACAGCACATGTACACGCAGACCAACACGACAACAGTGATGACCACAGCACATGTACCCACAGACCAACACCACAACAGTGATTGCCACAGCACATGTACACACAGACCCACACAACAACAGTGAGTGCCACAGCACATGTACACACAGACCAACACAACAACAGTGATTACCACAGCACATGTACCCACAGACCGACACCACAACAGTGATTGCCACAGCACATGTACACACAGACCCACACAACAACAGTGAGTGCCACAGCACATGTACACACAGACCAACACAACAACAGCGATTACCACAGCACATGTACAAACAGACCAACACAAGTGATTACCACAGCACATGTACACAGACCAACACAACAACAGTGATTGCCACAGCACATCTACACAGACCAACACAACGACAGTCAGACCCTGAAGCTTCTAGCATTTTGCGAAACAATATATCATCATGGTTGTGACGATACATTAATATGCAGGTGTAATGGTCCAAACAATAGCATCCAGTCATTGACACGTTAGTACGTTAGAAAATCGCTCTTTGTGCCATTAATTAAGCTTGTAGCAAGAAACAACATAACTTCGGACCCTCAGAACTTCATAAAAAACAGACTACACCGTGAATAAGGAACCTCCTTTACCGCTCACCAATATTAGTATTCTAACACGCTTATTATTATTAATAATGAAAGTAATAAACCGGTAAATACGTACTTCTTCTTTCAGTTCCTTCATTCTCTCTTCGAAGTCGTATTCCTTCTTCTTGTCTTCCTTCTTTCTCTTGTTGACATCGAACCTCGTTTTGACGTCGTCGAGTGAAGATCGCTCAACGCGCATCGACATTCCCAGATTCCTTTGGTCTTCATGGAAAAAAAACAAAGGTAAGGTTAGATACCAACAAAACACAAACAAGGGAGAGACGAGCGGCCCAGGAATGTCCGATACACTAGTGCGGAAATTAACGTTGACATGATGGCTGCCACATGAAATTGTATTGTATCAGTACCAGAAAAGACGAGAATGTGATGTTTTGGCTTTACTTTAGTTCAGTGATGCAGCCCTGCTTAGCCGCGAGCACCTAGACCGTAGTTCCCTCATTAAAGGGAACCGCCAGCCTAGCCTCTGACGCTGCTTTACCGATTCATATAATACCCAATTATCTATCCTCCAAATTACAGAATTTTTCTTTCTATCTATAGCTCACAATAAAATTTAGAAGTGAGCGCTGGGCACGATTTCGCCGCCTACCCAGGCGGCAGCCCTTTTTGGAGGTGTGTTTTCGATTGACCAATCAGGAGGCGATACTCTAACTTATTCAAACCGGAAATTGCGCCTATTGTGTGAGCAAAACAAGAGCGCGTGATCATCGCTAATATAAAGAGCTGCGATTCTAACTCAAATCCTGGCATTGTTGCGGAGTCAATCGTCGCAAGACGTATATCAATTTGTTTGGATGGTACATTTCTATAAAACACTAACATCATGTGCTACTGCGCGGCTTGGAACTGCCGCTGTTCATCTGTAAATCGCGGCCCTGATCTCTCTCTCCGCGAGTGATAACATAAGGCGGTGCCACATGAATAGTCACAATACGCGTCACTGCTCCCGGCAAAATGGCGCTCTGCTTGACATTGCTGGGGGCGGGTTGCCTTAATTTTTTTCTCCTTACCAGTCGGCCGAAACGAAGTGTCAACACTCGCCAATTTAACTTTAAGATGTAAACTTTCGGTGCAGATCGCCATTAAATTAGGTTGGACATCCGCTTTAAGAACTGACTTCGGTCCCATTCGGTTCCCTCCAAAGGGCCGCTCAGTAACTCTCTGTTGGTAAGCAAGATAAGCTGGAGCCCAACAGGTCATGGGTTCGAATCCTGGTATGTGTGGCCATTTCTATTGAGGTCAAGGGTAGGCCTGTTTTCAATGATCAGTTTACATGTATTGTCTTACTCACGTTTTTTGCCATTGATGTGGTCCAAGAAGTTGATTGAATCCTTGACGACACAGTCACATACATTGCAATAGTAGCTGCAAAAGAGTGATAGTCAGGGATCAGATAACCACAACATTTTTATTGAAAGTAAACCTAAGATGGCAAATTATAATAATATATAACACACTATGAGGTTCTTCAAATATCCAACAACAGCAATGGCATTCTTAACTTGTCATGGATAAATAAGTATATATATTTATATGTTTTATGTTAACAATTAATAAAAACACAAATTCGTAATTTGAATGCCTATTTAGTGTTTCTAAAAGCTGCATACCGGGAAGGTCCATATCACTAAAAGTTTTAAAATGAAGGAACTGTTTGGAACTTACCCTCCTTGCTGAGATGCTGGAGTTGTTTTGGTAATGACCTGAGATTTTCCTAGTTTTGAGTCAAGATCCACCTGCGAAATACACAAGTAACGTTAGAACAAAGGATCAAAATCTGCTTTCAAAACAATCTCAAAGTCATAGTTTTCAGAGCATTTTATTATTGAATAGTGCTGAAGTCAACTTCAGGCATTAGAAAAGAGCATAAAGAAAATCAAACCTTATACTCTCTGGGCTTCAGCAGTTCCCTCTTCACAGGTGGTTCTTTCTTCCCAGAGAGTTTGTTCAATTCTTCCTCCTCCTCATCATCCAAGCGTTTTTTGGCCAATTCTTCAAACTCCTCAAGGTCCCATTTCCGACGATGGTCCTCAACTTTCTGCAAAGAAGTAAAATGTCATTCATGTCAATTATTATTCAACAACAGCAACATATAGGTAAATTATCAATAATACCATTTACCATACTAAAAAAAGGGAGAGAATTGATGGATGGGGCCCAGGCTGGGGCCGAATTCACAGTGCCGAAACTAACAAGGGCCGAACTCAACGTAATTCCTCCTAAAGCATAGTTCCAAAATGGTGACTAATGATGTGGCGGTATAGACAGCCTATCACTCTGCCTTAACCATTAACGCCATCAAACTGGGCTAGGGTAGCTGGCTAAGATACCGAAAACTACCTATTTGAAGCTGCAGCTTATATTAGTGAGTTGAATTTTCCACTTTCCGGGTTTGAGCCGCACGTCAGGGTGCGGCTTTAAATAGGTCCTTTTGCCGATTTCAAGTGAGCGTGGCGAGACAAGAGCGGGGTGGTGGTGGGGTGGTAATACAAAAATTACGAGTGCTGCCAAAATAATTTATTGCATCATAACGTCAACAAATGGGGAGATAATAAAACTTGGAAGCTGCATTGAAAATGCTCTTTTCCCAGTCATTGTGTTACTGTGGCAATCAAGACTGACAATAAGCTACTTACGACCTCGCACCCAATGCAATAAGTTAATTGTGCCAGACAGAAACTTGATACTGGGTAGGTATGACAGTGATTCATAAACATGCAGTAAGAGCCAGAAGAGCCAGCCACTGGATACCTGATAAGAGGTGCGATCCGAGAGGGTGAGGTGAATGTTGTTAGTAGTCTTGACTGCTTGTATAAACAATTAATTGGTTTCGTTGGCAGGACA
Organism: Arenicola marina; assembly: GCA_964019135.1. Lineage (NCBI taxonomy): Eukaryota > Metazoa > Annelida > Polychaeta > Arenicolidae > Arenicola > Arenicola marina. The sequence continues at coordinate 5,159,487 of OZ025260.1, read as the reverse complement.
GGATTCAGCAGGGATACAGGGGGGGGGGGGGGGGGGTCAAGAGGCCAAAGTCCAGGTGCGGCTTATAATATGTAGTTTTCCGGAAATGGTTCTAGGTGCCTGTCAACCCGGTTTTGAGGCCAAAGTTGGGGTGTGGCTTCTAATATGTATGCAGCTTCAAATAGGCAGTTTACGGTACTTAGAACCAAGAGTCCTATACCATGTGGATATCCCAGAATTCTATGTCCGAAGGGAAACCAACTGGCTTACATAATAGTTCAAGCCTGTAGCTGAAATTATCTGGAGTAGCCTCCCCTTGGCTTTGTAATCAGTAATATATTACAGGATCGTAAAGAAGAAAGGTTGAGATGGCTAGAGTTAGTCACGATCAAATTGATTAGCTTGTAGGGTTGACTAGATACCTTATCATTTGGATAAATAACATCATAACGTTCCTTTCTTTACCAGACAGTCAGGTGAATATAGTTTTGTCAGAGGGCAGTGCGAAAAAATTGCACTAGCCAGGATCATTTTCCTGCCCAGGCTGTAAGTATAAAGTCACAGATAAAAAAAATGGAGTCCCAGATCCATAAATTGCCCTTGATTTCGCCCTGCTTAGGCTTTTTCGACCGAAGTGGTCAGTTATTTAAACTGACCACTCTAAAGCGCTCTAATAATATAGTGGCCGTGGCTATTCGTACGGGCCCGTACCAATAAGCTGGTTTGCTATTCGTATGGCACCGATCACGTGATCGCTACTCCACCCCCAACTGCGGCTCCCTAACAAACTAGCCAATCAGGGCCCAGTCATGTGAGCCCCCACCCCCCTCCCCGTCGACCCGGCTGACTGAGTCCTCATGTGACGTATGAGTCACATGGCTGGCTATTCATACGGCACTCGGCTGCAAAAGAATAGAGATGATTAATTCCTCACGTACAAATAACATGGCACACTATTCATACGCACCCGGCTCAAATTTTCTCACGTACGAATAACTCGGCAGACTATTCATACAGCACTTGGTTCCATATATATAGAGATGATTAATTCCTCAAATACAAATAACACGGCAGATTGTTCATACAGCACTTGGCTCCAAAAGAATAGAGATAATTAATTAATCACGTACAAATAAGTTGGCAGACTATTAATGCGGCAAATTTTCTGATGTACGAATAACTCGGCAGACTATTCATATGGCACTCGGCTCCATATAAATAGAGAGGAGATGATTAATTCCTCATATACCAATAACTCGGCAGACTATTCATACGGCACTCGGCTCCATATAGATAGAGAGGAGATGATTAATTTCTGAAGTACCAATAACTCGGCAGACTATTCATACGGCACTCTGCTCCATATAGATAGACAACATGATTTGAACTCAGGTTCATTTATTTCAATACAATGGATGCAAGCATAGTTCAATTCCGAAAATTTCAATTCTGGCTTGATTATTTTCTTTGGCGTTTTCTCTTCAAAGTAGCTTCAATAGATCTTAAGCTTCTAATGTACAATCATACATAGGCAGTTTGCCTATACTGTTTAATTTGGTCAGATAATTCTTGGTACGTTGAAAATTCTTCTCAAACAACAAACGTATGCACTCCACCCTCAGCGATTTTTTCTTGCTTTTTCTCGTGATACAACAAGAATCACTGCAAGAATCTGTATGTCATGTGACCCTGTACCATACAAATAGTCACATGGTTTATTCATACAGATCCGTATGAATAGTTACTACGTAATATAATATATTTTTATCGCCCTGGCATTTTGATACTTAGAGCCTAGGGGAGAGGCCTCCCCCCTCTACTGATTTACTGTACTTGTGCTATGGGTCTAGCCCCAAGTCACCCTATTTCCCTAGAAAACGTCACACAGGACTACTATGGAGTTAGCCTCGGGAGACCCAGTAGTAGGTCTCCCAAAGCTACTATGCAGTTAGCCCTGGTACATGCCTCTCTTACCACGCCCGTAAACGGAGCAAGGGTGAGAGCCATGCCGCTGACAGGGCTGAAAACAAGAAATCGCGGACCGGTAGCTCAAGTTGAAGTTCATAACAGAATAAATATGCAGTGCAAACAAACTTGACGTGAGCACTCGCTGCCAGGCAGCATTTATTGACATCCGGCGAGAGGCGGAGCATTCAAAACGAAGCGAGAGAGGACACAAATCGCCCGGATTACAAGAAAATATACTACCGACCAAAGAAATGACTGTCCGACGAAAGTCATGAAAGCTTCAGGAATCTATGTAATGGAGCAACTTGACGGGTAGGCACTGCATATTTATTCTGTTATGAACTTCAACTTGAGCCACCGGTCCGCGATTTCTTGTTTTCAGCCGTGTCAGCGGCATGGCTCTCACCCTTGCTCCGTTTACGGGCGTGGTAAGAGAGGCATGTACCAGGGCTACTATGCAGTATGCCCAGAGTACCAAGTGAGCGATAATGGGCGTAAAGGCGAAAGTCCATTTGAAATTTACATTTTAATCACTATATGACTGATTGCTACAGACGACGTTTGATTTCTTTTAGCAAGAATAAAACGTTTTTGTCTCAAAATTGTGAGTCAGAGCAAAACAAACATCTATCAATGCGCAATAAACAACAAAAAAGCATACCGAGGTCTGAGCCATGTTTATCAATTTGTCGCGGGTTCCCTTGTTTTGGAATAGACACGTACAAGTGGCGGCGGCAGGTGGCGCCACTGCACAGGAACATGCCGCAGGAGCATCCGTGCCACCGTGGAGAAATCGGACTAATAAATAAACTGTGTCAGTCGTGCAGCAGAAACTATTCCTTTTCCTTATCAAAGATATATTGTAACGATTCTTTTTTTTTATAGACAACTTACCGCAAATTTGTTTATCATTTTTAGTTGGTAGAGCTATTTCCAGTGATACAGCATGAGCAGTTTGGGCGCTTCCGGTTGAACCAAAACAACATCGCACATATTCTGACGTGGCCCTGTTGAGTAATTTGTCAGTGTAGGTAAGTTTGCGTCCGTTTGCTCCAACATTCTACAGTTATAGGTTCGCAAAATGTTAATCTAGCTGTCAATGGTGAGCGTGTTATATGTCGCCTTGTCTGTTTCGCAAGAACGCTATTTTTATTGAAGCTCCTGTGTCAATCGATAAAAGCTGGCATGTGTTCCACTGTTTGCGCCTTGGCCTCGCATGATCTGATGATCGAGTGTCCAGCAAGCCTGGAGCAATGCCAAAGGTTTTGGAGTGAAAGTATCAGTGGCAATGACACTGACACCTTGCAGCAGCTGTACTTCAGTTGGCCTCTTATGAGTAGACAATACATAATATGAATAGGCATTGCCTAAGTTGCGAGCTCACCCAAATTAAAAAATAATAAAGGCCTAGCTCTTAAAGCTGCTGTATCAACTGCAGCAGCCAGCTGTCCTAATCTTATAGGTTTCTAGACAACTAGACCCAAAACCAACACAGGTATAGTTGGTTTGAGGTTGAGTTAGCTTGGGGTCGAATTGGCTTGGGGTTGAGTAGGTGATGGGTCGGGCATGTCGTGGGTCGAGTTGACTAGATGCTGTCTTATATCTGCTGTATTAGCTGAAGTAGTGTATATTCTTAAAACTACCTGTACTGAAATATCTTATTTAAGTTATAGAACTGATGTTTTTATCTATTTCTTTTAATTAAAAATAAGATGGATGGCTTAGTTGTTTACCAGTAATATTTGGGCTTAAAGTCATATATGCAGATAAAAACAAAAATAAGTAGTTGCTTAAGTCTATAATTAATCATATGAGATCTTTTTTATGATAATTAATATCTTATTCATGTTTTATCCTTTTTTCCTTTTGCTAAAATTATATATAGGTTGATGAGATATTTTTAACATTTCTATTACAACTATTTTGGGAGGTAACTCCTTCATGAAAAACATATTTTCATTGCCTGTTGTGACCTATCCATGAGAACAGATACTGAACAATTGCTAAATACACCATGAGTAAGCTTCTTGAACACTCACACCATGTAAGAAGTATGTTTTATCATCATCCTTCTTCTTCTACCATTCTAGCAATCTATAACATGTTTTATAGCAGGCTTTAATTATGCGGTTGTGACCTGTCCATGAGACCATATACTGAACTGTTGCTAAATACACCACGATTAAGTTTCTTGAACACTCACCACATGTCAGAAGTACAATGTATGTTTTATCATCATCCGTCTTCTTCTATCATCCTAGATCTATACAATTTGCTACCAATGTAATATTGGTATCTCTCACAAAAACGGTTTTTAGAAAGTAAACATAAAAAAAGATAAGTAAACTGGGCATATGTTACCAAATTTCCAGTGTATAAGTCACACCCACCGATTTTGAGAAATTGAGCCATAGATAAGTCGCACCAGTGTATAAGTAAAATGAAGTAAACTGACCATATGTTGCCTATCGCCTATTTACCGGTAGACACTTTTACATGCTAAACCCTGTTTATTATGTATACTTGGTATCTCTATTTGAAAGTAATACTGCTTGAGTAGGAGTAGTCCAGACAGTTTTTCTGATCCTCAAAATGGTACACATTTGTGTTGCTTATCAATATGAACTACTAAAACCATTGTTTCAGTAATTGTTGCCTTTTTTATTAAACTTTTAATTCAATAATTGTTGTTTTTTTCTATTAAACTTTAAATCCAATAATTGTTTCCTTTTTTATTAAACTTTTAATTCAATAATTGTTGCCTTTTTTATTAAACTTTTTATTAAATAATTGTTGCCTTTTTGATTAATATTTTAATTATTTGTCAGCAAGGTTATTTTGTCAATACAAAGTACAACCATTTTTTGTGTGAATATACTCAAAGCTTGACATTTTAAGAGGGGCTGTTTAGTTTCGGGAAAAGGGATTTCATTCAATATTTGTTAAACTGTTGATATCCTAGCTATATTTTTGCCAGTGATATGTTTAAATTTCATGCCCAAATAGACTGGAAGTGAAAATATTTGTATGTCCTATATTGTTTTGTGATGGTTATCTAGATCTATATGTGTCTGGCAGGGAAACCAGTTTTTGACATTTGACATGGAAAATGATTGTATTGGGACAATTTTAAACTTAAAATGTTGCTTTAAGGGGAATAAAATATATAATTCTGCATTTGATTAAAAATCGTAATAATGGCATTAATTTAAATAAGTTATATAGATTAAAATCATTTGAAAATTAACAAAAATAGCACTGAAAAACAGCTATTTTTTCAAATCATAGATGAGTGATATGGTTGTGAATAAATCTGAATTATCCTGGGGTGTCAAAAGTAGGCAAAATGTGTCAAAAAAAGGAAATAGTAAGTCATGTGAACGATATATAATAAAATATTCTTAAAATATTTACAGTTTTGGTTTTAACTCCTGTTTAATTTTTCTCAATTAAACTCTTCAAATTATATATTTCAGGGGTGGAGGCATTTGAAATATAGGTTTGGAGTCTAGAAACCAGAATTAAATTGTTATATTTAAAAAGACAAAAACTGCAGCTGAAATTTTGATGTCCTAGATATATGTGTCAGAATTAGGCAAAAGGTGTCAAATGTTAGGAAATAGTATAGATCTATGAACAATATATACCGGTAATAAAATATTTACAGTTTTTGTTTAAAATCCTATTTAATCTGTCTCAAATAAACTCTTCAAATTAGAGCTATATATATTTCATGGGTGGAGGCATCTAAAATATAGGTTTGGAATCATAATAGAGACCAGAATTAAATTGTTATATTTAAAAAGGCAAAAACTGCAGCTGAAATTTGATGTCATATGGAAAATTTAGTGTTTGCCCTACCTACTTTTTAGTTTTACAGTCACAGACAGTGGTTTAAAGCCAAAGGCCCCAATTGGCCCAAAATAACTCGGTATAAACATGATTCCAAAAACATCAAAGTAAAATCTGCATTCCAAATAGCAATAGGCCTACTTCTGTCAGGGTAGCCTGAAAGTTCAGACGCTACAATCCTGACACTTGTTCTTGGTGACTGTAGTCACCAAGAACAAGTGTCAGGACTGTAGCGCAGTCACCAAGAACAAGTGTCAGGACTGTAGCGTCTGAACTTTCAGGCTACTGTCAGGGTCACTGACACTGGTGTTGACCACAGCTATGCTTGTTCTTTCAACCAGTCCAGATTGATTTCATCAGACATTCCTGTCTCCCTGACCATATCCATATGATATCTATGGCTAGCCTGAATGTTCAGACGTTACAGTTTGACAGTCTGATGCTTACTGTTACACTTACAGTCACACGAACAAGTGTCAAGACCCTACCGTCTGAACATTCAGGCTAATCGATGACTAGGCCTATCTGACTTGTTTTGGACTAAAACTTTAGTTCAAGATCAAAATTAGCCAAAGCTGTCAAGTTAGATGGTTTTATATCAAAATGCCAACCTTCAATCTCAACAAAACGTACTGACAAGTAGACGTCAACAAATCAACGACTGAGTCAGTTATTTGTCTAATTTGACCAGGGTTGACAGTGACACGACAGTTTGACAGACCGACGCGAAGACGACACTCGACTTGGTCACTTATCTGACTTAAAAAATTGACAACCAGGGGCTGAAATATTCATGAAAACTGTCATAGCAATCAATTGAAATAAACAGATGACTTTCAAAAATAATACACACCTCGTCTAAATTTCTTATCACTTAGATCTATGCCAAACAGCAAAAACAAACAAAACGAGTCGAGTTTCGAACGCGTTCGCCAGGGTTCGCATTTGCCGGATGTTAGCATCACTGTCCCAACAGAGGGCGTTCCGCTAGTAGCCGGGAGAAATGGTGAATAAAAATGTAATCAATGTTTTATAGTTTTCATAATCATAATCCTTCAATATTCAGACAAATAAAGCAATAAAATTATAATTTTAGGCGTATATTCTGTTATATAGTCTGGAACTTTCTGAAATGGCTCCTATTATCGCCTTCATTCTCGGCCATGACGCGCGGCCGACGTTTTTTGAATCGCATAGTATGGCAATGTATGGCAAGCCAAAAAAAATTTATTTATTTATTTATTTATTTTTAATTTTTTTTTTTTTTTTTTTTCTCTTCGTATACGTTACCATAATAGCTCGCTAGAGCTCGCTATTATTGTATGGCTGCAGCCTGTGACTGTGCAAAACACTGATACTTGTCTTGTGATAGGCGATACACTAGGCCTACACTGCAGGGTGACACTCTACAGACCATACAAAAAAGTCAATATAAGCTTAATAGTGTAGCGTGGAAATGGGACGATTCAACAACATGCCGCGAGAAGAACATATATGTTTATTTTGTGAAGATAACGTCATAGAAGATGAGCTTCATTTTGTATTTGAATGTAACTTTTATAACAAATTTCGGAATGACCATTGACTGGTTGTATAGTATACATAGTCAATGCCCTACCTTCAGTAGTTTTACTAGAGACCAACAACTAATTTATATGTTTAACTATTGTTTGCGCCAATTAGCAAAATACACCAGATACTGTTTAGAAAAGAGGAAGTCCGTACAATATCGAATTAATTAAATTTGTGAATGCTAATAGATTTTCTTAAATTAGAGTGACTTGTAAGCCCGTAGGGCTGGGCCAACCTGGTATTTACTACTGTTTGTGTATCATGTATATATGTTGGCATGTCACTATAATAAAAAATACTTGAACTTGTAGCCTAGCTTGAAATAAGACATTACTGGGTAAGGCAGTTGGTAATGGAATGAGCTTTAGAGAACTTCTGAACTCACTGCATTTGGCTGCTGTTCAAGAAACCAATTTTGCTATATTGACTAAAACACTCATTTGTCAGCCTTATTTTGAAACAATAGATTTCTTCCTTGACATAAATCAAAGTGTGGGGACATAAGATACACACTGATTGAGGCAAGATGGCTACGTAAATAAATATTTTCACTGTCGGGTAAAAATATTTGCTTAGTGCTCCATCAGCTAATTATATCTCATCATCAAATTATACCTCTAAGGCAGCACTACCATGAATATGCAGGCTTGGAACTGGCCTACCTATCAGACAAATCTTAGGCCAAGATTATTGTCTACAGCTCCTACAATGCAATAAATAGGGTCAAAGATATTAAATACTATTTTAACATTTAACTATTAAATATATAAGTAACTTTAGTTGACAGTATATTTTAAAGTTCCCAATATCTCATATAAAAAGGGCTCTTAACTGCTTGCAAGTCAGCTCTTGTAACCAATGTTGTAGATAGCAAATATAGTCATTGCCTTATTATATTCTGTTATATAACCAATAACCAGTATATACTGAAGTCTACTACTACTGCAGTCCAATTTCACTGCAGTAGAATCATCCTTGAATGGCTGTGAGCAAATAAATCGAATTGTGTAATCTGACTGGCTGTTGAGATGTAGGTGTAATATTATATCATTGTTATACCCATACCTTTAGTTTGATTTTGGTATGTTATGATGCTTGAACCCAGATATTTTGTCTGTGGGCATCTCTTTATGATATGACTTCCTTCATTTTACTATTTGTTCTGGCTGGCAGAACAGAAATCATTTGCCATTGTATATATTAACATGATCACCATTATTTTATATCTATACATATATCTAGACTAGGCATATGTAGGTTATTACTGTCAACATTTTATGTAATGTATTTTTCAGTTTTCAGACAAATTATATTATTTAAGTGATATTTAATAGATAATAGATTGGATTTAAAAAGATAAATTGCATGAAACTGACACTCTCTACCATTAATTTTGTGAGAAAAAGAGAATGGATTCCTGCAGCATTTTCAATGATATTGGATACTAGTGATGGAGCTAGATATACTGTAAACTGCCTATTTGAAGCCACAGCTTATATTAGGAAGTTGGAGGTTCCACTTTCCGGATTTTAGTCGCAAGTCAGGGTATGGCTTTTAATAGGGTCTTTTGCCGATTTTAAGTGGGTGTGGCGAGACAAGCTAGGGGTAGGTGGGGAGAGGGGAGCCGGGAATACGAAAATTACTGGTGTTGCCAAAATAATGTATTGCATCATAACTTCATACAAGTCAACAAGTCAGGAGAAATTGATACAGCTGCCGCTGGGCTCGCACCAAATGCAATAAGTTAATTGTGCCAGACAGAAACTTGATACTGTGTAGGTATGACAGTGATTCATGAACATGCAGTAAGAACCAGGAGAGCCAGCCGCTGGTGTAACACTTGATAAGAGCTGCGATCGGAGAGGTGAATGATGTTAGTAGTCGCGACTGCTTGTATAAACAATTAATTAGCATGGTAGGGGCCAGTAGAGCCAGCCACTGGTGTGACACCTGAAAAGATGTGCGATCCGAGAGAGAGAGGTGATTATTGTTAGTAGTCGCAACTGCTTGTATAAACAATTAATTAGCATGGTAGGGGCCAGGAGAGCCAGTCACTGGTGTGACACCTGAAAAGAGGTGCGGTCCGAGAGGGACAGGTGAATGTTGTTAGTAGTTGCGACTGCTTCTTGTATAAACAATTAATTGGTTTTGTTGGTGGGACAGGATTAAGCAGAGATACAGCGGGTGGGGGGGGATGAGAGACCAAAGTCTGGGTGCAATATAATATGTATAGTTTTCCGGAAATGGTTCTGGGTGCCAACCCAGTTTTGAGGCCAAACTTTGGGTGCGGCTTCAAATAGGCAGTTTACAGTATGTCTTGTCAGTCACTGTTTTGTTGACAGTGACTGCATGCATCTCTGCTATGTAGTTTCCAGCTTCTACAAACTTTTGTGTTCTGTCATATGACATACCATCCTAATAACATAGCTATTCATAAAAATGGTTGGTAAGTGTATGTCTGGCTTGCAACAGGGCTAAGGGGCAGTGACCCTAGTACACTTATGCAATCATCTGGGCTGAAACATGTTTCCTTTTATGCAGAAATAGAAATGATCTTTTTCCCTGCACTGTGCAGATTGCCTCCATGGGATTTCAGTTTCAAGTGTTATCATATGACTGAAGTTTGACCACCAATATAGCCCATTAACATATCTGATGTATTAAAATACTGCTCCCTGTTACTATAGAAAAAGAGCATTATCTCATTAGTCTTTAATGTCTACATGTACCTATATGTGGCTAATATCCATGTTAAACCTGATCTTTAAAGGTTGCTGGGGTGATGTCAGACTCTGAAGAAGGCACGTTTGAAAGTGTGGATGAGACAGCAAAGGAACAACAAAAGAAAGCAAGTACCATGAGTACCAAGGAAACCCTGCCTGTGACAGGCAGTGCTGCAAATGTGACTGTCAGTGCTGCTAAAGCAACTGACAGTGCTGCCAAGGCAACAGCAAGGGCTGCCAAACCTAAGGAAAGTCCAGTCAAAGATACCATCAAGACCAGTGGAAGCTCTTTGAAGAGTACCTCCCATAGTGGCTCCGCCAAAGTCACCGACAGTTCGCCGGCTGTTCTGGGTCTGGACACCACCTCGACCATGACAAGTCCACGTGAGAAAACACCAACACAGACTGAGCGAACAGACAGGGAGCAGACACCTACAAGAAAGGCCCAAAGGGTCTATGACGAGAAGAAAGAGCTGGATAAAGGGCAAGACACAGATTTGAATGTCACAGAAGTCCTTGACAAGGTCGCAGATGATGACCAGGTAGACTTTATTTAAATTGTATGAGATGTCCAGTATGTATGTTGATTACAATATAATATTTACTCTGATAAATGTTTGAAATCTTTGAACAACTGGAAGCTTATTTAGTTACCTGGTAGGTTCTTATTGCATCAATTATCACATGTAACATGCTATACTAAAATGCTATATTACTTATTTTTGTAATGATTGACTGTTTTTTGTCTTCATACATCAAGTTTAGTGATTTGTGGCATGGTTTGCCTTCAGCCATGAAGATTAATTTGATAACGCCTACATTTGTTAAAGAGCTAATATTTACAACATCAAACGTTATGCCCAGTGAGACAGTTATTATGAAGGTGGAACATTTCTTTAACGTGCAGCCTTCATAATTATGAGACCCTGAATTCCACCAAATAGCATATGTCGACCTGAATCCAATTTAGACTTTAAGAATTAGAATTTACGATATTTCCCATATTAAAACGATATCTTGACACCTACTTTCAGGCTGGAGGACCAGGGTGGGGCTGGGGTGGCCTGGGTTCCTGGGGTACATCCGTCCTGTCCACAGCTTCAGCCTCAGTCACCACCTTCACCAGCCAAGTGGGTGAGTACACACACATCCTTGAACCTTACTGGAGGATGTGGCTTAATCAGGTGTCATCCTATCGGTATATGTTAGCATGGGGATATCTCTTGAGAAGGGAAGGACGTCCGTGTGATTGCTAAAGGATATTTTTCTTCGCTTATTGCGTGTTTTGCTACCTGTTAATGTCACGCCATGTTTTCAGCTGTACTTGTGGGAACATGTGAAATAGTAATATTTTGGAGGAGAAGTTGTCAATATAAAAAGCACAATATATTTTTATAAACATAATTTATTTCAAGAAGTTAGTTTATGAATTTCCCCGGTATCTACCGGTAGGTAATGCCGCAATCATGCATGGATATAATTACCACATCAGGCTTTGTTTTCAGCTATACACGTGGATAATTTTGAACGTCATATTTTGGACGAACGTTTTCAATATATAAAACACAATATATATATATATTTATTTTTATAAACATTACATCTTGCTTTACTTGTCTTGTGTTGGGCAGGTGAGGGATTGCAGACAGTGATGGACTCTGTGGAGTCCAGTCTGGGCGCCATAGAACCCGAGGAATGGGAGAAGATGCAACGGGCGGAGGCTGCTAGACTCGCCCAAGAGGAGGCCCTGGAAGCAGGTCAGTCCTAAAGTCACCGCATGGTCATGTGGTGTTCGTCTCTAGGGACGCTATGTGGAAGAAGATCAGTCCTAAAGTCACCGCATGGTGATGAGGTGTTCATCTGTAGGAACACGATCTGGAAGAAGATCAGTCCTAAAGTCAGTCCCCACGTGGTTTATTCTCTAGGGACATGATCTGGAAGAAGATCAGTCCTAAAGCGAGTCCTCATGTGGTGTTCATCTCTAGGGACATGATTTTGTTAGGGGATATTGAATATTAGAGAAACTATAACATGCCTGAGAGAGAGTTTTCTTTTTCGTTCGGCTTTGCTGATATGGCAATAACGGTATGTAAAAATAGTCAATAATTTCATGTACACGTTTCATGTAGATGGAAAAACATTGGATTTGATCAATGACAAATTGACCTTTCTTTTCATTGCGTGTTTATAACTTCCGGTGTACAGAACGTAAGAAGACGGCTGGCGACAGTGGCGACGCGATCGTCAAGGACCAGCCTCACCACTCCGAGCAGGTCATCGGCGAGGCGCAAGGGGGCAACACTGAGGGCGCCGAGGGCGGCCAGGACTGGTTTTCGTCTTGGGGTCTCGATGGGCTAAACGTGGTTGCCAAGCAGACAGTCAACGTTGTCAGGCAGACGTCGAACGCCGTCAAGAAGAGTGTGAAAGAAACATCCAGCGTAGTCACCCAGACCGTCAAGGACACGTCCAGCGCGGTCACGGAAAAGGTGAGCTCAGTGTGGTCACGGAGAAGGTGAGCTCAGTGTGGTCACGGAGAAGGTGAGCTCAGTGTGGTCACGGAGGAGGTGAGCTGAGTGTGGTCACGGAGAAGGTGAGCTCGGTGTGGTCACGGGGAAAGTGGTCTCAGTGTGGTCACGGAACAGGTGAGCTCAGTGTGGTCACGGGGAAGGTGAGCTTAGTGTGGTCACGGAGAAGGTGAGCTCAGTGTGGTCACGGGGAAGGTGAGCTCGGTGTGGTCACGGGGAAGGTGAGCTCGGTGTGGTCACGGGGAAGGTGAGCTCGGTGTGGTCACGGGGAAGGTGAGCTCAGTGCGATCACGGAAAAGGTGAGCTCAGTGTGGTCACGGAGAAGGTGAGCTCGGTGTGGTCACGGGGAAAGTGAGCTCAGTATGGTCACGGAAAAGGTGATCTCAGTGTGGTCACTGAGAAGGTGAGCTCAGTGCGGTCACGGAGAAGGTGAGCTCAGTGTGGTCACGGAGAAGATGAGCTTAGTGTGGTCAGGGAGAAGGTGAGCTCAGTGTGGTCACGGAGAAGGTGAGCTGAGTGTGGTCACGGGGAATGTGAGCTCGGTGTGGTCACGGGGAAGGTGAGCTCAGTGCGGTCACGGAAAAGGTGAGCTCAGTGTGGTCACGGAGAAGGTGAGCTCAGTGCGGTCACGGAAAAGGTGAGCTCAGTATGGTCACGGAGAAGCTGTGCTCGGTGTGGTCACGGAGAAAGTGAGCTTAGTGTGGTCACGGAGAAGGTGAGCTCGTTGTGGTCGCGCGGAAGGTGAGCTCAGGAGCTCAGTGTGGTCACGGAGAAGGAGCCCAGGAGCTCAGTGTGGTCACGGAGAAGGTGAGCTCGGTGTGGTCACGGGGAAAGTGAGCTCAGTGTGGTCACGGAAAAGGTGAGCTCAGTGTGGTCACTGAGAAGGTGAGCTCAGTGCGGTCACGGAAAAGGTGAGCTCAGTGTGGTCACGGAGAAGGTGAGCTTAGTGTGGTCACGGAGAAGATGAACTCAGTGTGGTCACGGAGAAGGTGAGCTCGGTGTGGTCACGGGGAAGGTGAGCTCGGTGTGGTCACGGGGAAGGTGAGCTCAGTGCGGCCACGGAAAAGGTGAGCTCAGTGTGGTCACGGAGAAGGTGAGCTCAGTGTGGTCACGGAAAAGGTGAGCTCAGTGTGGTCACGGAGAAGGTGAGCTCGGTGTGGTCACGGAGAAGCTGAGCTCGGTGTGGTCACGGAGAAGGTGAGCTTAGTGTGGTCACGGAGAATGTGAGCTTAATGTGGTCACGGGGAAGGTGAGCTCAGTGTGATCACGGAGAAGGTGAGCTCGGTGTGGTCACGGAGAAGGTAAGCTCAGTGTGGTCACGGAGAAGGTGAGCTCGGTGTGGTCACGGGGAAGGTGAGCTCGGTGTGGTCACGGGGAAGGTGAGCTCAGTGCGATCACGGAAAAGGTGAGCTCAGTGTGGTCACGGAGAAGGTGAGCTCAGTGCGGTCACGGAGAAGGTGAGCTCAGTGTGGTCACGGAGAAGGTGAGCTTAGTGTGGTCACGGAGAAGGTGAGCTTAGTGTGGTCACGGAGAAGGTGAGCTCAGTGTGGTCACGGAGAAACTGAGCTCGGTGTGGTCATGGGGAAGGTGAGCTTAATGTGGTCACGGAGAATGTGAGCTCGGTGTGGTCACGGAGAAGCTGAGCTCGGTGTGGTCACGGAGAAGGTAAGCTCAGTGTGGTCACGGAGAAGGAGCCCAGGAGCTCAGTGTGGTCACGGAGAAGGTGAGCTCGGTGTGGTCACGGAGAAGGTAAGCTCAGTGTGGTCACGGAGAAGGTGAGCTTAGTGTGGTCACGGAGAAGATGAGCTCAGTGTAGTCACGGAGAAGGTGAGCTCGTTGTGGTCGCGCGGATGGTGAGCTCAGGAGCTCAGTGTGGTCACGGAGAAGGTGAGCTCGGTGTGGTCACGGGGAAGGTGAGCTTAGTGTGATCACGGAGAAGGTGAGCTCAGTGTGGTCACGGAAAAGGTGAGCTCGGTGTGGTCACGGAGAAGGTGAGCTCGGTGTGGTCACGGGGAAGGTGAGCTCAGTGTGGTCACGGGGAAGGTGAGGTCAGTGTGGTCACGGGGAAGGTGAGCTCAGGAGCTCAGTGTGGCCACGGAGAAGGTGAGCTCGGTGTGGTTACGGGGACGATGAGCTAAGTGTGGTCACGGAGAAGGTGAGCTCAGTGTGGTCACGGAGAAGGTGAGCTCGGTGTGGTCACGGGGAAGGTAAGCTCAATGGTCACGGAGAAGGTAAGCTCCGGAGCTCAGTGTGGTTACCGCGAAAGCGAACTTCGGTTGATCTCACAGAAGGTAAACACTAAAGGCAAACTAAATCCAGAAACGTGATCCCTCTTTGTAAATAGATGCACGTGTCGAGGAGAAGGAGTTCGGAAGCAGTTCATAACGACTAGTTGAAGCCGGTTGGAACCGTTTGATCAGTTCTTGTTTTTTTAAGAATGTGCTGTAAATAGACGCGCGTACAGTGTGTTTCTAGGGATCGGTTCATTGTATGTGACTGCTATTGCCTCCCTGGATAATACTTCAACATGACCTGGTTCCGTTGTTCTCATCTTTGACTTTGATGCAATATGGGATTGCGATATATCCTTTATAAGTCGTAGCACCACACATTTCGTTTAGCGTTTTACTAAGCTCTATTTGCATGCTAACTTAAGTTAAGTTAACAGCAACGACCATTGGCGTTAAAGCGTACCAGTGTTAAATTATCATATATTTGCAAAATATTTTGTGGTAATTTCCGCCTTATTCTTTCATCTCCAGTTTGCACATTTTTGTTCGCACAGCAATTATTTACTAGCCAATTTTAAGATGTTAGTGACATGATGCCCTAACCTACTGCTGCTTTCGTGAACTGTCGTCAGTGTGTGTGTGTGCATGTACGTCGTTAGATATTGCACCATCGTCCACATGGATAGACCTGACCATGCGGTGCCATTATTCTTAAAACGACTCCCGAGAGGTTGACTAGGAGCTATTGTTTCTGCGGTGGAAGCCTCCTGATCGGGGTCATTTCTACTTCTAACCTCCTAAAACCTTCCACAATTTCAGAGTAAGACCCTCATGACAGGGGGGCTGGGGGTGCTGGAATCTATTGGGAAAAAGACGTTTGATGTTCTCGCTGAAGGGGATCACGGCTTGAAAAAAACCATTAAGAAGACCAAAGAGAAGCCGAACCTGTCTCAGGTACTTAAGATATGTGAAGGCAGCACTGTATATACCTACGCCCAGTGCAGTGAGTTTAGTGTTTGTTTACATATGCGGATACAGTATACAGTAATATAGTATACTGGTATGGGATCCAAAAAAAATTGCACTTTGATGTTGGGCTGTATTTCTTCTACTCCATGGTATTGGACAATTTAATCTGGGTGACTTGCTAATGGTTAAATGATATATACATATAGTGTTTATCTATGTTGTTAAATTATTCGTCAATAAAACCTTGTCCAAGTTTTTGATTATACAGTTTGCCTGTTTACTTTCAGCTGTTGCGAGAGGCTAAGGAAGAAGCTGATGTTCGGTCTAAAGAAGAAGCAGAATTTGTTGAAGCCAGAAAGTCACACTTCGGCGCTCAGTTTGACGATTTTCAGGGTCAGTAACTGTTGCAATATACACATGTGTACTGGGTGTATATATATATATATATATAAAAAATAATAAAGTCTAATAAAACTTGCAATATTTGTGTACGCGCAGATGTATGACAGCAATATGTAAGCGAGCGTTATCTGAATGATCAGAATAGTTTCAATTTCATGATATTAATATATACAACGCACGAATATGAGCTTGCATTTCCCGCTAAATTTAACTTAGCGAGAAAGACGTTCCGTCAGTTTATCAAGCTGTAAACCATATGTCCGTGCAGTATGTGTCAGTTAAGTAAAAACTATCACTATTATTAATTTTACCAAATTTAATTTACTAAATGGGAGTGTGTAGGTGACGATTCTTCCCTTTGCCACTCGTAGGTCTGGTACAACTGGAGGCGCTTGAAATGCTCTCCAACCAGTGCGAAGGCAGAGTTCAAGGCCTTCTGACGTCACTGAAGGGCGCCAAGCTCGGAGAGGTCAAACCGGAATTGATCGCTGTCAAGAACGCTTTTGACCTTGAAGATATGGACAGTGATGAGGGTAGGTCTAAGTCGAAATTAAGTACAGGGCGTGACGTCATAGCCGTGTGACCTCATAGCTGGGATTTTACTCGGTGTGAACTTACAATGGTCGATAACTCGGTCAGCTGCTATAGGTTAGGACATCATATTTTGTATTATTATTTAAACATCATTTGCAGACAATTTTGCTTGGATAAAGCTCATGTATTCTGCAACTGTAAATTAGTGAAATATGCATGAAAGTGTCGAGTATATTTCAGTCTGTAATTTTGAAACAATATTCTCGTGAGAAAAATTTATTTTGGGTACACTGATAATAATTTACTGGGAAACAAACATATTGATAAGTGCCATTTGTCCCATTTCTGTTTTTAAAATGACGACACAAGGGACACTCGTATTTAGTAAATATCATTATTCATTTCGAATCAATTTCGTATACATTTCTTGGCCCTTACCGGTTAATGAGTGTTGGTCATTGTGAACGAATACTAATGGTCATTTTTACCCACTGGGTTTTATATATGTATGCATGTATATATATTGTGAAGTATTTTTTACAATATTTTTTATGTAGAAGAAGAGAAAGATCATGACTTCGACCGACTGTTGGCCAATCACGTTGGACAACTGGGACTTAATACCGGGCCAGAGCGATTGATCCAGGTCAGCTTGGTGTCCTAATGTACAGTGTCATAATGTACAGTGTCATAATATAAAACAGAAAGACGACACATAAAATGAAAAGGTATTATTTGGGTTGGGAATGTGTTGTCACAACTAGAATAATGCCCTACATTTTATCCTTGATGTCTTGATTATATGTTTCTTTCGTTAGCTTTTGTTTCGCTACGGACTGGTTATGCAAGGTTTTGTACGATTCTGCGTATTTTTTATTTTTTGTCTAGCTGTGGATGTCTTTAGTAAAAAAAAATCATTTGTCTTACTGCCAGACATGCAAGTTATCGCTATTTGGTTCTATCGTGGCACCACATACGCCAGCAGTGTAGTATGATAAGTGAAACCTTGGTAATCTATATGACTGAGTGACGTTTTGTCACGCCATCGGAAAAAAATGTCTCCTTTTGGGTTGCTGCAGTAGTTAACACTCTCTCCCGATGGTGTACAGGCACAAGAGAAGACACGAAAATGGCTGATGGATTGCGACACTGAAAGTGACCATGGAAACCGTAAAGACCTGAAGGTATGTGGTTTGGACATTTGGCCTGTACATGTCTGCCTGATATGCCGCAGCGAATTATGTCTGAGAAAATCACGGTCATTGCAAAGGTCGTCATTATCGTAGCGGTTTAGCCCTTGTTAAATAACTTAATAAACCGAAGGCAACTGCATCAAAATAAATATATAGATCTACATTATGAGCTCATTTTGCCTCAAGGATATATTTCCTATTGACCCGGGAGGTTCCTTGGCCTAGTTTAGCCTTCATGCTCGAAAAGTGTGTAAAATACCCAACATTTCACTTCCATTTCATAGTCCCGAGAGGATCCTTGGCCTAGTGTTGCCTTCTCGAGAGGTTCCTTTGTCCACTGTTGCCTTCTCGAGAGGTTCCTTTGCCCACTGTTGCCTTCTCGAGAGGTTCCTTGGCCTAGTGTTGCCTTCTCGAGAGGTTCCTTTGCCCACTGTTGCCTTCTCGAGAGGTTCCTTGGCCCACTGTGGCCTTCTCGAGAGGTTCCTTGGCCCAGTGTTGCCTTCCCGAGAGGTTCCTTGGCCCAGTGTTGCCTTCTTGAGAGGTTCCTTGGCCTAGTGTTGCCTTCTTGAGAGGTTCCTTGGCCCAGTGTTGCCTTCCCGAGAGGTTCCTTGGCCTAGTGTTGCCGTCTCGAGAGGTTCCTTGGCCTACTGTTGCCTTCTCGAGAGGTTCCTTGGCCCAGTGTTGCCTTCCCGAGAGGTTCCTTGGCCCAGTGTTGCCTTCCCGAGAGGTTCCTTGGCCCAGTGTTGCCTTCCCGAGAGGTTCCTTGGCCTAGTGTTGCCTTCTCGAGAGGTTCCTTGGCCTAGTGTTGCCTTCTCGAGAGGTTCCTTTGCCCACTGTTGCCTTCTCGAGAGGTTCCTTGGCCTAGTGTTGCCTTCTCGAGAGGTTCCTTTGCCCACTGTTGCCTTCTCGAGAGGTTCCTTGGCCCACTGTGGCCTTCTCGAGAGGTTCCTTGGCCCAGTGTTGCCTTCCCGAGAGGTTCCTTGGCCCAGTGTTGCCTTCTTGAGAGGTTCCTTGGCCTAGTGTTGCCTTCTTGAGAGGTTCCTTGGCCCAGTGTTGCCTTCCCGAGAGGTTCCTTGGCCTAGTGTTGCCGTCTCGAGAGGTTCCTTGGCCCACTGTGGTCTTCCCGAGAGGTTCCTTGGCCCACTGTGGCCTTCTCGAGAGGTTCCTTGGCCCAGTGTTGCCTTCCCGAGAGGTTCCTTGGCCCAGTGTTGCCTTCTTGAGAGGTTCCTTGGCCTAGTGTTGCCTTCTTGAGAGGTTCCTTGGCCCACTGTTGCCTTCTCGAGAGGTTCCTTGGCCTAGTGTTGCCTTCTCTAGAGGTTCCTTTGCCCACTGTTGCCTTCTCGAGAGGTTCCTTGGCCCACTGTGGCCTTCTCGAGAGGTTCCTTGGCCCAGTGTTGCCTTCCCGAGAGGTTCCTTTGCCCACTGTTGCCTTCTTGAGAGGTTCCTTGGCCTAGTGTTGCCTTCTTGAGAGGTTCCTTGGCCCAGTGTTGCCTTCCCGAGAGGTTCCTTGGCCTAGTGTTGCCGTCTCGAGAGGTTCCTTGGCCCACTGTGGTCTTCCCGAGAGGTTCCTTGGCCCAATGTTGCCTTCTCGAGAGGTTCCTTGGCCCAGTGTTGCCTTCCCGAGAGGTTCCTTGGCCCAGTGTTGCCTTCTTGAGAGGTTCCTTGGCCTAGTGTTGCCTTCTTGAGAGGTTCCTTGGCCCAGTGTTGCCTTCTCGAGAGGTTCCTTGGCCTAGTGTTGCCTTCTCGAGAGGTTCCTTGGCCCAGTGTTGCCTTTCCGAGAGGTGCCTTGGCCTAGTGTTGCCTTCTCGAGAGGTTCCTTGGCCCACTGTGGCCTTCTCGAGAGGTTCCTTGTCCTAGTGTTGCCTTCTCGAGAGGTTCCTTGGCCTAGTGTTGCCTTCTTGAGAGGTTCCTTGGCCCACTGTTGCCTTCTCGAGAGGTTCCTTGGCCTAGTGTTGCCTTCCCGAGAGGTTCCTTGGCCCAATGTTGCCTTCCCGAGAGGTTCCTTGGCCCAATGTTGCCTTCCCGAGAGGTTCCTTGGCCCAATGTTGCCTTCTCGAGAGGTTCCTTGGCCTAGTGTTGCCTTCTCGAGAGGTTCCTTGGCCTAGTGTTGCCTTCTCGAGAGGTTCCTTGGCCTAGTGTTGCCTTCTCGAGAGGTTCCTTGGCCCACTGTGGCCTTCTCGAGAGGTTCCTTGGCCTAGTGTTGCCTTCTCGAGAGGTTCCTTGGCCCAGTGTTGCCTTTCCGAGAGGTGCCTTGGCCTAGTGTTGCCTTCTCGAGAGGTTCCTTGGCCCACTGTGGCCTTCTCGAGAGGTTCCTTGTCCTAGTGTTGCCTTCTCGAGAGGTTCCTTGGCCTAGTGTTGCCTTCTTGAGAGGTTCCTTGGCCCAGTGTTGCCTTCTCGAGAGGTTCCTTGGCCTAGTGTTGCCTTCTCGAGAGGTTCCTTGGCCCAGTGTTGCCTTTCCGAGAGGTGCCTTGGCCTAGTGTTGCCTTCTCGAGAGGTTCCTTGGCCCACTGTGGCCTTCTCGAGAGGTTCCTTGTCCTAGTGTTGCCTTCTCGAGAGGTTCCTTGGCCTAGTGTTGCCTTCTTGAGAGGTTCCTTGGCCCACTGTTGCCTTCTCGAGAGGTTCCTTGGCCTAGTGTTGCCTTCCCGAGAGGTTCCTTGGCCCAATGTTGCCTTCCCGAGAGGTTCCTTGGCCCAATGTTGCCTTCCCGAGAGGTTCCTTGGCCCAATGTTGCCTTCTCGAGAGGTTCCTTGGCCTAGTGTTGCCTTCTCGAGAGGTTCCTTGGCCTAGTGTTGCCTTCTCGAGAGGTTCCTTGGCCTAGTGTTGCCTTCTTGAGAGGTTCCTTGGCCCACTGTTGCCTTCTCGAGAGGTTCCTTGGCCTAGTGTTGCCTTCTCGAGAGGTTCCTTTGCTCACTGTTGCCTTCTCGAGAGGTTCCTTGGCCCACTGTGGCCTTCTCGAGAGGTTCCTTGGCCCAGTGTTGCCTTCCCGAGAGGTTCCTTTGCCCACTGTTGCCTCCTTGAGAGGTTCCTTGGCCTAGTGTTGCCTTCTTGAGAGGTTCCTTGGCCCAGTGTTGCCTTCCCGAGAGGTTCCTTGGCCTAGTGTTGCCGTCTCGAGAGGTTCCTTGGCCCACTGTGGTCTTCCCGAGAGGTTCCTTGGCCCAATGTTGCCTTCTCGAGAGGTTCCTTGGCCCAGTGTTGCCTTCCCGAGAGGTTCCTTGGCCCAGTGTTGCCTTCTTGAGAGGTTCCTTGGCCTAGTGTTGCCTTCTTGAGAGGTTCCTTGGCCCAGTGTTGCCTTCTCGAGAGGTTCCTTGGCCTAGTGTTGCCTTCTCGAGAGGTTCCTTGGCCCAGTGTTGCCTTTCCGAGAGGTGCCTTGGCCTAGTGTTGCCTTCTCGAGAGGTTCCTTGGCCCACTGTGGCCTTCTCGAGAGGTTCCTTGTCCTAGTGTTGCCTTCTCGAGAGGTTCCTTGGCCTAGTGTTGCCTTCTTGAGAGGTTCCTTGGCCCACTGTTGCCTTCTCGAGAGGTTCCTTGGCCTAGTGTTGCCTTCCCGAGAGGTTCCTTGGCCCAATGTTGCCTTCCCGAGAGGTTCCTTGGCCCAATGTTGCCTTCCCGAGAGGTTCCTTGGCCCAATGTTGCCTTCTCGAGAGGTTCCTTGGCCTAGTGTTGCCTTCTCGAGAGGTTCCTTGGCCTAGTGTTGCCTTCTCGAGAGGTTCCTTGGCCTAGTGTTGCCTTCTCGAGAGGTTCCTTGGCCCACTGTGGCCTTCTCAAGAGGTTCTTTGGCCTAGTGTTGCCTTCTCGAGAGGTTCCTTGGCCCAGTGTTGCCTTTCCGAGAGGTGCCTTGGCCTAGTGTTGCCTTCTCGAGAGGTTCCTTGGCCCACTGTGGCCTTCTCGAGAGGTTCCTTGTCCTAGTGTTGCCTTCTCGAGAGGTTCCTTGGCCTAGTGTTGCCTTCTTGAGAGGTTCCTTGGCCCAGTGTTGCCTTCTCGAGAGGTTCCTTGGCCTAGTGTTGCCTTCTCGAGAGGTTCCTTGGCCCAGTGTTGCCTTTCCGAGAGGTGCCTTGGCCTAGTGTTGCCTTCTCGAGAGGTTCCTTGGCCCACTGTGGCCTTCTCGAGAGGTTCCTTGTCCTAGTGTTGCCTTCTCGAGAGGTTCCTTGGCCTAGTGTTGCCTTCTTGAGAGGTTCCTTGGCCCACTGTTGCCTTCTCGAGAGGTTCCTTGGCCTAGTGTTGCCTTCCCGAGAGGTTCCTTGGCCCAATGTTGCCTTCCCGAGAGGTTCCTTGGCCCAATGTTGCCTTCCCGAGAGGTTCCTTGGCCCAATGTTGCCTTCTCGAGAGGTTCCTTGGCCTAGTGTTGCCTTCTCGAGAGGTTCCTTGGCCTAGTGTTGCCTTCTCGAGAGGTTCCTTGGCCTAGTGTTGCCTTCTCGAGAGATTCCTTGGCCCACTGTGGCCTTCTCGAGAGGTTCCTTGTCCTAGTGTTGCCTTCTCGAGAGGTTCCTTGGCCTAGTGTTGCCTTCTTGAGAGGTTCCTTGGCCCACTGTTGCCTTCTCGAGAGGTTCCTTGGCCTAGTGTTGCCTTCCCGAGAGGTTCCTTGGCCCAATGTTGCCTTCTCGAGAGGTTCCTTTGCCTAGTGTTGCCTTCTTGAGAGGTTCCTTGGCCCAGTGTTGCCTTTCCGAGAGGTTCCTTGGCCTAGTGTTGCCTTCCCGAGAGGTTTCTTGGCCTAGTGTTGCCTTCTCGAGAGGTTCCTTGGCCTAGTGTTGCCTTCTCGAGAGGTTCCTTGGCCTAGTGTTGCCTTCTCGAGAGGTTCCTTGGCCTAGTGTTGCCTTCTCGAGAGGTTCCTTGGCCCAGTGTTGCCTTTCCGAGAGGTTCCTTGGCCTAGTGTTGCCTTTCCGAGAGGTTCCTTGGCCTAGTGTTGCCTTCTCGAGAGGTTCCTTGGCCTAGTGTTGCCTTCTCGAGAGGTTCCTTGGCCTAGTGTTGCCTTCTCGAGATGTTCCTTGGCCTAGTGTTGCCTTCTCGAGAGGTTCCTTGGCCTAGTGTTGCCTTCTCGAGAGGTTCCTTGGCCTAGTGTTGCCTTCTCGAGAGGTTCGTTGGCCCAGTGTTGCCTTCTCGAGAGGTTCCTTGGCCTAGTGTTGCCTTCTCGAGAGGTTCCTTGGCCCAGTGTTGCCTTTCCGAGAGGTTCCTTGGCCTAGTGTTGCCTTCGCGAGAGGTTCCTTGGCCCAGATTACCCTCCATGTGCACGTGCGCAGCCTAAAGACCCCACCATGTGTGTTGGTTGCAGGAGATCCACGAGGCGGCCATTCAGGCGCTGGCCGAGTTCACCGCCTGCTCCGTCGGAGTCTTCCACAAAGTGGGACAGCTGCTGCTCACCGACAAACAGTCCCAAGTGGCGTCCTTCCGCACCAAGGCCACGAGCCTAGCCAGGTCTGTGGGGAGCTGCGCCTCGGGGGCTGTCGTTCCCTGCACCCGTGGGGGTTAGGGGGGGCGGGGGGGTTCGCTGCCCCTCGAGGGCTGGGCCATATATTGATAATACCTCTTCACAGATACAGGTTTTCCATAGACAAATATGAGACATGGCGTAAGGAGCTGATGAGGGCAAAAGCTTTTTGACAGTGCTGAACGAATTTCTTGTAATACTGATTAGCTACTAATGGCTTAGCTAATAAGCTTGCTGATTGTTTTAAGACCATTACGTATCAGTTATCGACTTATAGCGAGGCTGACACGCTTGAGGACTGGAACGCTGTGAGCGGAATCTGAAGAGCGCCGCATTCCATGTTTCACGCTTTTAATGTTATCAGTATTGTTGTGTTTCAGCACCACACGGGTCCTCTGTTCGGAAGTGTCCATCATGTCTGTGAAGTTCACCCGATCCCTCAACACTGCTGCCGTAAGTGACATATACCCCAATACTGGAGGACTGCTAACATGTACTGACACATACCCTAATACTGGAGGACATCTAACATGTACTGACACATACCCCAATACTGGAGGACTGCTAACATGTACTGACACATACCCCAATGCTGGCGGACTTCTGACATGTACTGACACATACCCCAATACTGGAGGACATCTAACATGTACTGACACATACCCCAATACTGGAGGACTGCTAACATGTACTGACACATACCCCAATACTGGAGGACATCTAACATGTACTGACACATTCCCCAATACTGGAGGACATCTAACAGGTACTGACACATACCCCAATACTGGAGGACTGCTAACATGTACTGACACATACCCCAATACTGGAGGACATCTAACATGTACTGACACATACCCCAATACTGGAGGACTGCTAACATATACTGAAACATACTAAAATTCCTAAAGGACTTCTAACATATACTGACACATACCCCAATGCTGGAGGACTTCTAACATGTACTGACACATACCCCAATACTGGAGGACATCTAACAGGTACTGACACATACCCCAATACTGGAGGACTGCTAACATGTACTGACACATACCCCAATACTGGAGGACTTCTAACATGTACTGACACATACCCCAATACTGGATCACATCTAACATGTACTGACACATACCCCAATACTGGAGAACTTCTAACATGTACCGACACATACCCCCAATACTGGAGGACATCTAACTTTTACTGACACGTACCCCAATACTGGAGGACTTCTAACATGTACCGACACGTACCCCAATACTGGAGGACTTCTAACATGTACCGACACGTACCCCAATACTGGAGGACTTCTGACATGAACCGACACGTACCCCAATACTGGAGGACTTCTAACATGTACCGACACGTACCCCAATACTGGAGGACTCCTAACATGTACCGACACGTACCCCAATACTGGAGGACTTTTAACATGTACCGACACATACCCCAATACTGGAGGACTTCTAACATGTACCGACACGTACCCCAATACTGGAGGACTTCTAACATGTACCGACACGTACCCCAATACTGGAGGACTTCTAACATGTACCGACACATACCCCAATACTGGAGGACTTCTAACATGTACCGACACGTACCCCAATACTGGAGGACTTCTAACATGTACTGACACATACCCCAATACTGGAGGACTGCTAACATGTACCGACACATACCCCAACATTGGAGGACTTCTAACATGTACTGACACATACCCCAATACTGGAGGACTGCTAACATGTACTGACACATACCCCAATAATGGGGGACTTTTAGCCATTACCCCATCATATTGCCTTTGCCTTACGACCGTCCGTGACTAACGTTTGGGATCCGCCTTGGTTCAGAGATTGTGTACTCGACTGCAGACCGGCAAGTGTCCGGTTCCAATCTCACCTGTCCCTGTGTCCGTTTCATCCTTGTATCTCAATTCCTCAGGGGGTATAGTTGGCCTCTTTTAGCCTCTGATGTATACATTAATGCAACTAAACGGTCAGAATGATCAGAACTAAATGACTCCCACTTCACCAGTCAGGTACATTTGTGCGATCGTATTACCCCTTTGCTTGCTCAAATGAAAGTGCATCATAATGTACCGAGAACATATATGAAATGGAAGAAAAAGAATTTTGCTAAATGGTAACTGGAGATCCTCCGCAGCTGAGTTGGTAAGCGGACGACCGGACAAGTGACCCACAGGTCATGTATCGACAAACACCGTTTCGATATGTCGGGATGTTACTGGACCCAATGTGGCCTTCATTAGCGTAAAAGCGGCATGACGCATAGGCCTAACGCTTTCATTTCTACATGTTCAGGACGGATCTCCTGAGCCCGATGCGGTCAACCCACTGATCACCAATGTCTACCTTGAGGTGGGTATCAAGTGGAGTTTGTTTTCACATAGTCATTTCTTATACTATAAAATAACATAAAATGAAACTAGCTTGCTTGACTGAGCTCTTGCATACACATAACCACCTCGTTTTATCAGTGTTAAGGTCGAGAGCGGGTGGGGGGTCAAAAAAAAATCGTCCACAGATTTTTTTGATTTTTTCTCTAGATAAGTATCATGTATGGATCCACCTGAAAATGTAATAAAAAATATGTTACTTCACTAAAAAACAAGTTTGGGGCATTTTTGTCAAATTGGCTTTAACATGGCGGTCAATGGGAACATCATATAAATGTGTTTTTTTCTCAATGTTTTGAAATCCCCTATAAAAACTGGTCGACAGACTTTCCAAAAAACTGCCTGCTGAAGCCTAGCATCATGGTGAATACAAAAATAACAAAAAAAAGATATGTTACTGAACTAACTTTTGTTTTATAAGCTCTTTTGTAACCAAAATAGGCTATAAAATAGGCCAAAAATGACGAATTGTCACAATTGTGCCGTTCGGCGCATATACGCAATCACTAAATATCTTGGTATTTGCTTGTAATACCAAATACATGCAAATTTGGTGGAGGAAATATTATTTGATGTGACATAGATTGATATTGGTTGCCATTTAATCCTAAAAAAAAAATTTGAATTTAGTTCTGAAAAAATCCGCCAGGCGCCACCCGCTCTCGCCCTTAACATAGACTGGGTTTATTGGTCAGAATGTAAATGCAGCCAGGTTACAAGGTAAGTAAAGTTGATTGCAACAGGATCTGGTCATACAATACACAACATATCTCATAAAAACGTGATTATTTTTTCTTGACCAAACCTGTAAAATGAAACTAAAACTCAGTCGTGCTGCATCTAGATCGATAGATATGTTGTTTATTATAGTCACGTGAGAGTTCAATGATACAACATACGCGCATCAGAAATAACGGAAATGTACATACAGCTCACCCAGCTGCTTAAAAGTGCCTTTAAATTGAACACATCATTTTTATCCTTTGTAATCTCAACATAAACTGGTCCCTGTGGTAAAGACCCTGTACTAACGATGAGATGTTGATCCCACAGGCCACCAACAGCAGTACATACATCCAGGACGCCTTCCAACTCCTCCTGCCAGTCCTCCAGCAATCCGTCATTGAGGCGCACCAGCGCTCCCTGGTGTGAGAGCCATTCCTCGACTCGCTGGCCATTCGCTAGGCGGCTCTGTCTTAGACCAAGCAATTCACGTGTCCGTGTGATGAATATGAACCTGTCCATATGTACCATATAGAGGGGCGTCCCCTGACTAAGTGTGCAACGACTGGTTGTGCATACTCAAGGCCGCAATTAAAGAGGTTACGTCACTTGAAAGGTCAATTACGGCAGATTCTGCACCACGTGGACGTTTACAGGTCGCACCCAACAACGACGACCTGGTGTCGGAAAACAATTGTTAAAATTCACACGATGACGTCACAAGTCACGTGGTCACGCACGTCACCTCGTGGATGGCGTACAGGTGGATAGCAATCTCCACTCTGGGCTGCCACGTAAAGAAAGGCTGGTCTGGTGGCCATTGTAAAAGCATCATTGCTGAGTGGGTTATACTCCTGCGCGTGTCATTTGACTAGAAGCCCATGGGTGTAATACGAGGACCCCAGACAACGACAACATGCCCTGTCAAGCAATAACTCTAGTGGTTTTCAGCGGACCAGAATGCATCGATGTATAGAATGGTTTTGAGGAGGTTTATCTATTCCAAAAATGTGTCGCGGTTGTTGGCCGAGGAGTATGAAAGCTGTGAAAGCCTAAGACATAAATCTGATAACGTGTTGAGCGGCCTGGCGTGTCTGCTGTGAACCTCGCCCCGAACAATGGAACACACTGCAGCCATCTCGACACCGCTTAGAGCCGTGTGCTCCATGGGAAATGTGGCAGCCATCTCCACATGGCTTAGAGCCGTGTGCTCCATGGGAAATGTGGCAGCCATCTCCACACGGCTTAGAGCCGTGTGCTCCATGGGAAATGTGGCTCATCATTTTGATCTCCTACATCGCCATTATACTGGTAAACTAATTTGGCGAGATTGGAAAATCGATTCATCCTAACTGTAGGTATTTATGTTTTTTATTTAGAAACGTTTTGGTACATGGGCTCTGGAATGGCGAATTTGGAGAGTAATTTCGATAGAGGAAGCATTTATTTATATGTACTTAAAGAATTCGGACCTTGCTGCGTTACAAGTTCTACAACCCTGATGTACCTAATACCTGCCTATGCCACCAGTATCACATCGTGGCGTGCGAATTCTGTCTAGAGAGTTTCTGTTGTACCTCGTGACCTAAGATACGGACTCGTTTACTCTCTCTAGTGGCCCAGGGCTTCTGGTAGTGGGATTACGTGAAACTGTAATGTTATTAAAACATTATAGGGACCCAGGGCTTCAGGTAGTGGGATTACGTGAGAGTGTAATGTTATTAAAACATTATAGGGACCCAGGGCTTCTGGTAGTGGGATTACGTGAAACTGTAATGTTATTAAAACGTTATAGGGACCCAGGGCTTCTGGTAGTGGGATTACGTGAGAGTGTAATGTTATTAAAACATTATAGGGACCCAGGGCTTCTGGTAGTGGGATTACGTGAGAGTGTAATGTTATTAAAACATTATAGGGACCCAGGGCTTCTGGTAGTGGGATTACGTGAAACTGTAATGTTATTAAAACATTATAGGGACCCAGGGCTTCTGGTAGTGGGATTACGTGAAACTGTAATGTTATTAAAACATTATAGGGACCCAGGGCTTCTGGTAGTGGGATTACGTGAGAGTGTAATGTTATTAAAACATTATAGGGACCCAGGGCTTCTGGTAGTGGGATTACGTGAAACTGTAATGTTATTAAAACATTA
This sequence comes from Arenicola marina, assembly GCA_964019135.1. Lineage (NCBI taxonomy): Eukaryota > Metazoa > Annelida > Polychaeta > Arenicolidae > Arenicola > Arenicola marina. The sequence goes on along the minus strand of OZ025260.1, from coordinate 5,130,829 downwards.
TAGGGAACAAGGGCTTCAGGTAGTGGGATTACGTGAAAGTGTAATTTTTCAAGAAAAACTGTAGAAAACCAGGGGTTTTGATAGTGTGTTATATATGCAACTGCAATGTTACTATAACCCAACATGCAGACAGCGTGAAGTTATGAAACGAATCTGTGTCAGTCTGACATAATGTACAGTGTTTAGTTTTGTTGCACTAGACGGTTGTGTGTTGACCTAATATCGAACAGTACGTATAGGACTACGGACGGGTCCTGTAGATCAGTTATTGTATTACGTGCAATTCATATCACAGATTATCAATTACCGGAAAAATACTTGGGTGCGATAATGTTGGTTTTTGTGTTAGGGAACCTGGAAATATTGAACAGGACATATTGAAATATCGGTGTTGTTTGATGCGGGATATTTTGTATGGGTTTTCTTGGTGGACGGGGTTTGTTTGCTATGGTTTTCTAGGTGGGACGTGTTTAAGGTCGGAGGTTCGTTAGGGGGGTTAACATCTGGGTTGATATAAATCTTAAAGTATCCTGTATGATATACAACAATTGTGTGTACAGCAGTTCCAATGAATGTACAGAAGGTTTGTATCCGGGTTCCCATATTGGCCCACTCTAAAACCCACTATCGTGTGCTGAGAGTGCGCCATCTAGCGGCCAAGTCTGGTCCTGTTTGCTGCCAAAACAAACCACTAAATCCAACATGGCGGACAGCCGTTTCACAAAAACCACAGAAAGAGGAGTAGGTGGTGTGTTTGGTCGGGAATACGTTACCTAAAACGCGTCACTATAGTTGAAGCGGAATGAAAATTTGACCACCTACAATGCAAGTGTTGTTACAATAGTCAAGGCATGAGGCCACTCCTCACTATTACACGGGAATCGTTCCATTGTGGAGTTTTGTTCTATCATCCCGCTAGCTGCCTCTTTGTGTTCAGCGCGTTCAAGTCTATTGATAACGTTATGAGTTTTTGGGACGTATTCCTGGCATTCCTGGCAGTGACGTGAATGGAATGGTGATATGCGTATTGTTATATCAAAACCTTTTCCAGAAGTCCAGTAACAATGCTGACGTGTGGCGTTACAATTGTTGCGCCCAGCTATTATCTATTGGCGATGGTTGGACTAGGTTACCATCGGTAAGATTGTTCCTCCCGAGCATCAGGTGACTAGTGGGATATTATGAGCCGAACGAATCCAACGTCATGCAAAAAGATAAGTTTAGTTAGTAATGTCTCACCCTTCAATGCACAGGTTTCGATGTCGTAGTGACACCATAAATTGCAAATTGACACTGAAAAGTTCAGAAGTAATCAGAACCCGTATTTATAGCCTTATATTTATATTATCCAAACATTCTCAACCAAATGGATGAACGCAATATACCGTATTTCCCATAACGTAGGTATTATTAAATGTTGATTAATACTTAAACTAAACATTATAGATTTCTTGAATTAACAGCGCTAGAAAAGTGACATACAAGTACTAATTTCGAATTGCGGAATGGTGGAAGGCCTGGCATAGGTCATGTATTGGTATCTTTGTGAACCAGGCATGGCCAAATGATGGCGCCACCAAGGTGCAGTCGCTGAACGGCCGGATATTCACTCCCTTCTCACCCCTCTCACGTGTTGTAATAATATTGAAGCGAATGTGATGTTAAAGATTCCCAGGGAACTGTTGATATATAAGTGGCTGTTAATTTAATTCTGGTGGTTATGAATCTTTGGGAAGCCATTCTCCCACCTGTACACGTGTTTACATTAGCTATGCATGTAGAATACAGGGGGCATTGTATTTATACTGCCATGCAAGGAGCTTATGTAATAAAGCTGACGACGTGGACCACATCACTGTCATTGTCTGTTCTTCTTTCCGACAAATGCGATATAGGAGTCAGTAAAGAGCGACAGATATAACACCTAGGGCCGTATTCACAATCCCCTCGTAAGTTACGCACGAAAAGTGCATTTTCGACTGCCTCTGCCATAGCCTCACCAGCTAGGTCACTGTTGTGTTTATGAACACCTTGCCTCAGCTAGGTCACTCTTGTGTCTATCAACAGCTTTCCTCCGATAGGTCACTATTGTGTCTATCAACACCTTTCCTCAGCTAGGTCACTCCTGTGTCTATTAACACCTTGCCCAAACTAGGTTACTCTTCTGTTTATCAACAGCTTTCCTCCGATAGGTCACTATTGTGTCTATCAACACCTTTCCTCAGTTAGGTCACTCCTGTGTCTATTAACACCTTGCCCAAACTAGGTCACTCTTGTGTTTATCAACAGCTTTCCTCCGATAGGTCACTATTGTGTCTATCAACACCTTTCTTCAGCTAGGTCACTCTTGTGTCTATTAACATCTTTCCTCAGCTAGGTCACTCTTGTGTCTATTAACACCTTGCCCCAGCTAGGTCACTCTTGTGTCTATCAACATCTTTCCTCCGATAGGTCACTTGTGTCTATCAACACCTTTCCTCAGCTAGGTCACTCTTGTGTCTATCGACACCTTTCCACGGCTAGATCATTCTTGTGTCTAGCAACACCTTGCCGCAGCTCGGTCACTTGTGTTTATCAACACCTTGCCGCAGCTAGTTCACTCTTGTGTCTATCGACACCTTTCCACAGCGAGGTCACTTGTGTCTAGCAACACCTTGCCGCAACTAGTTCACTCTTGTGTCTAGCGACACCTTTCCACAGCCAGGTCACTTGTGTCTAGCAACACCTTGCCGCAGCTAGGTTACTCTTGTGTCTATCAACACCTAGCTTGCCGCAGCTAGGTTACTATTGTGTCTATTAACACCTTGCCTCAGATAGGTCACTCTTGAGTCTATCATGACCTTGACTCCGCTAGGTGACTGAATCTATCAACACCTTGCCTCAGCCCGGTCACTGTTGTGTCTGTCAACACCTTGCCTCAATTAGGTCACTCTTGAGTATCAAAACTATGCCTCAGCTGGATCATGCACTGTTGTGTCTGTCAGCACAATTTAGTCATGCACCTAGGCGACTCTCGGCCAGTATACTCTGTAAAGAGTATATGACACATATCAATGTGACAGGAAAGTAAATACCAATGTACCTCCGCGAGCCTGGAAGGCTATGACGAATGGAAATGTTGGGTGCGTAAGTTGCGATAGGATTGTCTACACGAGCCCAGGTGAAACCGTATCCCTCTACACCGATATGTAGACCATTCATCCGTTGTCAAGTAACCAGTAGAATTGTTCTGTTGCCAATGTAGTCCCCTAGTTGCCCCCGTTACCCCCCGTTGAGTACCGCCCTTTACCTAGGACTGCACACAAACAGTCTGGTGTAGTTGGACGGTGAAGTAGTGTCACTACACCATCTCGTTCGGATTACTGTTCGTTACTGGAGCCGCCAGTGTACGTTGAAATAATATTTCCTTTCGAGCTAGAGAGTACTTAATTGTTTCGGTACGTATACGAATTTTTACTATCTGTGCATGTCATTGATAGCGATTGTATGTTACCTTACACCTTAGCAAGTTAATTAGTATATTATCTTTCTGTGGTAATGTATTGTGTTGCACATTAAAGGCTCCACCGAAGCCTATGTTACAAAATTACATTCTCTCAGAAACACGATTGAACCGGTAAATGACTTGGGCACTAATCCTTAGCTGCTGATTACATTATAATACGTTTATGAGTTCACGTGCTCTTGTACGGACACGGGCGCCAATCAATTTACCACATGCACGGACATGGGAGCCGATCAATTGACCGCTTGCACGGACACGGGAGCCAATCAATGTACTGCCTGCACGGACACGAGAGTCAATCAATTTATCGCTTGCACGGGCGCCAATCAATTTACCACATGCACGGACATGGGAGCCAATCAATTTACCGCTTGCACGGACACGGGAACCAATCAACTTACCGCCTGCACGAACACGGGAACCAATCAACTTACCACCTGCATGGACGCGGGGCACACAGGCCAATATCAACTTACCACCTGCATGGACACGGGGGACAATCAACTTACCACCTGCACAGACACGGGGGCCAATCAATTACCACCTACACGGACATAGGAGCCAATCAATTTACTGCCTCAATTTACTGCCTGATACTGAGTCAATCAATTTATTGCTTGTACGGACACGGGAGCCAATCAACTTATTGCCTGCACGGACACGGGAGCCAATCAATTTGCCACCTGCACGGACATGGGAGCCAATCAATTTACTGCCTGCACAGACCCGGGAGCCAATCAATTTACCACCTGCACGGACACGGGAACCAATCAACTTAACACCTGCACGGACACTGGGGGCCCATCAATTTACCGCTTGCATAGACACGGGAATCAATCAACTTACCACCTGCATGGACACGGGGGACAATTAACTGACCACCTGCACGGACACGGGAGCCAATCAATCAAGATCAAAAAGTGGTTGCAGGCCACTATTGTGCATATGCCAACCGATCAGATGGTTCCATGAGAACATCATAAAGTATTTTTTTATTTTCGTACTACATTGAAAGTTTTAAATATGTGTGTCATATTGTAGATACGTTTGTATTTTATTCTTTCATTCATCACTCAAAGTCAACATTATTGCAATTTAAACGGTTGATGAAGAAACGCCGGAACGGATCCAGGCGTTGGAAAACCGAAACGGTCAACTAGCTAACGACATGCAGTCAATTACGAGTTATGTATGTACGCAGAGAAAGAAAAGGGGTCCTCAAAGATGTCCCTCAAAACTACTTAAACATACAATAGGTATAATGAGCCACTTCTGGCTACATAATTTGACTGACGTTATAGTTTGCAAACACGCACGCTTGCTCCATCCGGTCGAAACTAAATGGAGTGACGGGTTTCTGGTACCATGGTTCGACCTGAGTAGCCTTCTACATACGCGGGTTTGATAGCCCGTGGCAGGGATGTGTGCCATGTTCGATTTAATGTAGCTTAAGGAATGGCCAGTGGGGGGTGGGGGGCTAGGATGTTTGGCTGTAGGTCAAAGCAATTATTGAGAACGTGTTTCTTGTGATGGCTTGATTTGTTTCTTCATCCGCAAAATGTGTTCAGTTAATAGTGCGAGGTCAAATGTTTGATGTTTAAAGAAATAGAGGATTCCTTTTTTCGGAAAAGGGCAAAGGAATATTTTTTGCAAACAAAATTCAGAGGCAGCTTTTAGTTTTACACCCCCCCCCCCCCACCCTCCCCCACAACCTAGATACCAAATGGTCCGTCTCTTACTTTGGCCGCAACCAGGACCAGATATACGTGCTGGAATGCCACTTCTAAGCCATATATAATATGGCTTATAGTTAACACGTGAACACGTGACGTCGCTGACTGATTCCCTTTGCCCACAGCACGATGCCAGTCCACCGGGATGTCGGGCCGGTGAGCACAGAGATGCTCGTCGGGCTGGCCGTGTTCGGGGCGCTGACCGCCATGATGGGCAACTTCCTGGACAGCTGGGAGAAGACCTACTACCCGTCGGCCAAAGAGGTCGCCAGGGTGTCCGTCACAGATCCACAGGTAAGGCCGGCATTGCATGGCGGGATGGCTGGTACCGTGACAAAGCCATGGTAGAATCATTTAATTTGTCACAAGACACGTTTGTTTGTACGCCGTGGACGCTTCCCCTGACTTACACCACCCAATTCACATCCTGAATCCACCCCTGGGTTTCCCCTTCTCCATATTGGTTTTAGTTGTCAATCCGTCCACAATGTCCCGAGTAAATGTTCCACTCGTTGTGAACCAACGTCCACTCTCTGTCTATTCTATCTGTCCACCAATTTTTCACAACCAGGGGTGGTGGGTAGGGGATTTCGACTTTAACGTACAGTTCCTAACATCCCCTTAAACGCCCCCCACCCCCCTCTCTTGGATCCGCCTCTGGGTTGCATCTGCAAAGCAAATGTATATAGCCCGATATTTACAGTGTATGCTCAAGTTCCCAAGGGGGAGCGGTGCTAACCCCCCCCCCCCCCCTAGATCCGCCCCTGTCATTTAATGTCAGCGGAACATACGGGGAAAACATTAACACACGCAATCTGGAAGGAGTAAATGGCGAGACGTGACACATGCATGTGTGAAAAATCGACATTCGACATTGAGACTAAGGGCTTTATTAAGGTGTTCGTGCTACGATTTTGTCTTGCTCAGAGTTAACTTGGTTTAGGGAAGATAAACAAATAACAATTTGTTTTAATGGGAGTGCGTAGACATCTGTGGTCGAGGGCGTGTATTGTCTTCATGGTTGAGTGCGTTTTGTTGAATTCAAGCGAATGAGCAGAGAGAATCTGAGTCTCAATACAAAAGCACATGCGTTTGTATTCCCCTTTGACGTCACTTTCCTCGCTCGCAGAAGTTACATTGGTAGGTGCGATAACAAGTGAAAAAAGTATGCCCGTCTACTATTTGGGGCGTTACAGCTCGATAGTATAAGCGTGGAAACACAGAAGAATCATATGAGCTAAAGTTGTTTTGGCGTGGCACGAAAACTTTAAATTACACGCTGTGACTCCCCACTTGTACCTCGAGCGATTGACGTCACTATGCCAGGATCCAGAATATCTGGATAGGAGGGGGGGAGGGGCGGTCTCAGGGTTGGATCCATATATGCTGGATAAGGGGGGGGGGCGGTTTCGGTTTTCATGTTAAATTGTATAAATTTCGGCCCTAAAAGGGGGGTCCGGGGCCGGGTGCCCCCCCCCCCCCCCCTTGGACCCGCCCCTGCTATGTTTACACTCTCGTTTATATAGACACAATTATGTTACCATGCCTGATGCATTACTTCAGTCCACAGGCAAAATGCCTGTAAAATCTCACCCCCCCCCTCTGCCATCCCCCTCCCAACCCCCTTCCGCCTAGAACCGCGCTTGGTAGTAGAACAATTTGTTTGTGAACAAATCTAGTTATGTGACCTATGTTTCCCTGAAAATGATATTCCCAGGTGATATCTTAGCGTCACGAATTATAACGTGCAGGCGTGTTCCACAGTTTCTCCGCCAGATGGTCCGGTCAAGGTTATGTCGTCCGTCAGGTGGCGGCTCTCTGAAGCTGGTTCCTAGGTTGAGGGATTACAGACCTTGGTTCTCGCCGCAGCATCAATAAAACTGTCACGTTGGAAGAGGGACAGCAATGGCGTACACGTGTCGGGGGAAAACCTTTTTTTGCTTTTGGGCATTTTTAGATATTTATATGTTGTCGTGGCGGTGTGGTGTGGGGGTGGCAAAATTACATAATACTCGCGTATTATGTCCATATATTATTGATGGACGGATGAGGTCAAAGGTTAAAAGCCTATCGGTGCGGTGTCTGGTGAGCAAGGTCGTTCATAGCAGTAAGGGTCATTATAACCTCCCTAAATATTGCTATAGGGTATGTGGTTGCATCAATCATCTGTCGTCTGTTACATCTTAGCCCCCCCCCCCCCCACGGCCACACATCCTACCCCGTCGACATGGTCCTTAATACATCATAATGTAATCTGAATAAATAGGGATTGATCATGACAATATGTAACAAGCCAAGAATTAAGATTAAAATGATGACAGTAAGCATGGTAACCGTGCCTTGCTGTGACCATGTATGTCGATTACATGACATAAGCTAACATAAGCTATGGTAAGAGTCCGTCGGCAAGACGACCCCCCCACCCCGCCCCGCCATTCTTTGTTACAATTTAACCAATCCCCTCAGAATGTTCTCAGATACTTGAACGCGCCGCCCATGAGCTGGAAACGCGATAGCGCGTCTGATCATTATAACAGCAGAAACGTCCCTTTTTAATAATCGGTTTTGTTGAGAGCTCATTTTCCCTATCTGACGTTTTTGTGAAATTCAAAACCAAGAGGGATCACCATGCTCGCGCCAATCCGTTGAAAAGAGGCAACTCGAGTTGAATGTATCATATGTAACTTTGTGAAGCTGTCTTACATCAGACCAGTATTCTAAAGCACATATAAATCTGAAATACCCTGAAATATACTAACACAGAGCGCAGTGTCCACCATCTTGGTTGGCATGTATAACTCCCCTTCAGTCTCCAATTATGAAAGTCCAGTCTGGCGGAGTATGAAGAAGAGTCTAATAGTAATATAAATTACTATAATAGTAAATATAACAGTCACTGTTATAATGTAGGGTATATGTGAACAATTGGCCCAAGATCTTCTTTCGGTAATGAAACAATGTATACATGTACTTATATAAATATAATGGAGGTGGATGGTTCCTGCAGGCTTATATCGATAAATATATAATCGCGTCACATCGTTTTAATGCAAACGGGCGTTGAGTAAATGTAAAAATTATGCAGCTCTAGTACTAATTCGACCTAGACATGTGGTCCGACAAGTGGTTACATTAAATACAAAAAGCTATGATATCGTGATGGTGTGTTGCCTACTCCAGTGGTACATGATATCGACTGACGAGCTGGACATCGACTTGCGGTCCCGTTTTATCGCTCTCCAAGAAGACGAAGGCACGCGAGAGTTCCTGAGAAACGCCACTTTGACCTCCAAGAGATTCATCCGGGAACTGATCCACAGTGGCCTCAGCGTGGCGCTCCGTCCCTTCGTTACGCCGCGGTCCATTCAGGGGTAAGATGGCGTCCCTTCCTCACGCCGCGGTCCACTCAGGGTTAAGATGGCGTCCCTTCCTCACGCCGCGGTCCACTCAGGGGTAAGATGGCGTCCCTTCCTTACACCGCGGTCCACTCAGGGGTAAGATGGCGTCCCTTGTGCACGCCGCCGTTCACTCAGGGGTAAGATGGCGTCCCTTCCGCACGCCGCCGTCCACTCATGGGTAAGATGGCGTCCCTTCCTCACGCCGCGGTCCACTCAGGGTAAGATGGCGTCCCTTCCTCACGCCGCGGTCCACTCAGGGTAAGATGGCGTCCCTTCCTTACGCCGCGGTCCACTCAGGGGTAAGATGGCGTCCCTTCTTCACGCTGCGGTCCACTCAGGGGCAAGATGGCGTCCCTTCCGCACGCCGCGGTTCACTCAGGGGTAAGACGGCGGCCATGTTGCCTTCTTCAGGTTACACACCATCTTGTCGCATCGCCACGGTAAATGACGTAAAAAAACCTAATTCTGGACCCTCAACTCTCTCATGAATGTTAACGGTCACACCAGACACAGATGGGGTTTTAACGGTGACACCAGACACAGATGGGGTTATAACGGTCACACCAGACACAGATGGGGTTTTAACGGTCACACCAGACACAGATGGGGTTTTAACGGTCACACCAGACACAGATGGGGTTTTAACGGTCACACCAGACACAGATGGGGTTTTAACGGTCACACCAGACACGGATGGGGGTTTAACGGTTACACCAGACACAGATGGGGTTTTAACGGTCACACCAGACACAGATGGGGTTATAACGGTCACACCAGACACAGATGGGGTTTTAACGGTCACACCAGACACAGATGGGGTTTTAACGGTCACACCAGACACCGATGGGGTTATAACGGTCACACCAGACACATATGGGGTTTTAACGGTCACACCAGACACAGATGGGGTTATAACGGTCACACCAGACACATATGGGGTTTTAACGGTCACACCAGACACAGATGGGGTTTTAACGGTCACACCAGACACAGATGGGGTTTTAACGGTCACACCAGACACAGATGGGGTTTTAACGTTTACACACCACACAGATGGGGTTTTAACGGTTACACACCACACAGATGGGGTTATAACGGTTACACACCAGACACAGATGGGGTTTTAACGGTCACACCAGACACAGATGGGGTTTTAACGGTTACACCAGACACAGATGGGGTTTTAACGGTCACACCAGACACCGATGGGGTTTTAACGGTCACACCAGACACAGATGGGGTTTTAACGGTCACACCAGACACCGATGGGGTTTTAACGGTTACACACCACACAGATGGGGTTATAACGGTTACACACCAGACACAGATGGGGTTTTAACGGTCACACCAGACACAGATGGGGGTTTAACGGTTACACACCACACAGATGGGGTTATAACGGTTACACACCAGACACAGATGGGGTTTTAACGGTCACACCAGACACAGATGGGGTTTTAACGGTTACACCAGACACAGATGGGGTTTTAACGGTCACACCAGACACAGATGGGGTTTTAACGGTCACACCAGACACAGATGGGGTTTTAACGGTCACACCAGACACCGATGGGGTTTTAACGGTTACACACCACACATATGGGGTTATAACGGTTACACACCAGACACAGATGGGGTTTTAACGGTCACACCAGACACAGATGGGGTTTTAACGGTCACACCAGACACAGATGGGGTTTTAACGGTCACACCAGACACCGATGGGGTTTTAACGGTTACACACCAGACACAGATGGGGTTATAACGGTCACACCAGACACAGATGGGGTTTTAACGGTCACACCAGACACAGATGGGGTTTTAACGGTCACACCAGACACAGATGGGGTTATAACGGTCACACCAGACACAGATGGGGTTATAACGGTTACACCAGACACAGATGGGGTTATAACGGTCACACCGGACACAGATGGGGTTTTAACGGTCACACCAGACACAGATGGGGTTTTAACGGTCACACCAGACACAGATGGGGTTTTAACGGTCACACCAGACACAGATGGGGTTATAACGGTCACACCAGACACAGATGGGGTTATAACGGTTACACCAGACACAGATGGGGTTATAACGGTCACACCGGACACAGATGGGGTTTTAACGGTCACACCAGACACAGATGGGGTTTTAACGGTCACACCAGACACAGATGGGGTTTTAACGGTCACACCAGACACAGATGGGGTTATAACGGTCACACCAGACACAGATGGGGTTATAACGGTCACACCGGACACAGATGGGGTTTTAACGGTCACACCAGACACATATGGGGTTTTAACGGTCACACCAGACACAGATGGGGTTTTAACGGTTACACACCACACAGATGGGGTTTTAACGGCTACACACCACACAGATGGGGTTATAACGGTTACACACCACACAGATGGGGTTATAACGGTTACACACCAGACACAGATGGGGTTATAACGGTCACACCAGACACAGATGGGGTTATAACGGTCACATCAGACACAGATGGGGTTATAACGGTCACATCAGACACAGATGGGGTTATAACGGTCACACCAGACACAGATGGGGTTTTAACGGTTACACACCACACAGATGGGGTTTTAACGGTCACACCAGACACAGATGGGGTTTTAACGGTCACACCAGACACAGATGGGGTTTTAACGGTCACACCAGACACAGATGGGGTTTTAACGGTTACACACCACACAGATGGGGTTTTAACGGTTACACACCAGACACAGATGGGGTTTTAACGGTCACACCAGACACAGATGGGGTTTTAACGGTTACACACCACACAGATGGGGTTTTAACGGTTACACACCACACCGATTGGGCTCGAACCCGCACGTTCAGTCCAGTTAGTCACCTGTACATATACCTCTGGACATCGACCAGCGATTCAAGTTGTATGATCAAAGTTACATTATATACCGCGTTGTCATAATGTAATACCAAGAACGTAAGCAAGTCAGCAATTCATACGATATGGCATATGTTCATATGGCATATGTTCATATGGCATATGTTCATATGGCATATGTTCATATGGCATATGTTCATATGGCATATGTTCAGATGGCATATGTTCATATGGCATATGTTCATATGGCATATGTCCATATGGCATATGCTCAGATGGCATAGGTTCAGATGGCATATGTTCAGATGGCATATGTTCAGATGCCATATGTTTAGATGGCATATGTTCAGATGGCATATGTTCATATGGCATACGTTCAGATGGCATATGTTCATATGGCATATGCTCAGATGGCATATGTTCAGATGGCATGTGCTCAGATGGCATATGTTCAGATGGCATATGTTCATATGGCATATGTTCATATGGCATATGTTCATATGGCATATGCTCAGATGGCATATGTTCAGATGGCATATGTTTAGATGGCATATGTTCATATGGCACATGTTTAGATGCCATATGTTCATATGGCATATGTTCATATGGCATATGTTCATATGGCATATGTTCCGATGTTCTTGCTGCATGTTCCAGGGCTGGCATTCATAAACCAAACTTGGCGTCACACAAATCTTGACACTAATTAATAGAACATTTGGATACGTTTTTTTCGGCAAAGCACAGACACATATATTATATATAGTACACACCGAAACATCTGTAGGATGAGCATGGTGCCAAACTTATTGCCAGAAATTACAACAACAAGATCCTACACAACTGGTGTCACTTTTATGAAAACGGCATAAAAATGATTCTTGGTACCAATGGCGCCATTTCCATCCGGTTCCGGTGATGCATAGCGGCCACCCAAATGATACCATTTCCATCATCATTCACATAAACTAAGTCGCTTAAAGCCCGATACGCTTGCTGAGTGGTGCTTCATTTCTAATGTACATATAGTCAAGTGGCCACGTATTAGCGTACTTAATATGCTTTCAACAGGCGTTAACGCACACGTAAGCACCAATATTAATCTTCATGACAAAAGCGACCAAAGTTTTCCATTAGGTTTACGATACGCTTTGTCATTCAGTGTCTTACTAATCCATGTTTATTAGTTCCTTTAATAGTGGGGTCGTGAGTTTTCATGGAGGTATTATGATATTTTTGCCATGAAACACCTACCCACGCATGCATATCATTGCATTATGTCCACAGATTACTGCGCAGAAATAGACGATTCGTGTTCTCTGAGGAACAATTCGGTAGATTATTGGCAGCAGATGTTCTGAGAGACATCAACAGAGGCAGCCTCCTGGACATCGGTAGGTTGGCATGTATGTGCTTTGTGCAGTATAAAGATACATATATATACGGATGTGGGGTTTGAAAGGGGTGAGGGCTATTCCTGTGGAGTAGAAGTTATGAGGAGGAAGGGTGCCATGTTCTAAAATTGGAGCTCTAATTTGCACTAGTCACGCTGACGTTGGTCGCTTTTCGTTTTTCTACATTACATACATGAATATACATCAAATATCGTGATAATCTGTTAATTGTATATTAAATATGCGGTTGCAGTGATACAGTTGTTCTCTTGCTGGTAATATTGCAGCCAGGGATAAAGGGTAGCTGAACCCCGACAATCAAAATAACTGCCAGATCATCTGTTTCATTACGAAAATTAATTTTGATCATTATAACTTTTGAATGGTATCTAACCTTGTATATTAATACATATAACTTATAATGTGACAAATATTTCAACATTATTTTATTTAGTGCTATATATAATATACTATATATTATTATTGTTTAAATATTAATCCAGGTATAAAGTTTCAACATTAATCACAGTTATATACAAACTAGTGATGAGTAAATAAAATGAGACTAAATTGTTAGTCACAAATCCGCTTATTCACTCCCCTCGTGAACAAACACAAATTCCGCAATTACTAATCTTGGAGAAATACAAGTTTCCAAGGAGGGTCGGTTTATGTTACTGCCGATCTTATGACGAATGTGGTTCAACTAATATGTCTTACCATCGTTAGTTTTGTTTGCGTTGGTGTTTTCCCGGGATCATTTTACCTTAATCACGGATAGTCTTTCCACTAGTGCCAGCACGCGCGACGGTGTTATTCCATCCCAAGAAAGTAACATGATGTGAAACGTATAATGTATTAGACGAAATTGCCAGTAGCTGGTGCGTGTTCGTGTCTATCAGATGGTCCTGTTGGCCGGGTGACTGAGCCTCTCACCCCCTACTCCCCACTCCTCCACCCCAGCAACCGCCCTTGTGGAGTTAAGGACCAGAACCTGATGGACGACTGAGGGGCAGTCATGCCCGAGCGTCTTTGCAGATACCATGTTGCCTTTCCTAGAACAAACAAAAAACATAGTCAGGCTGTCAGAGGATGTCGCAAATTTATCTACATACGTCTTACATATAAACCTGGACATATATCTCGTGTTACTAGTGTATTGAGTATCATATCGCTGCCTTCCAAAGTTACATACATAGATTTAGGAATATATGTACCGCAAACTTCCGAACACTATAATATATTTTAATGTAAGACATATTTCACGTCCCCCCCCCACCCTCCCCCACTCCCCGCAGGATTAAACATGCCTCTCTGAATCATATCCCAGTAACCGATACTTTTGTAAGAACATGACACGTGTTTTCTGACAACTTGTCATATATCGATGTCCAATATATATCATTCTTACAAGTACGTATCACTATCACTAACAGACGGATCCAGGTTTTAAAAAAAACAAGTTCCACTTTAATGGTGATTTGGTGGGATGATAGTGCCTCCGGATACTACCTGGCAGGGTGTGGAATGAGACCTTTCTCGGGCTTCACCATCCTTGAGGTGGGGAGGGGGTAATTTTTGGCGATCTCAGGAATTCTTGGAGATTCGTTATTAGCTGTTGGAAATTTTTGGGGATCGTTATCCGTACAATTCCTGGTTGAATGCGAAGACCCTTTCCATATTTAGCGCGATGCCTTATATCAGTCCGTAAATTTCTCAATATTCGCCGCTAGTCTGGAGCAGTCCTCATATTGGAAATTCGATATTACTCTCCCTAATTCTTGGGGATTCGCGATTCAGATGGGGTGCCCCCCCCCCCCTCCTCCTTTTTGTGAACACCAGACACTGTTAACCTTTTAGTGTGTTCATCGTTTAGAAGCTGCAGATGGAACAACTACCGTATCAATGGCGCCTTACTTCACTGACATCCGAGTCACGGATTCCTCGGCTACCATGAGAATCAGTCTGTGGTATTTCAGGTAAGGACAATAAACAGTAGATATCATCTGGATAACGCACCCACCGTCGCGTTCTTGGACCTCGAAACTCTTCTCTAAACGTACCATTAACAATTCAGCATCTTTGTTAAAAAATTTGATGGTGCTGCCTATGTATTGATGCCATAAATATGACGTAAGTTACCATGTCGGGTTACCATCTGGTTATCTAATAGTTCTTTTATTTCAAAATATAGAATGTAAAGTAATCGTAAAAATAATACATTTCCTGGTAACATCGGATTCGTGAGAAAAAAGGTTACATATCTAGCCCCCACAAATAAATTTCAGATACAGTCAGAGAAAAAGAAATAGAGCGAAATAATGGAAATGGTAATCTGTATATGATACTGGAAACTCCGCCATTGTCGTTAATTGGCGGGGGTTCAGTGTCGACTTTTCGGTGTCGAATGTCGATTTTTTACAAGATGCCCTGTCGCTTTTTGGCTAAGTTTAGTGTCGTGTTTTTTTTTTTTATCTGTGTCGATGTCGCTATTTCAGAACCTCAGTGTCGGAATTTGGGAGTCAATGTCGCATATCGATTTTTCAAATATGCCTGTGTGTCGTGTCGCCATTTACCTATTCCAGACAATTTTTGGTGAGAATGATCACCTGTTGTTTTCCTTTCAAAAACCTGGACAGTGACGAGCTTTTGGGCAAATAGAAAGAAACAGTGTGACTGGACATTTGCTGCAGCATTTGACACGTGGCACCAGCAGCGGCCAAACACAATAACAGTAATATACACCAAAATATAACATGTATTAATCTGCTTCATGTGAAGATTGATCATTGTGAGCGTGATTAGCGCGGAAGGCTAAGCCTGGCTAATACAGCCCGTCAAGCTGCCTCGAAATGACATCCGTAACGCATGGGATCCCAAGCTCCAAGCACTTGCAGGCCGAGCGTGGGAGTGACGAGTGGACAATTTTACGAATCAGTTTCAATTATTAACAGCATTAATTTTCTGCCCCGTCAGCCATGCCTCCCCCGACCATTGGTCTTCGGAGGAGACGAGATACGACGTCATATCCTGCTTGGACGCTGGTGACGCCGACTCTCGACCCTCCAAGCTGCTGGAGGACATGAAGAGGATCCTCAAGCCGGGCGGCCACGTGGTTCTGGGGGTTAGTCTCCCAGACGGAGAGCAAACAGGTCTGGTAAACATTCACCTGGCCATGCAGAGGTACCCCGAAAACTAGGCCCTGTGCTGTAGGTGCTGGATTTGTTGCTGTATACGCAATATAGGGTCTGTCTAGCTAGCCCCAGTTCTATGGGTGCAGCTAGGAAGTACAAAAATGACAAGTAACACCAGATTGAGCAATGAGAAATAAAAAAAATACGCAATGAAACATAAATCATTCATTGATACTTTCGCAAGCGGTGACTTTCTTTCTAGGATCGAACCAAGAGCCAGTCTTTCGGCTAAATCCGTAAGATTTAAATATGCTATTATTAAATCAAAATATTCTGGTTATCAGTTTGCTAATAATTTGTGTTGCATGTGAACTTTCATTTCTCTTTCAGATAAAAGACCCTCATTCGTCCAAAAGAGTACTACGTTTGAAGAGCAGTTGTCCAGTTTAGTATCCGATTGGCCGGGATCAATGGGCTACGACTTGGTTGGCTTCTCCAAGGTTCCGTGCATCAGAGAAGGTGATCTCCATACGCCATTCTATCATGAACCTTGCGCCATTCTCATCCTGCGCCTTCGATAAGACCTGCTAAAGACATGGCAGACTCTCGAAAATGTTGGCCCACACAGAAGTGATATGTTAAGACGGCAAGACTTGCAGGTCGCCTATATATACGCTTAGTTTAAAACATGTCATATCACTGCTATACACTGGTTGCCGCGCATCAGGTTACTTCAAGTAAAAATCGATAAACCTTCACTGGATTTGTCTTATCTTGTTTCACCTTAATATACTAGTTTTTTTATAGGGTGTTGGTGTTGTGAGAAGATGCTTGGCACTGGGGAAGATTTTTCCCTTTCTTGGTGGGAACGGGGGCCACAATTAATAGTAATCAATTGTAGCTAATCAAGGGCTAATCAGCGGTGATTTATCTGAGAAGGCTCATTCCCCGGGGCAGATACTTGGTCATGCTGATGCAGTTATGCAATGTCAGTGAACCCTTTGTAGCTGATCAGTGGTGTTTGATTCGATGGAGCTAATCCATGATTAATAAAGTTAGTTCTTTATGGCTAATTGGTCTGGAGAACCAATCCCTAATGGCTTTTCACTAATGGCCGCATGGTAATCTGTAGGGCGAATGCTGTAAGAGCAGATGTACATGCTATCCGATTAATCTCGTTAACATCCCGTTTTACTGCGGCGGACAGCTGGCCCCTGAAGAGAAAGTGGCTCGCGGGAATCATCTCCTTGTAATGTGTGCTCGAGAGACCCGGAGCGGAGTGACGGTGGTGGTGGGGGCTGGAGGTGCTGGTGGCGGCGGCGCTAGCGGGTGGTGGTGGTGATGGTCGTGTGATGGTGGTGGTGGTGGTAGCGGCGGCGGGAGTGGGTTGTGGTGTGTGGATGGCAAAGGCGATGGTGGTGAAGGTTGTGGTGATGGCGGTGGTGATGGTGATGGTGATGGTGATGGTGATGGTGATGGTGGTAGTGACGGTCGTGGTGGGGGTGGCGCCTGGTCCCCAGGCTCAGGTGTCGATGCCACTTGAGGCCGCGTGTCGTTGGGACTCCCATCATGCCACTGTTTTATAACTCCCCCCTTCCTCCGCAGCTACCCCCTTGGTAGATCGAGGCTATCGTGTTTTAAGTATTCATCATTCTATAGGGGTGATCCAGCTAGATATGATAACTTGTGCGAAGGAGCTTTGCCCGAATTGGACTTGATGTTGCAATAACCCCTTCGCGGCCTCGGAATTACGGTTTCATTGGCTGACCTGAGAGTGTGACCGGAAATGGAATAAGACCAGAAAACGAGAGGGGCACAATGGATTGGATTTTATGCAGTCATTTTTATCTCCAGACTCGAAGATGTTTGTGAAGTAAGGCGATTGTGGTCTAAGGGTTACCATGGCAGCCGTTTTATGGACGCCATCGCTTCAGCAAGAACACAGTCTAATTGACAGTGGTTGTAGTGCGCCACGCCCCTGGGGTATAATTCCACACTCGATAGGGTACAAGTACAAACACGTAAATATGCGTTCATAACCTATAGCAGCTGAGCTCTAAATGGAAGTGTCGAAAGACCGTATGCTAATACTAATATAGGAAGCATACGGCTGACTGGGCTGGTTATCTCATGCATGTGAACCAATCCTATGACCTGTGACTTCCATCCATGAGTGTCCATCAGTCCTACGACAACCAATCCTTTGACAACCAGTCATATGACAACCAATCCTTTGACAACCAGTCATATGACAACCAATCCATTGACAACCAATCCTTTGACAAACAGTCTTATGAAAACTAGTCATACGACAACTAGTTATATGACAACTAGTCATATGACAACCAGTCATATGACAACCAATCCTTTGACAACCAGTCATATGACAACCAATCCTTTGACAACCAGTCTTATCACAACCAATCCTTTGACAAACAGTCTTATGTACTTCAACCTTTTTTATTTAAACCAGTTTTATTTCAACCCTTTGTATTTCAACCTTTTGTATTTAAACCAGTTTTATTTCAATCCTTTGTATTTCGAGGGTTTGTATGTCAACCATTTGTATTTCAAAACTTGGTATTTCAACCAGTTGTATTTCAACCATTTGTATTTCAACCATTTGTATTTCAACCATTTGTATTTAAACCATTTGTATTTCAACCATTTGTATTTAAACCATTTGTATTTCAACCATTTGTATTTAAACCATTTGTATCTCAACCCTTGGTATGTCAACCATTGGTATTTCAACCATTGGTATTTCAACCATTGGTATTTCAACCATTTGTATCTCAACCATTTGTATTTCCAGGATTTGTATCACAACTAAGTTACTCGTATTGACACACTGTGTTTATAAACCAGCTATGGGCAGCCATCAACGTCAAAATTAGTTTTTCAACCATTAATTCTAAGACGCTTGAAATAAACTTTATATAAAAAAACGTGTTTTCCCCCCAATTAGTGAACAGTTAGTTCATAATCTAATTGTCAGCCATGGCCAGTGACTGGGACATGTAGGACGACGCGGCGTCCGGTCTGGTCGGTGGGGGAGGAGGGGGGGGGGGTTAGAGTGGGGCTCGTGAAAATGTGCCTTCCGCCGTGCTCTATAAATGTATTGATGAAATAACCCTGCCCCTGCAAACAAGGCTAAATACCTAAGAGTAAACACCAGTGGTATGCTTAGATTGACGCGGTTTTGTGTGTGTATTTTTATTATTTTATAACAGCCTAAGGGTCAGTGCATGGTTAATTATTGACTAATCATTTGAGCTGTATAAGCATATGTAGTGATTCATATAAGTTCCTATATTTATGGAGAACCAATACCGCAGCCAGGATGAACGACAAATTGGCTCCTCCTTCCTCCAAACCTAAAACATGGAAGCGTTCCCGCTATTTGTTAACGATTATTGTCAGATCCTCTCTCTATCGTCGAGTAAGTCTTTTGGTTGCAAGTAGAGCCGTTAGATGGCGACATCGCATGATAAGCGTATGACCCGTCTCATCGACTAGCCTACTTTCTAACAAGCGATACCGTTGCGGAGGAACCTGCAGCGGTATCTTATATTAACATCAGAAGTGTCACATTGGACTTTATAACGGAACTTGTTGTCTGGCTCCGGCAGACAACCTCACCGATTGTATAGATCATACTATCAGAGCCACACAGACGTTGTTTACCACGAAGTTCCGGAGCCATGAAATAGTTCAAATTCGAAAGTTTTATTACCCATATAAACAATGAAGTAGAAGTCATGAAAACAGGCACGTTTCTATATTTTATTTACAATAATGCGATTTTTGCTCCGACGAGAATTTCATAGTCTGCGGGGGGCCTCCCTGGAGTATCGTGGGCACAACAGCGGCTTAAAACACCAAGTGATTTAATGTCACAATCGGCTCAAAATAGAATAAACTTGACGAGAAGCGAATTCAAAGATACGCTTTGAATGTGCCTATCTGAAGCGTTGCCGTTTCCAATTTCAATCCGGAAAGCAGACGCAATTTCTTTCCATCGATCATATGCAGACCTTGAATTCATAAATATGTACATGGTCTAGATAAATCTGGTCTATAATTATACATATAATTTTTAATAATTCAGGAAAACATGTTATCCGGCCCTAATTATCTGTTGTGGATTTTCATTTATTGCAACATAATATGAAGTAAAATGTTATTAGATTTCTGTTTATGTGAATGCCTCTGTGAGGTAACACGCCATGAAACATCCAGCCACCATCAACTAGACCAGATATGTGGTCTACTAGAGCTAAGTGCTATTCTAACGTTACTCTAGTCCCTTCATCACCGTAGAAATAATGGTAGAAGTACCTGGACGTTGAGGATACTGTCGTCCGATGTCCTTCATTTGCCTTTACCAGATTACAAGGTCGCAGACTGGTATGTTTTATGTGATATTATACATACGAGGGTCAAGTTCCGAGAACAACAAGGACGTACAACAATGCGCCGGGGAGGAAAGGTTTACCTCCCCGGCTGGGTGGATTGTGGGTGATGGAAGGGTGGTAGTTCAGGACGGGCCGGGTGGGTGGGTGGTGGATTGTGGGTGGTGTAAGGGTGGTAGTTCAGGACGGGCCGGGTGGGTGGGTGGTGGATTGTGGGTGGTGTAAGGGTGGTAGTTCAGGACGGGCCGGGTGGGTGGGTGGTGGATTGTGAGTGGTGGATTGTGGGTGGTGTAAGGGTGGTAGTTCAGGACGGGCTGGGTGGGTGGGTGGTTGGGTGGGTGATGTAAGAGAGGAAGTTCAGGTGGGTGGTTGGGTGAGGGATGTAAGCGTGGTAGTCCAGGAGGGGCGGGGTGGGTGGGTGGGTGGTCTAATGGTGGTAGTTCAGGACTGGCGGGTGGGTGGGTGGATGTTGAAATGGTGACAATACGAAGGAAAGACGGGGAAATGCAACTTCCCAGAAGGCGTCAGGAGCAACAGGTTTTGTTTCCCTTCAGCCACTGACCCATCAAACAGTTGTCAATATTCAACGAACAAGAGAGACGGCGTCAAAGTCTTGCATAAAGTGTTCAATATGTACCTATTTTGCTAAAGGGGTGGGGGGGGGGCGGTCTCTAGTAATGACCTAGCTTTTGTTTTTCATATGTTAAATGGTATAAATTTCGGCCCTAAAAGAGGGGGCCAGGGCCGGGGCCGGGGCCGGGGCGCCCCCTCCCCCTGGATCTGCCCCTGAACGTGTGTGCCACCAGGATCCGATCCTGACTCGCCCAAGGTGGCCTCGCTGGGCTGATGCTGGATTTTCATAAGGAACCACTGGTAAATGGAGGGGTGTCCAGTCATGGGGGTCCGGAAGCCGCCCCCTCCCTCACCCCATCACCTCCTTTACTAGCTCGAAGGCCCTGTTTTAGCGCATATGTCCCTTCCTCTGGTTCCCCTCCCCCTCCCCCTCCACCTGACCAAATAGCCGCGGTTGGTCAGTAAGACCTTAGCAAGAGGAATTCGCATAGGCAGTTTGCCTGTTTTCCAATTGCCAATGAAAAATATGTTTGAAGCAATATACGTACATGCGCCATCTTAGATTTTTCACATTTTAGAATCAAGACAAAAATGATCTCAAATTATGATGCATATAATGTTTTATATTTCTGAGAGTCAACACAACAATTTCAACATAAAACTGCGAGGTTTATTTATATCGCGCGCGGACGTGACAGTGAGCCGCGGTCGACATCACATACAATATACCGAACAGCGAACAGGCGCGCAGGGATATAAAGCCGGCCACCAACTTCTGCTCCAAGGACCAAATTGCTTCACTCCGGAAAGCCCACAGTCTTTCCGGATTTAAACTCAAGGCAAAATATAGTTTTTTGACATGGGGAAGAGGTTAGTAATACAAAAAAATTACCAAATATATTGCTTTAAACTAGAAGTAAATAACTGCGGGCCGTCTGGGCCATGGTGGGACCTCGCTGCGTGTCTGGTCAGCCACCCCTAGACACACAGGGATGATGGAGATGAACCATCGTCTGGCCTATGTCTCTCATGCTACATGTCATCCCAACAGATCCGGTACATTATCCATGTCTGGGTTATCCATGCCCACCTCGTACCGTATTGTGCTTTGTTTCGTCTGAGGCGATATCAGCGGAAATCCAACTCTGAATATTAGTTCCACTACACCATTCGGTACATTTACTCGTGTCTAAGCCGTCAGATGACGGCGAAAATCACGTTCCATCTTGCCTGTCATACTGAATTTCTACCAGGGATGACCACCAGCCACACATGGTCAAGCGGTGGTCTGTGCATGGAGATGTGGCACAGCTTAAATCTTGACACATGAATATAACGCCTAACGTTGTATTTATCATCGCATAACGATGAAAAGATTTACATTATCATGCATCAAAACATTAAAATGAATCATTGGCAAACCATTTAAATACCTTCCGAAAATAATGTTGTCTTACACAGTGAGAGGGGTAACACCCACATAATGCTTTCCCCAACGAAGAGTTGTCCTTTACAGGGTGAGCCACAATATTAGGTAGAATATATCACGAACTTATGGCACTGCTCTTCAAAGCTTGTGTAATATGCACGTCTCGCCAAAGAGTGACCATTACCTAAATCGATAAGCAAGGACCGAGGTATAGCACGAAAGATCCGGCGTTCTAATTAATATTTGGTCTTGCATACGAGCCATGACCTTGAC
The DNA here is from genome assembly GCA_964019135.1 of Arenicola marina. Classification (NCBI taxonomy): domain Eukaryota; kingdom Metazoa; phylum Annelida; class Polychaeta; family Arenicolidae; genus Arenicola; species Arenicola marina. The sequence continues at coordinate 5,108,106 of OZ025260.1, read as the reverse complement.
CCGTGACCCTTGAAAGAGGTTCCCTGCCGACGCGCGTCGTCCCTCTATCTATCTCTGCGGCACCACCGGCTCTGGCAGCCACCATGCGGAATCTCTCGGCGCGACATGCCCAGACCTGCAGTCACGCCACCTTGACTTGCATAGATAATGGCGTGAAGATGCCGGGGCACGGGTGCCTGGCTCGGCAGGTGGATGGGTACCTAGCGACTCCCGCATAACAGCAAGCACAGCCGGGGGATATCGTGGCAGCCACTCCTCTCTCATTGGACAGAAAGTTAGGCTCACGACCAGGGGGCGATCGCGTTATATAGAGGGCGCCACTTTACATAGCGGGCCATTTGGAGCAGACGACAATTGGAAAGCAGGCAACTGAAAACAGACCATAACTGGAAAGCAAACGATAAGTGGAAAGTAGACGACATTGGACACCAAACCATAACTGGAAAGCAGACGAAATTTGAAAGCAGACGGCATCTAAAAGCAGACGACCTCTCAAGGAAGACGACATCTAAAAGCAGACGACATCGATTGAAGGAGCACCAGCATTAGTCAGGAACGCGAGCTCATGTGTTCGCTCTGCGGAAAGCCGTGAATGGTGACACAAAATAATCAGGAATTACACCAACAAAATCGTCCTTTGTTTGGACGAGTTTGCAGCAATTTTCAATCCACGCAGCAAAGGGGCGCACTACAACAAAGGTAACTTTATATTATGATGTTGGTGACACAGTGATACAAGTCAACTCTGGCAATTTTAATAGAACAAATGATTCAAACAATTCGGGTGCGAAAATCAAGGTTAATTGGGGTCTGGTGTGCACTCGGGAGTCTACAATTTGAGAGGAAGAAATAGAAGTACACTGGCTGCAAGGTGTGAGGGGTGTCGGGGTGTAGGCGCATGTACTTTGCGATCGACGGCCAAGACGACTCGGGACGGGGGTCTAAAACTGCCTGGGTAGGAAGTGACATATATATACGTTATGTATTTCCCCTCATATCTTTGTATTGCGACGGGGCAACCTGACTCTAAATCGCCCCGCGGCCGACCTAGTGTGCCTTTCATCGCATCGTTTTCATATGAACACGCCTTGTTTAATATCCTTTACAAGAACACTATGATGCCCTGTTATGGGCCATTCAGTATATCCGCGCCTTATCTGCATAATAAACGGCTTCACCTTGACATTAGAGGACAAAGCGTGGCCCCAATGTCATTGTGTGTGACGCTCCCACAACAGCTCCCCAACCACAGCCCTTTGACGACTCTGGGAATGAGTAATATCCTTATCCATGTATTGTATCTTGCACACGTTTCAAACCAAACGTCGACTTTGCTAACATCTGGGGAGTTTTCAAAGGAATTTCGTTGAAGGAATGGTTGTTGGTTATTATACTGGTCTAGCGTTTTCGAAATGTAGATTGTGTGAACCGTTGTAATGAATACGGGATTTAAGAGAGCGTTTGGCTTATGCTATAGTCCCTCTGCCCCAGGTCAAATTTAACCATCATGATTATCCGAAAATTAAAAATGGATTTCGTGGAAGATATATTCGAAGTTTGGCATCAAAAACACCACTGTTTAACATTCACTGTACTATTGGTACCGTGCCGGACAAATTCATCGAATTTGACTAATTTGAAGCCTCGTTACTTTCGAGTTCTGTCGAAGTCAAAGCGCGTTCACCGCGTAGTATTTGGAAAAAAAATGCGCTTAACTCTTCCAGTGTGATCGTACGACAACTTAATGTCGTAATGTCTCGGACATCACACACTCTCTTATTCGCTAGGTGGAGCTCCGTTCCTTTGCTTAGACCTATGCAGCATATACGTCAGTTTATTAATTTATATTATATGAAATAATCGGTTACTAATCGAACAGTAAAACGTAGCAAATGGCGAGTGTGATTGTATTATGGAAGCAGCTGACGACAAAAATATAACGGAGCCCCCTAGCGGAGTGTGCCATCTTTGAATATTTAAATGTGATTATATATGTGGGCAGGTGACCAACTGATTGCCAGTCCCATCATGGTATGGTATGCCTGCCAGCTATGGCTGTCCCTCTTTCGCTTTTTTTGGCATAAGTGAGAGCAAAGCAATGTCAGAATAAGTCCTGTGGTGACAATGGCAGGTGAAAGGCGATCGAAGGGACATGAAGCGGACATAAAATGTTCTGATTAACTATAGAATATTTGACAACGGTTGGAATGGCTTCGGCTGCTCCCTCGCGGCGTTGTGCCATCCTCTACTGCGGGCCATCGGGGCCACACCCGTTTAAATATTTACCGCTTTATTTCTGTGTTTCTCAAACAATACCTTGGACACTTTAGAATCGTTAGTTCCCCAATCCATGCGATAATTTGCGGTTGATGGCGGCAAACAAAATACCGTAAGCTTATTAACTCTGAAGAATGGTGCACATAATGAAACGGTCGAATGATTAATTTGTATTATTTATCATGGCGAAGAGAATGTAGGTGTCAGCGAAGTAATGCCACGTGGAGTATCTCATGACCGGCGCAGTGGAAGTTCGCAGACTGTACCACAATGCATCATTATTCTTGGATAAGTGCGCGTGTACTTACTATAGAATAGAGACCTATACACATATCACTTATGACGTCCATTCTACATACCGGAGTTGACAATTGGTGTTACTAATGACCACTTAGCTGTCCCTGCTGCAACCGAGATTTACTGTCACACCAGTTGATCTCTTGCCATCTATTGCTGGGTGGTGCCGAGTATTAATAATAAATCGCATGTCATCCCACTTCTGCTCTGAAAAGATTCACATGCATTCTGCGGAGATTAGACCTCAATACGCCTTCGGATCAATGTTGCGGGCATTTGGTTCCAGTGTGGACGGGTCTCCAGTTCAGCCGAATCGGGCTGATCCAAAAACGCGAAGCCAGGGTGTGTACGGAGCATAACGAGTGGCAATTACCTACGTCCTTCGATGTCCATCATCAGAGCCAATGGTGGCAAACCATGCAATTAGTAAAACGATTTGTGGTGCTGACGAGGACAGGTGACTATGAATATTGATGACTGCTGTCACAGTGGGCGTCATATTATTGCATATCTCGGACCATGTAAAATTAAGACAATTAGTGACTGTGCTAGATCGGATTTGGACGGACGTTCTCTAATAAATGTTTGTCCATTTGGATTCATACGCCCACACCATATTCCCTTTCGGAATCACGAGAGGCTAGATTTGTTTGTTTTACACATTCCAGTGATCAGTCGATCCGTTAATACTATAATAAATTAAATATAGGTTCTCTAGGCAAGGCACTCAATTATACTATCCGTTGAGACCGTATGGCAGTTTACGTTCAGTTCATGAATTGTCATTGAAGCTATAAAACACGTAATCGTGAACAAACTGTCATATCCATGGCGATGATGATCTTACCAGTGACCAGTGATGACCTTCATTTCCTACGCGTTGATCCCCTCCGTCATAATTCCTTATGCTACAGACGTCATGGCAGTGATCCCTCTCTGTCATAATTCCTTATGCTACAGACGTCATGGCAGTGATCCCTCTCCGTCATAATTCCTTATGCTACATGCGTCATGGCAGTGATCCCTCTCTGTCATAATTCCTTATGCTACAGGCGTCATGGCAGTGATCCCTCTCCGTCATAATTCCTTATGCTACATGCGTCATGGCAGTGATCCCTCTCTGTCATAATTCCTTATGCTACAGACGTCATGGCAGTGATCCCTCTCCGTCATAATTCCTTATGCTACAGGCGTCATGGCAGTGATCCCTCTCCGTCATAATTCCTTATGCTACATGCGTCATGGCAGTGATCCCTCTCTGTCATAATTCCTTATGCTACAGACGTCATGGCAGTGATCCCTCTCCGTCATAATTCCTTATGCTACAGGCGTCATGGCAGTGATCCCTCTCTGTCATAATTCCTTATGCTACATGCGTCATGGCAGTGATCCCTCTCTGTCATAATTCCTTATGCTACAGACGTCATGGCAGTGATCCCTCTCTGTCATAATTCCTTATGCTACAGACGTCATGGCAGTGATCCCTCTCCGTCATAATTCCTTATGCTACAGACGTCATGGCAGTGATCCTCCTCCGTCATAATTCCTTATGCTACATGCGTCATGGCAGTGATCCCCGTTCGTCATAATTCCTTGTGCTGCAGGCGTCATGTCAGTGATCCCATCGTCATAGCTCCGTATGCTACTTGCGGCATGGCAGTGGTCACCCTTCGTCATAATTCCTTATCCTGCAGGCTTCATAGCAATGATCCCCTTCGTCATAATTCCTTATGCTGCAGGCGTCATGGCAGTGATCCCCGTTCGTCATAATTCGTCATGGCCGATATCTCCCTTCGTCATAATTCCTTATCCTGCAGGCTTCATGGCAATGATCCCCTTCGTCATAATTCCTTATGCTGCAGGCGCCATGGCAGTGATGCCCCTTCGTCATAATTCCTTATGCTACATGCGCCGTGGCAGTCATCCGCCTTCGTCATAATTCGTTATGCTACAGGCGTCATGGCAGTGATCCCACTCCGTCATCATTCCTTATGCTAAATGCGTCATGGCAGTGATCCCCCTCCGTCATAATTTCTTATGCTACAGGCGTCATGGCAGTGATCCCACTCCGTCATCATTCCTTATGCTAAATGCGTCATGGCAGTGATCCTCCTTTGTCATAATTCCTTATGCTACATACGTCATGGCAGTGATCCCCCTTCGTCATCATTCCTTATGCTAAATGCGTCATGGCAGTGATCCTCCTTTGTCATAATTCCTTATGCTACACACGTCATGGCAGTGATCCCTCTTCGTCATCATTCCTTATGCTAAATGCGTCATGGCAGTGATCCTCCTTTGTCATAATTCCTTATGCTACATACGTCATGGCAGTGATCCCCCTTCGTCATAATTCCTTATGCTACATGCGTCATGGCAGTGATCCTCCTTTGTCATAATTCCTTATGTTACAAGCGTCATGGCAGTGATCCCCCTTCGTCATAATTCCTTATGCTAAATGCGTCATGGCAGTGATCCTCCTTTGTCATAATTCCTTATGTTACAAGCGTCATGGCAGTGATCCCCCTTAGTCATAATTTCTTATGCTACATGCGTCATGGCAGTGATCCTCCTTTGTCATAGCTCCGTATTCTACTTGCGGCATGGCAGTGGTCACCCTTCGTCATAATTCCTTATCCTGCAGGCGTCATGGCAGTGATCCCCCTTCGTCATAATTCCTTGTGCTACATGCGCCGTGGCAGTCATCCGCCTTCGTCATAATTCGTTATGCTACAGGCGTCATGGCAGTGAGGCCCGTTCGTCATAATTCGTCATGGCCGATATCTCCCTTCGTCATAATTCCTTATGCTACAGGCGTCATGGCCGTGATCCCCCTTCATCATAATTCCTTATGTTACAAGCGCCATGGCAGTGATCTCCTTCGTCCTAATTCTTTATGCTACATGCGTCGTGGCAGTGATTCCCCTTCGTCATAATTCTGTATGCTGCATGCGTCATGGCAGTGATCCCCCTTTGTCATAATTCTTTAGGCTACAGACGTCATGGCAATTATTCCCCTTTGTCATAATTTCTTATGCGACATACGGCATCACAGTGACTCCCCTTCGTCATATTTCGTAATGCTACAGGCGTCATGGCAGTGATCCCACTCCGTCATAATCCCTTATGCTACATGCGTCATGGCAGTGATCCTCCTTTGTCATAATTCCTTATGCTACATGCGTCATGGCAGTGATCCCCCTTCGTCATAATTTCTTGTGCTGCAGGCGTCATGGCAGTGATTCCCATCGTCATAGCTCCTTATGCTACTTGCGGCATGGCAGTGGTCACCCTTCGTCATAATTCCTTATCCTGCAGGCGTCATGGCAGTGATGCCCCTTCGTCATAATTCCTTATGCTACATGCGCCGTGGCAGTCATCCGCCTTCGTCATAATTCGTTATGCTACAGGCGTCATGGCAGTGATCCCCGTTCGTCATAATTCGTCATGGCCGATATCTCCCTTCGTCATAATTCCTTATGCTACAGGCGTCATGGCCGTGATCCCCCTTCGTCATAATTCCTTATGTTACAAGCGCCATGGCAGTGATCTCCTTCGTCCTAATTCTTTATGCTACATGCGTCGTGGCAGTGCTTCCCCTTCGTCGTAATTCTTTATGCTGCATGCGTCATGGCAGTGATCCCCCTTTGTCATAATTCTTTAGGCTACAGACGTCATGGCAATTATTCCCCTTCGTCATAATTCCTTATGCTACAGACGGCATCACAGTGATTCCCCTTCGTCATAATTTGTAATGCTACAGGCGTCATGGCAGTGATCCCACTCCGTCATAATTTCTTATGCTACATGCGTCATGGCAGTGATCCTCCTTTGTCATAATTTCTTATGCTACATGCGTTATGGCAGTGATGCCCCTTAGTCATAATTCCTTGTGCTGCAGGCGTCATGGCAGTGATTCCCATCGTCATAGGTCCTTCTGCTACTTGCGGCATGAGAGTGGTCACCCTTCGTCATAATTCCTTATCCTGCATTCTTCATGGCAATGATCCCCTTCGTCATAATTCCTTATGCTACAAGCGCCATGGCAGTGATCTCCTTCGTCCTAATTCTTTATGCTACATGCGTCGTGGCAGTGATCCCCCTTTGTCATAATTCTTTAGGCTACAGACGTCATGGCAATTATTCCCCTTCGTCATAATTCCTTATGCTACAGACGGCATCACAGTGATTCCCCTTCGTCATAATTCGTAATGCTACAGACATCATGGCAGGGATCCCCCTTCGCCATAATCCCCCCCCCCCCCTTCACCAACACTCGCCCCCCACACTTCACCCACACCTCCCCCAACATTCGACCCCCACACTTCACCCCCACCTCGACCCCATTACCGTAGAAAACTTACCACCCCAGCTTCCAGTCTCTATCTTGTACCTCACCCCCATGGACCCCGCTTTCAGAGTCCATTACAACGGCTATACTCCCAGGGCGCATATCCGACTAAATGCCGAATGTACCATCGTGGAGCTGAAGGCCCGGAAATCGGCATCTGTATGCAGTGCAGGTGCGCACGGCGAACATATTCTAGTCACTAGGGCCGTGAAAGGAATGACCAACTTAACCCGCCGGGAGATCAAGCTGCGCATAGGCTAATTTCGGTTTCCTGATGGAAGCAACCACCTGAAGTTGCCGTCTGGCGAACCCCTTTTTTTAAAGTAAAAGGCAGGAAATTGCCGCTACCAAGCGAGAAGTGTACCACCTAGTTATACCGGCACAATCTGCTCCAAGGTGAGAACCAGTTGCCACTTTTTTTTAGTCTTCCAACATGGAGACATCATTCAGCCAATCACATTAACTTCCGGTCAAAGTAGACAGCAATGGCGGCCAACCAGTCTCCCGGGGACGTCGATAATAGGCTTGGCTCGCTGTAAAATATCCTATATTTCTAGACACAACTGATCGCTCCGCAGAAGCCCGCAGTGGGTTGTGGAGGAGGGCTAATGCAGTTTAAATATGCATGAGGCCGGTTGGTGGACAGCTCCGTGCTGGCTAGTCCTTACCAGTCACATGTACGAAGCCTCTCGGGAGTCAAGAGCGCTGTCCAGAGCCAGGATGGAGTAGAACTATCTTTTCTGCCTGGCTGGGCAGAATGACTCCCTGTTATGAGAGATGAGGATCTTTCCATGTGACTTAGCTACAGGAGAGGCTAAGTAAACAGCGGTAGGAATATGATGGGTATTTGAGGGGTGAAGAGGGAGGAGGTGATGGATGGGTGGGCTGCGACGGATGGGAAGGGGGTGGAGGGGAGGGGAGGAGGGGGAGCTTGATGAAGGCTACACAAAGACGCAATGGAGGCTGAAAAGCGTAAGTAGGGTGCATATTTACTGAGGGGGGGGGGTGCAACAATATCACATACCCAGAATATTGACACTAAATATTGGGTGGGGGGGGGGCAGAGGCAACCCTCATCATCTCCCTAATACGTCTATCCGTCCACGTCCACTGACATGCTTGAATTACTGGTCAAGAAAAAAGCAATTATGTCCGTGATCAGCGTCCATATATGGCGTCTATCTATGAAACTTCTATAACTCAGGTGTATCAGTACGAATGAACAGACGTCAGGCCTTGTTTCTTGTACAGCCACATAACAGAAGTCAGAGCGTCAGACTTTGCTTCCTGTACAGCTACATGATCAGATTAATAAAAAAATGTTCTTCTGGGGATCAACTTCTTTGCTTTCATGGTTAAAAAAATCATCACTGTTCTTATAGCTTCCGCTTAACATGGACAACATGTCGTACTTATGAATACTGACCCGAGACGTGTCAGAAAAGCTATGTCCCAGGTGGTAAACTCCTACTCTTTGCGACTAAGGACATTTTTATCCTATGTCATCTTTATCCTACGGCCACACAGACATGGCCACAGCGGGGCGCGAACCACCGATCCTCGTGCCGTTAGGCTCTCAGGTGGCCCGAGCACCCAAGGCGAGCAATCTAACCCTCTGAGCTACCGATTGACATTTTTCATTGGGGCTGTGTCGTTGATGGTCACTGTATTAAACCATGCACATGTTATGTGCTGTCGACGTCTCCGCGACCGAGAAAGTGAGTCTTGTGTTGCTTAAAGAGCAATACAAGGGGGACCGAAAACACATCTTCCATCGCCATTGTTTGCTTTCACCCATCGATTGGGAGTAAGACGATTGCAAGACAAGCGCCGGTCATGGACGTATATCCATGCCTGTGACATTGGCGTCATTGCGAATGACATTGGTATCATGGTCTATGATAAAGGCGGTGTATCACATTGGCGTCTGGGTCTTTGTCAAAGGCGATGATCATATTGGCGTCATGGTCTACGACAATGGCGTCATGCTCTATGACAATGGCAGAGTATCATATTTTCGTCGTGGTCTATGACAATGGCGTCATGGTTTATGAGAAAGGCGGTGCATCTTGTTGGTGTCAGGGTCTATAGCATTAACGGTGTATTGGTGCCATGGTCAAGGACAATGGAGGTGAGGGTTTTGATTCTATCTATTCGACAAGAGCTCGATCCCAGAGTTGTGTGTAAAATCTGTTTACTTGGACATAGTTTCAAGCTTTTCGACATCGCGTACCCTTGATTGCACGACTATCGATGTTGTTGACATCAATACTCATTAGTTACTGAATTATGTATGTATGGAGTCGCTTTCGCGTTATCCATGGGTTACTTCTTGCCGCGAAACTTCAATTATTAATAAAAAAAATGATTCGTCCGTGTATATACATACCATTTCTTGGAGATAATATAATATAATTTCACCTATTTTCATTTAATTACATTGGCAATTGGGATTTAGGAATTCCTATTTGTGCTGGCGAACTAGGACCAGGAAAAGGCTAGTGCCTTGCTCGCTTGCCGAGACAGTAGAACCAGGTCATATTTCTGAACCCTATTACACCAGGACCCATATGAGGTTGGGTTTAAAGTGATGGTGCCACGCTGCTGGAGATCAGATTGAACATAGCTTCTAACTGATGTGCGTATTCTTATGTCGTATATTGCAAGGGCACTTCCAAAGTGCATTGTAAATGCGCCTACTACTAAAACACTTTTTACGAAGAAAACTTGAAACAAACGCGGGCACCTTGTTGTGGTCTGTCCGCATGTATGCTAGCCGATTACATAGCTTCAACGTATGTATAATAGTCCGTTATATAGCTTCAGTATGTGTATGATAATGCGGTAAAGAGCTTTAGCCTGTGTATGCTTACATGTGCACGCCGTCCGTCAAGTAGATTTAGCCTGTGCATGCCTAGATGTACACACCGCCCGTGAAATAGCTTCAGCCTGTGTATGCATACTTATTCACACAGTCCGTTAAAGAGTTGTAGTCTGTGTATGCTTACATGCGCGCACCGTCCGTTTAAATAGCTTCTCTGTGAGTATGCATACATGTGCACACCGTCCGTTAAATAGCTTTAGCATATCTGCATGCATACAAATAAACACAGTCCGTTAAATAATTTAGCAGATATGCATGCAAACATGTGCACACCGTCCGTTCAAACGCTTTAGCAAACCTGCATGCATACATGTGCACACCGTCCGTCAAATACTTTAGCATACCTATATGCTTTCGTGTGCACACCGTCCGTTAAAGAGCTTTAGCATGTCTGTATGCATACATGCGCACACCCTCCGTTAAATAGCTTTAGCATACCTGCATGCATTCATGTGCACACCCTCCGTTAAATAGCTTTAGCATACCTGCATGCATTTGTGTGCACACCGTCCGTTAAACAGCTTTAGCATGTCTGTATGCATACATGTGCACACCGTCCGTTAAATAGCTTAAGCATGTCTGCCTGCATACATGTGCACATAGTCCCTCAAATAACTTTAGCATATCTGCATGCATACATGTGCATACCGTCCGTTAAAGAGCTTTAGGCTGTGTATGCATACATGTGTCGCCCCTTAAACGGCTGCACAGCCAACGAAGACCGTTGAAACTTCCGTTGGAAGCGACCGCTACTCACGGGACAAATCTCTCGGGTCTACAATACCCTGCCGCTTCACCGTCGCTATGGCACGTGTCGCCGCTGCACATGTCGCCGTAGAGACCAATTAAACAGCTTTGCACAGGTAACAAGTTTTGTCAGGATGGAAATTGGAAAGGAAAGCTTGAATTATCGCAGTGTCCCTGAGCCAATTAGAGATGCTGACAGTCAGTGCGACCCGTGGGGCGGGGGGCGGGGGGCGGGTGGTTCCTTTCGCTACGCCCGACGTTTATCACTTTCGTCTGTTACTACATGCCATATGAAAGGTTGGCTGGAAGAACATGGATGTTATTTTGCGACTCTATGTATGTCTTCTGCCTCTCTACCGTCGCTTCAATATAATATCCTCAGTCTGTTAAAATCTGTTAGGATAGTCTTTGGCAAAAGTATGTATTATGGATTTGTTCGTCCGAAAAATACCGGACGTATTATTTAAGCATTATGCCATTAAATATTTTTTGAGGAATACTGTCTCATATTAAATTAGCTATGAACTCCCTATCCCGGCAGTAGTGTCCATGTGCTGGTGGTACCATACATGGAACGGCCACCTTTTCTGGCCATTTCTGGTTGCGCTGTTCGAGAAATACCCAGGAAATACTCTGACCAAAGTGCCAATATCGGTGTTGGCGTTATGTGCATAAATCTAAACGAAGCCGATCTCTTATATATGCATGAAGCCGGTCTCTCATATCTGCACGAAGCCGGTCTCTCATATCTGCACGAAGCCGGTCTCTCATATCTGCACGAAGCCGGTCTCTCATATCTGCACGAAGCCGGTCTCTCATATCTGTACGAAACCGGTCTCTCATATCTGCACGAAGCCGGTCTCACATATCTGCACGAAGCCGGTCTCTCATATCTGCATTAAGCCGGTCTCTCATATGTGCACGAAGCTGGTCTCTTATATCTGCACGAAGCCGGTATCTCATATCTGCACGAAGCCGGTCTCTCATATCTGCACGAAGCCGGTCTCTCATATCTGCACGAAGCCGGTCGCTCATATCTGCACGAAGCCGGTCTCTCATATCTGCACGAAACCGGTATCTCATATCTGCACGAAGTCGGTCTCTCATATCTGCACGAAGCCGGTCTCTCATATCTGTACGAAGCCGGTCTCTCATATCTGCACGAAGCCGGTCTCTCATATCTGCACGAAGCCGGTCTCTCATATCTGCACGAAACCGGTCTCTCATATCTGCACGAAGCCGGTCTCTCATATATGCACGAAGCCGGTCTCTCATATCTGCACGAAGCCGGTCTCTCATATCTGCACGAAGCCGGTCTCTCATATTTGCACGAAGCCGGTCTCTCATATCTGCACGAAGCCGGTCTCTCATATCTGCACGAAGCCGGTCTCTCATATCTGCACGAAGCCGGTCTCTCATATTTGCACGAAGCCGGTCTCTCATATCTGCACGAAGCCGGTCTCTCATATCTGCACGAAGCCGGTCGCTCATATCTGCACGAAGCCGGTCTCTCATATCTGCACGAAGCCGGTCTCTCATATTTGCAACGCCATTTGTTGGTATTTGAAATGAACCGACGGTGTTTATGCCACTTTTGTGCGCATGAAGGCTAAATTGGGCGACTAAGCCTTCCGTATTTGAGCGTGGTGCATGCGATGTACCATGACATGCAGTGTCGCCCTCTACAGGAAGCAGCGGGACCCCAGTCGCGTCGTGCAGATGCCTGCAGACATAATCCTCCCGAATTAATATTATGAGCGTGAATATGATATACCAGGTTTACAGCTTAATGCCTCTTAATGTCTCTCGTTTGTTTATCTATTATTAGATTATGTACCCACTTGCGACGACTGTTGGTTGCCCTCAATAATTCAACTGTGAGCTGAACCTCTTGCCAGATAAAGTATGACAACGAAGTTGTAAATGCTTCTCCTCCGACCCCTTGTTCTCTGACTCCGCCCCCTCTCCTTCCCCTGTCCTCTGGCTCCTCCTCTTTCCATCCCCTTCCTCTGGCTCCGCCTCCTCCCCTCCCCTGTCCTCTGGCTCCTCCTCCACCCCTCCCCTGTCCTCTGGCCCCTCCTCTTTCCATCTCCTTCCTCTGGCTCCGCCTCCTCCCCTCCCCTCTCCTCTGGCCCCTCCTCTTTCCATCCCCTTCCTCTAGCCCCGCCTCCTCCCCTCCCCTGTCCTCTGGCTCCTCCTCTTTCCATCCCCTTTCTCTAGCTCCGTCTCCTCCCCTCCCCTGTCCTCTGGCCCCTCCTCTTTCCATCCCCTTCCTCTAGCTCCGCCTCCTCCCCTCCCCTGTCCTCTGGCCCCTCCTCTTTCCATCCCCTTCCTCTAGCTCCGCCTCCTCCCCTCCCCTGTCCTCTGGCTCCTCCTCTTTCCATCCCCTTCCTCTAGCTCCGCCTCCTCCCCTCCCCTGTCCTCTGGCCCCTCCTCTTTCCATCCCCTTCCTCTAGCTCCGCCTCCTCCCCTCCCCTGTCCTCTGGCCCTTCCTCTTTCCATCCCCTTCCTCTAGCTCCGCCTCCTCCCCTCCCCTGTCCTCTGGCTCCTCCTCTTTCCATCCCCTTCCTCTAGCTCCGCCTCCTCCCCTCCCCTGTCCTCTGGCTCCTCCTCTTTCCATCCCCTTCCTCTAGCTCCGCCTCCTCCCCTCCCCTGTCCTCTGGCTCCTCCTCTTTCCATCCCCTTCCTCTAGCTCCGCCTCCTCCCCTCCCCTGTCCTCTGGCCTTGCCTCTTTCCATCCCCTTCCTCTAGCTCCGCCTCCTCCCCTCCCCTGTCCTCTGGCCCTTCCTCTTTCCATCCCCTTCCTCTAGCTCCGCCTCCTCCCCTCCCCTGTCTTCTGGCTCCTCCTCTTTCCTTCCCCTTTCTCTAGCTCCGCCTCCTCCCCTCCCCTGTCCTCTGGCTCCTCCTCTTTCCATCCCCTTCCTCTAGCTCCGCCTCCTCCCATCCCCTGTCCTCTGGCTCCTCCTCCTCCCCTCCCCTGTCCTCTGGCTCCTCCTCCTCCCCTCCCTTGTCCTCTGGCTCCTCCTCCTCCCCTCCCTTGTCCTCTGGCTCCTCCTCCTCCCATCCCCTGTCCTCTGGCTCCTCCTCCTCCCATCCCCTGTCCTCTGGCTCCTCCTCCTCCCATTCCCTGTCCTCCGGCTCCTCCTCCTCCCATCCCCTGTCCTCTGGCTCCTCCTCCTCCCATCCCCTGTCCTCCGGCTCCTCCTTCTCCCACCCCATGTCCTCTGGCTCCTCCTCCTCCCATCCCTGTCCTCCTTCCCTCCCCTGTCCTCTGGCTCCGCCTCCTCCGATCCACTGTCCTCGGCTCCTCCTCCTCCTATCTCCTTTCTCTGGCTCCTCCTCCTCCTCTCCCCTTCCTCTGGCTCTTCTTCCTCCCCTCCCCTGTCCCCTGGTTTCGCCTCCTTTTCTCCCCTGTCCTCTGGCTCCATTGCTCCCCTCCCCTGTCCTCTGCCTCCTTTCTCCCCTCTCCTTTCGTCTGGCTCCGCCTCGTCCCCTCTGTCGTCTGGCTCCTCCTCTTCCCATTCACTTCCTCTGGCTCCCCCCCCCTCCCCTCTCTTGTCTACTGGCTCCGCCTCTCTCTCTCTTTCCTCTCTCTTTCTAGTTTTAAAAAGTGTTATACATGCATCATACCGGAAGAGCTTTTATTGTTTATTCTAGTTGAATCATAATGCATTCTCTTTATTAATTATGGTATTTATTACCTTACCATGGGAAATCCCACTGCTCTTAAGCTTTAATTTATGCAACAACAACAAATTACGCGGCAGAAGAAAAAGTTATGAGAAGGCCTCATGACATGAACGTGCTAATATGGTTTTCTAAAAGGTCCCATAAGGGAAATATCTAGCTGGCACGCTTGGCATATAGAGACGAGGCGCAGGATATGGCTTCGTTTCTTTCACAGGTGTCAAGCTGCCTCGCGTTGCATCCAAAGGAAGATCTCATTTTAATGACAGCGACCGAAGCCATTTATTCAAACCCAGGTCGCGTGGTCACCGCGACAACACCACTCGGTAGCTGTCAGGTCATCACGCCCGCGTTTTGTTTTTTACCGCCTTGCTGCCGGTGAGTCATATGTTACAGGTCTACCAGCGGTTAGAGCAGCCATGTATCAGGGGTCGTCGATGTCCATGCCGGTGTCACGGACTGAAATTGTCCGTGGACTGAATTTACCCACACACCAACTGCGCATGCGTCAGATTCGGCGGGTAAATTGAGACCGTGACGGCGTTTGTCCCTGTACTGAACGTGCTGCGTGATGTTGACCACTGTACAACTTCGGCCCGCGGTAATCTCAGACCGCTACCTACGGGCTGGAATTGTACGGTGCTCAATTTACCCCATGCTAAGTACAGGCTGTGTAGAGACAAACCCAGAACCAGCGGTCTGAGATTACCTCGGTCTGAGATTGTTTCTACATAGCCTATACATATCATGAGGTAAATTGAGCAAGGTTTAATTCCAGCCCGCAGGTAGTGGTCTACGATTATGCCGATCTGATGTTGACGTGGTAAAACGAGCCCGCCGGAAGTTTGACTGCGGACAAGCGCGAGAGTGCGCATGCCCAGGGGTGAGGCATAGCGGTGCCCTGGGTTGAGTTGCGGAGCACGATTGATCACGATCGACCGCCTCAGCGAGAGTAGTTCCGCATCATAATATTCAACTCTGGACGACGATTCTTCTGAAATACGTGGGGATAACCCGTAATATCGATGCATAATAATGATCCTTTATTTATCAATATTTTACACTATTTAGAGTGGGCTTTTACTTCCAAATTAGGGTTAATTATTTAGTGGATATGCCCGCAACAAATTGTTCGCGGTGGTCGATCGTGCTCCGCAACTCAACCCAGGTGTGGCCTCGATCTCGTATGCACAAGACACGTGAAGGCATGTGAATGCGTTGCTGACTAACCGGTAGCGCGCTACGGTCAAGTAGCAACCAGCTCTGCTAGCTGAATTATTGCTTCCCTATTGACTGTCAGAGCTGTCATGCATGCGCAGATGTGCCTCAATGTGTATAAATATGAGATGTACCCTCCCTCCCTCTCGGCCGCTGAACTACGTTATTAACATATCGTATCTTGGTTAGAATGTAAAAATAAAGTAGGCGACGAACAGTACAACGGCATTTCAACATTAAACATACATGTACCAACAGATACAATTTTGTTGGGCCAGGCAAAGCTACACGCGACCACCGCTGCTCCTACAGTCTGTCTTTCACGTGGAGTCGGTTTGGTCATGTCACCCCAGTCTGGACGTTAGTCATGTATTTTTTCTGCAAATGTGTATTAGGTGTTTTACCTCGAGAATAATAATATTACGAACGTCGGGAATAACTAAATAATATAAAAAAAAACATATATGCACAGTTGTATTTGCAATGACTATCCTCAGTATTGTTGAGTGAAGGATTTGGAGTAATCTATGTATAGGAAATGGTAGTAAGTATTGAACTGTATTTGAAATCATAAAAAATGGACCCTGTTACATGAATTTTAATGAAAATTTTACCCTTCGAACTTGTTTATCTCGTGTAAATTGCTCGTAAATCCTTTGGTTATTGGTGGCGCCGCGTTGAACTTGATCGGTTGATCGAACGTGCTGGACATTTCAGTCTTTTTAATTCCCAGTCGGATACTTCGACCCCCCCCCCTATAATAGTGCATGACGTTGTCACACATTGCACTTGAGGATCATATATACCCCTCTGCGTCGGTGTCACGCCACTTTAAAAACGCCTGGAGCAAGGTGAGCCATTTAATCCGCTTCCGTGCTAAATTTTACAACCGAACAAGAAAAAGGTTTACTTTTCCTGCGATTACGTAGCAAAGATTGCGTTCTGCGCGTCGCTTAAACCCTAAATACCCTGGTTACCATAGTGATGGGCACCGGATCCTTTTGCGACCGAGAGCGAGCGTTCGTTCACCCGCTTTGTTCTCTGAGCTTTGTACTCCGCGGTGTGCAGACTGGGGTGTGGGGGCCAGTGACCAAGTCGGGTAGGCAACACAGTGGCAGGGCGACCTCTGGTGGTCCCCAAGGCGTGGCAAGCGTTGAGATCAATCTGCCCCATAGGGGTCGCTATTTTCACCTAGTCCAGGGTGAGAGTGAGAGTGAGGCACGTGTAATGGTGTCGTTGCCAGAGTGACGTATGGACTTAGTGGTGTGCAGGTATGCATGGCGTCTGGGGCGTGTAGTCTGTATGAAGTGAGGGGCGGGGGGGGGGTGGGGGCGGGGGTGGGCGGAGGGGCGGCAAATGACAAGACATACATCAGGGGGGAGGAGGGGGGGGGGGGGGTGCGAAGTAAGACCATTCATTGCCAGTCGATTCACGTAGAGGTCAACATTGGACATGAGATGGATGTCGTACGGATTTAGTTGCCATGGTGATGTGACGTGATGGCAGCGGTGCGTTAGTTCTTCTTGGATTCACTCCGTTCACGTGTTAACGATAAATGTTAACGTTCGTTATGGCATAGTATGCAAAAATATGTAACCACAAGCATTTTTGAAAAGCATGATTCTCGGAACTATATATTGGAGAAATATATATAGTACCCGTTTCACAAGCCTCTCCCGATAAAGTATATACGACTGTAGAACCTAGAAACCCAGGAATCCCGTTCGTCTGGCATGTGTTGACATCACAACGTTTGGTCTAGAAGGCTTTTCTTTCCGCAGCCGTGTTTCATGATCGTTTATATTCACCTATCGCCATCTTTGATTTCAAATGGTTAAGAAACCACTGCTTCCCGTTATGCATTGCGGTGGCGTTTGACTTGCTCCCTGAACCGTGACCAAGCCTGGTCCCCGAAGTACATCAGGGACACTTCCTATTCATTACAGGTGACCGTGTAAGTGGGGTTTTTATCCTTCGTTGCCGCTGCCCTGAATAATAATCAACGTCTTGCCAGCCTTGCTTACCCCGTGCGCCACACCAGCGTGGTGCTCTCTCCGTCAATAACTTATTCATTTTATGCATATTTAAAACCTGTTTTCACGGGTGTGCACCGCATAGCCATGGACGACCCGATGTCAGGCTCGACTATCATCAACAGTCTCTGGTAGAGCTATAAAAAATAAGGCAATTCTGAGAAATCTACCAGACCTCGACCAGTTAAAGCTTTCTGAAGATATCGAAGGAGAGAGCTTGGTACGAGTGCGTATTAGTGCTAGCCAGCTACTCCACATTTTGAAAGGTGGTAGCTGGTAACTGGGACCCTCTCCTAATTAAAACTGCTGTCGTCTAAGTAAGACTATGGACTAAAAGTAAGATATTATAATGAAAAAACGTTAGTATTCATTTGGGAAAACATGTCTAGACAGCATCTTTGTCTTCTTAGTATCATTTTTAAAATTTAAAATTTTAATTTATTCATTTCTTATAGCTCCTGGTTTTCTTTGAGGGAAGGAATAATAGCAGTTGCTGGTCGCCAAATTCAATATGCATCGGTTTATAATTATTAGGAATCCATTTCACCACTAAGATGCTATGGACCGCCACGCAGCAGCAGATCAAGCACATAAACAGGAGGTCTGGATAGGTGTCTATTGTTAAAACTTTGATTCTGTGGTGTTTGCTATTTTATTCCATGGCGCAGTAATCTGGGACTTGCATAGCTGTATAGAGAAGGTAAAAAAGATCCAGGTTAAGTTTTGTAACTAGAAGCTGGGAGTTGGCAATGAATCGGTGAATTAGACCGTCTACTAATTCAATATAATTAAAAAATTAAAAGCGATCAAATATTCATGCCAAAATATTGAAAGCCAGTTATGCAATGTTATTCTTGCATGATGATATGGGTAGAACAACAAACAAATTGTTATTTAAATATGGATTGGGTGTTGCATGGCTGAGTCAAAAAGTGTAGGTTAAGCGAAGTCTTTTACTCAGGAAGTTTCACAACGAATGAAGGATATCCACTGACAATCCCGAAGCAGAATTCAACAATGTCTCGCGATATGCCTGATATATGCCTTGCTCCTCCAGACACTTTGTCATGAATGTCAGTATCTATTTTATATGCCTTTTTAACCAAAATTTTGTCAGTATCTAATTTAAATGACATTTTATAACCAAAAAATTCTCTCTCAGTGACCACAAAATCGGGTACTTTACTCTCGCTCTGCAAATCCTCTCTACGGCATCAGCACATCCCTACCACTGTAGTAATTGTAGTGCCCCCCCCGCCCGCTTCCCGAACCATGACCCGCCACTTTACGAGTCAAAATTTGACACCCTGCCAACAATGGCGATGGACCATGACTCCACTGCCATCCGGCCCCCAACCGCTCCCCCACCTCCCTTCTAATGCAACACGGCTTCATTGACCACGCGATGCGTCGTCAACAACCTGTATAAACGATGCATAATCCATCATTGTCAACTCCTACAGGTTCAAACTAGTCCCGGATTGAATAATCAGGTGTAAATTCGGTGTTTACTTCAACTCCTTCGTCCGACTCACCAGAAGTTATTATAGCTTCCGGTGGTAGTAGTTGTCTAAACCTACTGGTCGCTTCATCGGGGGCTACTGCGGCTTGTCCGGCGGGTGGGGGGCATAAGCCCCCCCCCCCCCACCGAAAGGTTTAGCCCCCGAGTATAAAGAAGCCTATCCCTGTCCATGAGCAGCAACCTGATGCTGAAGAAGGGTCACTGCCTCCCCCCCCGGCTTTCACCGCCCATATGCCCCTAAAGTCTAGATCCCCCCCTGAAATTTGTACCAGGGCTCGATGCCAGCCACAAGTAAACAATAAACAAATTTTAGCAACTATAGCTGCTCATTCAGATATATTACCCAGACTTTAAAGCAATATATTCTGTAATTTGTTGTATTACCAACCTCTTCTCCATGTCAAATAAGTATATTCGGCCTGAATTTAAATCATGAAAGCCCTTGGGCTCTCCGGAGAGAAGCAAATTTCTTCACCGGAGCAGAAGTTGGTGGCCGGCTTTATATCCCTGCGCGCCTGTTCGCTGTTGCGGTTGTCAACAAAGCGCGGAAACTTCGGAAAACTTCTTCGCGGCGGCAACCCCGAAGTTTTCCGCAGTATTCCCGCATAATTTAGCAGGTATTCCGCAGGTATTCTGCGTTAGATCGAGGCCCGTTCGGTATTCTGTGTCATGTCGACAGCGGCTCGCTAGGACGTCCGCGCGATATAAATAAACCGCGTAGTTTTATGTTGAAATTGTTGTTTTACAGACTGAACGAGATAAATAATATATGCTTCATAGTTTTGAGATACTTTTAGTCTTCATTCTAAAATGCAAAAAATCTAAGATGGCGCATGTAAGTATATTGCTTTAAATCTTTTTAAATTGAAGTATGTATTGTACTTATTGCTTACGTAAAAATATACTGTGAAAAAATTAGAACAATTTAAATAGGGACAAATTAACCTTAAATACAATTGTATGCCTGACCGGTCCACCTTGTAGGGTGTAAGTGTGACTCATGACTACGTCATGCAAATTTAAACATCGCGTCCGTTTTGTTTTCTTCTAACATGAGAATTTCTTGCATATAGATATCATATATATAAGAGATCAGACAATATATCCCCATCCATTAGAGAATATTAGCAAAGGACTGTATCAACAACCCCCCCCCCCCCCCCCTTCCTTTCCCCTCTCCCCGTTGTAGTCTGGAGTGGGTTCCTTTTTAATTGATGCCGGTCGTTTAACGACATTTGTAGCTCCATGCATAACCCTATTATTCATGGAGTCACCCTTGAAACCGTGCCATAAAGTTGTACTACAGGGGGGAAGCACTCCTGTCACGCAATGCTTGTTGGCCCTTCAAGGCCACAGCTGGATCCATGCGCACCTCGTATTGCTTCCGATGTGGGCCGTATCTCATTCCCATATGGAAATTAATTTGTCCTTTTGACCTACATTGCGATGGAAGTATAATATAATTAATACATCGATCGTCTGGGCAGCTTCGGCTTGTCATGTGACTCTTGTGCCAGTTGATGATGGGCAAAGAAGAACTGGATAAAAGTCTTAAAGGGGGGTGTATGTGTGTGTGTCGATAAGGAGCTATCTTTTCAAAAAGAGCAAGGGGAGGGGACTATATAGTGTGCAAGCTAACCACAAACGTTGCAGATGCCTTGGTACGTTTGACTTAGTTAATGAAATTGATAGACACATTCATAGCGTTTGAGGAGATCCTGCGGAAAATAATAGTTTTACCGTGATGGTGCAATTGTGTCAGAGTAAATCATATTCCACAGAGGTAACAAAGATATCGCTACGGGTATCTCTTCGATACCCTCCCGGCAAGGTGGTGTTGCACGAAGGGAAGCGATTAATTTAAACGGCCCCTTTTTCCGAATGGTACCTAATTGGGCCACGTGGCATAAACGTCACAGCCAAGGAAACCACTAACAGCTAATGGATTTATGAATTCTATTCGGGGCATCCTCCATAAATAAATAAATACCAACCACCGGCTGCTTTAGGTAGTACGCGGGATCACCGTGGCGCCACCTAGCGAGTACCATTTATATCTGACCGTTTCTCGACCTTGCGAGCATGTTTTGCTTTACGATATGTCAACATTAATCCAATGGACTAGTTACTCATCCACCAATATTTTTCTTAAAAAATGTAAAAATTATTTTGATTGGAAATGATGTAATTATATTCTTAGCATAGAAGTACACCTATTGTATGCAATTAAAACTCTTTTTTGGGCAAAATTAATGCATCCCATGTTAAAAAGTGTGGCTTTCTTGTGTGCTACGTCATCGAAATATGCACATTACGGCAGTTTTATACCTTTCATCACCATTTTCATGAAGGTTACATTCATACAGTCAGACAACGTGTTCTAAATGTATTTCCAAAATATTTTGAAATGCCCTGATACAATGGGTTAAAATTTCCGTCATAGGTGGGATTGCATTTTCGTTTCCACGCTTCATTCGCATGTTTTTCAAGAGGATGCTAACTGGGGAGGCGCTGTACATGCGGATATGCTTGTTACGATATATGTGCCACCCCTATGCCCACCATACAACGCCACGGTAACAGTCGAGTCTGATCATAAATGCATACTCAGCATATTGTGATTATCACCCTAACGGGGCGATATAATATGTATCCAACCGGGCATTTCCCCAATGCATAATATATCGCAGCAATCAGCTTAAATGCCGATAAATGGACTATCTATCTGTTATGAGCCGCTCAATGGCTGACCTGTTGAGTACTGGCAGCCTGGTAGTGGCGATGCTATTTATCGCATAATATGATGTATATTAATCAATCCCAGCCCTCAAATAATTAACTAGATGGACTAACTTATTTGTCACTGATGTGCGTTGTATGCATGCTGATGGCCTGACAAGAGGCACCCACAACGCGATGCAGATGTGGCGTGCTCTTAGGTTAGGGCCGGGGTTAGGTCGAATGTTCCATTTTGAAAGTCATGATATATAAGTTAACACATTGCTGCACGAGCAGCTTCAAAATATGTAATTGATATGGAAACTTACCATTCGACGACGCCGTTCTGCATTCCATGTGTAGCAATATCAGCAAGCGTCTTCTTTCCGTTGGCTGGGTGTCAATCCGAAACTCGATTGTGCCAGCGGACCATGCTGACGCACTGGTCGATGTACGACGGTAAAATCGGTGTTTTGGGCCATCTTTCTGTCGCCTGGAGGATTGGGATGAATGAGCTGTTAGCAATGACTAACAATCGCTGGCACCAGGCAAGGTCGAAACTTTAACCCTCGTCCGTGTGTCGAAATCGCAGTGCTGTGTAGAATAAACCGACTGACACAGATAGTCATAATGGAGGTTGGCAACGGTTCGTCTGAGATGGGATGGTCCCCCATGGCGGGCTCGGTAACTGAACCTGTCCGGCTGTGATAACCTGTCCGGCAACGCTTCTTTCATATGCGACAATAATCACTCACTCAAAAACTAAACGTCTACTCCAAATGTATATAATTATGTGCACGTTGCTACACCCTCATGAGGAAAACAGGCAATAACGACACTTACAGGTGTGTTTTCGGTAAAATCGCACACGCGACAATGATGGCCGTATAGCCACATGAATCACCAACATTATATTAAATAACGACAATTGTACATGGGCGGCACCTCCACATCGACATCCTATCAAGATCCAAGTAGAACGATTACCTTACGCTTTTCGGAAGTCAATTTTCGATATTGTATGTGGCAGCTTTGTTAAAACACCGTCTGTAGACCGCTTCATTCACTCTTCAGCCACAGTTTCCTCGCCCAATGTTATTCGTATTTTATTTCCTCGACCAATTTTAAATCGTACTTTATGTTAGTTTCAGAGTGCCCCATTTTCCCTCCAGGATGAACACCACACGACGATTAATTTGCGCTGTCCTGTTGGGATGTTTGATACAGTCGCGGCAGTGCTTCGACGAGTAAGTATCAGGATTTATCGTAATGTTTGGCTTTTTATCAAGGTCAGGCATCGCCTGTATGCGGTCTCTGAGCTAGGCACTCATTAGTCTATAGCGATGAAGTCACGCAATCGTAAACACAACTAGCACGTGTGCGCGTTCCATGTTTGTCGTAAGGCCAGACCCAGGGGCGGATCCAGGGGTGGGGTCGGGGGCGGACCCGGCCCCGGCCCATACCTCCCCTTTTACGACCGAAATTTATACCATTTAACATATGAAACCCGAAATGGCCCCCCCTCCCACTATCCAGCATATCTGGATACGACCCAGAGAGCGGTCTGAACAGGCAAGAACAAAATGTTAACTTAGCTCAAGGTTATCTTAGTTTGGGGCTAAAACAGCTAAAACTAATGTTAGAGTAGAAACGTAATATTAATATCAAACGTGAATACCTTTAATACAGGCTTACGTTCGGTTACAGGGTATCTAGTAAACCAACAGTCGCCAAAAGGCAAATCACCTGTCTTTATTTTACATATGGGACATATGGCTTGTATAATTGTAATAATGTTGTTACGTAGCCTATATCTATTCGTTACAAAATTATTGTTGCACCCAGCGTATACGGAACATAATGGTACCTTTTTATTATACACTCGTGATCACATATAATTGATAGGAAATATCCAGCGTGGTGCGAGCCACGGAATGGAGATGACCCCCACCATCCACCACCCACCACCCACCACCATGGAGACACGCCATATAGGGCTGTACAGTTCTCGCGGGTTTTATTTCCGGTTAAGGTCTTTTGGGGACCAACAAAAAAACACGCGCTCTTAGAACGAGTGCGCATCACGCTGGTGCCTTGCTGCAACTAAGTGACTCGCACTCATTGTAGTCAACGTTTTAGTGTTGGGAACCGGCCGGCTGCGCGATTTGTGCGTGAAGAATCGAGTGGGTGTGAAACTATTTTTTGTTTGCTTTGGTCCAGGCATGGCTAACTATAAAATCATAATATAATTAAAGATAAGACATTTATCTCTCCATAATGCATGTGGTCCGTTCGATGAGACTGTTGGAAGCGTTGTATTTTGAGCCAAATCATCGATGTTTACAGTTCTACGACAAACGGAGCACCATTGTCCTTACCTGCTCAGTCCATATAAGGAGCGTTGTTACGTAACCATAGATACCCCGCGCAGACACGCGCGTCATGATGATTATTACGTCATACGACATGGCAAAACCCCGCGCAGCACGTTAGATCGCCTGACACTGACAGTCACTAATGAGACAACCGCATTCTGGTTTATCAACTGCCTAACCGCTCATACATTACATAAATCTACTCGGATGGTTATAATTCGGATATGCACATAACTTCAGTGGTTATTTGTGCTTCCAAGGACAGCTTTAGCCGATCTTGTGTGTGAGGCGAGTGAAGGCAAACAACCGTAAGGTTGGCAGCACGTACAGGCCACTGATGCTAGGCATTGACGTAGAGCATAGGTATCCCTGGCTCGTGGGGTCTCGATAAGATCCCGAAGTGACTGTACAGCCCTATTGTCTTCCTCACTAAACAGTATCAAATGGTTAACTAATTAACATTTATATCCCAATCTGCATGAATGGTGCTAGGACAGCTGCATACCTGTTTGAGTTAAAATCGCTATGTTATTGTACTGTTTTTGTTCTTCAGAGAATACGACGGTTTATTGACAGATACACGGGCTGAGCTAGCCCCGGTAGATCTCAGCTTCAACCCTTGGTATGTTGACCACTGACACTTTGTATATATATATAGGACGGATAGTCCCCTTTGGCCTTTGTCTATGCCCCTTCCCTCTCAGCGGCATCAGTCCCATACAACCCCGCTTTTATCATAACCTTCGTCTCCACCAAATTGATCTTTCGCCTGCAGTAAGATACCAATGTCAGCTCAACAAACTTCCTAAGTTTGAGAACCCACATTATCACTTCGGCAGAAAACATGGTTGTAATTGTGCCTGAGACAAAACATATGCTAAGATACGTGTTTAGTTTTTTGCTTGTTTTAACAGTCTTCCATGTGCATCTTTTAGGGAGGCGGTGAACAAGCGCGCTATCGAGCTGGTGGGGCGGTCCCTCAAGTTGTGCGGTAACGGCCGGGCATGTCCCCCCAACGCGGTATGCTGTGGGCCAGTTCGTTGCTGCAAGAAGGGCTGGAGCTGTCGCTACAAGCCTAGCATGAGGCGATTCGACTGCATACCCTGAACGACCTTACCACACCACCGCGCCTTGCATTAGTCATGTATGAAGGATGCCTTCCCTAAATGGCGCTTTAAATCTGTCATGTATGACGCTGGTATTCGCTAGATGGCGCAAGTAATAGCCACGTTGCACATCTTGTAGGTATTCACAATATATTTGTCGTCTTTCTAATCATTGTATGTGTAGCAAATTATAAGTCTATAATTATCTACATATATATGCATAAATACATTGGATGTGCAATAAAGATGATATCGAAGTAATAGGGCTTACTTTCAGATGTCATATTGACCTTGTTTGTAAGCAATACATTTTCTCCATGTAAGCGTATTGTGGTGATTATAACGGACGTTAAACGCTGTTAAATTGATAATATTTAGTTTGAAGATGAGGTTTGGTAAAGCTGGGTATTCCGTGCAACATGAGTACAAAATTTCAGCAAATAAAATGAAACTTTTCGGATATTATTTTCTTCTTATTTTAAGAGAATTAAAGACAATGTAGGAAAACAATTAGTCGCAAAAATGCGTTACAGAGACTTTGTTTGACAGATCCATGGCATGATTCATTATCAGAAACTCTCGCCTAAAAAAAAATGCGCACGTTATTTACACGCAACTGTTGTATAAGATGTGTTTAACGGTACATCGTATTTATTCAAAGTATGAGTACATCGATCACTATAATACCAATTAGGAACACATTTCCTGTGGCAAACCACGATTGTTCATTCCGTACAAAATACACGTACTGACTTATTCATCACCAGATGAACTCCTGTGACTGCGGTGTACGGGAAAATAAACAGGCAACACACAAACGTCCTCATACAATGTCAATACAAACAAGCAATTCACCGGAGGCTGTATATCCGTTGCCAGGCAATATTAGCCTAATGTGTGAATGTGAGGTCGCGCAAGGTCTATGGGATATGGGTAGGGGGCTGGGGGGGGGGGTGACGGAGGGCAAATTCAAGCTATAGTAGCCAAGGATGTGGTGTCGTCCTAATGTTATCCGATTGTTCGGTTTGTGCGTCTTCCCGGAAGTCTCTAATTCACTGTTTTATCCACCAATCCATACTGGTCTGAAATATTACTTCTACTGGTGATATTAATACTACAAACAGACTGAGGGAGCAAAGGGACGATTTTGGCACAGGTACGATATAGCACATGTATGATGTAGCACATGTACGATATAGCACAGGTAAGATATAGCACAGGTACGATATAGCACAGGTACGATATAACACATGTACGATATAGCACAGGTACGATATAGCACATGTACGATATAGCACAGGTACGATATAGCACAGGTACGATATAGCACATGTACGATATAGCACAGGCACGATATAGCACAGGTACGATATAGCACAAGTACGATATAGCACAGGTACGATATAGCACAGATACGATATAGCACATGTACGATATAGCACAGGTACGATATAGCACAGATACGATATAGCACAGGTACAATGCGACGTTCCTAATACTGGCTGAAGATTAATCAAGGGCAGTGTTATATACTATCCCATGCATTCGTATAAAGGGGTGGGGGTATTTATATCAACATAGATGGCGTATCTGCGTATGCATTATTGGACTCAAGGCATTAAAGGGAAATGCCGGGCCCATATCATTTACATTTCCAGTTAAACTATAAGGAATTAACTAAACATTACACAATTTTTATTTTAATCATACATTAATGACGTTCCAAGCACTTTTGCACGACCAACCAACTTGCCATGGGCACCCGCCTCAGTGCGCTGACGATGACGTCACCGGTGCTGAAGCGACCAGAAGGTTTAAACGACTACTATACCATCGGAAGCTATAATATCGAAGCTGTTTAATTACCTAATTACATAGCGTTAGAGTTTTTCCGCAGATGGATATCGTGTCCAATTTTGACATGAATCGTAGAGTGGCGGGCCATGGTTCGGGAAGCGGCAGCCGATGGTGTAACTTGATACAGCTGCTGTCTTAGAAACTAGTTTTTGTTTCCTCAAAGCATATTTAAAATGATCGGAACATACTCTTTAATGTTTGGTGGGTTTAAAATTCACACGAGCACAATGTTGTGTAGCCATTGCCGCAAAAGCTGCTGGTCGCTTTGTGGATAGCGGTAGAAAGATTGCTGTTGATGTTTGCCGTCCTTTTTGCACTTGAATTGCTATAGCGAACAGCTGAACAGTACACCATTTTGTTCTAAATGCATTGATGTTTCAAATATATAAGTCAAATACGCTTGACACTATTCATGAGAGGTGTTAAGCTGACAGTTTGTTCGAAAGACGCACCGCTTCTCACATGTAAACACATATTTGGTTCAGCGGAGGGTCGTCGGTGACGTCAATGCATGGCTAACGCTGGTGTGTTTACGATGTTCACGGTTTCCTTCGTATTATGCTGGTATTACAGCTACAGTGTTACAATCATAATAATACTATCTGTATGGTACATGATTCACTTTAGCGGTAGATATATACTATAAAACATGACAATAGATCTGAAACTGAACTTTTTACACCTGTAGGTGATGAAAAAAATGTGATGTCGGCACAGCAAAACACAAATCTCTCCCGTTACAAAATTAGTTTTTAGATTTAATAAAAAAAAGAAAAACAAAAAAACGTACCCTTACATAACATGAAATACTAAACAATATGCGCTCTAATTTCAAAAAAACATTGTGTAACACGTAGAGCTATTTGATATTCTTGCCTCTTCGGCAACGAGGCACGCAAACTTCTTCTTTAAAGGCAACATGAAACTCACCTTGTGTCAGCTGGTACGTTTTGCAGTACAACATAGTGATGTAATATATATCGCTGTCTGGACGACCGTAAGAGACTTTCATGTGATAAGACCGATCATAGGAAGGTCTTTGATACCATGGACAACACCACGATATTCAATGAAACTTAATAAGGTCCTCTACATAGAAGGCTCACTCAATTTTCGGAGAAATCACGACATCTTAAGCGGAAAATGGACATTATCTCGCGGCGTGAAATTTTTGGATTAGGATACATATACAGGTATACATGTACAAAATGAAATCTGCTCGCTGTATCCTTTGGTACGAAGTAAACAATAAGAATAATTGCCCTGAAACAACTGCAGCTGTGCCTGAAATCTCGCAGGCAAATCTCGCGATGTCAGCCATTTTTGCTCAATCTGTTCCGGAGTTGGTTGTTGTCGTTGCATAATTCTTTATTTGTCGTGACTACACGGCAGTACAGGTCTCGTTTACTTATTGATGAAATAAATAAATTACTTAGAAATCGGACTTAGGCATTTACGGGGCCCGTCAAACGCGGTAAAGGTGCGATATTGGGGGTTGAAGCGGGTGCCTGTGGCTCAGTTCCAGCGGGAGTTGGACACCTTGTGTGTTTAGTATGCCTTGTGCCCCAGCCTTGTTACCAGACGTCAGCCCTGTTACCAGATGTCAGCTCTGTTACAACACTATAAATATTTCTTATTCTAAGTGGTAGACTGTTCATGGTATTTATACTCATTCATTAAAGATAACCCTGATATCGGTAGGCAAAATCAAGGTTTTCTTTTTAATAATACAACGATCTTTCTGCACATTAGCAGTAACAAATCTGGAGCAGAACTGTGGTTTTTGGGCATGACAATTATTTGGTTCATATTAATATCAAATTGTATCGTTTTTCAACAGTTAATTTTATTGTGAAGTGTTAGATAAATTGATCCCATACCGTGTGAAGCAAATTATGAATGAACACGTATTTATTAAACAGTTTTTTTGAGCACCGGGACTTGAAAAATTTTCCGGTAACAGAGTTAACAAAATGTGGGTAACGCCATCTATTTCCTTGATGTTGAAGAACATGGATATCTATAGGTTTACACATAAAAACTATCACGTTATTCAGTTTCGAAGTTATGCAGTTTCTGTAGAATGACCCGTATACAAATATGCTTTAGGGACAAACCCCCCACCCGACCCCCACCAACTTAGACCGGCACAGGAGTATCATTTTTTTCAGATATTTGACATTACCTCGCATGTCGGGTTTCAATGGTTATTACTCGCCCGGTATTGATACTCGGGAGCACCGAGCCCCGGGGAAAAACGGAACAAACGAATTTCGCGTAACCGAGTCTGGGGAGAAATTGTCTGGAAGGAAATTGTCGGGGGAGTTGTCCTGGTGGGGCAGGTACAGAGTGCAAATGAAGTAGTTCATTTAGATGGGCTATCGGATGCACCCACTTAGCCACATGTGTCTTCCCAGACATTTTTTGGGGTCAGTTCGATCGGGAGGCAATGTCAGCCGTCTACCATCACATTTTGTTATCAGTGACCAGGCTTCACGTTGCGTCCCCGCACCCTGTGATGTCTAAAAATAACTCGGGGTGGGGTCATGCAGGGGGCAGACACCCCAGCTCTACACACATCCGTCCTGATTGAGTAATCCACCCGCCACCTCGCAACCCCACACAGCGCCCAGCCACGTCCCTGCCCGGCCGGAGGGGCCACCAACGGCGTCACCCATAACACCCAGTTTCTCTCTCTCTCTCTCTCTCTCTCTGCCATTTTGTGGCAGCGTAGAGCGACGCTCGATGCCTAACAACGGCACTTACCTCGCCGCAGTAAGCTATTGTTCACGTGTGTTTGAGACGGGCTTCATTATCCGTTTTTTTTCTGAATGGCATCGCTCTCTTTCTCGCTTCGGTGCAACCGTTGTGCAGGAGTCACAGATCTTCTGGACTGGCATCAAATCGGCCTATCTGGCATAGTGAGTCACTTACTGAATGGTGAATCTTTTCCCTCTGAACCTTGTTTATTAACTCTTAGACGTTTCCAATAGGAGCGTCTGGCGCTCGATGGATCGAACAATAGCAAAATAATAGCTTATTGACGATAAACCTTGCAATGTATTCTATCAGTTGTATATTTTGCTTTCATGTAAAGTTTCTTATACAGCAATGTTTCTAGTAAACAATTTCAATGATTTAAATGAGAATAGAATTGTGTATTTCGATTGATATTACATGCAAACAAATATTTAGGGTGCAAGAAATCATTGGCGTGTTGTAAAGAGTTGTTTAGTGCCAGAATAGTGCATCTCATGCAGTAAAGGGAAAAATGTGTGTACTACGTCATCAAAATTTGGACATTAGGAGTTTTGCTGTTTGCGTAAAATCTTATAACGCATACATGTCCCAAAAGCTAAATCTAACAATTTGTGCAGTAACTCCTTAAATGCCATGATTAATTACGGTATGGGCAGCTTTAATGGCATCTTCAGTTTCGACAGAACCTGGAATGACCTATATTTAACTTAAAGCGTCATATCATCTACTGTTTATTGCAGAACTGCTGGTATAGGATGGTCTCACGCGGTATCTCGCTCGCTGAAGGGAAGTGATCTACAGTGATAACCAGTCAAATTCAAACCAATGGTCATGGCTGAAGTTTGCACTATTTTACTAATTGTCACCAATAAATTGACTTTCTAAAAATTGAATTTCTGTTCACTTCTTGTGTTAAAACGTCTTGACGAGTATATAACCTACCCACATCACATTGGACCTTCACAAATAAAGGAAAACGAACTTCCAGGGAAATGACAGGAATTACGCAGTAAATCAGTTTTATGAGGCCACGAGATCCATCATAACGTTTTGCGTACAAGGTTCACTGACCCCTGCGCGTGGATGGCAGCGCTATGACTTTGTCAACCAGCAGTCTCTGACACGTGACCCGAGGTCATGTGACCACACAGACGCTGAGTGCGTAGGGTCTCCATTTTGCTGCGGGAATGTCACAAGACGTTGCAATGACATTTCACTTTTTTTTCCACCGTTAATCCGCATCGCCGCCGAGTTTTATTCGTACAAAACCTCCACATTTTGTAGAACGCGTGTTTGGGGTGTCTTCTGTTCCGCCTTTGGTGCAAACACACGCGTTAGGTTTCAGGACGACAGCAGTTGCTACGCGCAGTCGCTGATACGTCAGCGCACCGCTGCCTGCTGGGCATTACATTTTCTTGGATTGAATTGGATTGATTTCATTTCCGTTTCCAAGGCCATCTCGCCCAAACTACACAATACAAACGAATCAGTACAAACGAAATACAAAACGAACCGACAAATGTTGGCCTTACACAATAAATGATCGAGCATTTATACACAATATCCCTCTTTTCTCGATAGTGTAAATATACATGGCCAAATTCCTTTGAGTTCTAGTATTGGTGCAAGACATTTATATGAGGTGCTTTTCTAATTCTGGCACAATTTACTGCAGACAGATACGTGTCACAATTAAAATCGATTTTAAGCAGTTTATAAGTGCTCAGTCGACTGTGGTTTCGGGTTGTCTCGTACCACTGGTCGGTCATGCATTTAGCTAATTAATTTTTGAAATCATTCGAAAATCTTCGTTCAGTTATAAAAATGACCTCCTGCACGGCCCACACACCACCAAAGTCATATTTCTGAAGGAGATTTCTTACAGAAGATGCCCACCTTGGCCTATCATGTTCATCAAAATCCTTTAGCATATCATAGCAACACCTAGCGTATCGAGTCTGCGGCATCTTAAGAATTTTAATCCAATATTTCACACATATAGTTAAATAAATATTCGACAAAGGCAACCCTCCCCCCTCACTTAGGGCGTAAAAAAAAAACATTAAGCGTGCATCGGTAAATCGCCAATGTTAAAAATGTATCCACCCTTCCTTTGTATGCGGGGAAATGCCCCCCCCCCCCTCCAAGTAATTATAGCTTCTGCGACAGCCTTTAAACACAGTGAGATCATTATGTGCATTCGTGTGAGGAAAGACATTGAGTGCTTCTAGCTGTTCGCCTCTTGGTCTTCATCAACATCATCCCACCAGTTTGGTTGTCAAACACTTAACGGTCTGTTCACGCGGTTCATGGCCTGCATACCATCTCCTGCCTTATGAATAACGTCAGTGATAAACGAGACTATACCGTTTACATCATCTGTGCTGGATAGATTACTTAGCGTTTCTTCGCCTTCGAGCAACGCACACGTGACCCCTGCTCTGAAATCTATCCCCTTGTCTTCCCTGCACACAAATCGCGGAGGCCTAACCATACGTGATGAATCCATCCACCTGACATCGGCTTTACACCGCTTGAAATCACAGGTTAAAGGAAAATGATTTGTCAGCCCGATATAATCATCCCGCATTACTTTGAATCGTAGTATATCATCAAATATCGCATTCGAGGCTATTATATGTAGTCCACCACACTGCACCCGTCCTCCGTAATATGCGTAAAATTAGTCTCATCTTTGCTACACCGGCCATTCATTACATTCAAACTAACATATGACATTTCTCAAGATAAATGACTTACATAGTCATAGCACAAGACAGAACCACACATTTCATATCCCAAATACCAAACACAAATTATGCCAACATAACTTAAGACATAGTCTCGTCCATCTCTTAAACAACACCCCTCCACATATCATTAGCAAAGCAACCACACATTCGCTGACAAACTAAGCGTCTCATTTTAAGAACCATTCATTAAACGGTTATAAGACATCTTGTGAAGCCCAATATTGCTATGTTTGTCACGTACGTATGGGATAAGTATTGATTTTTTTTTGTTGGGGGTGGCGGGGGGGGGGTCGTTTGTGTTGTAGTAATTTGATATACCACATTTGCTGTTACTGTGTTAATATACTATATATTGCATATGAACCCAGGAACAACATTTATTAGAATCAGAGTGTCGTTTTAACTGGCTCATGTTAAACTTGTTTATGACTGTTTTTTAATTATTTATGTGGCTCACATGCTAGCGTCTGCCCAGCATTCTCAACGTAAGTCAGTCAAGCAACCCTGTCTACTTTCTCCGTGTTTATGCATTACGACAGTGTGTCTCGGTTCCTTCTTCTTTTTTTCTGTATCCTCATAAATGTCCGCTCTCTCAGGCATCAAGGGGCACCTCCTCCCCACCATCAGATTCGTATAACAGTGCCCCCCCCCCATTTGGGTATAGTGTCTATGTGTGGTAGGAAGCTTCGTGTTTAGAGCTCCATATGCAACTTATATGTAACAATAGGGCTGTACAGTCACTTCGGGATCTTATCGAGACCCCACGAGACAGGGATACCTATGCTCTACGGCCATGCCTAGCATCAACGGCCTGTACGTGCTGCCTACCTTCCGGTTGTTTGCCTTCACTCGCCTCACACACAAGATCGGCTAAAGCTGTCCTTGAAAGCACAAATAACCACTGAAGTTACGTGCATATCCGAATTAGAACCATCAGAGTAGATTTATGTAATGTGTGGGCGGTTAGGCAGTTGATAAACCAGAGTGCGGTTGTCTCATGACTGACTGTCAGTGTCAGGCGATCTAACGTGCTGCGCGGGGTTTTCCATGTCGTATGACGTAATAATCATCATGACGCGCGTATCTGCGCGCGATATCTATAGTTACGTAACAACGCTCCATATATGGACTGAGCAGGTGACGACTATGGTGCTCCGTTTGTCGTAGAACTGTAAACATCGATGATTTGGCTCAAAATACAACGCTTCCAACAGTCTCATCGAACGGACCACATGCATTATGGAGAGATAAATGTCTTATCTTTAATTATATTATGATTTTATAGTTAGCCATGCCTTGACCAAAGCAAACAAAAAATAGTTTCACACCTACTCGATTCTTCACGCACAAACCGCGCAGCCGGCCGGTTCCCAACACTAAAACGTTGACTACAATGAGTGCAAGTCATGCAGTTGCAGCCAGGCACCATCGTGATGCGCACTCGTTCTAAGAGCACGTGTTTTTTTGTTGGTCCCCAAAAGACCTAAACCGGAAATAGAACCCGCGAGAACTGTACAGCCCTATCTCCCATTGAACGCGGCCATGTCGTACCTATAATTCAGCACAAGCTGAAAGCTCAACTGACATGGGGGTGGCGGGGGGGGGGGGGCGCAAGGGGGAGGGGGAGGTCTTGCTCCCAAATCACAAGGAACAAATGTCTTTATTTCCAGGTCACGATGAAGTAAAAGGAGAATTCCCGGATAAAATGAAAGGGGCGGATACATGATATAAATTGGCGATTTGATAAATCACGGTTATTTCACATGAAAATTCCCAGTTCACGAATAATGAAAATTCTTGATCACGACGATCGGCCAAATATTCCATTCCCAGTTCACGAAGAATTAATGTCTTCATTCCCAGTTCACGGTGAAATAAAAAACCCATTCCCCAGCAACGGAAATATCCCTTAAATTCCGTGCAGTCGCTGAGATGCCAACGAGACCAACGAGTAGACTTCATCTGTCATAAAATAGACATCTAACAGACAGTTACCTGTAGATAGTGCAAACGAATCATGACTGATTTTGCTTATAGGATATCTAGATGAGCGGATGCACCCGCGTCACCACATGTGTCTTCCCAAACACTTTTTAGGGTTAGTCCGATAGGGTAACAATGTCAGCTGTCTGCCTTCACATTTTCTTATCAGTGATCCGGGTTCACGTTGCGTCCCAGCACCCTGTGATGTCTATAATAGCTGGGGTGGGGTCCTAGAGGAGTCAGACACACCAGTTCTACACACAAAGGTCAAGATGGCATTCTGGCGGCTGATTCTGACGACCTGTCTCCTGGTGACTGAGTCCCTGGCCTACCCCAACGGGGCGCCTGAGGCGGCGTGCGCAGACATGACTCCCCAGCACGGTACCGCCGTACCCCAGACGTCAGCGTCCCCCTTCACCCTGACCGTCAGCGATCACGACGGCCACTTCGACGGTACGTAGGCAACACAACCACGTGACAACCATGTAAGCGAATCCACTTAAACAGTTTATGATACAATGCAAACGGGTTTGCAGGAGGGGGGATGGGGATGGGGTCTTGGGGGACCCCCCACCCCCCACGACACTATATGTATTCGTATTTACGCCATAAGGACATGAATGTGTCATTGCCATTGATTTGTTTAACATTGATCAGGGAATCTATTGCTATATCAATGCCTTTAATATGGCAACCAATATTGTCAATTTGCAAAAATTATATTACTTATAATAAGGAATGCAAGATGAAGAAATAATGACCGATAAGCCAGGCTGGTGAGCCGGCGTGTTCTGGGGAAGACGCCATTTGGTCGTTTAAACTGGATGTCGATATGCCAACACCAAGGCGCAGTGTTTACCGCGATCCGTTATAGCAGTCTATGAATTCCGCGATATTCACCACAAAGGCGTTTTTTTCGGGCCCAGCTTTAAAATGTCCTAATCTTTGAGATTCGATATTGTTCTCCGTATTTCTTGGGGATTCGCGATTCAGACGGGGTAACCCCCACCCCCCTCCTACGATGTGTCATCGCCACCTTACCTGGTACGCAAACCAAGCAACAGCGGATCAAACAGATCAAAATGACAGACCCATAATATCTGCCACATACGGTAAATATTATCTTGATTGGGGCACGTTTGTGATGTAGGACTTGTTTTTCAGTAACCATCTCGGGAAGCGAGCAATTCAAAGGGTTCTTCGTTCAGGCTCAGCGAGACGGTGACACGACCCCTCTCGGAGACTTCGAGGCTTTAGAGCTACCGGCCACGTAAGAACGTGAATCACTCAATAATACGCTGATTCGTCTCAGTGACAAATCAGGCTGCTACATTACCCTATTGTTAGCAATTGTGCGGCATCAGCTTAAGGAAAAGTTAATCATTTTGAATAGATAAGCGATAATAGATTCTATTGTAAGAGAGCCATTGCAATATAAACGATTACCCCCCACGGTATAGCAATTTTGGAAGAGCCTGTGAAGTGTCTCGGCGTGTATATCGGAAATGATAGTGAAGAGTGTAATAATTTAAACTGGACTAACAAACTATTATCCATGGAGAAAGTTTTAAGTACCTGGAAAAAACGGAAGTTAACACTCTTTGGCAAGCTAACTGTAATAAAAGCCTTAATTATCCCAAAGATATCGTTTATTGCAACCTGCGTTATAGTGCCACCCGACGTAGTTATAAAACTTAACAAGCTACTGTATAAGTTTATCTGGAATAGAACGGAACGTAATAAACGTAATGTATTGATGTCACCAAAAGCGTATGACGGAGTGGCAATGATAGACTTAGACTCGTATATTGACTCCATTAAAGCCAAGTAGCTGATACGACTACTTGCAGATGGAAATAATGCAAATTGGGCTGTCCTAGGTAAAGGATATTGGCGAGCAGTTTCAAACACCAATCATTGACATGTGCTTCAGTGAAAAAAGTTCCTTGCCTGAGTTATCCAAATTAATCACCTTCTATTCAAATATCATAAGTGCGTACGCGAAAGCCAATGTTCGACCGAAGCCACAAGATATCGAGAGTTTACTTACTGAGCCTTTATGGGGAAACCAAAAGATAAGCCTAATGTTAGGTAACAGGAATGTAAACATATGCCTACTCTTTAATTCGTTTATGAAGGTTGGTATCACTAAAGTACACCATTTGAAATTCACAAATGGAAGTGTCGATGAAAGCTACCTGTACCATATGATAAATGACCAGAGAGATATACTGCGTCAAATCAAGTTACTAAAGAAAACTCTATATCCATATAGAGATTTAATGTTAAAGCTACGCGATGTCATGACTATTTTACCTTGTGTAACTACAGGCTCTATTACATGTTTAAACAATAATATCAAATCTAAAGACATATATAAAGCGTTAGTAAGCTGTAAGTACAAGGTTAAAAAACCTCTGAAGGCGTTAGGCAATTGGTTTCTGCTACCTGCTGAGGAAGATACATTGGCAGCTTTTAGTCGAAAAGTGATTGACATCACGGAGTCTAAATTGTCAGAATTTAACTATAAGCTTTTGCATAATATTTTAACTTGTAACTACAATCTGAAGAAAATTAAACTAAGAGAAAATAACTATTGTCCTTACTGTCGCGATTCCCATACCATACCTCACATGTTATTCTGGTGTGATTATATCAATAACATTTGGAAAGCTGTTTCATTCGTAATGTGTAGAACTGTTACACCAGCCGACATCGTAACTGGTTGCAACAGCTATATAGATAACTTTAGAATAACTGTATGCAGCTATATAATATACAAAATCTACTTGATACTTAACCAAAGATAAACTAGATGTATTCACTCCGATATCAATAAATTATTTCTGGGAGAATTAAAACCAAAAATTAACATATATAGGGTAACCAGGGTAACAACAATTAAAAATATATGTAACTGGCTTGAGAAACTAAACATTGCATTGACGTAAACAATGTCTTTTCTTTCTCCATCATGTTTTATTGTTGTTGGGAATAGGTCAATTGGACTTGATATACGTATGTACCGCACTTTTATTTTGAAATAAAAAAATAAATAAATAAAATAAATAAACGATTAGAGCCTATGTGGTAAGCAGGATGCAGACCAACAGGTCGTGGGTTCGAACTTCTGGGGTGGGGGGGTAGTTAATACATTGCTGTGGGCGGAGGTCTTACGTGATTAAGCCCGCCCCCCTTTTTCACCGCCCAAATCGGCTGGGTCGGGGCGTTTTACAACCAAAATCTGCTCGTCAGGGGTATATATGTCGCTGCAATCCGCTCTATGAACGAACATTTTTAGAGCCGGTCCCTAAGCAATTTCATTGTCTCGAAAGATTTCTTGGGCACAGGTAGCCTTCATCTGCCCCCAAACGGCCTAAAACGCCATCGACTCCCTGGGTGAAGGGTTGATAAAATGTTGAATGAAAACAATAGTATTTGATCGCAGATCAATGCGCATGCATTAATAACCTAGAAATGAAGGCGTAAATCTAATAATAAGTATGAATTGAGCCTCGCATGGAATCTACCACTGGTGCGATATGCGCATTGTACATCCGTCCTGATTGAGTAATCCACCCGCCACCTCGCACCCCCACACAGCGCCCAGCCCCGTCCCTGCCCGGCCGGAGCGGCCACCAACGGCGCCACCCATAACGACAGCAGCCTGAAAACCTCGGTCTCCTTCCACTACGACGCTGCCGGAGTGGCTGACCTCACCACCGTCAGATTTGTGTCAGTATACAACGCATAACGCAAATCTGCACCTATTCACCAGACGGCGACACTGTTCGTCTTTAGTTCGAGCATAGCACATATATAGTGCCGCTCTCTAGTGAGTCATTTCGTAGTTAAAGTGGAATATCTCGCCAAAACTAGAGGCCAAAATACAAATAACAATCAGTCCTCGAATCATCCAAAATGGCTTTTGTTCATATTCCACGCTTGCCAGTGTGCCAAACAGTGTCTCTCTGTCTCTGCCATTTTGTGGCAGCGTAGAGCGACGCTCGATACCTAACAACGGCACTTACCTCGCCTCAGTAAGCTATTGTTCACGTGTGTTTGAGACGGCTTCATTATCCGTTCTTTTCTGAATGGCATCGCTCTCTTTCTTGCTTCAGTGCAACCGTTGTGCAGGAGTCACAGATCTTCTGGACTGGCATCAAATCGGCCTATCTGGCATAGTGAGTCACTTACTGAATGGTGAATCTTTTCCCTCTGACCCTTGTTTATTAACTCTTAGACGTTTCCAATAGGAGCGTCTGGCTCTCGATGGATCGAACAATAGCACAGTAACAGCTTATTGACGATAAACCTTGCAATGTATTCTATCAGTTGTATATTTAGCTTTCGTGTCAAGTTTCGTATACGGTAATGTTTCTGTTAAAAAATTTCAATGATTTAAATGAGAATAGAATTGTGTATTTCGATTGATATTACATGCAAACAAATTTTTAGGGTGCAAGTAATCATTGGCGTGTTGTAAAGAGTTGTTCAGTTTTGCTCTTTGCGTAAAATTTTATAACGCATACATGTCCCAAAAGCTAAATCTAACGATTTGTGCAGTACTTAAATGCCATGGTTAATTACGGCATGGGCAGCTTTAATGCCATTTTCAGTTTCGACAGAACCTGGAATGAGCTATATTTGACTTAAAGCGTAATATCATCTACTATTCATTGCAGAACTGCTGGTATAGGATGGTCTCACGCGGTACCTCGCTCACTGAAGGGAAGTGATCTACAGTGATAACCAGTCAAATTCAAACCAATGGTCATGGCTGAAGTTTGCGCTATTTTACTAATTGTCACCAATAAATTTAGACTTTCTAAAAACTGAATTTCTGTTCACTTCTTGTGCTAAGACGTCTTGACGAGTAGACTC
Source organism: Arenicola marina (assembly GCA_964019135.1). NCBI lineage: Eukaryota > Metazoa > Annelida > Polychaeta > Arenicolidae > Arenicola > Arenicola marina. The sequence goes on along the minus strand of OZ025260.1, from coordinate 5,068,654 downwards.
ATATGTAACTTACCCACATCACATTGCAATTACAGGAATTACGCAGTAAATCAGTTTGATGAGGCCACGAGATCCATCATAACGTTTTGCGTACAAGGTTCACTGACCCCTGCGCATGGATGGCAGCGCTATGACTTTGTCAACCAGCAGTCTCCGACACGTGACTCGAGGCCATGTGACCACACAGGCGCTGAGTGCGTAGGGACGCCATCGTGCTGCGGGAATGTCACAAAACGTTGCAATGACATTTCATATTTTTTTCCACCGTCAATCCACATCGCCGCCGAGTTTTATTCGTACATAACCTCCACATTTTGTAGAACGCGTTTTGGGGGTGTCTTCTGTCCCGCCTTTGGTACATCAACACGCGTTAGGTCTCAGGACGGCAGCAATTGCTTCGCGCAGTCGCTGATACGTCAGCTCTCTGCGCGATGCAAATGTCGTTGCGCACGCGCGCACCGCTGCCTGCTGGGCATTACATTTTCTTGGCTTGAATTGGATTGATTTTATTTCCGTTTCCAAGGCCATCAGGCTCAAACTACACAATACAAACGAATCAATGCAAACGAAATATAAAAAGAACGAACAAATGTTGGCCTTACACAATAAATGATCACGCATTTATACACAATATCCTTCTTTTCTCGATAGTGTAAATATACATGGCCAAATTCCTTTGAGTTCTAGTGTTGGTGCAAGACATTTATATGAGGTGCTTTTCTAACTCTGGCACAATTTACTGCAGACAGATACGTGTCACAATTAAACTCGATTTTAAGCAGTTTATAAGTGCTCAGTCGACTGTGGTTTCGGGTTGTCTCGTACCACTGGTCGGTCATGCATTTAGCTAATTAATTTTTGAAATCATTCAAAAATCTTCGTTCAGTTTCAAAAATGACCTCCTGCACGGCCCACACACCACCTAAGTCATATTTCTGAAGGAGATTTCTTACCAAAAATGCCCACCTTGGCCTATCATGTTCATCAAAATCCTTTAGCATATCATAGCAACACCTAGCGTATCGAGTCTGCGGCATCTTAAGAATTTTAATCCAATATTTCACGCATTTAGTTAAATAAATATTCGACAAAGGCAACCCTCCACCCTCACTTAGGGCGTGAAAAAAAACACATTAAGCCTGCATCGGTAAATCGCCAATGTTAAAAATGTATCCACCCTTCCTTTGTATGCGGGGAAATGCCCCCTCCCCCCCCTCCAAGTACTTATAGCTTCTGCGATTGCAATTAAACACAGTGAGATCATTATGTGCGTTCGTGTGACGAAAGACATTGAGTGCTTCTAGCTGTTCGTCTCTTGGTCTTCATCAACATCATCCCACCAGTTTGGTTGTCAAACACTTAACCGTGTCTGTTCACGCGGTTCATGGCCTGCATACCATCTCCTGCCTTATGAATAACGTCAGTGAACAGCGAGACTATACCGTTTACATCATCTGTGCTGGATAGATTACTTAGCGTTTCTTCGCCTTCGAGCAACGCACGCTACGCACGCTAACCATACGTGATGAATCCATCCACCTGACATCGGCTTTACACCGCTTGAGATCACAGGTGAAAAGAAAATGATTTGTCAGCCCGATATAATCATCCCGCATTACTTTGAATTGTAGTATATCATCAAATATCGCACTCGAGGCTATTATATGTAGTCCACCACACTGGACCCGTCCTCCGTAATATGCGTAAAATTTGTCTCATCTTCGCTACACCGGCCATTCATTACATTCAAACCAACACATGAAATTTGTCAAGATAAATGACTTACATAGTCATAGCACAAGACAGAACCACACATTTCATATCCCAAATACCAAACACAAATTATGTCAACTTAACTTAAGACATAGTCTCGTCCATCTCTTAAACAACACCCCTCCGCATATCATTAGCAAAGGAACCACACATTCGCTGACAAACTAAGCGTCTCATTTTAAGAACCATTTATTAAACGGTTATAAGACATCTTGTGAAGCCCAATATTGCTATGTTTGTCACGTACGTATGGGATAAGTATTGATTTTGTTTTTGTTGGGGGTGGCGGGGGGGCGTTTGTGTCGTAGTAATTCGATATACCACATTTGCTGTTACTGTGTTAATATACTATATATTGCATATGAACCCAGGAACAACATTTATTAGAATCAGAGTGTCGTTTTAACTGGCTCATGTTAAACTTGTTTATGACTGTTTTTTGATTATTTATGTGGCTCACATGCTAGCGTCTGCCCAGCATTCTCAACGTGAGTCAGTCAAGCAACCCTGTCTACTTTCTCCGTATTTATGCATTACAACAGTGTGTATCGGTTCCTTCTTCTTTTTTTCTGCATCCTCATAAATGTCCGCTCTCTCAGGCATCAAGGGGCACCTCCTCCCCACCACCAGATTCGTATAACAGTGCCCCCCCACCCCCCATTTGGGTATAGTGTCTATGTGTGGTAGGAAGCTCCGTGTTTAGAACTCCATATGCAATTTATATGTAACAATAGGGCTGTACAGTCACTTCGGGATTTTATCGAGACCCCACGAGACAGGGATACCTATGCTCTACGGCCATGCCTAGCATCAACGGCATGTACGTGCTGCTTACCTTCCGGTTGTTTGCCTTCACTCGCCTCACACACAAGATCGGCTAAAGCTGTCCTTGAAAGCACAAATAACCACTGAAGTTACGTGCATATCCGAATTATAACCATCCGAGTAGATTTATGTAATGTGTGGGCGGTTAGGCAGTTGATAAACCAGAATGCGGTTGTCTCATGACTGACTGTCAGTGTCAGGCGATCTAACGTGCTGCGCGGGGTTTTCCATGTCGTATGACGTAATAATCATCATGACGCGCGTATCTGCGCGCGATATTTATGGTTACGTAACAACGCTCCTTATATGGACTGAGCAGGTGACGACTATGGTGCTCCGTTTGTCATAGAACTGTAAACATCGATGATTTGGCTCAAAATACAACGCTTCCAACAGTCCATCGAACGGACCACATGCATTATGGAGAGATAAATGTCTTATCTTTAATTATATTATGATTTTATAGTTAGCCATGCCTGGACCAAAGCAAACAAAAAATAGTTTCACACCCACTCGATTCTTCACGCACAAACCACGCCGGTTCCCGACACTAAAACGTTGACTACAATGAGTGCAAGTCATGCAGTTGCAGCCAGGCACCATCGTGATGCCCACTCGTTCTAAGAGCACGTGTTTTTTTGTTGGTCCCCAAAAGACCTAAACCCGAAATAGAACCCGCGAGAACTGTATAGCCCTATCTCCCTTTGAACGCTGGCATGTCGTACCTATAATTCAGCACAAGCTGAAAGCTCAACTGACATGGGGGTGGCGGGCGGGGGGGGGCGCAAGGGGGAGGGGTAGGTCTTGCTCCCAAATCACAAGGAACAAATGTCTTTATTTCCAGGTCACGATGAAGTAAAAGGAGAATTCCCGGATAAAATGAAAGGGGCGGATACATGATATAAATTGACGATTTGATAAATCACGGTTATTTCACATAAAATTTCCCAGTTCACGAATAATGAAAATTCTTGATCACGACGATCGGCCAAATATCCCATTCCCAGTTCACGAAGAATTATGGTCTTCATTCCCAGTTCACGGTGACATAAAAAACCCATTCCCAAGCAACGGAAATATCCCTTAAATTCCGTGCAGTCGCTGAGATGCCAACGCGACCAACGAGTAGACTTCATCTGTCATAAAATAGACATCTAACAGAAATATTTACAGACAGTTACCTGTAGATAGTGCAAACGAATCATGACTATCTAGATGAGCGGATGCACCCGCGTCACCACATGTGTCTTCCCAAACACTTTTTAGGGTTAGTCCGATAGGGTAACAATGTCAGCTGTCTGCCTTCACATTTTCTTATCAGTGATCCGGGTTCACGTTGCGTCCCAGCACCCTGTGATGTCTATAATAGCTGGGGGTGGGGTCCTAGAGGAGGCAGACACACCAGTTCTACACACAAAGGTCAAGATGGCATTCTGGCGGCTGATTCTGACGACCTGTCTCCTGGTGACTGAGTCCCTGGCCTACCCCAACGGGGCGCCTGAGGCGGCGTGCGCAGACATGACCCCCCAGCACGGTACCGCCGTACCCCAGACGTCAGCGTCCCCCTTCACCCTGACCGTCAGCGATCACGACGGCCACTTCGACGGTACGTAGGCAACACAACCACGTGACAACCATGTAAGCGAATCCACTTAAACAGTTTATGATACAATTCAAACGGGTTTGCAGGAGCGGGGATGGGGATGGGGTCTTGGGGGACCCCCCACCCCCCCCCCCCCCGACACTATATGTGTTCGTATTTACGCCATAAGGACATGAATGTGTCATTGCCATTGATTTGTTTAGCATTGATCAGGGAATCTATTGCTATATCAATGCCTTTAATATGGCAACCAATATTGTCAATTTGCAAAAATTATATTACTTATAATCAGGAATGCAAGATGAAGAAATAATGACCGATAAGCCAGGCTGGTGAGCCGGCGTGTTCTGGGGAAGACGCCATTTGGTCGTTTAAACTGGATGTCGATATGCCAACACCAAGGCGCAGTGTTTACCGCGATCCGTTATAGCAGTCTATGAATTCCGCGATATTCACCACAAAGGCGTTTTTTTCGGGCCCAGCTTTAAAATGTCCTAATCTTTGAGATTCGATAATATTCTCCGTATTTCTTGGGGATTCGCGATTCAGACGGGGTAACCCCCCCCCCCCCCACTAGATGTGTCATCGCCACCTTACCTGGTAAGCAAACCAAGCAACAGCGGATCAAACAGATCAAAATGACAGGCCCATAACATCTGCCACATACGGTAAATATTATCTTGATGGGGGCACGTTTGTGATGTAGGACTTGTTTTTCAGTAACCATCTCGGGAAGCGAGAAATTCAAAGGGTTCTTCGTTCAGGCTCAGCGAGACGGTGACACGACCCCTCTCGGAGACTTCGAGGCTTTAGAGCTACCGGCCACGTAAGAACGTGAATCACTCAATAATACGCTGATTCGTCTCAGTGACAAATCAGGCTGCTACATTACCCTATTGTTAGCAATTGTGCGGCATCAGTTGAAGGAAAAGTTAATCATTTTGAATAGATAAGCGGTTCTATTGTAAGAGAGCCATTGCAATATAAACGATTACCCCCCACGGTATAGCAATTTTGGAAGAGCCTGTGAAGTGTCTCGGACTGTATATCAGAAATGATAGTGAAGAGTGTAATAATTTAAACTGGATTAACAAACTATTATCCATGGAGAAAGTTTTAAGTACCTGGAAAAAACGGAAGTTAACACTCTTTGGCAAGCTAACTGTACCAAAAGCCTTAATTATCCCAAAGATTTCGTTTATTGCAACCTGCGTTATAGTGCCACCCGACGTAGTTAAGAAATTAAAACCCAAAATTAACATATATAGGGTAACCAGGGTAACAACAATTAAAAATATATGTAACTGGCTTGAGAAACTAAACATTGCATTCACGTAAACAATGTCTTTTTTTTCTCCATCATGTTTTATTGTTGTTGTGAATAGGTCAATTGGACTTGATGTACCTATGTACCGCACTTTTATTTTGAAAAGCAGGATGCAGACCAACAGGTCGTGGGTTCGAACTTCTGGGGCGGCGGGGTAGTTAATACATTGCTGTGGGCGGAGGTCTTACGCGGTTAAGCCCGCCCCGCTTTTTCACCGCCCAAATCGGCTGGGTCGGGGCGTTTTACAACCAAAATCTGCTCGTCAGGGGTATATATGTCGCTGCAATCCGCTCTATGAACGAACATTTTTAGAGCCGGTCCCTGAGCAATTTCATTGTCTCGAAAGATTTCTTGGGCACAGGTAGCCTTCACCTGCCCCCAAATGGCCTAAAACGCCATCGACTTCCTGGGTGAAGGGCTGGTCAAATGTTGAATGAAAACAATAGTATTAGATCGCAGATCAATGCGCATGCGTTAATAACCTAGAAATGAAGGCGTAAATCTAATAATAAGTATGAATTGAGCCTCGCATGGAATCTACCACTGGTGCGATATGCGCATTGTACATCCGTCCTGATTGAGTAATCCACCCGCCACCTCGCACCCCCACACAGCGCCCAGCCCCGTCCCTGCCCGGCCGGAGCGGCCACCAACGGCGCCACCCATAACGACAGCAGCCTGAAAACCTCGGTCTCCTTCCACTACGACGCCGCCGGAGTGGCTGACCTCACCACCGTCAGATTTGTGTCAGTATACAACGCATAACGCAAATCTGCACCTATTCACCAGACGGCGACACTGTTCGTCTTTAGTTCGAGCATAGCACATATATAGTGCCGCTCTCTAGTGAGTCATTTCGTAGTTAAAGTGGAATATCTCGCCAAAACTAGAGGCCAAAATACAAATAACAATCAGTCCTCGAATCATCCAAAATGGCTTTTGATCATATTCCACGCTTGCCAGTGTGCCAAACAGTGTCTCTCTCTCTCTGCCATTTTGTGGAAGCGTAGAGCGATGCTCGATGCCTAACAACGGCACTTACCTCGCCTCAGTAAGCTATTGTTCACGTGTGTTTGATACGGCTTCATTATCCGTTTTTTTCTGAATGGCATCGCTCTCTTTCTCGCTTCAGTGCAACCGTTGTGCAGGAGTCACAGATCTTCTGGACTGGCATCAAATCGGCCTATCTGGCATAGTGAGTCACTTACTGAATGGTGAATCTTTTCCCTCTGACCCTTGTTTATTAACTCTTAGACGTTTCCAATAGGAGCGTCTGGCTCTCGATGGATCGAACAATAGCACAGTAACAGCTTATTGACGATAGACCTTGCAATGTATTCTATCAGTTGTATATTTTGCTTTCGTGTCAAGTTTCGTATACGGTAATGTTTCTGGTAAACAATTTCAATGATTTAAATGAGAATAGAATTGTGTATTTCGATTGATATTACATGCAAATAAATTTTTAGGGTGCAAGAAATCATTGGCATGTTGTAAAGAGTTGTTTAGTTTTGCTCTTTACGTAAAATCTTATAACGCATACATGTCCCGAAAGCTAAATCTAACGATTTGTGTAGTACTTAAATGCCATGGTTAATTACGGCATGGGCAGCTTTAATGCCATTTTCAGTTTCGACAGAACCTGGAATGGGCTATATTTAACTTAAAGCGTAATATCATCTACTATTCATTGCAGAACTGCTGGTATAGGATGGTCTCACGCGGTACCTCGCTCACTGAAGGGAAGTGATCTACAGTGTTAACCAGTCAAATTCAAACCAATGGTCATGGCTGAAGTTTGCGCTATTTTACTAATTGTCACCAATAAATTTAGACTTTCTAAAAACTGAATTTCTGTTCACTTCTTGTGCTAAGACGTCTTGACGAGTAGACTCATATATAACTTACCCACATCACATTGGAATTACAGGAATTACGCAGTAAATCAGTTTGATGAAGCCACGAGATCTATCATACTGTTTTGCGTACAAGGTTCACTGACCCCTGCGCATGGATGGCCCGCGCTATGACTTTGTCAACCAGCAGTCTCCGACACGTGACTCGAGGCCATGTGACCACACAGGCTGAGTGCGTAGGGTCGCCATCGTGCTGCGGGAATGTCACAAAACGTTGCAATGACATTTCACTTTTTTTTCCACCGTCAATCCACATCGCCGCCGAGTTTTATTCATACATAACCTCCACATTTTGTAGAACGCGTTTTGGGGGTGTCTTCTGTCCCGCCTTTGGTACAAACACACGCGTTAGGTTTCAGGACGGCAGCAATTGCTTCGCGCAGTCGCTGATACGTCAGCTCTCTGCGCGATGCCAATGTCGTTGGGCACGCGCGCACCGCTGCCTGCTGGGCATTACATTTTCTTGGCTTGAATTGGATTGATTTTATTTCCGTTTCCAAGGCCATCAGGCTCATACTACACAATACAAACGAATCAATGCAAACGAAATATAAAACGAACGAACAAATGTTGGCCTTACACAATAAATGATCAAGCATTTATACACAATATCCCCGATTTCTCGATAGTGTAAATATACATGGCCAAATTCCTTTGAGTTCTAGTATTGGTGCAAGACATTTATATGAGGTGCTTTTCTAACTCTGGCACAATTTACTGCAGACAGATACGTGTCACAATTAAACTCGATTTTAAGCAGTTTATAAGTGCTCAGTCGACTGTGGTTTCGGGTTGTCTCGTACCACTGGTCGGTCACGCATTTAGCTAATTAATTTTTGAAATCATTCAAAAATCTTCGTTCAGTTTCAAAAATGACCTCCTGCACGGCCCACACACCACCAAAGTCATATTTCTGAAGGAGATTTCTTACAGAAGATGCCCACCTTGGCCTATCATGTTCATCAAAATCCTTTAGCATAGCATAGCAACACCTAGCGTATCGAGTCTGCGGCATCTTAAGAATTTTAGTCCAATATTTCACACATTTAGTTAAATAAATATTCGACAAAGGCAACCCTCCACCCTCACCTAGGGCGTGAAAAAAAAACACATTAAGCCTGCATCGGTAAATCGCCAATGTTAAAAATGTATCCACCCTTCCTTTGTATGCGGGGAAATGCCCCCCCACCCCCCATCCAAGTACTTATAGCTTCTGCGACAGCCTTTAAACACAGTGAGATCATTATGTGCGTTCGTGTGACGAAAGACATTGAGTGCTTCCAGCTGTTCGTCTCTTGGTCTTCATCAACATCATCCCACCAGTTTGGTTGTCAAACACTTAACCGTCTGTTCACGCGGTTCATGGCCTGCATACCATCTCCTGCCTTATGAATAACGTCAGTGATAAACGAGACTATACCGTTTACATCATCTGTGCTGGATAGATTACTTAGCGTTTCTTCGCCTTCGAGCAACGCACGCGTGACCCCTGCTCTGAAATCTAGCCCCCTGTCTTCCCTGCACACAAATCACGGAGGCCTAACCATACGTGATGAATTCATCCACCTGACATCGGCTTTACACCGCTTGAGATCACAGGTTAAAAGAAAATGATTTGTCAGCCCGATATAATCATCCCGCATAACTTTGAATTGTAGTATATCATCAAATATCGCACTCGAGGCTATTATATGTAGTCCACCACACTGCACCCGTCCTCCGTAATATGCGTAAAATTAGTCTCATCTTCGCTACACCGGCCATTCATTACATTCAAACCAACACATGAAATTTGTCAAGATAAATGACTTACATAGTCATAGCACAAGACAGAACCACACATTTTATATCCCAAATACCAAACACAAATTATGTCAACTTAACTTAAGACATAGTCTCGTCCATCTCTCCAACACCCCTCCGCATATCATTAGCAAAGCAACCACACATTCGCTGACAAACTAAGCGTCTCATTTTAAGAACCATTTATTAAACGGTTATAAGAAATCTTGCGCAGCCCAATATTGCTATGTTTGTCACGTACGTATGGGATAAGTATTGAGCTTTTTTTGTTGGGGGTGGGGGAAGGGGGCGTTTGTGTTGTAGTAATTCGATATACCACATTTGCTGTTACTGTGTTAATATACTATATATTGCATATGAACCCAGGAACAACATTTATTAGAATCAGAGTGTCGTTTTAACTGGCTCATGTTAAACTTGTTTATGACTGTTTTTTAATTATTTATTTGGCTCACATGCTATCGTCTGCCCAGCATTCTCAACGTGAGTCTCCTCAGTCAAGCAACCCTGTCTACTTTCTCCGTGTTTATGCTTTACAACAGTGTGTATCGGTTCCTTCTTCTTTTTTTCTGTATCCTCATAAATGTCCGCTCTCTCAGGCATCAAGGGTCACCTCCTCCCCACCACCAGATTCGTATAACAGTGCCCCCCACCCCCCATTTGTGTATAGTGTCTATGTGTGGTAGGAAGCTCCGTGTTTAGAGCTCCATATGCAATTTATATGTAACAATAGGGCTGTACAGTCACTTCGGGATCTTATCGAGACCCCACGAGACAGGGATACCTATGCTCTACGGCCATGCCTAGCATCAACGGCCTGTACGTGCTGCCTACCTTCCGGTTGTTTGCCTTCACTCGCCTCAAACACAAGATCGGCTAAAGCTGTCCTTGAAAGCACAAATAACCACTGAAGTTACGTGCATATCCGAATTATAACCATCCGAGTAGATTTATGTAATGTGTGAGCGGTTAGGCAGTTGATAAACCAGAATGCGGTTGTCTCATGACTGACTGTCAGTGTCAGGCGATCTAACGTGCTGCGCGGGGTTTTCCATGTCGTATGACGTAATAATCATCATGACGCGCGTACCTGCGCGCGATATCTATGGTTACGTAACAACGCTCCTTATATGGACTGAGCAGGTGACGACTATGTTGCTCCGTTTGTCGTAGAACTGTAAACATCGATGATTTGGCTCAAAATACAACGCTTCCAACAGTCTCATCGAACGGACCACATGCATTATGGAGAGATAAATGTCTTATCTTTAATTATATTATGATTTTATAGTTAGCCATGCCTGGACCAAAGCAAACAAAAAATAGTTTCACACCCACTCGATTCTTCACGCACAAACCGCGCAGCCGGCCGGTTCCCAACACTAAAACGTTGACTACAATGAGTGCAAGTCATGCAGTTGCAGCCAGGCACCATCGTGATGCGCACTCGTTCTAAGAGCACGTGTTTGTTTGTTGGTCCCCAAAAGACCTAAACCGGAAATAGAACCCGCGAGAACTGTACAGCCCTATCTCCCTTTGAACGCGGCCCTGTCGTACCTATAATTCAGCTATAATTGAGCTGAAAGCTCAACTGACATGGGGGTGGCGGGGGGGGGGGCGCAAGGGGGAGAGGGAGGTCTTGCTCCCAAATCACAAGGAACAAATGTCTGTATTTCCAGGTCACGATGAAGTAAAAGGAGAATTCCCGGATAAAATGAAAGGGGCGGATACATGATATAAATTGGCGATTTGATAAATCACGGTTATTTCATTTTATTTTAATTTTTTAATTTTTGGTAAAATCGTTTATTTCGAATCCAAATAGTTGTGGGTACATAGCAGCCATACATCTGACATATAAAACATTAGTTCACAGCAAGTATACAGTTAGGTATAATCTGACAATGTTGTCAAGATACTAATTTACTAAATTTTCGCTAAGTGCTCTTGCATTCTATATAATATCTCTCTAGATTCTGTACTAAGTATATTCTTATATATTAATGATCGATAGTGCAGTTCTCTTCTAAGGAAAGGGACAGTTTCGCTCCAAGTTCTTGATTTCTGTGGGGCGTTGCATACCAGCCATTCCTTATGAATAAAATAGGTCATAAGTGAGATAATAAAATTGGTTGTTGTAATCTTGTCCCCTAATACAACATTTTGTAAACAAATATCAATTTTTAATACATCGGCAGCACAAGACCATATTTTCTTTGCATGCTTACACTGGTATGGAAGGTGCCAGATATCTTCCTCGGTTCCGCATATTTGACAACAATCGCCGTTAGCTTTCCCCCATTTATACAAATTTTTATTACATGGAAGTATTAGGTTTAGTATTTTGTATCTGAATTCTGCAAGTTTAAGATCTTGAATCTTTACTATACTTCGTTCATATACATCAGAAAACGTGATTTCTTGATCCGAAAACAATGTACTTAATTTCCCTTGCGCTATAGGTTTTTCTGCCTTTCTACGTAATAGTATATTATAAAACCCTTTACATTTGAGCTTTGTCAATTCCGTTATCATATCTGGGTTGGAAAAAAATGTCTTACTGTTCGTAGGTACATGATCTCCTATTAATGCAATATATGGTCTTAGCCCTTTCAACAAAAGTGTTATATCATGATACATGTTTGCTTTTCCTAGCGACAATCCGTGAATATACGCCTGATCCAGTGATCCACCGACAAACTTCAGGTGTCTTACATGAGTTATTCCATATTCAATAAAGTGCTTAATATATAAACAACGTTCCTTATTCTTTACATCGGTGTAGGAAAAGTTGTGATTTCCCCAGATAGCTTGGTTTAGAACTTCATCCTTATGTTTTCATTGGTTCTTTCAGCTCACTATAAGCTATAACAATTTCTTGATAAAATAATGGCAAAGACATAATAATAGGCAAACTGCCAGCATTAACATGAATGAAATCCAAACAGAGGAAGCGTGGTCCTAAACTGGTCAGGTACATCCGAGATAGAAAGTTCCAGTTATCAGGTTCACTGATAATCCGTTTAACCCATGAGGATTTTATGGCATTAATATGAGATTCGACGTCTATCATGTTGACACCACCTTGAGTGACAGGCTGTATCAATACGTTGCGCTTGATGCGATCCCGTGGTCCCCATATAAAACCATAGAATATTTTGTTTAGCTTCTTTACAATCCCATTTGGAATCGTGCAATGTGTAGCTAGAAATGTGATTTTAGGTAGCGCGAGTGTTTTGATTATCAGAACCTTGCCAAATATAGTTAGGTTCCGTTTTTTCCATACATTTATCTGCCTTTGAATATCATTTAGTTTTTTTGTCCAATTAAGTTGTTCACAATTTACTTTGTCATGGCCGACATATATGCCTAGACATCGCATTGGCTCATTGGAGAACTGAATCCCGTGTATAATTTTATTGCTATCTTTTTTACAGTCTAAATGTACACCTATTCATTTGTATTTGTTGAGCCGTGGTCCTAGGACTTTACTAAACTCATCAATTTCATAAAGGGCTATTGGTATTTGTTGCTCATTTTTCATGAAGAGGATACCATCATCGGCATATTGAGTTATTTTCAGAATGCATCTGAGATCATTAAAGTTAATCTTAAGACCCTGAAAATCCTGGTTTTGTTTCAGTCTTGTAGCTAAAATTTCTACAACTATATTAAACAGTAAAGCAGATAGTGGACAACCTTGTTTTACACCTCTGTTTATATTGAACGACCGTGATAAATGTCCGTTGTTTTTTATGCGAGCAGATGGGCGGGAATAGATGGGTTGTACCCATCGTATGAAATCAGGCCCGAAGTTAAACTTTTGAAGTATTTGGAACATAGGAGCCCACTCCACCGAGTCAAAGGCTTTTTTAAAATCCAGAAAAAAAAGTATACCGTCTCTTTTACGCCTTGCTGAGTGTTCTATGACATCGTCAACTAATCGAATATTGTTACCTATAAATCTATTTTTAATAAATCCCGTCTGGTCTGGGCTTATGATCTGTCCTAGCACACTGTGTAATCTGTTAGACAGTATAAAGGCTAGAATCTTGTAGTCTGTATTTGTCAGGGTAATAGGTATATAGTTTGATATATTTTCTCTACTACCTTTGTTAAAAATTCAAGATATCACGGATTCATTCTGAGACAGAGATAGTTCTCCTGTTTCAAACGCTTCATTGAAAACTTCCTTTTTCCTTTAGGTCGATCAGAAAGTGCTTGTAAAACTCTCAAGCACTTAAGCCGTCCAACGATGGACTTTTGTTAACTTTTAGTTGTTCAATTGCTTTTTCACATTCGAAAAGAGTAATTTCACCTTCACACTGAGTCCTCAATTCATCGTTTAGCGCATTATCTATCTTTGTTTTTTCCAAATATACCTTGATCTCGTTTTCATCAATACTATTAGTACTATACAGTTTTTCATAGAAACGAGCGGCCTCCTCTATGATGGTATCGTCATTATCATATTCACACCTTTTATCATCGGTAAGCTTATCGATTCGGTTACTTTCCTGACGATGTTTTTCCAAAGAAAGGAAGAAAGGTGGTGATCGCTCGCCCTCTTCTACCCACTGAATTCGTGAACGAATCTGGGCGCCTTTAGCACTTTGATATGTCAGAGATTCTAGCTCTGTTTTCAGTGATTTCCTTAATGAAGATTTACATATATCAGAATTAGTATCGTCGATTTCATTAATTTCTTTCTCCAGTTCTCTAGTTCTATTGTTTCTCACTCTCTTCATCTTCATCCCATATCGAAGTGAGAACTCCTTTATTCTAATTTTAGTAAAATCCCATAAATCTTTGTAATTAACTACGTCTATTAATTCTCGTTCAGTATCGTGAATAATACTTTTAATGGCCAGATTGTACTCTTCGTCTTTTAAATACAATGTATTCAGCTTCCAATACCCCTTTTCTCTAGGCCTATGTGTATATTTAAAGTGCGCTATAACAGCTTTATGATCTGGTACAGGTGCTGGTAGTACCTTAGAGCTGGTAACGTATCGTGCTAGAGTATCAGAAGTAAGCACGTAGTCGATGCGGCTTTTGACCCCATTAAATGCCGGACTTACATAGGTAAAACCTCTTAATGTGGGGTTTTTATATCGCCGTACATCTGTAAGTGACAGGTTTGTTTTCATTTCCAAAAATAGTTTTGACGTGTAGTCTGTTTTTCCTGACGATCTATCGCTAGCTAATTCAACAGTATTGAGGTCAGCCCCCATAATAATACGGCTAACGCCCGCAGCATGAGAGGTGGTCCACGTGTATAATCCTGTAAGATACTCTTTTCTGCTTTTCTCTGGTGCGTATGCCACCAATAAACAGAAGAGTTCACCACCGACTTCAACATTTAGCAGAAGCGTTCTCCCATCATATACTTATGATCGATACATCAAGATCAGCTCTAAACAAAATAGACACACCCTTTCCGTGCGCAGTATCAGATACGTTATGGACCGATTTGCCATTCCATTCACGGCTAAAAGAATCAATCGAATCGCTCGTCTGGTGAGTTTCTTGCAGAAATATAATGTCAACCCCTTCATTTTTTAGAAAATGGAAGAGCGCTAATTTTTTATTTTGCTTGCTATTTAGAGATTATTAGGTGTGAAACAAAGTGTCTATTACATCTATCATCAAATATCTTTCACCATCGCCATCATCAAATATCTTTCACCATCGCACGACATCGCAAACACGGTTATTTCATATTAAAATTCCCAGTTCACGAATAATGAAAATTCTTGATCATGACGATCGGCCAAATATCCCATTCCCAGTTCACGAAGAATTAATGTCTTCATTCCCAGTTCACGAAGAATTAATGTCTTCATTCCCAGTTCACGGTGAAACAAAAAGCCCATTCCCCAGCAACGGAAATATCCCTTAAATTCCGTGCAGTCGCTGAGATGCCAACGAGACCAACGAGTAGACTTCATCTGTCATAAAATAGACATCTAACAGAAATATTTACAGACAGTTACCTGTAGATAGTGCAAACGAATCATGACTGATTTTGTTTATAGAATATCTAGATGACCCGCGTAACCACATGTGTCTTCCCAAACACCTCTTAGGGATAGTCCGATAGGGTAAGAATGTCAGCTGTCTGCCTTCACATTTTCTTATCAGTGATCCGGGTTCACGTTGCGTCCCAGCACCCTGTGATGTCTATAATAGCTGGGGGTGGGGTCCTAGAGAAGGCAGACACACCAGCTCTACACACAAAGGTCAAGATGGCATTCTGGCGGCTGATTCTGACGACCTGTCTCCTGGTGACTGAGTCGCTGGCCTACCCCAACGGGGCGCCTGAGGCGGCGTGCGCAGACATGACCCCCCAGCACGGTACCGCCGTACCCCAGACGTCAGCGTCCCCCTTCACCCTGACCGTCAGCGATCACGACGGCCACTTCGACGGTACGTAGGCAACACAACCACGTGACAACCATGTAAGGGAATCCACTTAAACTGTTTATGATACAATTCAAACGGGTTTGCAGCAGGGGGGATGGGGATGGGGTCTTGGGGGACCCCCCACCCCCCACGACACTATATGTATTCGTATTTACGCCATAAGGACATGAATGTGTCATTGTCATTGATTTGTTTAACATTGATCAGGGAATCTATTGCTATATCAATGTCTTTAATATGGCAACCAATATTGTCAATTTGCAAAATTTATTCAACTTATAATAAGGAATGCAAGATGAAGAAATAATGACCGATAAGCCAGGCTGGTTAGCCGTCGTGTTCCGGGGAAGACGCCATTTGGTCGTTTAAACTGGATGTCGATATGCCAACACCAAGGCGCAGTGTTTACCGCGATCCGTTATAGCAGTCTATGAATTCCGCGATATTCACCATTAAGGCGTTTTTTTCAGGCCCAGCTTTAAAATGTCCTAATCTTTGAGATTCGATATTGTTCTCCGTATTTCTTGGGGATTCGCGATTCAGACGGGGTAACCCCCGCCCCCCCCACCAAGATGTGTCATCGCCACCTTACCTGGTAAGCAAACCAAGCAACAGCGGATCAAACAGATCAAAATGACAGGCCCATAACATCTGCCATATACGGTAACTATTGTCTTGATGGGGGCACGTTTGTGATGTAGGACTTTGTTTTTCAGTAACCATCTCGGGAAGCGTGCAATTCAAAGGGTTCTTCATTCAGGCTCAGCGAGACGGTGACAGGACCCCCCTCGGAGACTTCGAGGCTTTAGAGCTACCGGCCACGTAAGAATACATGCAATTAATACATTTCTGTGGGCGGAGGCTTTACGCGGTAAAGCCCGCCCTCCTTTTTCACCGCCCAAAATCCACTTCGGTCGGAGCGTTTTACGGTCAGTATCCCCTCGGAAGGGGTATTTTTTTCGCTGCAATCGGCTCTATGAACGAACATTTATAGAGCTGACCTCTAACAAATATCGTTGCCCCGAAAGATCTCTTGGCACAGGTAGCCTTCACTTGCACCCAAACGGTCTAAAACACCATCGACTTCCTGGGTGAAGGGTTGGTAGGATGTGGAAAGAAGACATTGGTATTGGATCGCAGATCAATACGCATGCATTAATAACCTGGAAATGAAGCGTGAATCTAATAATAAGTTTGAATTGAACCTCGCATGGAACCTACCACCCGTGCGATATGCGCATAGTACATCCGTCCTGATTGAGTAATCCACCCACCACCTCGCACCCCCACACAGCGCCCAGCCCCGTGCCTGCCCGGCCGGAGCGACCACCAACGGCGTTACCCATAACGACAGCAGCCTGAAAACCTTGTTCTCCTTCCACTACGACGCCGCCGGAGTGGCTGACCTCACCACCGTCAGATTTGTGTCAGTGTACAACGCATAACGCGACTCTACACCTATTCACCAGACGGCGACACTGTTCGTCTTTAGTTCGAGCATAGCACATGTATAGTGCCGCCCTCTAGTGAGCCATTTCGTAGTTAAAGTTGCATATCTCGCCAAAACTAGAGGCCAAAATACAAATAAGAATCAGTCTTCAAATCATCCAAAATTGCTTTTGTCTATATTCCACGCATGCCAGGCTGCCAAACGGAGTAGCGACGCTCGATGTCTAACAACAGCTGATATACCTCGCCTAAGTAAGCTATTGTTTACGTGTGTTTGAGACGGCTTCATTATCCGTTTTTTTCTGAATGGCGTCGCTCTCTTTCTCGCTTCAATGCAACCGTTGTGCAGGCGTCACAGATCTTCTGGACTGGCATCAAATCGGCCTATCTGGCATAGTGAGTCACTTATTGAACGGTGACACTTTTCCCTTTGACCCTTGTTTATTAACTCTTATGCGTTTCCAATAGGAGCGTCTGGCTCTCGATGGATCGAACTGTCGATATAACGACCTGATTCCTGTGATTCCTGCCGCTTCGTTATAACCAGAGTTTACTATCGGCTGGCAGTATTTTATAAGCAACAAAACCACAAAACCACAGCAGCTTATCGACGATAAACCTTGCAACGTATTCTATCTGTTGCATTTTTTGCTTTCATGTAAAGTTTCTTATACGGTCATGTTTCCAGTAAACAACTTCAATGATTTTAAGGAGAAATGTGTATTTCGATTGATGATGCATACAGACGAATATTTAGGGCGCAAGAAATCATTGGCGTGTTGTGAACAGTTGTTCAGTGCCAGAATAGTGCATCTCATGCAGGAAAGGAAAAAATATCGTGTGTACTACGTCATCAACATTTGGACATTAGGAGTTTTGCTCTCTGCGTAAAATTTTATGACGCATACATGTCACAAAAGCTAAGTCTAACAATTTGTGCAGTAACTTCTAAAATTCCATAGATAATTACGGCATGTGCAGCTTTAATGGCATCTGCATCCTCGAAAGAACCTGGAATGAACTATGGTTAAATTAAGAAGGCGTCCTATCATGTACTCTTCATTGCAGAACTACTGGTATAGGATGGTCTCACGCGGTATCTCGCTCGCTGAACAGACGTCATCTACAGCGATAACCAGTCAATGTCAAACCAATGGTCATTGCATCATTTTACTAATTGTCACCAATAAAATTTAGACTTTCTACAAACATTAAATTTCTGTTCACTTCTTGTGTTAAAACGTCTTGGCAAGTAGCAAGTATATATAAGTATATCACATTGTACCTTCACAAATAAAGGAAACACGAACTTTCAGAGAAATATTTGACTTATTTGAGGCCATGTGACCACATAGAGGCTGTGTGCGTCCGGTCGCCATCTTGCTGCGGAAATGTCACAAAACTTTGTAATGAAATGTCGCTCGTCTTGCCCCCGTCCATCCCATCGCTGCCGAATGGCATTCTGGTCAGAGTTTCTTTTTAGCGTTACCCGTGTGGGCGGTGTCTCCTGCCCCACCTTTGGTGCAAACACACGCCGGCCTTAGGTCGGCTGTAATTGCTTCATACGCAATTTATATGTAACGATGTCCCTTAGAACGCGTAATGTCGGACCTATAATTCAGCACTGACTGAAATCTCAACTCACATTGGTCGCTCTAAACAGTTCAAAATTTGAGTCGTTGAGATGCCAACGGTACCAACGAGTCATCATCATCATCATCTGTCATCTGTCATCATCATCTGTCATAAAATAGACCGAACAGAAATATTTAAAGACGATTTTGAACGAATGTTTTGTCTCAGCTACCTCTACATAGTGCAGACGACGCACACGTTTTTTTTATAGGACATCTAGATGAGCGGATGCACCCGCGTCACCACATGGGTCTTCCCAAACACCTCTTAGGGATAGTCCGATAGGGTAACAATGTCAGACGTCTACCTTCTCATTTTCTTATCAGTGACCAGGGTTTACGCTGCATCCCAGGACCCTGCAATGTCTATAATAACTGGGGTGGGGTCATGCGGGGTACAGACACCCCAGCTCTACACACAAAAGACAAAATGGCATTCTGTCGGCTGATTCTGACGACCTGTCTCCTGGTGACTGGGTCCCTGGCCTACCCCAACGGGGCGCCTGAGGCGGCGTGCGTGGAAATGACCTCCCAGCATGGTTCAGCCGTACCCCAGACGTCAGCGTCCCCTTTACCCAGACTACATTCTATGGCGGTATCTCGCTTGCTGACGAGAGGTCATCTACAGGTATAAGGTGAAGGTCAAAGATCAAAGCGATGGTCATTGCTGAATTTTGCATTATCTTTCTATTGTCACCAATACATTAAGATTTTTCAAAACATTGTATTGCTATTTATTACTAGTATTAATTAATACGTCTTTGGAAGAAGATTTAGAAGTGCACGTCAGTCCTCGCGGGTTCTACTTCCGGTCTGGCAGTTTGGAGACAAAAAAACGAACAAGCGCTTTTAGTTCAGTGCGCAGTTTGACTCCCCCTGCATAACCATGGATACCGCGCTCAGAGGGCATACTAGTCATACTAGTTATGATATTTCGTGCGTCTTCCGTAATACTATACACGATCAGTATACTTAGCGCACAATAGCTAGATGACTCGCCAATGTTTACACTGTTCTGGAGTCATCGCGTGACATATAAGAACAGCCATCACGGTCAAAATTACCATTTTATCAATCAACAATACATCCTCAATTCAAATAGGCAAATTTCGAAAAAAACAATACCATATATATATGATATAAACAATACATTTTTATATTAACTGTTAGTTTGTTCTCCTACATTTTACTACGGTTAGGACAAGAGCACCAAGACATGTTGCTTTGTTAATAAATCCTGTGTGTCTATATAAAGTCATGTCGCATCATAACTTTTTGTCCTCGGTTGCTATAGAATACAATATAATGTGTTTCATTATTTGAATTGTTTACGACATTTGAAATTACAGTGACATTACAGTTCAATGGGCTATAAAAATCTTCAACTTTCTACTTTCTGTGACGACAATCATTATTCAGGACATTTGAAAATCATACATTTTAGTTGAATAATGCTTTTTTCTATCGTTTTACGGCATTGGTTGACGAGGCCCCATTATATAGTCTGTTAACGTTTTAATTTATTCATAGATTTAGTTGACCTTGTCTAATTCATATTTACATACTTGGCAATGTTTTACTGGTATGGTCACTTGACTCTTTAATTGCAAGAAAGTCCAATATCATAGAAAGGAAAAAATACAAGTTGAAACGGAATTAATCATAGATAAAGAATATGTACCATAACTATTTATTTCTCGTAAGCTTAGATCTATATCTATGTGTAATATATCTCAGACAAAAATGTAGGTACAAATTATATGATTTCAAAAGTTTGCTAGGTACAAAGGACATGATTGATGATGTATATAAAGACACGTTCAATATTTAAGTTAATATAACTATAATATAATATAATATGACTAAATCATATTTCTTTATAAAATCATCCATGTGGGTCAGTTGTATGATGCTAACAAACATTGGATATGTGTTTATCGATTACCTACTTTGAATGAGATAAACCGATCCGTCGAAAATAAAAACCGTCTCTATATTTCCGCTAATTATGTTTCTTCCGCTTGTCATCTGTCATACGGCCGTCGGCAAAACTCAGGCCAGCGCAAAGTTCAAAATGTCTTCCACCAATATATAGTAACTAGATAGTTAACAGGAGATTATTTAAGTCGCATACAGGTCCGAAGGGACCACACATTTCTCGCCGCGCCCACCGCGCAGTTTGCCTGGTTCCACATCCCAACTGGTGACTAGGATGACAGCTTTCTGATTCATCAAGCAGGGAGCGCCTGAGCTCCGCAGTGAAAAATTACGGTCGCACATATAATGTCGTTGTCTCCAAAATATGATCTCGTGAAGCATCGCACACATAAAACGAGATTCACTTGCATGCCCTATAGCCTACTCATATCACATTGGACCTACACAAGTAAAAGGTTCAGGTTTATCATCATATTTCATATAGTTTTATATACGCTTTGGAACCCCACGGGGAGTATTTCGAGCTTCATGCATACTCAATTTATATGTGACAACCTCCATATCGGCCTATAATTCAGCACAAACTGAAACCTCAACTTTCATAGGTTGATGTAAACATTTCAAAATTTGAGTTGCGTGCGTGGCGGAGATGGCGGCGGTCACGTGATGGGGATGAAGGTCTTACTCTACTTGACCACGATAACATAATTGAAACCTTTGCAATTGAAAGTAGATAGCTCAGCGGCTGTATGCATCATTGCCAAGTTGTTGCCAATAACAGAGCCAACAAGTGGAGGCAGGAGTCGGCAATTTAGGCTTTGACCCCGTAATATATCATATAGCTACAATGATTAAAAAGTAAGCTTACTTGATAATCGCAGTACGGGCGTATCAAGTTTCACACCTCTCGGAGTGAGAGATGTTCATATCTATATACAATACAAAATAAATATTTAAATATCACCGACAACGCTAGCTAACGGCTAATGAACGATTTTTAAGTCACCGAGATGCGTATTAGATCGATTTGGTAAAATGTAAATCGATTAACTTCCTTTTTTTAAATTGCGTCAGATGGCAGACAGATAAAGAGCCGCTACGGGATAAAACCTGTCATCTGCATAATACCACTATTGAATTACGACAATTAAGGGCGGCAGCTTGTGTAACTTTACCTACGAACCCTTGCATCATTGGATGCGAAAATTACGCACCGAAAGTGATATAGCAGTAATTAGCAAAAAATATTATCATCAATAATAATAAGTGGTATAATAATAATATCATTATTATTAATAATAAGGGGTATGTCACATTTTAGAACTGACTGACTCACGATCTACACTGAGCCAATGCTTTATTACAGTGCAGCGTGTTGCACGAAGACTTGCGCTCAGTTGAACCTTGTAACATTCTGATATCTGAAATAATAAGCCAATAACCTGTTAAATAAAGAGTTTATGGATTATCTGTCCATGGCTTTATAGCGAGACAGCGTGCTGTATCTTGCGTGGGCGAGTTCTTTCCTCCATAATAGCATAGCTAATGTGTTTTAAATTGTTTTGCACTGTACCAACTATATTTACGTCAGTCGTTTCCGACTCTAGAACAATCGATTAGTATTAAAAAAATAATGTAATAATAAGGAAATTAAGGGTTATTAATAATTGACATAATAATTATATTTACGTTTGTGCAAGTTTTGTATATTTTTTGACTGAATCAATTGTTACTATTCTTTTTCCTCGTTGATGCGCCTGTTAGATTAACTTACGTTGTTTACTTAATCCCTTGCGTGAGACATGCAGCAGAGCTCGTCTTACATAACTTCCATTAAATTGTGGACAATGGCAAAGTGGGACGGCGTTGGAGTCCGTGGTCGGGACACGGTAGATCCACGCTGGATACGGAATCGTCCTCGACTATTATTAAAATAAAGCAAGATGAATAATATATAAAACGATTGTTAATGATACACATAGTGTTATAATTATACCAATTTTAGCAATATTGCGTTGATAGCTGCTGACATCTAATACTGGCTGGCCATTAATGCGGCTAATTCGGCATTTCCACTGCTTCTTGTCATCGATGTCACCTATGGTAACGGCGCACCGGAAGGTGTCACAACATCTCACGACTAATTAGTTTGTTTTCTATCCATCATTCGAAATTAAATAAGCTCTTAATTGACGAGGTGGCGCACCCACCATCTAAGTCACAACAGCTGGTACGTCATTAAATAAATGAACCAATGAGGTGCGGAATTATGACTGATGACGCAAACGACTGACATTTACCATGAACAATCCACGGCTACTATATATACCAGCCTGCCGCTTGAGACATATCAGAGGAACTGCTTAACCGTAGCAGTGCAGTAACAGTCTATGCACTGTATAACCGGGGCAGCAGAGTATGGCGGCTTAGACTCACAGTTTGGTTTGATATGTTTGTGTTTCTGTGTATTATTCTTCATGATATTACTTAGCAGGAGTTTGATAACGTTGGAGAAAATGAATAGACAGGTTTTTGTTTTCCTTTTCCCAGAATGGTCAAGGATTTTACATCAATCTGGGACTTCACTTCTGTGTTTATTAATCTCGATAATAACGTCCTATTTATTGAGAATAGGAAGCTATTCAAGGCTTTTCCATTGTGAGGCATCTGCTAATATCTTTCTTGCCCCAAATGTGTCGGGGACATGTCTAGCCAAATAAAGGACCAAGAAAACCAGGCAGTTATGCAGGCTGTTCACAGGTGATGGCTGAACCCTTGATAACAGCTTCATCAGGAATGAGCTTCAAGGATCGGTTTTAAAGATCCCGATGCTGGCCAACAGCTACCGGCTACAGATGGTATGATTTCGATGCTGGCTAACAGCTACCGGCTGAAGATGGAGTGATCCCGATGCTGGCCAACAGCTGCCGGCTACAGATGGAGTGATGAAAATCGTCTCAGTAAGCCCCCATTCAAAAAAAGAGCCCAGAATGTAAGTTTTGCATTTTTCGTTAATGTTGGATATAGAACGGATACATTCATATTCAATTTATTACTGCACTCATCGAATTCTGCATTAATCTATCAACCTTTACCTGATTGCATGATCGTCTGCAGATAATATAGATATCATCAAATATTCTTTGGCGGCCTCACATTACATTACATATTAAGTACTTGAATGGTAAATATTATACTTCAAAGCGATTTTGTATGCATGTTTGCGTTTCGACTTTCTCTTGTAAATCAGCGTCGAACTGTATTACATGGTAATAGATTATGTTTATTGTGTGTGCGTGTTGCTTGTGTCGCTGCATCATTAACTTGGACGACTTGTACATAGGTATCTGGTGACTTCACACAATGTTAGTCAGGACTACAACTTTTACGCCGACGTTACGACTGGCCATACATACGGACAACTGATTATAAATTATCATGTATGATTGATGAAAATATTGATGTATTTATTGACCAATTACATCGATTTGATGATCAACATAATCGGCTAAATATAGCCATATGGTCGAAGCTCTAAATCTTAGTCGGCTTGTCGCTCTTATTTACGAATGAGTATTGAAACTAACTCATTGCTTATGTAAACTATAATAATTAAGAAATTTGTAGTTAATTCCATTAATATATACGTCTTGTACTGTACAATATGTAATAAATTAGTACGTAAATAGTGGTTGACTTCACACGCTCACTATAATATAGTGAATATTGTAAAAGTTGAAAGTGAAAGTGAAGTTCCACAACTACATTATTTACAACGCCTGAAGTCTCACAAATTCACCGGAGCGCTGGTCAATGTTAAGATGTTGTCTGTTGTAGCACCTCAACCGACATGTAAAGGTGGGTTCACCAGGACAAGCGCGGGACCAGATATGGTCAGCTTCAGTGGCGCCACCTACAATCTGGATACCCAGAACAAGTTTGTGGTTTTGAGGACCTTGGCGCCGAACGATCACTGTCAGGTGCGAGTTTGTTTTCAGCCTTTTGCTCGTCTTTTTTGTTTCGTTTTTTCGTACCATTCGCGCCTAATTCAATCGTTTATTGGATACAGCTGTTCTGTTTGACCATGCGCGCCGAAGCATTCTTGTTCTGGTTAACCAGCGCGGCATGATTTAAATTGATGGGTAATTCGACTTTTCGCCCCCAGTTCCAAGTGCGCGCCCAGCTTGAGGTGGACCTGGCCGGTGTGAACTACCTGAGCTGGGTAGGAGTGGCGTTTGGCATTCACGCTTCGCATGCCGATGATTTCGACAAGAACTTCAGCGTCTCCAAGAGGAATGCTGGTCTACAGATCCGTGGACGGGGCTACTCTACGGTAGGCAGCGACAGCAATTTTGTTGTTAATATGAATGGGTCTTCCCGCTGTGGTCGAATGTGTTTCAAAGCCCTAGATTCAAGAGATGTCGAAAAGAAATAATGACATGAATTAACGTATTGCGGGAAACAATCATGAGATTCCTGATTTCTGTGACTTGTTTCTGTTTATATTTCTAATATTGATACCCGACAGCCCATGGACGTTACTCCTGGCACCCCCTTCGTTGAGAACATCGGGCCCAATGACACCCTGGCCGGCTATGATAACGGCGACGGCACCTACACCATCACGGCCTCGGCCGACGACTGCAACGTCCAGCTAAAGTACAGGGAGGGGCCAGTGGACGACTTCTTCACGCTGACCCTCACCGGCTACCAGCCAGACAACCTGACGGGGCTCTGCGCCGATCGGTGCTATGGTTACGCTGCTACTGCCGCCCACTGCGTGGACGGGGCCCATCAGAATCCATCGCAATAAAATAGGCCCCAGTGGGGGACCGGCGTGGGGGGGGGGGGGGGGGCACATGAGCAAGGCAGGCTTGGCCGAAACTTGGCTAAAACAGGGGCCCATTCTGGAAGAACATGTATTCATCGGAAGATGAGATATTGCGAAATAAACAGTTATAACTTGATCACTCGGATGTTTTACTTCCTCTCGACATCATACACACGATATTTATTCGGGTAGGCTAGTACCTGACCTCATACACACGACATTTATTCGGGTAGGCTGGTGCCTGACCTCATACACACGACATTTATTCAGGTAGGCTGGTGCCTGACCTCAAACTGCCTTCAAGCGTGGCGTGGCGAGCCACCAACCTGCTTCTGAATCTTCTGCTTCTGAAACTGTTGACTGACCGAAGTAACTAACCCGCTACAATATGTTCAGACTGTTGACTGACCTAAGTAACCAACCCGCTACAATCTGTTCAGACTGTGGGCTGGCCGAAGTAACTAACCCGCTACAATCTGTTCAGACTGTGGACTGGCCGAAGTAACTAACCCGCTACAATCTGTTCAGACTGTTGACGGACCTAAGTAATCAACCCGCTCCAATCTGTTCAGACTGTTGGCTGACCGAAGTAACTAACCCGCTACAATCTGTTCAGACTGTTGACTTACTGAAGTAACTAACCCGCTACAATCTGTTCAGACTGTTGACTGACCGAAGTAACTAACCCGCTACAATCTGTTCAGACTGTTGAGTGACCTAAGTAATCAACCCGCTCCAATCTGTTCAGACTGTTGGCTGACCGAAGTAACTAACCCGCTACAATCTGTTCAGACTGTTGACTTACTGAAGTAACTAATCCGCTACAATCTGTTCAGACTGTTGACTGACCGAAGTAACCAACCCGCTCCAATCTGTTCAGACTGTTGACTGACCGAAGTAACTAACCCGCTACAATCTGTTCAGACTGTTGACTGACAGAAGTAACCAACCTGCTACAATCCGTTCAGACTGTTGGCTGACTGAAGTAACCAACCCGCTCCAATCTGTTCAGACTGTTGACTGACCGAAGTAACTAACCCGCTACAATCTGTTCAGACTGTTGACTGACAGAAGTAACCAACCTGCTACAATCCGTTCAGACTGTTGGCTGACTGAAGTAACCAACCCGCTCCAATCTGTTCAGACTGTTGACTGACCGAAAGTAACCAACCCGCTCCAATCTTTTTAGACTGTTGACTGACCGAAGTAACCAACCCGCTCCAATCTGTTTAGACTGTTGACTGACTGAAGTAACCAACCCGCTACAATCTGTTCACACTGTTGACTGACCGAAGTAACCAACCCGCTCCAATCTGTTCAGACTGTTGACTGACCTAAGTAACCAACCCGCTCCAATCTGTTCAGACTGTTGACTGACCAAAGTAACCAACCCGCTCTAATCTGTTCAGACTGCTGACTGACCTAAGTAACTAACCCGCTCCCATCTGTTTAGACTGACCGAAGTAACCAACCCGCTCCAATATGTTCAGACTGTTGACTGACCGAAGTAACTAATCCGCTACAATCTGTTCAGACTGTTGACTGACCGAAGTAACCAACCCCACTCCAATCTGTTCAGACTGTTGACTGACCGAAAGTAACCGACCCGCTCCAATCTGTTCAGACTGTTGACTGACCGAAGTAACCAACACGCTACAATCTGTTCACACTGTTGACTGACCGAAGTAACCAACTCGCTCCAATCTGTTCAGGCTGTTGATTGACCGAAGTAACCAACCCGCTCCAATCTGTTCAGACTGTTGACTGACTGAAGTAACCAACCCGCTCCAACCTGTTCAGACTGTTGGCTGATCGAAGTAACCAACACGCTACAATCTGTTCAGACTGTTGACTGACCGAAGTAACCAACCCGCTCCAATCTGTTCAGACTGTTGACTGACCGAAGTAATCAACCCGCTCCAATCTGTTCAGACTGTTGACTGACCGAAGTAACCAACCCGCTACAATCTGTTCAGACTGTTGACTGACCTAAGTAACCAACCCGCTCCAATCTGTTCAGACAGTTGACTGACCGAAGTAACTAACCCGCTACAATCTGTTCAGACTGTTGACTGACTGAAGTAACTAACCCGCTCCAATCTGTTCAGACGGTTGACTGACCGAAGTAACCATCCCGCTACAATCTGTTCAGACTGTTGACTGACCGAAGTAACCAACCCGCTACAATCTGTTCAGACTGTTGACTGACAGAAGTAACCAACCTGCTACAATCCGTTCAGGCTGTTGGCTGACTGAAGTAACCAACCCGCTCCAATCTGTTCAGACTGTTGACTGACCGAAAGTAACCAACCCGCTCCAATCTTTTTAGACTGTTGACTGACCGAAGTAACCAACCCGCTCCAATCTGTTTAGACTGTTGACTGACTGAAGTAACCAACCCGCTACAATCTGTCCACACTGTTGACTGACCTAAGTAACCAACCCGCTCCAATCTGTTCAGACTGTTGACTGACCGAAGTAACCAACCCGCTCTAATCTGTTCAGACTGTTGACTGACCGAAGTAACTAACCCGCTCCCATCTGTTTAGACTGACCGAAGTAACCAACCCGCTACAATGTGTTCAGACTGTTGACTGACCGAAGTAATCAACCCGCCCCAATCTGTTCAGACTGTTGATTGACCGAAGTAACCAACCCGCTACAATCTGTTCAGACTGTTGACTGACCTAAGTAACCAACCGGCTCCAATCTGTTCAGACTGTTGACTGACAGAAGTAACTAACCCGCTACAATCTGTTCAGACTGTTGACTGACTGAAGTAACTAACCCGCTACAATCTGTTCAGACTGTTGACTGACCGAAGTAACCAACACGCTACAATCTGTTCAGACTGTTGACTGACCGAAGTAACTAACCCGCTACAATCTGTTCAGACGGTTGATTGGCCGAAGTAACCATCCCGCTACAATCTGTTCAGACTGTTGACTGACCGAAGTAACCAACCCGCTACAATCTGTTCAGACTGTTGACTGACCGAAAGTAACCAACACGCTACAATCTGTTCAGACTGTTGACTGACCGCAGTAACCAACCCGCCACAATCTGTTCAGACTGTCGACTGACCAAAGTAACCAACCCGCTACAATCTGTTCAGACTGTTGACTGACCGAAGTAATCAACCCGCTACAATCTGTTCTGGCTGTTGACTGGCCGAAGTAACCAGCACGCTCCAATCGCTTTAGACTTTTGACTGACAGAAGTAACCAACCCCACTCCAAGCTGTTCAGACTGTTGACTGACCGAAGTAACCAACGCGCTACAATCTGTTCAGACTGTTGACTGACCTAAGTAACCAACCCGCTCCAAGCTGTTCAGACTGTTGACTGATAGAAGTAACTCACCCGCTGCAATCTGTTAAGACTGTTGACTGACGTAACCACTCCAATCGGTTCGCCGTTGGGTTATTTAAATTTCGGGAGTTACTGCGCATTTCCAAGGGAACCCGGAAGTATTTTTTTTACTTGGGGATTACGAAAGATGGTTAGAAGGCTGTCGCGAAACAGTCTACGAATGAGTAGTACAATAAAGGTATACTGGGATGTATTTCTGACTTATTTACCACTTCCTAATTTATTTCGGACCTTGCTCAATGTCATGTTCTGAGCCTTAATTTCGTCTTTGCAGATCCACAGGTCATGGGCCTGCGCTCTTGCAGATCCACAGGTCATGTGCCCGAGCCCTTGCAGATCCACAGGTTATGGGTCAGCTCCCTTGCAGGCCCACAGGTCGTGGGTCGACCCCCTTGTATTTACTTTTAAGGCATATGCCCTCCAATCCCATCGCATCTTCCCAGGAGGTGTGTTTGCCCAGTTGAGCCTTAACGTAAAAAAGGTCGACTCAACATTACATTTCCAGTCTCTTTATAAAATAGCCCTTAAAGTCCCCTTGATAATAATAAATATTTTCTTATATTGTTGGCTGATTTTCCCACGCACAAGCTCTTCCATTCGGCTTTGATGGGTTGCTAATAGTATGCTACAGACATGCTGCAAACTTGTCACATTTGTGAGACTGTACACTCATGCAGGCATCACACACCCCGGGATTCCTTTAACTCTTGATTGGTACGTGTCCGGTGACTGATGACGTTGCAATAATATAACTTATACCAATTTCCATTCAAGCTATCGAAACAAAGCCGAGTGTATCGCGTATATTCATTGCAGTGGGTCATCGATGTCTAATATTTGATATTATTATCGACAAACTAAAAGCGAAATAAAACTGTGGTCCATCACCTATATTGATATTTACATAGCGCTATAGCCAGGTGGAAATATGGCAATTGATCTAATGTTAATTATTGGTGGCTCTGACTTAACCAGTATCAATTTTAAACGTTTTTAGAAGACAAAGCCTCATTTTGAAACGGCGTAGATGCTTGTGAATAAATCGATGCATATAAGAAAGCGAAGATGAAAGCAAATAAGGGTATGAACTTCCGGTAAGACTGACACGTGGTTTCGATCTTTTTCGGATTCCAATCGTGGGGTGTCGTGCGTTTCGATATGCGATTATTCGCTTCATTACTTGAGTTAGTTACTTCATTTGCTCTGTTTGTCGTACATCTGTCATTTCAATCTGCCAATCACTGCCACGCATATTGGCGGCTTAATCGCCCTCACTAGATCGAAGTCCCCTCCATCTCTCCATCACTGCTAATCATGACTGACACATTGACATAGTGACGGAAGATTGAAGTGATGGCGAATGTCTGAGTACATCGATTACTTATGTATCAAGTATTAATAATGGTGCTTCCAATTGAAGGCGGGGTTGTGTTGTATCTACTTAAGGCAGATGTGGCTACGTACCCTCAACACTGCGAGCACACCAATGGTAAATGTTCAGACCACTACGTCCAGGGCGGGCGGGGGGGGGGGGTCTCATCCAGGACGACAGTGCCTTCCGGAACGACGAATCCTGAATGTTGACCATCCAGATCCAGGTGCAGCCTGAGTGATCCGGATTGCCATAGTAAGCTCACGGTGTACGTAGTTTGCTACTCATGTAAGTATGTTGGGGTTGAGATTCCGGCTGTGTTTGCGGTATTTACGCCCACTACAATGTTATATGCTCTAGTGTAGTAATAGTATCAAGATTTGTTTTTGCTTTTCTAGTTTTAAATTCTGAATCTGCAAATACGACTTTTTTATATCGCGGCTGTTTATGCTACCTAATGTATATATTTGGGCTATGGGATTAACTCACTTTATCAATTGTGAATGGAAATTTAAAATATACCAGCTTAAGCTCATGATCTGCATTCACATGTTATGATTTCAATTGTATGAGTTTGCATTACTGTGTTTCCCAATGCATTCATGTGCGTTGTCTCTGTCATTGCTTAATGTTGTTTACGGATAAATCAAACGATTTGAAACAATTATCGACGGGACGGTTGATGACCTTGGAAATAACCTTTTGACAGACGACAAAATGCGACTGATTTTTTCATATTTTCATGCATGTATTTCCCACCACATTTAACATATTTGACAATATATGTGCACCAATTTTTATCCACTACACTCCACTCGTTGTTGTTCAGGATTCGCATGTAAACTATTTTAGTAATGTGCTTATAATAATTAAAGCAACCGATTTCGCAAACTGGTAGGATAACTGTTTCTGTAAACAAAAAAAGTGAAAGTATCGAACCATATCTTGAAATAAAATAAAAACGATGCAGTAGGCTCTAAAAAGTAAAATTTAGCGGAATTAAGTGTACTCAAAGAGATAACTGAATATTGGTGTTAAGCAGCTGAACCCACCTGTCAGGCTGGGTTCTCCAGGACGGCCGAGGGCCCGAATGTTGTCAGCTTCAGCACAGCCACCTACAATCTGAACACCCAGAACAAGTTTGTGATTCTGCGGACGATGGCACCAAATGATCACTGTCAGGTGAGCGACAGTATCATTTGTATCATTACTTAAAGGGAACCGCCAGCCTGGCCTCTAGCGCTCCTTTCACCGATTCATATAATACCTAATTATCTATCCTCCAAATTACAGAATTTTTCGTTCTCTCTATAGCTCACAAAAAATTTAGAAGTGACCGCCGGGCACGACTTCGCCGCCTACCCAGGCGGCAGCCCTTTTTGGAGGCGTGTCCGCGATTGACCAATCAGGAGGCGATACTCTAATTTATTCAAGCCGGAAATTGCGCCTATTGTGTGAGCAAAACAAGAGCGCGTGATCATCGCTAATATAAAGAGCTGCGATTCTAACTCAAATCATGGCATTGTTGCAGAGTCAATCGTTGCAAGACGTATATCAATTTGTTTGGATGGTACATTTCCATAAAACACTAAGATCATGTTATACTGCGCGGCTTGGAACTGCCGCTGTTCATCTGTAAATCGCGACCCTGATCTCTCTCTTTGCGAGTGATAACATAAGGCGGTGCCACATGAATAGTCACAATATGCGTCACTGCTTCCGGCAAAATGGCGCTCTGCTCAACATTGCTGGGGGCGGGTTGCCTTAATTTTGTTCTCCTTACCAGTCGGCCGAAACGAAGCGTTAACACTCGCCAAGTTAACTTTAAGATGTAAACTTTCGGTGCAGATCGCGATTAAATTAGGTTGGACGCCCGCTTTAACAACAGGAGTACGATTAGCGGTCAAGGCATTCCTGCTATCTGTATACCATTCTGAAGTAGGTGCTATCTGAGCGGTTTATTGCCCAAATGACCAGTAGACCTGTATTATCATTTATGGTTTATGGTCTGTACTTATCTCTGTTAGTTCCAAGTGCGAACCCAGCTGGACCTGGATGATGGCGTGAACTACCTGAGCTGGGTCGGCGTTGGCTTCGGCATTGACCCCACAGACACAAGCGAATTCGACAAGAACTTCCGTATTGATAAGAAGGATAAGGGACTAGAAATCCGCGGTCGAGGCTACAGCTCGGTAAGTAGAGCTTACCGGTCGAGGCTACAGCTCGGTAACTAGGGCTTAACGGCCGAGGCTACAGCTCGGTAACTAGAGCTTAGCGGTCGAGGCTACAGCTCGGTAACTAGAGCTTAGCGGTCGAGCCTACCACTCGGTAAGTAGAGTTTAGCGTTCGAGCCTACAGCTCGGTAACTAGAGCTTAGCGGTCGAGCCTACAGCTCGGTAAGTAGAGATTAGCGGTCGAGCCTACAGCTCAGTAACTAGAGCTTAGCGGTCGAGCCTACAGCTCGGTAAGTAAAGATTAGCGGTCGAGCCTACAGCTCAGTAACTAGAGCTTAGCGGTCGAGCCTACAGCTCGGTAAGTAGAGATTAGCGGTCGAGCCTACAGCTCAGTCTGTAGAGATTAGCGGTCGAGCCTACAGCTCGGTAAGTAGAGATTAGCGGTCGAGCCTACAGCTCGGTAAGTAGAGATTAGCGGTCGAGCCTACAGCTCGGTAAGTTGAGCTCCGCGTGGAGGCTACAGCTCGGTAAGTTGCGTTGAGCATATGGCATACACATGCGCATGTAGGCCTACGTATGGGAACGAATAATATCACAGGTCATCTTAATATATAACGTGCCAAAAGGAACACCCTCACGGTTAACTGATAATCTTTACCTAATTTTAACAGCCAGTTTAAGTTAAGGCATTGAGTACATCTTGCTACAAGAGATAAAAACCATTACAAGGGCGAAGAAGAAGTAACATAATTCATCATGTTTCATTAGAGTTAATTTTACCTTTCAAAGTTGATACTCCAAAGCTCAAACTGTTCCGTAGGATGTGCCACAGCGTATCAATTGACAGGACTCGCTTGGATTGAAGATGCACAACTTACACCAGCAGGAGTCTGGAAAGGGGGTCCAGTGTCGTTTTTTTTATCTTCTCAGTGTCGAATGTCGATTTTTTTCCCCGAGGTTCTGTGTCGCTGTTTTGCTAAGCTCAGCGTTGTTTTTTTTCTAAAATGTCTGTGTCGATGTTGCTTTTGTCAGATCATCAGTGTCAATTTGGGAGTCGATGTCGAATGTCGATTTTTCAAACATGTCTGTGTCGCTTGTCGACGTTTACCCCTTCAAGACCCCTACTAGCTTAATTAACCCCCCCTAAATGGTCATTCATTTTTATATATATATATATATATATTGCATGTTGCCGTTGCCGTTGCCCTGCTGTTGACGCACGCAGCCAGAGACCATTGCCCCGGGGACGCTGCACACGGAGAACATTGACCCTGACAGCGTCTTCACCGGCATTGACAACGGAGACGGGACCTACACCGTGACCGGGACGGCCGAGGGCTGCAGCTTCGTGGTGCAGTACACACAGGGGGAACCGGACGACTCTTTCACCGTCACACTCACCGGATACGACTCCGAAAATCTGACTGGGCTCTGCGCGGACGACTGCTATGGTGATGACCCGACGGCGGCCAACTGCGTCGACGGGGCCCACCAGAACCCAACCGAAGGCGGTGTTGAGGTGTTCATAGAATAACTTGGCCTCCTCGCCCAGGGATCTTGACCGTCGCTGCACCCCCCTCACCTACAGGCGTCGTGTCGACTCTTGATCTACTGACAGCAGATTTAACGTCACTTATATATTCACGAAGGAAATGATAATAAACGAATAATAAGTGGTAATGTGGCATTTGTCGTGTTTTTTACAATGTAAACACAAAGCAATACATGCCAATTAGGAGCTTACGCTATAGTTGGTTTGAGGGATCAATACTATGGGCATAAAAATGGAAAATTCATTTGTTGGATTTCCGAAACTCCATGATAAGTTTCGCAAGTCTTAAAATATCCGCTATATTGGGGTATATTTCTCATCATTAATGTCCACTCCATACTGGAATTATTTTTTCATCACACATATCCGCTCTCTGAGGCGTCAAGGCTCCCGCAGAACCCCTCCCCCCCCCCCTCCCCCACCAAATTTGTATAATAGTGCCCCCCCCCCAACTCCACCGGGTCAAATCTACAGCGTCGAGCCGTTTTATCTTGAACCGCGTTCCTCAATTAAGATTATGCCCGATTGAACCGACTCTTGTAACTGTCACATTATACTTACCGTTCGAAGATATATTTGAAGATGTGCAATCAAGGAAATCATTATTATTCGGGTGCAGTTAACAGTTGTACGAATCCTGCTGGATAGCACAATCCCGAAAGGAAATGCAAATGTGCGCGACTGTAGAGCGTCAATGTTACCACATAAGTTAATTAGGGCAAATCCAGCTTACCCACACACTAGCGTATATAGGAAGAAGGAGGGGGTGGGTGAAGTGGAGGAGTGGGGAGAGGGAGGGGGTGAACACAGGGAGATCCCCATCACGCACCCCTAGAAGTTCCTACATCACTCCTTACCGTGACCTCTCCCATTGACATCAAAGGTCAAGGCATCTAACCTGAAGCAAGTAACCCCTCGAAGCCAGCTGCTGCGACCAGTATCACACAATTATGCAAAATGGGTCATATTACGTTAACCGTGTAATGGAAAGTTAATGACATAGTATGGATGTAATATAGAATGTTTTTACATTGATTCTTATCAAGTTAATCATGAAACGTTTGACGTGTGACGAACCACGTCTGAATCACCATATCTTGGGCTTACCTTACAGATATTATTATATTGCATTTGCAGCAATGACCAGGAATCAATGTCAAGGCACGCACACCGTCATTCGATTCGACCCGCCACTCTCCATCAACCACGGCCGACAGGTTAATGCTATTTAATTTACAGCAACATAATAAGCCATCATATAATTGTGCGGCTAAGGATATGATCATACGCTCATCCAACCCTCCGTTGTGACAACTGTTGTCAAGTATGATATATCAAGATCTTAAGATGACATTTCTCTTCACGGGAAAATATCGACTTATCTATGTTGATGCTTTGAAGTCAACATTTTGATCTAACGTGAACTCAGCTTCGGTTTGTAGCTACTTATGACACACAGAGGGCGACACTGTTTGTTCCGGCTCGAGTTGCGTGTGTGCTTCCTGATCACTGTGATCTACATTGATAGGGGTCGGGCTTTCCTTTGTGACGTCATAATTTGCTTTTGGATAACAAGAAGAGTTCACTATCGCCGCTTGCTCTCCAATATCCGAGAAGCATCATCGAGGCTGTTTGACATTCAGGTATATGATCCAAGCACACAACGCGGTGCTGATCAAGTACGCCGCAGCAATGACGGCCAACGACCCAATGAAGGAATTAGTCATGTCAAAAAAGACCCCTGCAATCGATTGAAACAGAAGAAACAAATGGTAGATGTATGAAAACAAGTTATAATTTAGAGACTCTTGTTGCAATACACACAGGGATCATAAATCTTTATGATAAGATACCCCCCACCCTCACCTTCCATCGCATCACTGTATATAATCTATCCCCTGCAAAACGTTCAAAGAGATACTTTGCCTGTTAAGTTGTTTTCAATAATTTTGAGTTATTGCTTATTACTGTGGTACAACTTCGCAGCAATGACTAAGTTCAAACTAATACACGACGTCGTGACCTGACCAATCTGCCACCGTGGGTCCAATCAGAGCTCTAAGTCCTAAACCGACTCGGAATATACTGAGGAGAAGAGGAACTTCCTGTCCAAGCATGACTTCAGCACATGATGAATACATGGCCGCAATGATAGGTCCACCAAAAATCCCAAGGGTTGAAATTAAGAAAATGACAAATTACCTGGGTTTTTTATGGCTTGACGAATTGCAAAACTACTAACATAGCCAGCTTCATTAGGAACCGGCTTTGCATCTCTCACCAGTTGTGACATCAGATTGATTAATTTTTACAATTCAAAGACAAGACATTTATCTCTCCATAATGCATGTGGTCCGTTCGATGAGACTGTTGGAAGCGTTGTATTTTGAACCAAATCATCGATGTTTACAGTTCTACGACAAAAAGAGCACCATTGTCCTCACCCGCTCAGTCCATATAAGGAGCGTTGTTACGTAACCATAGATACCGCGCGCAGACACGCGCGTCATGATGATTATTACGTCATACGACATGGAGCAGCACATCATATCGCCTGACGCTGACAGTCACTTATGAGACAACCGCATTCTGGTTTATCAACTGCCTAACCGCTCACACATTACATAAATTTACTCGGATGGTTATAATTCGGATATGCACAGAACTTCAGTGGTTAGTTGTGCTTCCAAGGACAGCTTTAGCCGATCTTTTGTGTCAGGCGAGTGAAGGCAAACAACCGGAAGGTAGGCAACACACACAGGCCGTTGATGCTAGGCATTGACGCAGAGCATAGGTATCCCTGTCTCGTGGGGTCTCGATCAGATCCCGAAGTTACTGTACAGCCCTATTATGTATTGCAGAACGTAGAACAATCTAGCATAATGAACCTAACAAGGCACCCAACGACTTTTTACGGTGCCGCCCAGCCTCAGCGGAAAGCGAGCGTATGGCAGTACAGACTAGTAACATATACCGTCGACAGTTGTACACCATACAAGAATAATATAATGAACGAGCACCCAGCGGCAGCTGAAGGTGCCGTAATAACTAGATTGACGTGTGTACAATTGCAAAATGTTGTGACCTTCCCGCAACAAGATGGCGACCGGACGCACTCAGCGTCTGTGTGATCATATGGCCTCGAATGGGTCACGTGACGAAGGCTGGTGGTTGACAAAGTCATAGCGTCGTCATCCAAGCGCAGGGGTTCAGTGAATCTTTTACGCCGAACGTTATGATGAATCTCGTGACGTCATAAAACTACTATATTTCGTGCAACTATAATCGAAATTACGTTATCAATCTCAAGTATATGCGAATAAGATTTCAACGCAACCCCACGCTTGTCTTGCATGTACACCAACCGACCTGCGGCGTAGATGACGAGGTGTGTGTAGGTGTAGGCTAGGGTGGCCAGGGCGTTCTGCAGGCCCAGGACCAGTGTGAAGGCCACTTAGACGTAGAGGATCTTGCCCTTGATGTAGTCGCCGCCGTACGAGGCCAACACGCGGCTGACCAACTCGCAGGCGCCCACAACTGTCATGGCGGTCGCCGCCTGGGACTGCGGGATGCCCATGGTATCCATCTGCTTCACCTGAAGAGAGCGACACTATGTCATAGAATGCGAGCATATTCATACTTTTTCATAATGTACGATATGGCTGCTTGTTGACATATACCGTGAAACCTTCATATCGTACATAGCCTCCATACCTTATATAATATAGCCATATGTACCGACTGGAGAGCTGACCAAGAAACGGAACCAATTATATGTAGAACACTAATCAGATCGAAATTAGACTACGGCTCCCTGAGCCAACCTTATACAAAGTGAAATTAAACAACAGAAAACAACTTTATCTGACAAACCAACATATATATATACAGATGGATCGAAGGAAGCAGACAGAGTCGTTATTCAGCGTTTAATTTCTTTCGTATAACGATCGCTCCGTGTTTTCTTTGTGGTAAGTGATCAGATCCAGTCACAATGTCATCCTACGAGACGGTGACACGACCCCTCTTCGAGACTTCGAAGCTTTAGAGCTACCGGCCACGTAAGAACGTGCGGCATCAGCTTAAGGAAAACTTGATGGTTTTGAATTGATAAGCGGTTCTATTGTAAGAGAGCTATTGCAATATAAACGATTAGAGCCCATGTGGTAAGCAGGAGGCAGACCGACAGGTCGTGGGTTCGAACTCCGGGGGGGGGGGGTGGTGGGGTATTTAATACATTGCTGTGGGCGGAGGTCTTACGTACATTGATTATTATGATCATTATGAACGCACATTTTTAGAGCCGGCCCCTAACCAATTTCATTGTCCCGAAAGATTTCTTGGGCACAGGTAGCCTTCACGTGCCCCCAAACGGTCTAAAACGCCATCGACTTCCTGGGTGAAGGGTTGGTAAAATGTTGAATGAAAACAATAGTATTTGATCGAAGATCAATGCGCATGCATTAATAACCTGCAAATGAAGGCAAGTATGAATTGAGCCTCGCATGGAATCTAACACCAGTGCGATATGCGCATTGTACATCCGTCCTGATTGAGTAATCCACCCACCATCTCGCACCCCCACACAGCGCCCAGCCCCGTCCCTGCCCGGCCGGAGCGGCCACCAACGGCGTCACCCATAACGACAGAAGCCTGAAAACCTCGGTCTCCTTCCACTCCGACGCCGCCGGAGTGGCTGACCTCACCACCGTCAGATTTGTGTCAGTATACAACGCATAACGCAAATCTGCACCTATTCACCCGACGGCGACACTGTTCGTCTTTAGTTCGAGCCTAGCACATATATAGTGCCGCTCTCTAGTGAGTCATTTCGTAGTTAAAGTGGAATATCTCGCCAAATGCAAATAACAATCAGTCCTCGAATCATCCAAAATGGCTTTTGTTCATATTCCACGCTTGCCAGGCTGCCAAACAGTGTCTCTCTCTCTCTGCCATTTTGTGGCAGCGTAGAGCGATGCTCGATGCCTAACAAGGGCACTTACCTCGCCTCAGTAGGCTATCGTTCACGTGTGTTTGAGACGGCTTCATTATCCGTTTTTTCTGAATGCCATCGCTCTCTTTCTCGCTTCAGTGCAACCGTTGTGCAGGAGTCACAGATCTTCTGGACTGGCATCAAATCGGCCTATCTGGCATAGTGAGTCACTTACTGAATGGTGACTCTTTTCCCTCTGACCCTTGTTTATTAACTCTTAGACGTTTCCAATAGGAGCGTCTGGCTCTCGATGGATCGAACTGTCGATATAACGACCTGATTCCTGTGCTTCCTGCCGCTTCGTTATACCGAGTTTACTATCGACTGGCTGTATTTTATAAGCAACAGTAGCACAATAACAGCTTCTTCACGATAGACCTTGCAATGTATTCTATCAGTTGTATATTTTGCTTTTCATGTAAGTTTCTTACACGGTAATGTTTCTAGTAAAAAATGTCAATGATTTAAATGAGAAATATGTGTTTTGATCCATATTACATGCAAACAAATATTTAGGGTGCAAGAAATCATTGGCGTGTTGTAAAGAGTTGTTTAGTGCCAGAATAGTGCATCTCGTGCAGGAAAGGGAAAAATATCGTGTGTACTACGTCATCAAAATTTGGACATTAGGAGTTTTGCTGTTTGCGTAAAATTTGATAACGCATACATGTTCCAAAAGCTAAATCTAACAATTTGTGCAGTAACTCCTTAAATGCCATGGTTAATTAGGGTATGGGCAGCTTTAATGGCATCTTCAGTTTCGACAGAACCTGGAATGAGCTATATTTAACTTAAAGCGTCATATCATGCACTAGTCATTGCAGAACTGCTGGTATAGGATGGTCTCACGCGGTATCTCGCTCGCTGAAGGGAAGTCATCTACAGTGATAACCAGTCAAATTCAAACCAATGGTCATGGCTGAAGTTTGCACTATTTTAATAATTGTCACCAATAAATTCAGACTTTCTAAAAACTGAATTTCTGTTCACTTCTTGTGTTAAAACGTCTTGACGAGTAGACTCATATATAATCTACCCACATCACATTGGACCTTCACAAATAAAGAAAAACGAACTTTCAGGGAAATGACAGGAATTACGCAGTAAATCAGTTTGATGAGGCCACGAGATCCATCATAACGTTTTGCGTACAAGGTTCACTGACCCCTGCGCATGGATGGCAGCGCTAGGACTTTGTCAACCAGCAGTCTCCGACACGTGACTCGAGGCCATGTGACCACGCAGACGCTGAGTGCGTAGGGTCGCCATCTTGCTGCGGGAATGTCACAAAACGTTGCAATGACATTTCACTTTTTTTTCCACCGTCAATCCACATCGCCGCCGAGTTTTATTCGTACATAACCTCCACATTTTGTAGAACGCGTGTTGGGGGTGTCTTCTGTCCCGCCTTTGGTACAAACACACGCGTTAGGTCTCAGGACGGCAGCAATTGCTTCGCGCAGCCGCTGATACGTCAGCTCTCTGCGCGATGCCAATGTCGTTGCGCACTCGCGCACCGCTGCCTGCTGGGCATTTCATTTTCTTGGATTGAATTGGATTGATTTTATTTCCGTTTCCAAGGCCATCAGGCGCAAACTACACAATACAAACGAATCAATGCAAACGACATATAAAACGAACGAACAAATGTTGGCCTTACAAAATAAATGATCAAGCATTTATACACAATATCCCTCTTTTTTCGATAGTGTAAATATACATGGCCAAATTCCTTTGAGTTCTAGTATTGGTGCAAGACAATAATATGAGGTGCTTCTCTAATTCTGGCACGATTTACTGCAGACAGATACGTGTCACAATTAAAATCGATTTTAAGCAGTTTATAAGTGCTCAGTCGACTCTGGTTTCCGGTTTTCTCGTACCACTGGTCGGCCATGCATTTAGCTAATTTATTTTTGAAATCATTCAAAAGATTACAGAAGATGCCCACGTTGGCCTATCATGTTCATCAAAATCCTTTAGCATATCATAGCAACACATAGCGTATCGAGTCTGCGGCATCTTAAGAATTTTACTCCAATATTTCACACATTTAGTTAAATAAACATTCGCCAAAGGCAACCCTCCACACTCACCTAGGGCGTGAAAGAAAAAACATTAAGCGTGCATCGGTAAATCGCCAATGTTAAAAATGTATCCACCCCTCCTTTGTATGCGGGGAAATGCCCCCCCCCCCTCCAAGTCCTTATAGCTTCTGGGACATCCTTTAAACACAGTGAGATCATTATGTGCGTTCGTGTGACGGAAGACATTGAGTGCTTCTAGTTGTTCGTCTTTTGGTCTTTATTAACATCATCCCACCAGTTTGGTTGTCAAACACTTAACCGTCTGTTCACGCGGTTCCTGACCTGCATACCCTCTCCTGCCTTATGAGCAATGTCAGTGATAAACGAGACTATACCGTTCACATCATCTGTGCAAGAAAGATCACTTAGCGTTTCTTCGCCTTCTAGATACGCACGCGTGACCCCTGCTCTGAAATCAAGCCCCCTGCCTTCTTCCCTGCAGGCAAATCGCGGAGGCCTAACCATACGTGATGAGTCTATCCACCTGACATCGGCTTTACACCGCTTGAGATCACAGGTTAAAGGAAAGTGATTTCAGCCTGATATAATTATCCCGCATTACTTTGAATTGTAGTATATCATCAAATATCGCAATCGAGGCTATTATGTAGTCCACCACACTGGACCCGTCCTCCGTAATATGCGTAAAATTAGTCTCATCTCCGCTACGACGGCCAGTCATTACATCCATAACAACACATGACATTTCTCAAGATAAATGACTGACATAATCATAGCGCAAGACAAAACTACACATTTCATATCCCAAATACCAAACACAAATTATGTCAACTTAACTTAAGACATAGTCACGTCCATCTCTTAAACAACACCCCTCCGCATATCATTAGCAAAGCAACCACACATTTGCTGACAAGCTATACGTTTCATTTTAAGAACCATTTATTAAAGGGTTATAGGGAA
This sequence comes from Arenicola marina, assembly GCA_964019135.1. Taxonomy (NCBI): domain Eukaryota; kingdom Metazoa; phylum Annelida; class Polychaeta; family Arenicolidae; genus Arenicola; species Arenicola marina. The sequence continues at coordinate 5,026,656 of OZ025260.1, read as the reverse complement.
TCTTGTGAAGCCCAATATTGCTATGTTTGTCACATATGTATGGGATAAATATTGAGCTTTGTTTGTTGGAGGGGGTGGGGGGGATGGTGACGTCTGTGTTGTAGTAATTGTGATTCGATATACCACATTTGCTCTTACTGTGTTAATATTCTATATATTGCATATGAATTCAGGAACAACTTTTATTGGAATCAGAGTGTCGTTTTAACGGGCTCATGTTAAACTTGTTTATGACTATTTTTTTATTATTTATGAGGCTCACATGCTAGCGTCTGCCCCGCATTCTTAATGTGAGTCTCCTCGGTCAAGCAACCTTGTCTACTCTCTCCGTGTTTATGCATTACAACAGTGTGTCTCGGTTCCTTCTTTAAGACGAAAATGTTCCATTTTCGTCTTATGTCGGTGTGTTCGGTTAGCATCTGTTTGTCACGCGGCGCATTATCTTTCGAACGCCTTGAGATATCAACTTCCATTTCACAGAAAGATGCGGAGTTGCAATCGTCAGGCTAAGTTCGTAGATAGGCCATGTAGGTCAAAGGTCAAGGTCACAGAATTTGAAATTCGCTTAACCATTGAAAGATAGGACCAAAAATCGGCAAAATCGCTATAGCGTTTCCAGTTTTTACATAATGACGCGCAAAATTAATTCACGTATTGGGTTCACAGGTACCTTGTATACGGTGTTTCAATTTTGCATATCCTCCGAATAGTTCTTCTGCAAAAAATTCATGTCAAAACAAGTTTAACATGAGATCCCACGGCAGTATTTTGGCGGGAACATGGTCTAAATTTCTCGGTCAAGGTTACAAGTGAGACAAACGTCACCGGGCGGGATACATGACATCATAATTGGGCACGAATAATTATATTGGTCAAGGTCACGCTTCCAAGGTCAAGGTCACAGCAAGGTCAAGGTCACAGCAAGGTCAAGGTCACGAAACAGATTTTCCCGCGTAACTCCGTTAATATCGGGTCTAGATATTCGCGAGAGTATCGTTTGAGCACCGAAACCACTTCAGAATTGCTCTAGGACGCTTAGTTTGGCCGCTAGAGCGCTCGCAAGAGGTGCACCCTCCTCCATGCCGACGCTCCCATTATGAGTCAACGCCGATATGGACCGGCACTCTTTCGGGGTTGCGATGGCCGCCGTTCGCTTAATAACGACGCTAGAGAGTCGGAACCGGTTGCAAAAGACAGGCAAACGTCGACTTGGGTATGCACTCCGTCTTCGCTTTTAGCCTATCACACTTAGTTCCGCCGATGACGATCAGCGAGTTCAGCGATGACGAGTCCGAGAAGAGCGATTAGGGCGTGACCAAGGACACGTAGGAAGTCGCGATTTGAACGTATTCGCTCTAAACGACGCCCCCGATCTGGAAAAATAGCCCGCGTTGAACAGCAGCCGTTAGATGGCGCTCGTCCAGCACATCACGATATTTGGGGTCCAGCTTTCAGTGGGCGATATGGTCTCGAACGCCAGGCCGAACAACCAATGAGCGAGCGGCCATAGGTCTTAAAATGGTCGAAATAGTCGCCAAACTCCCATTTTCGCCCCTTCTCAAGCTCTGCTTGACCGTCTAGTCTTGTTTTCTGTTGTTTTGTAATGTATGCTTGACCAAATAAAACATTTCATCATAAATGTCCGCTCTCTCAGGAACCAAGGGGCACCTCTCCCCCCACACCAGATTTGTAATTTATATGTAACAATCTCCATTTGACCGCGGGCATGTCGGACCTATCATTCAGCACAAACTGAAAGCGCAACTCACATGGGGGTGGCGGGGGGGGGCGCAAGGGGGGGGAGGTCTTGCTCCCAAGTCACAAGAAACAAATGTCTTTATTTCCAGGTCACGATGAAGTAAAAGGAGAATTCTCGGATAAAATGGAAGGGGCGGATACATGATATTAATTGGGGATTTGATAAATCATGGTTATTTGATATTAAAATTCCCAGTTCACGCATAATGAAAATTCTTGATCACGACGATCGGCCAAATATCCCATTCCCAGTTCACGAAGAATTAATGTCTTCATTCCCAGTTCACGGTGAAATAAAAAGCAATTCCCCAGCAACGGAAATATCCCCCCGCCCCCTCTGACATTGGTCGCTGTCAGTTCCAAATTTAAGTTTCCGGGCAGTCGCTGAGATGACAACGAGAACAACGAGTAGACATCATCTGTCATAAAATAGACATCTAACAGAAATATTTACAGGCGGCTTTGGACGAATGCGTTATCTCAGTTACCTGTAGATAGTGCAAACGAATCATGACTGATTTTGTTTATAGGACACCTAGATGAGCGGATGCACCCACGTCACCACATGTGTCTTCCCAAACGCCTCTTAGGGCTAGTCCGATAGGGTAACAATGTCAGACGTCTACCTTCACATTTTCAGTGACCCGGGTTCACGTTGCATCCCTGCACCCTGTGATGTCTATAATAGCGGGGAGAGGATGCGGGCCTACAGGAGGCAGACACATGTGCACCAGCTCTACACACAAAGGTCAAGATGGCATTCTGGCGGCTGATTCTGACGAACTGGGTCCTTGGCCTACCCCAACGGGGCGCCTGAGGCGGCGTGCGCAGGCATGACCACTCAGCACGGTACCGCCGTACCCCAGACGTCAGCGTCCCCCTTTACCCTGACCGTCAGCCATGACGACGGCCACTTCGATGGAACGTTAAGGCGTTTACGCCACAAATGCGTTAGTTATATACGTCTTCATACGTCACTATATGTATTCGTATTTACGCCATCAGGGCATGAATGTGTCAGTGCCATTGATTTGTTTACATTGATCCGGGAATCTATTGCTATATGAGCAGCTTTAATATGGCAACCTATATTGTCAATCTGCTAAAATTATATTACTTATACTAAGGAATGCAAGAAATATTGACCGATAAGCCAGGCTGGTAAGCCGGCGTGTTCTGGCGAAGACGCCATTTGGTCGTACAAACAGGTTGTCGATTTGCCAACACCAAGGCGCGGTGTTTACCGCGATCCCTTATAGCAGTGTATGCATTCCGCGATATTCTTTTTCGGGCCCAGCTTTAAAATGTCCTATTCGTTGAGATTCGATATTGCTCTCCCTATTCCTTGGGGATTCGCGATTCAGAGGGGGTATCCCCCTCCCCCTCAGATGTGTCATCGCCAGCTGACCTGGTAAGTAAACCGAGCCACAGCTCAGCAAACAGACCAAGATGAGAGACCCATAACATCTGCCACATACCGTAACTATTGCCTTGTTAGGGCACGTTTGTGATGTAGGACTTTGTATTTCAGTAACCATCTCGGGAAGCGTGCAATTCAAAGGGTTCTTCATGCAGGCTCAGCGAGACGGTGACAGGACCCCTCTCGGAGACTTCGAGGCTTTAGAGCTACCGGCCACGTAAGAACGTTAATCAATCAATAATACGCTGATTCGTCTCAGAGACAAATCAGGCTGCTACATTACCATATTGTTAGCAATGGTAACTGTGCGGCATCAGCTTAAAGAAAACTCACTCGTTTTGAATAGATAAGCGGTTCTAGTGTAAGGGAGCCATTGCAATATAAACGATTAGAGCCCACGTGGTAAGCAGGAGGCAGACCAACAGGTCGTGGGTTCGAACTCCTGGGGGGGTGGGGGGGGGTACTTAATACATTGCTGTGGGCGAAGGTCTTACGCACATTAATTATTATGATCATTATGAACGCACATTTTTAGAGCCGGCCCCTAACCAATTTCATTGTCTCGAAAGATTTCTTGGGCACAGGTAGCCTTCACCTGCCCCCAAACGGCCTAAAACGCCATCGACTTCCTGGGTGAAGGGTTGGTAAAATGTTGAATGAAAAACAGTAGTATTTGATTGAAGATCAATGCGCATGCATTAATAACCTGCAAATGAAGGCGTAAATCTAATAATAAGTATGAATTGAGATATGCGCATTGTACATCCGTCCTGATTGAGTAATCCACCCACCACCTCGCACCCCCACAGCGCCCAGCCCCGTCCCTGCCCGGCCGGAGCGGCCACCAACGGCGTCACCCATAACGACAGCAGCCTGAAAGCCTCGGTCTCCTTCCGCTACGACTCCGCCGGAGTGGCTGACCTCACCACCGTCAGATTTGTCGTGTTCCCAAATCACAAGGAACCCATATCTTTATTTCCAGGTCACGATGAATTAAAAGAAGCATTCCCGGATAAAATGGAAGGGGCGGATACATTATATAAATTGGCGATTTGATAATTCACGGTTATTTCATATTAAAATTCTCAGTTCACGAATAATGAAAATTCTTGATCACGACAATCGGCCAATACTCCATTCCCAGTTCACGAAGAATTAATGTCTTCATTCCCAGTTCACGGTGAAATGAAAAGCCCATTCCCCAGGAACGAAAATATCCCTTGCCCCCCCCCCCTAAAATTGGTCGCTGTCAGTTCCAAATTCAAGTTCCGTGCAGTCGCTGAGATGCCAACGAGACCGACGAGTAGACTTCATCTGTCATAAAATAGACATCTAACAGAAATATTTACAGACAGTTACCTGTAGATAGTGCAAACGAATCATGACTGATTTTGTTTATAGAATATCTAGATGACCCGCGTAACCACATGTGTCTTCCCAAACACCTCTTAGGGATAGTCCGATAGGGTAAGAATGTCAGCTGTCTGCCTTCACATTTTCTTATCAGTGATCCGGGTTCACGTTGCGTCCCAGCACCCTGTGATGTCTATAATAGCTGGGGGTGGGGTCGAATGCGTTATCTCAGTTACCTGTAGATAGTGCACACGAAGCACGACTGATTTTGTTTTTAGAACATCTAGATGAGCGGATGCACAAGCGTAACCACATGTTTCTTCCCAAACACTTTTTAGGGCTAGTCCGATAGTGTGGCAACGACAGATGTCTGCCTTCCCATTTTCTTATCAGTGATCCGGGTTCACGTTGCGTCCCAGCACCCTGTGATGTCTATAATAGCTGGGGGTGGGGTCCTAGAGGAGGCAGACACACCAGTTCTACACACAAAGGTCAAGATGGCATTCTGGCGGCTGATTCTGACGACCTGTCTCCTGGTGACTGAGTCCCTGGCCTACCCCAACGGGGCGCCTGAGGCGGCGTGCGCAGACATGACCCCCCAGCACGGTACCGCCGTACCCCAGACGTCAGCGCCGCCCTTTACCCTGACCGTCAGCGACCACGACGGCCACTTCGACGGTACGTAGGCAACACAACCACGTGACAAAGATGACAGACCCATAACATCTGCCACATACGGTGACTATTGTCTTGTTGGGGGCAGGTTTGTGATGTAGGACTTTGTATTTCAGTAACCATCTCGGGAAGCGTGCAATTCAAAGGGTTCTTCATGCAGGCTCAGCGAGACGGTGACACGACCCCTCTCGGAGACTTCGAGGCTTTAGAGCTACCGGCCACGTAAGAACGTTAATCACTCAATAATACGGCATCAGCTTAAAGAAAACTTAATCGTTTTGAATAGATAAGCGGTTCTAGTGTAAGGGAGCCATTGCAATATAAACGATTAGAGCCCACGTGGTAAGCAGGAGGCAGACCAACAGGTCATGGGTTCGAACTCCTGGGGTGGGGGGGGAGGTACTTAATACATACTTGGGCACAGGTAGCCTTCACGTGCCCCCAAACGGTCTAACACGCCATCGATTTCCTGGGTGAAGGGTTGGTAGAATGTTGAATGAAAACAATAGTATTTGATAGAAGATCAATGCGCATGTATTAATAACCTGGAAACGAAGGCGTAAATCTAACAATAAGTATGAATTGAGCGTCGCATGGAATCTAACACCAGTGCGATATGCGCATTGTACATCCGTCCTGATTGAGAAATCCACCCGCCACCTCGCACCCCCACACAGCGCCGAGCCCCGTCCCTGCCCGGCCGGAGCGGCCACCAACGGCGTCACCCATAACGACAGCAGCCTGAAAACCTCGGTTTCCTTCCACTACGACGCCGCCGGAGTGGCTGACCTCACCACCGTCAGATTTGTGTCAGTATACAACGCATAACGCGAATCTGCACCTATTCACCAGACGGCGACACTGTTCGTCTTAAGTTCGAGCATAGCACATATATAGTGCCGCCCTTTAGTGAGTCATTTCGTAGTTAACGTGGAATATCTCGCCAAAACTAGAGGCCAAAATACAAATAACAATCAGTCCTCAAATCATCCAAAATGGCTTTTGTTTATATTCCACGCTTGCCAGGCTGCCAAACAGTGTCTCTCTCTCTCTGCCACTTTGTGGCAGCGTAGAGCGATGCTCGATGCCTAACAAGGGCACTTACCTCGCCTCAGTAGGCTATTGTTCACGTGTGTTTGAGACGGCTTCATTATCCGTTTTTTCTGAATGGCATCGCTCTCTTTCTCGCTTCAGTGCAACCGTTGTGCAGGAGTCACAGATCTTCTGGACTGGCATCAAATCGGCCTATCTGGCATAGTGAGTCACTTACTGAATGGTGACTCTTTTCCCTCTGACCCTTGTTTATTAACTCTTAGACGTTTCCAATAGGAGCGTCTGGCTCTCGATGGATCGAACTGTCGATATAACGACCTGATTTCTGTGGTTCCTGCCGCTTCGTTATAACCAGAGTTTACTATCGACTGGCTGTATTTTATAAGCAACAGTAGCACAATAACAGCTTCTTCACGATAAACCTTGCAATGTATTCTATCAGTTGTATATTTTGCTTTTCATGTAAGTTTCTTACACGGTAATGTTTCTAGTAAAAAAATTCAATGATTTAAATGAGATTTATGTGTTTCGATCCATATGACATGCAAACAAATATTTAGGATGCACGGAATCAATGACGTGGTGTAAAGAGTTTTTTAGTGCCTGAATAGTGCATCTCGTGCAGGAAACTATAACGTGTCGTGTGTACTACGTCATCAACATGTGGACATTAGAAGTTTTACTCTTTACGTAAAATTGCATGACGCATACATTTCCCAAAAGCTAAATCTAACAATTTGTGCAGAAGCTTCTTAAATTCCATAGTTTATTACGGCATTAGCAGCTTTAATGGCATCTTGAGCTTCGAGAGAACCTGGAATGAACTATAGTTAGCTTAAGAAGGCGTCCTATCATGTGCTATTCATTGCAGAACTGCTGGTATAGGATGGTCTCACGTGGTATCTCGCTCGCTGAAGGGAAGTCATCTACAGTTATAACCAGTCAAGTTAAAACCAATGGTCATGGCTGGAGTTGCATCCTTTTCCTAATTGTCCCCAATAAATTTAGACTTTCTAAATACTGAATTTCTGTTCACTTCTTGTGTTAAAGCGTGTTGGCAAGTAAACTCATATATCACCTACGCACATCACATTGGACCTTCTCAAATAAAGGAAAACGAACTTTCAGAGAAATGACGTGAATTCGTAGTAAATCAGTTTTATGATGCCACGGGATTAATCATAACGTTTTGCGTACAAGGTTCACTGACCCCCTGCGCATGGATGGCAACGCTATGACTTTGTCAACCAGCGGCCTCCGTTACGTGACTGATTCAAGGCCATGTGACCACACAGACGCTGAGTGCGCAGGGTCGCCATCTTGCTGCGGGAATGTCACACAACTTTGCAATGACATTTCACTCTTTTTCGCACGGTCAAACCGCATCGCCGCCGAGTTTTATTCGTACATAGGGCTGTACAGTTCTCGCGGGTTTTATTTCTGGTTTAGGTCTTTCGGGGACCAACAACACGTGCTCTTAGAATGAGTGCGCATCACGCTGGTGCCTTGCTGCAGCGGCGTGACGCGCACTCATTGTAGTCAACGTTTGAGTGTTAGGAATCGGCCGGCTGCGCTGTTTGTGCGTGAAGAATCGAGTGGGTGTGAAACTATTTTTAGTTTGCTTTGGTCCAGGCGTTGTTAACTGTAAAATCATAATATTGTTAAAGATAAGACATGGATCTCTAAATAATGCATGTGGTCCGTTTGATGAAACTGTTGGAAGCGTTGTATTTTGATGCGATGCGTCGGTGTTTACAAACGGAGCACCATTGTCTTCGCCTGGTCAGTCCGAATAAGGATCGTTGTTACGTAACCATAGAAACCCCGCGCAGCACATTAGATCGCCTGACACTGACAGTCACTCATGAGACAACCGCATTCTGGTTTATCAACAGTCTAACAGCTCATATATTACATAAATCTACTCGGATGGTTATAATTCTGATATGCACAGAACTTCAGTGGTTAGTTGTGCATCCAAGGACAGCTTTGGCCGATCTTGTGTGTCAAGCGTTTGAAGGCAAACAACCGGAAGGTAGGCAGCAAGTAAAGCCGTTGATGCTACGCATTGATGTAGAGCATAAGTATGCCTGTCTCGTGGGGTCTCGATAAGATCCCGTAGTGACTGTACAGCCCTAGCCCTGACGCATGACCCTCACGACCTCAACCCTAACGGGGGTGTAAGGGCCATGCCATACACATGGTCAAAAACTAGCATTGCATCACCCAGCTCGCTTCGATGAATGATTGTCGATTATGACGACGAACCTACCTCTCCTAATCGCCTCGACCCTCTTCTTTAGACATTACTTGGACCATAGGAAGCATTCATTTTAAAGTTTGCTCTCTACATCTTGCACATTAATGATATTTTCGTCGGTCGTTAACGGTTTCTCTCTCTGCCGCTTCAAATTTGTCTAGGCAGTTGACGCGGCTCGTTTGTTGACATCAGGAAATACACCCGAAAGCTTCCGCATGGCGGCGCCACTAATTTTTGTTGTGTGTCTATAGTCGTGCGTGCGTTTTTGACGCAACTAGCGGCGCCGCCATGCGTATGATGTCGGTTCTATTGCCTGGTCAAATTTGAAGCGGCTGAGAGGGAAACCGTTAACGACCGACGAAATTCGTAAACAACAACCCTCCGCATATCATTGGCAGAGCAACCACACATTCGCTGAAAAGATAACGTCTGATATTAAGGACCATTTATTAAACTGTTGAAAGGAATCTTGTGAAGCCCAATATTGCTATGTTAGTCTCGTACGTATGGGATAAGTACTTAGCCATTATTCGTTGTCGGGGGGGGGGGGGGTAGTAATTCGATATACCACATTTGCTGTTATCGCGTTAATATACTATATATTTTATATGAACTTAGGAACAATATCTTAAAATCAGAGTGTCGTTTTAACTGGCTCGTGTTAAACTTGTTTATAATTTTTTCTTGTTTTTATATTTTTTTTTACCGGCTCACATGCTAGCGACTGCCCAGAAAGTCTTAATATCAGTCGTCTCAATCATGCAACCCTGTCTACTTTCTCCGTGTTTATGCATTACAACAGTGTGTCTCGGTTTCCTTCTTTTTTTCTGTTGTTTTATTATGTTTGCTTGACTAAATAAAACGATTCTGATTCTGTAACACACAGCTGTAAATGCGATGCACCGAATTGATTAAAGATAATATCTTGTCTATGGCATCTTCTTGCTTGTACAGTTTCACATAAATAACCGCTTGGAGTATCAGCATTTACGCTCTCAAACCACGATTCGTTTACTGCAACTCTATCGTAAGGTTCCACATAACTATTTAAATTTAAACCTTAACAACCTTAACAATTCGTGTCAATCTGTCAGGATTCCATGTACACAGTTTGTTCCCAAATCAAATTTCTTTATTCCCAGGTCACGACCAAATAACAGAACTTCCCGGATACATTGGACACAATTAGCAATTTATCAATTCGCGATTATTTCATATTAAAATGCCCAGTTTATGATTAATGAAAGCGACGGAAATACCCCCTGCACCCCCCCCCCTCCCCTCCCCTCACATTGGTCAGTGTAAACAGTTCAAAATTTGAGTTCCGTACAGTCGCTGAGACGCCGACGGGACCAAGGAGTAGTCATCGTCTGTCATAAAATCGACATCTAACAGAAATAGTTAAAGACGATTTTGGGCGAACGCGTTATCTCAGTTACCGGTACAGAGTTCAGACGAAGCGTAACTGATTATGTTTAGGGCACTTAGATGAGCTGATGCACCCGGGTAACCATATGTGTCTTCCCAAACACTTTTTACGGTCAGTTCGATAGGGTGGCAATGTCAGGTGTCTGCCTTCACATTTTCTTATCACTGATGAGGCTTCACGTTGCGTCCCATCACCCTGTAATGTCTATATTAACTGAGGGTGGGGTCCTACAGGAGGCAGACACACCAGCTCTACACACAAAGGTCAAGATGGCATTCTGGCGGCTGATTCTGACGACCTGTCTCCTGGCGACTGAGTCCCTGGCCTACCCCAACGGGGCGCCTGAGGCGGCGTGCGCGGACATGACCCCCCAGCACGGTACCGCCGTACCTCAAACGTCAGCGGCCCCCTTCACCCTGACCATCAGCGACCACGACGGCCACTTCGACGGTACGTAGGCAACACAACTATTTGACAACCATGTAAGAGGATGAATTAAAACTATTTTGATCCAATTCAGACACGTTTCTAGCAGGGGGTTGGGGGGTTGGGGGGGGGGGGGTCTTGGGGGACTGCTCCGCGCCCCCTTTTTAGCGTTTATCGCGTTTACGTCACTATATGTATTCGTATTTACGCCATAAGGGCATGAATGTGTCAGTGCCATTGATTTGTTTACATTGATCCGGGAATCTATTGCTATATGAGCAGCTTTAATATGGCAATCTATATTGTCAATCTGCTAAAATTATATTACTTATACTAAGGAATGCAAAAAATATTGACCGATAAGCCAGGCTGGTAAGCCGGCGTGTTCTGGCGAAGACGCCATTTGGTCGTACAAACAGGTTGTCGATTTGCCAACACCAAGGCGCGGTGTTTACCGCGATCCGTTATAGCAGTCTATGAATTCCGCGATATTCGCAATATCACCATTAAGGCGTCCGATATTGCTCTCCCTATTCCTTGGGGATTCGCGATTCAGGGGGGGGGGGGGTATCCCCCTCCCCCTCAGATGTGTCATCGCCAGCTGACCTGGTAAGTAAACCGAGCCACAGCTCAGCCAACAGACCAAGATGACAGACCCATAACATCTGCCATATACGGTAACTATTGTCTTGTTGGGGGCACGTTTGTGATGTAGGACTTTGTATTTCAGTAACCATCTCGGGAAGCGTGCAATTCAAAGGGTTCTTCATTCAGGCTCAGCGAGACGGTGACACGACCCCTCTCGGTGACTTTGAGGCTTTAGAGCTACCGGCCACGTAAGAATACATGCAATTAATACATTTCTGTGGGCAGAGGCTTTACGCGGTAAAGCCCGCACTTCACCGCCCAAAATCCACTTCGGTCGGAGCGTTTTACGGTCAGTATCCTCCCGGAAGGGGTATTTTTTTCGCTGCAATCTGCTCTATGAACGCACATTTTTAGAGCCGGCCCCTAACCAATTTCATTGTCCCGAGAGATTTCTTGGACAAAGGTAGCCTTCACGTGCCCCCAAACGGTCTAAAACACCATGGACTTCCTGAGTGAAGGGTTGGTAGAATGTGGAATGAAAACACTGGTATTGGATCGCAAATCAATACGCATGCATTAATAACCTGGAAATGAAAGCGTGAATCTAATAATAAGTTTGAATTGAGCCTCACATGGAACCTACCACCCGTGCGATATGCGCATAGTACATCCGTCCTGATTGAGTAATCCACCCACCACCTCGCACCCCCACACAGCGCCCAGCCCCGTCCCTGCCCGGCCGGAGCGGCCACCAACGGCGTCACCCATAACGACAGCAGCCTGAAAACCTCGGTCTCCTTCCACTACGACGCCGCCGGAGTGGCTGACCTCACCACCGTCAGATTTGTGTCAGTATATAACACATAACGCAAATTTGCACCTACTCACCAGACAGTGACACTCTTTGTCTTTAGTTCGAGCATAGCATATATATAGTGCCGCTCTCTAGTGAGTCATTTCGTAGTTAAAATGCAATATCTCGCCAAAACTAGAGGCCAAAATACAAATAACAAATAGTCCTCGAATCATCCAAAATGGTTTTTGTTCATATTCCACGCTTGCCAGTCTGCCAAACAGTGTCTCTCTCTCTCTGCCATTTTGTGGCAGCGTAGAGCGACGCTCGATACCTAACAACGGCACTTACCTCGCCTCAGTAAGCTATTGTTCACGTGTGTTTGAGACGGCTTCACTATCCTTTTTTTTCTGAATGGCATCGCTCTCTTTCTCGCTTCAGTGCAACCGTTGTGCAGGAGTCACAGATCTTCTGGACTGGCATCAAATCGGCCTATCTGGCATAGTGAGTCACTCACTGAACGGTGAATCGTTTCCCTTTGACCCTTGTTTATTAACTCTTATGCGTTTCCCATAGGAGCGTCTGGCTCTCGATGGATCGAACTGTCGATATAACGACCTGACTCCTGGGGTTCCTGCCGCTTCGTTATAACCAGAGTTTACTATCGGCTGGCAGTATTTTATAAGCAACAATACCACAATAAGAGCTTTTTGACGATAAAACTTGCAACGTATTCTATCTGTTGTAGTTTTTGCTTTCATGTAAAGTTTCTTTTACGGTAATGTTTCCAGTAAATAATTTCAAGGATTTTAAAGAGAATTGTGTATTTCGATTGATATTGCATACAGACGAATATTTAGGGTGCACGAAATCAATGGCGTGTTGTGAACAGTTGTTTAGTGCCAGAATAGTGCATCTCATGCAGGAAAGGGAAACATGTCGTGTGTACTACGTCATCAACATTTGGACAGAGAGTTTTGCTCTCTGCGTAAAATTTTATGACGCATACATGTCCTAAAAGCTAAGTCTAACAGTTTGTGCAGTAACTTCTAAAATTCTATAGTTAATTACGGGATGTGCAGCTTTAATGGCATCTGCATCCTCGAAAGAACCTGGAATGAACTATGGTTAACTTAAGAAGGCGTCCTATCATGTACTATTCATTGCAGAACTACTGGTATAGGATGGTCTCACGCGGTATCTCGCTCGCTGAACAGACGTCATCTACAGCGATAACCAGTCAATGTCAAACCAATGGTCATTGCATCATTTTACTAATTGTCACCAATAAAATTTAGACTTTCTACAAACATTGAATTTCTGTCCACTTCTTGTGTTAAAACGTCTTGGCAAGTAGCAAGTATATATAAGTATATCACATTGTACCTTCACAAATGAAGGAAACACGAACTTTCAGAGAAATATTTGACTTATTTGAGGCCATGTGGCCACATAGAGGCTGAGTGCGTCCGGTCGCCATCTTGCTGCGGAAATGTCACAAAACTTTGTAATGACATGTCGTTCGTTTTGCCCCCGTCCATCCCATCGCTGCCGAATGGCCTTCTGGTCAGAGTTTCTTTTTAGCGTTACCTGTGTGGGCGGTGTCTCCTGCCCCACCTTTGGTGCAAACACACGCCGGCCTTAGGTCGGCTGTAATTGCTTCATACGCAAATTATATGTAACGATGTCCCTTAGAACGCGTAATGTCGGACCTATAATTCAGCACTGACTGAAATCTCAACTCACATTGGTCGCTCTAAACAGTTCAAAATTTGAGTCGTTGAGATGCCAACGGGACCAACGAGTAGACATCATCTGTCATAAAATAGACCGAACAGAAATATTTAAAGACGATTTTGAACGAATGTTTTGTCTCAGTTACCTGTACAGAGTGCAGACGACGCACACGTTTTTTTATAAGACACCTAGATGAGCGGATGTACCCGCGTCACCACATGTCTCTTCCCAAACACCTCTTAGGGCTAGTCCGATAGGGTAACAATGTCTGCTGTCTGCCTTTACATTTTCTTATCAGTCACCAGGGTTTACGCTGCATCCCAGGACCCTGCGATGTCTATAATAACTGGGGTGGGGTCATGCAGAGTACAGACACCCCAGCTCTACACACAAAAGACAAAATGGCATTCTGGCGGCTGATTCTGACGACCTCCTGGTGACTCCTGGCGTCTCCTGTTGACTGGGTCCCTGGCCTACCCCAACGGGGCGCCTGAGGCGGCGTGCGTGGAAATGACCTCCCAGCATGGTTCAGCCGTACCCCAGACGTCAGCGTCCCCCTTTACCCAGACTACATTATATTGCGGTATCTCGCTCGCTGACGAGAGGTCATCTACACTTATAAGGTCAAGGTCAAAGATCAAAGCGATGGTCATTGCTGAATTTTGCATCATCTTTCTATTGTCACCATTACATTAAGACTTTTCAAAACATTGTATTGCTATTTATTACTTGTATTTATTAATACGTCTTTGGACGAAGATTTAGAAGGACACGTCAGTCCTCGCGGGTTCTACTTCCTGTCTGGGAGTTTGGAGACAAAAAAACGAACACGTGCTTTTAGTTCAGTGCGCAGTTTGACTCCCCCTGCTTAACCATGGATACCGCGCTCAGAGGCCATACGAGTCATACTAGTTATGACATTTAGTGCGTCTTCCGTAATACTATCCACGATCAGTAAACTTGGCGCACAATAGCTAGATGACTCGCCAATGTATACACTGTTCTGGAGTCATCGCGTGACAAGTATGAACTGCCATCACGGTCAAAATTACCATTTTATCAATCAACAATTCAAATAGGCAAATTTCGAAAAAAAACAATATCATATATATATGATATAAACAATACATTTCTAAATTACTGTTAGTTTGTTCTCCTACATTTTACTACGGTTAGGACAAGAGCACCAAGACATGTTGCTTTGTTAATACATCCTTTGTGTCTATATAAATTCATGTCGTATCATAACTTTTTTGTCCTCGGTTGCTATAGTATATAATATAATGTGTTTCATTATTTTAATTGTTTACGCCATTTGAAATTACAGTGACATTACAGTTCAATGGGCTATAAAAATCTTCAACTTTCTACTTTCTGTGACGACAATCCTTATTCAGGACATTTGAAAATCATACATTTAAGTTGAATAATGTTTTTTTCTATGGCATTAGTTGACGAGGCCCCATTATGTAGTCTGTTAACGTTTTAATTTATTCATAGATTTAGTTTTGACCTTGTCTAACTCATATTTACATACTTGGCAATGTTTTACTGGTATGGTCACTTGACTCTTTAATTGCAAGAAAGTCCAATATCATAGAAAGGAAAAAATACAAATTGAAACGGAATTAATCATAGATAAAGAATATGTACCATAACTATTTATTTATCGTAAGCTTAGATCTATATCTATGTGTAATATATCTCAGACAAAAATGTAGGTACAAATTATATCATTTCAAAAGTTTGCTAGGTACAAAGGACATGATTGATGATGTATATAAAGGCACGTTCAATATTTAAGTTAATATAACTATAATATAATATAATATGACTAAATCATATTTCTTTATAAAATCATCCATGTGGGTCAGTTGTATGATGCTAACAAACATTGGATATGTGTTTATCGATAAACCTACTTTGAGTGAGATAAACCGATCCGTCGAAAATAAAAACCGTCTCTATATTTCCGCTAATTATGTTTCTTCCGCTTGTCATCTGTCATACGGCCGTCGGCAAAAAAGGCCAGCGCAAAGTTCAAATTGTCTTCCACCAATATATAGTAACTAGATAGTTAACAGGAGATTACTTAAGTTGCATACAGGTCCGAAGGGACCCACACATTTCTCGCCGCGCCCACCGCGCAGTTTGCCTGGTTCCACATCCCAACTGGTGACTAGGATGACAGCTTTCTGATTCATCAAGCAGGGAGCGACTGAGCTCCGCAGTGAAAAATTACGGTCGCATATATAATGTCGTTGTCTCCAAAATATGATCTCGTGAAGCATCGCACACATAAAACGAGATTCACTTGCATGCCCTATAGCCTACTCATATCACATTGGACTTACACAAGTAAAAATTCAGGTTTATCATCATATTTCATATAGTTTTATATACGCTTTGGAACCCCACGGGGAGTATTTCGAGCTTCATACTCAATTTATATGTGACAACCCCCATATCGGCCTATAATTCAGCACAAACTGAAACCTCAACTTTCATAGGTCGATGTAAACATTTCAAAATTTGAGTTGCGTGCGTGGCGGAGACGGCGGCGGTCACGTGATGGGGATGAAGGTCTTACTCTACTTGACCACGATAATATAATTGAAACCTTTGCAATTGAAAGTAGATAGCTCAGCGGCTGTATGCATCATTGCCAAGTTGTTGCCAATAACAGAGCCAACAAGTGGAGGCATGAGTCGGCAATTTAGGCTTTGACCCCGTAATATATCATATAGCTACAATGATTAAAAAGTAAGCTTACTTGATAATCGCAGAGCGGGCGTATCAAGTTTCCCACCTCTCGGAGTGAGAGATATTCATATCTATATACAATACAAAATAAATATTTAAATATCACCGACGACGCTAGCTAACGGCTAATGAACGATTTTTACGACACCGAGATGCGTATTAGATCGATTTGGTAAAATGTAAATCGATTAACTTCCTTTTTTAAAATTGCGTCAGATAGCAGACAGATAAAGAGTGGCTTCGGGATAAAACCTGTCATCTGCATAATACCACTATTGGATTACGAAAATTAAGGGCGGCAGCTTGTGTAACTTTACCTACGAACCCTTGCATCATTGGATGCGAAAATTACGCACCGAAAGTGATATAGCAGTAATTAGCAAAAAATATTATCATCAATAATAATAAGTGGTATAATAATAATATCATTATTATTAATAATAAGTGGTATGTCACATTTTAGAACTGACTGACTCACGGTCTACAGTGAGCTATGTATGCCAATACTTTATTACAGTGCAGCGTGTTGCACGAAGACTTGCGCTCAGTTGAACCTTGTAGCATCCTGATATCTGAAATAATAAGCCAATAACCTGTTAAATAAAGAGTTTATGGATTATCTGTCCTTGGCTTTATAGCGAGACAGTGTGCTGTATCTTGCGTGGGCGAGTTCTTTCCGCCATAATAGCATAGCTAATGTGTTTTAAATTGTTTTGCACTGTACCAACTATATTTACGTCAGTCGTTTCCGACTCTAGAACAATCGATTAGTATTAAAAGAATAATTGTATAATAAGAACATTAAGGGTTATTAATAATTGACATAATAATTATATTTACGTTTGTGCAAGTTTTGTATATTTTTTGACTGAATCAATTGTTATTATTCTTTTTCCCCGTTGATGCGCCTGTTAGATTAACTTACATTGTTTACTTAATCCCTTGCGTGAGACATGCAGCAGAGCTCGTCTTACATAACTTCCATTAAATTGTGGGCAATGGCAAAGTGGGACGGCGTTGGAGTCCGTGGTCGGGACACGGTAGATCCACGCTGGATACGGAATCGTCGTCGACTATTATTAAAATAAAGCAAGATGAATAATATATAAAACGATTATTAATGATACACATAATGTTATAATTATACCAATTTTAGCATTATTGTGTTGATAGCTGCTGACATCTAATACTGGCTGGCCATTAATGCGGCTAATGCGGCATTTCCACTGTTTCTTGTCATCGATGTCACCTATGGTAACGGCGCACCGGAAGGTGTCACAACATCTCACGACTAATTAGTTAGTTTTCTATCCATCAATCGAAATGGATCTTAATTGACGAGGTGGCGCACCCACCATCTAAGTCACAACAGCGGGTACGTCATTAAATAAATGAACCAATGAGGTGCGGAATTATGATGACGCAAACGACTGACATTTACCATGAGCAACCCACGGCTACTATTTATACCAGCCTGCCGCTTGAGACTTATCAGAGGAACGGCTTAACCGTAGCAGTGCAGTAACACTCTATGAACTGTATAACCGGGGCAGCAGAGTATGACGGCTTAGACTCACAGTTTGGTTTGATATGTTTGTGTTTCTGCGTATTATTCTTCATCATATTACTTAACAGGAGTTTGATAACGTTGGAGAAAATGAATAGACAGGTTTTTGTTTGCCTTTTCCCAGAATGGTCAAGGATTTTGCATCAATCTGGGACTTCACTTCTGCGTTTATTAATCTCGATAATAACGTCCGATTTATTGAGAATAGTAAGCTATTCAAGGCTTTTCCATTGTGAGGCATCTGCTAATGTCTTTCTTGCCCCAAATATCCGTATAGTTATTACTATACATGACCCATGCTCAAGGCTGTGTCGGGGACATGGCTATAGATGGAGTGATCCCGATGCTGGCCAACAGCTGCCGGCTATAGATGGAGTGGTCCCGATGCTGGCCAACAGCTGCCGGCTATAGATGGAGAGGTCCCGATGCTGGCCAACAGTTACCAGCTATAGATGGAGTGATCCCGATGCTGGCCAACAGCTGCCGGCTATAGATGGAGTGGTCCCGATGCTGGCCAACAGCTGCCGGCTATAGATGGAGTGGTTCCGATGCTGGCCAACAGCTACCGGCTACAGACAGTATGATTTCGATGCTGGCTAACAGCTACCGGCTGAAGATGGAGTGATCCCGATGCGGTCCAACAGCTGCCGGCTACAGATGGAGTGATGAAAATCGTCTCAGTAAGCCCCCATTCAAAAAAAGAGCCCAGAATGTAAGTTTTGCATTTTTCGTTAATGTTGGATATAGAACGGATGCATTCAAATTCAATTTATTACTGCACTCAACGAATTCTACATTAATCTATCAACCTTTACCTGATTGCATGATCGTCTGCAGAAAATATGAATGTCATCAAATATTCTTTGGCGGCCTCACATTACATTACATATTAAGTACTTGAATGGTAAATATTATACTTCAAAGCGATTTTGTATGCATGTTTGCGTTTCGACTGTGTCTTGTAAATCAGCGTCGAACTGTATTAAATGGTAATACATTGTGTTTATTGTGTGTGCGTGTTGCTTGTGTCGCTGCATCATTAACTTGGACGACTTGTATATAGGTATCTGGTGACTTCACACAATGTTAGTCAGGACTACAACTTTTACGCCGACGTTACGACTGGCCATACATACGGACAACTGATTATAAATTATCATGTATGATTGATGAAAATATTGATGTATTTATTGATCAATTACATCGATATGATGATCAACATAATCGGCTAAATATAGCTATACGGTCGAAGCTCTTAATCTTAGTCGGCTTGTCGCTCTTATTTACGAATGAGTATTGAAACTAACTCATTGCTTATGTACAACTATAATAATTAAGAAATTTGTAGTTAATTCCATTAATATAAACGTCTTGTACTGTACAATATGTAATAAATTAGTACGTAAATAGTGGTTGACTTCACACGCTCACTATACTATAGTGAATATTGTAAAAGTTGAAAGTGAAAGTGAAGTTCCACAACTACATTATTTACAACGCCTGAAGTCTCACAATGTCACCGGAGCGCTGGTCAATGTTAAGATGTTGTCTGTTGTAGCACCTCAACCGACATGTAAAGGTGGGTTCACCCGGACAAGCGCGGGACCAGATATCGTCAGCTTCAGTGGCGCTACCTACAATCTGGATACCCAGAACAAGTTTGTGGTTTTGAGGACCTTAGCGCCGAATGATCACTGTCAGGTGCGAGTTTGTTTTGAGCCTTTTGCTCGTCATTTTTGTTTCGTTTTTTCGTACCATTCGCGCCTAATTCAATCGTTTATTGGATACAGCTGTTCTGTTTGGCCATGCGCGCCGAAGCATTCTTGCTCTGGTTAAACAGCACGGCATGATTTAAATTGATGGGTAATTCGACTTTTCGCCCCCAGTTCCAAGTGCGCGCCCAGCTTGAGGTGGACCTGGCCGGTGTGAACTACCTGAGCTGGGTAGGAGTGGCGTTTGGCATTCACGCTTCGAATGCCGATGATTTCGACAAGAACTTCAGTGTCTCCAAGAGGAATACTGGTCTACAGATCCGTGGACGGGGCTACTCTACGGTAGGCAGCGACAGCAATTTTTTTGTTATTATGAATGTGTCTTCCCGCTGTGGTCGAATGTGTTTCAAAGCCCTAGATTCAAGAGATGTCGAAAAGAAATAATGACATGAATTAACCTATTGCGGGAAACAATCATGAGATTCCTGATTTCTGTGACTTGTTTCTGTTTATATTTCTAATATTGATACCCGACAGCCCATGGACGTTACTCCTGGCACCCCCTTCGTTGAGTACATCGGGCCCAATGACACCCTGGCCGGCTAGGATAACGGCGACGGCACGTACACCATCACGGCCTCGGCCGACGACTGCAGCGTCCAGCTAATGTACAGGGAGGGGCCAGTGGACGACTTCTTCACGCTTACCCTCACCGGATACCAGCCAGACAACCTGACGGGGCTCTGCGCCCATCAGTGCTATGGTTACGCTGCTACTGCCGCCCACTGCGTGGACGGGGCCCATCAGAATCCATCGCAATAAAATAGGCCCCAGTGGGGGGACCGGCGGGGGGGGGGCACATGAGCAAGGCAGGCTTGGCCGAAACTTGGCTAAAACAGGGGCCCATTCTGGAAGAACATGTAGTCATCGGAAGATGAGATATTGCGAAATAAACAGTTATAACTTGATCACTCGGATGTTTTACTTCCTCTCGACATCATACACACGATATTTATTCGGGTAGGTTGGTGCCTGACCTCATACACACGACATTTATTCGGGTAGGCTGGTGCCTGACCTCATACACACGACATTTATTCGGGTAGGCTGGTGCCTGACCTCATACTGCCTTCAAGCGTGGCGTGGCGAGCCACCAACCTGCTTCTGAATCTTCTGCTTCTGAAACTGTTGACTGACCGAAGTAACCAACCCGCTACAATCTGTTCAGACTGTTGACTGACCTAAGTAACCAACCCGCTACAATCTGTTTAGACTGTTGACTGGCCGAAATAACTAACCCGCTACAATCTGTTCAGACTGTTGACTGACCTAAGTAATCAACCCGTTCCAATCTGTTCAGACTGTTGACTGACCGAAATAACTAACCCGCTACCATATGTTCAGACTGTTGACTGACCTAAGTAATCAACCCGCTCCAATCTGTTCAGACTGTTGACTGACCGAGGTAACTAACTCGCTACAATCTGTTCAGACTGTTGACTGACTGAAGTAACTAACCTTCACTGACTGACCTAAGTAACTAACCCGCTCCCATCTGTTTAGACCGACCAAAGTAACCGACCCACCTCCAATCTGTTCAGACTGTTGACTGAACGAAGTGACTAACCCGCTACAACCTGTTCAGACTGTTGACTGAGTGAAGTAACTAACCCGCTACAATCTGTTCAGACTGTTGACTGACCGAAGTAACTAACCCGCTCCAATCTGTTCAGACTGTTGACTGACCGAACTAACTAACCCGTTACAATCTGTTCAGACTCTTGACTGACCGAAGCAACCAACCCGCTACAATCTGCTCAGAATGTTGACTGACCGAAGTAACCAACCCGCTACAATCTGTTCAGACTGTTGACTGACCGAAAGTAACCAACCCGCTAGAATCTGTTCAGACTGTTGACTGACAGAAGTAATCAACCTGCTACAATCCGTTCAGACTGTTGGCTGACTGAAGTAACCAGCCCGCTCCAATCTGTTCAGACTGTTGACTGACCGAAAGTAACCAACCCGCTAGAATCTGTTCAGACTGTTGACTGAAAGAAGTAATCAACCTGCTACAATCCGTTCAGACTGTTGGCTGACTGAAGTAACCAGCCCGCTCTAATCTGTTCAGACTGTTGACTGACCTAAGTGACTAACCCGCTCCCATCTGTTTAGTCTGACCGAAGTAACCAACCCGCTCCAATCTGTTCAGACTGTTGATTGACCGAAGTAACAAACCCGCTACAATCTGTTCAGACTGTTGACTGACCGAAGTAACCAACCCGCTCCAATCTCTTCAGACTGTTGACTGACCGAAGTAACCAACCCGCTCCAATCTGTTCAGACTGTTGACTGACCGAAAGTAACCGACCCGCTCCAATCTGTTCAGACTGTTGACTGACCAAAGTAACCAACACGCTACAATCTGTTCAGACTGTTGACTGACCGAAGTACCCAACCTGCTCCAGTCTGTTCAGACTGTTGACTGACCGAAGTAACCAACCCGCTCCAATCTGTTCAGAATGTTGACTGACTGAAGTAACCAACCTGCTCCAATCTGTTCAGACTGTTGACTGGCCGAAGTAACTAACCCGCTACAATATGTTCAGACTGTTGACTGACCTAAGTAATCAACCCGCTCCAATCTGTTCAGACTGTTGACTGACCGAGGTAACTAACCCGCTACAATCTGTTCAGACTGTTGACTGACTGAAGTAACTAACCTTCACTGATTGACCTAAGTAACCAACCCGCTCCCATCTGTTTAGACTGACCGAAGTAACCAACCCGCTCCAATCTGTTCAGACTGTTGACTGACCGAAGTAACTAACCCGCTACAATCTGTTCAGACTGTTGACTGACTGAAGTAACTAACCCGCTACAATCTATTCAGACTGTTGACTGACCTAAGTAACCAACCCGCTCCAATCTGTTCAGACTGTTGACTGACCGAAGTAGCTAACCCGCTACAATCTGATCAGACTGTTGACTGACTGAAGTAGCTAACCTTCACTGACTGACCTAAGTAACTAACCCGCTCCCATCTGTTTAGACTGACCGAAGTAACCAACCCGCTCCAATCTGTTCAGACTGTTGACTGACCGAAGTAACGAAGCCGCTACAATCCGTTCAGACTGTTGACTGACTGAAGTAACTAACCCTCTACAATCTGTTCAGACTGTTGACTGACCTAAGTAATCAACCCGCTCCAATCTGTTCAGACTGTTAACTGACCGAACTAACTGACCCGCTACAATCTGTTCAGACTGTTGACTGACTGAAGTAACTAACCTTCACTGACTGACCTAAGTAACTAACCCGCTCCCATCTGTTTAGACTGACCAAAGTAACCGACCCGCTCCAATCTGTTCAGACTGTTGACTGACCGAAGTGACTAACCCGCTACAATCTGTACAGACTGTTGACTGACTGAAGTAACTAACCCGCGCCAATCTGTTCAGACTGTTGACTGACCGAAGTAACTAACCCGTTACAATCTGTTCAGACTGTTGACTGACCGAAGCAACCAACCCACTACAATCTGCTCAGAATGTTGACTGACCGAAGTAACCAACCCGCTACAATCTGTTCAGAGTGTTGACTGACCGAAAGTAACCAACCCGCTAGAATCTGTTCAGACTGTTGACTGACAGAAGTAATCAACCTGCTACAATCCGTTCAGACTTTTGGCTGACTGAAGTAACCAGCCCGCTCCAATCTGCTCAGACTGTTGACTGACCGAAAGTAACCAACCCGCTCCAATCTTTTTAGACTGTTGACTGACTGAAGTAACCAGCCCGCTCCAATCTGCTCAGACTGTTGACTGACCGAAAGTAACCAACCCGCTCCAATCTGTTTAGACTGACCGAAGTAACCAACCCGCTCCAATCTGTTCAGACCGTTGACTGACCCGCTCCCATCTGTTTAGACTGACCGAAGTAACCAGCCCGCTCCAATCTGTTCAGACTGTTGACTGACCCGCTCCCATCTGTTTAGACTGACCGAAGTAACCAACCCGCTCCAATCTGTTCAGACTGTCGACTGACCGAAGTAACTCGCCCGCTACAATCTGTTCAGACTGTTGACTGACTGAAGTAACTAACCCTCTACAATCTGTTCAGACTGTTGACTGACCTAAGTAATCAACCCGCTCCAATCTGTTCAGACTGTTGACTGACCGAAGTAACTAACCCGCTACAATCTGTTCAGACTGTTGACTGACTGAAGTAACTAACCCGCTACAATCTATTCAGACTGTTGACTGACCTAAGTAACCAACCCGCTCCAATCTGTTCAGACTGTTGACTGACCGAAGTAGCTAACCCGCTACAATCTGATCAGACTGTTGACTGACTGAAGTAGCTAACCTTCACTGACTGACCTAAGTAACTAACCCGCTCCCATCTGTTTAGACTGACCGAAGTAACCAACCCGCTCCAATGTGTTCAGACTGTTGACTGACCGAAGTAACTAACCCGCTACAATCCGTTCAGACTGTTGACTGACTGAAGTAACTAACCCTCTACAATCTGTTCAGACTGTTGACTGAACTAAGTAACTAACCCGTTACAATCTGTTCAGACTGTTGACTGACCGAAGCAACCAACCCACTACAATCTGCTCAGAATGTTGACTGACCGAAGTAACCAACCCACTACAATCTGTTCAGAGTGTTGACTGACCGAAAGTAACCAACCCGCTACAATCTGTTCAGACTGTTGACTGACAGAAGTAATCAACCTGCTACAATCCGTTCAGACTTTTGGCTGACTGAAGTAACCAGCCCGCTCCAATCTGCTCAGACTGTTGACTGACCGAAAGTAACCAACCCGCTCCAATCTTTTTAGACTGTTGACTGACTGAAGTAACCAGCCCGCTCCAATCTGCTCAGACTGTTGACTGACCGAAAGTAACCAACCCGCTCCAATCTTTTTAGACTGTTGACTGACCGAAGTAACCAACCCGCTCCCATCTGTTTAGACTGACCGAAGTAACCAACCCGCTCCAATCTGTTCAGACTGTTGACTGACCCGCTCCCATCTGTTTAGACTGACCGAAGTAACCAACCCGCTCCAATCTGTTCAGACTGTTGACTGACCCGCTCCCATCTGTTTAGACTGACCGAAGTAACCAACCCGCTCCAATCTGTTCAGACTGTCGACTGACCGAAGTAACTAGCCCGCTACAATCTGTTCAGACTGTTGACTGACTGAAGTAACTAACCTTCTACAATCGGTTCAGACTGTTGACTGACCTAAGTAATCAACCCGCTCCAATCTGTTCAGACTGTTGACTGACCGAAGTAACTAACCCGCTACAATCTGTTCAGACTGTTGACTGACTGAAGTAACTAACCTTCACTGACTGACCTAAGTATCTAACCCGCTCCCATCTGTTTAGACTGACCAAAGTAATCGACCCGCTCTAATCTGTTTAGACTGTTGACTGACCGAAGTAACTAACCCGCTACAATCTGTTCAGACTGTTGACTGACTGAAGTAACTAACCCGCTCCAATCTGTTCAGACTGTTGACTGACCGAAGTAACTAACCCGCTCCAATCTGTTCAGGCTGTTGACTGACCGAAGTAACTAACCCGTTACAATCTGTTCAGACTGTTGACTGACCGAAGTAACCAACCCGCTACAATATGTTCAGACTGTTGACTGACAGAAGTAATCAACCTGCTACAATCCGTTCAGACTGTTGGCTGACTGAAGTAACCAACCCGCTCCAATCTGTTCAGACTGTTGACTGACCGAAAGTAACCAACCCGCTCCAATCTTTTTAGACTGTTGACTGACCGAAGTACCCAACCTGCTCCAATCTGTTTAGACTGTTGACTGACTGAAGTAACCAACCCGCTACAATCTGTTCAGACTGTTGACTGACCGAAGTAACCAGCCCGCTCCAATCTGTTCAGACTGTTGACTGACCAAGGTAACCTACCCGCTCTAATCTGTTCAGACTGTTGACTGACCTAAGTAACTAACCCGCTCCCATCTGTTCAGACTGACAGAAGTAACCAACCCGCTCCAATCTGTTCAGACTGTTGACTGACCGAAGTAACCAACCCGCTCCAATCTGTTCAGACGGTTGACTGACCGAAAGTAACCGACCCGCTCCAATCTGTTCAGACTGTTGACTGACCGAAGTAAGCAACACGCTACAATCTGTTTAGACTGTTGATTGACTGAAGTAACCAACCCGCTACAATCTGTTCAGACTGTTGACTGACCTAAGTAATCAACCCGCTCCAATCTGTTCACACTGTTGACTGACCGAAGTAACTAACCCGCTACAATCTGTTCAGACTGTTGACTGACTGAAGTAGCTAACCTTCACTGACTGACCTAAGTAACTAACCCGCTCCCATCTGTTTAGACTGACCGAAGTAACCAACCCGCTCCAATCTGTTCAGACTGTTGCTTGACCCGCTCGCATCTGTTTAGACTGACCGAAGTAACCAACCCGCTCCAATCTGTTCAGACTGTCGACTGACCGAAGTAACTAGCCCGCTACAATCTGTTCAGACTGTTGACTGACTGAAGTAACTAACCCTCTACAATCTGTTCAGACTGTTGACTGACCTAAGTAATCAACCCGCTCCAATCTGTTCAAACTGTTGACTGACCGAAGTAACTAACCCGCTACAATCTGTTCAGACTGTTGACTGACTGAAGTAACTAACCTTCACTGAGTGACCTAAGTATCTAACCCGCTCCCATCTGTTTAGACGGACCAAAGTAACCGACCCGCTCTAATCTGTTCAGACTGTTGACTGACCGAAGTAACTAACCCGCTACAATCTGTTCAGACTGTTGACTGACTGAAGTAATTAACCCGCTTTAATCTGTTCAGAGTGTTGACTGACCGAAGTAACTAACCCGTTACAATCTGTTCAGACTGTTGACTGACCGAAGTAACCAACCCGCTCCAATCTGTTCAGACTGTTGACTGACCAAAGTAACCAACCCGCTCCAATCTCTTCAGACTGTTGACTGACCGCAGTAACCAACCCGCTACAATCTGTTCAGACTGTCGACTGACCAAAGTAACCAATCCGCTACAGTCTGTTCAGACTGTTGACTGACCGCAGTAACCAACCCACTACAATCTGTTCAGACTGTTGACTGAACGAAGTAACCAGCCCGCTCCAATCTGTTCAGACTGTTGACTGACCGAAGTAACCAGCCCGCTCCAATCGCTTTACACTTTTGACTGACAGAAGTAACCAACCTCACTCCAAGCTGTTCAGACTGTTGACTGACCGAAGTAATCAACCCGCTCCAATCTGTTCAGACTGTTGACTGACCGAAGTAACCAACCCGCTACAATATGTTCAGACTGTTGACTGACCGAAGTAACCAACCCGCTCCAATCTGTTCAGACTGTTGACTGACCTAAGTAAACAACCCGCTCCAATCTGTTCAGACTGTTGACTGAACGAAGTAACCAACCCGCTACAATCTGTTCAGACTGTTGATTGACCGAAGTAACTAACCCGCTACAATCTGTTCAGACTGTTGACTGACCTAAGTAAACAACCCGCTACAATCTGTTCAGAATGTTGACTGACTGAAGTAACCAACCCGCTCCAATCTGTTCAGACTGTTGACTGACCGAAGTAACTAACCCGCTACAATCTGTTCAGACTGTTGACTGACCTAAGTAATCAACCCGCTCCACACTGTTCACACTGTTGACTGACCGAAGTAACTAACCCGCTACAATATGTTCAGACTGTTGACTGACTGAAGTAGCTAACCTTCACTGACTGACCTAAGTAACTAACCCGCTCCCTTCTGTTTAGACTGACCGAAGTAACCAACCCGCTCCAATCTGTTCAGACTGTTGACTGACCCGCTCCCATCTGTTTAGACTGACCGAAGTAACCAACCCGCTCCAATCTGTTCAGACTGTCGACTGACCGAAGTAACTAGCCCGCTACAATCTGTTCAGACTGTTGACTGACTGAAGTAACTAACCCGCTCCAATCTGTTCAGACTGTTGACTGACCAAAGTAACTAACCCGCTCCAATCTGTTCAGGCTGTTGACTGACCGAAGTAACTAACCCGTTACAATCTGTTCAGACTGTTGACTGACCGAAGTAACCAACCCGCTACAATATGTTCAGACTGTTGACTGACAGAAGTAATCAACCTGCTACAATCCGTTCAGACTGTTGGCTGACTGAAGTAACCAACCCGCTCCAATCTGTTCAGACTGTTGACTGACCGAAAGTAACCAACCCGCTCCAATCTTTTTAGACTGTTGACTGACCGAAGTACCCAACCTGCTCCAATCTGTTTAGACTGTTGACTGACTGAAGTAACCAACCCGCTACAATCTGTTCAGACTGTTGACTGACCGAAGTAACCAGCCCGCTCCAATCTGTTCAGACTGTTGACTGACCAAGGTAACCTACCCGCTCTAATCTGTTCAGACTGTTGACTGACCTAAGTAACTAACCCGCTCCCATCTGTTCAGACTGACAGAAGTAACCAACCCGCTCCAATCTGTTCAGACTGTTGACTGACCGAAGTAACCAACCCGCTCCAATCTGTTCAGACGGTTGACTGACCGAAAGTAACCGACCCGCTCCAATCTGTTCAGACTGTTGACTGACCGAAGTAAGCAACACGCTACAATCTGTTTAGACTGTTGATTGACTGAAGTAACCAACCCGCTACAATCTGTTCAGACTGTTGACTGACCTAAGTAATCAACCCGCTCCAATCTGTTCACACTGTTGACTGACCGAAGTAACTAACCCGCTACAATCTGTTCAGACTGTTGACTGACTGAAGTAGCTAACCTTCACTGACTTACCTAAGTAACTAACCCGCTCCCATCTGTTTAGACTGACCGAAGTAACCAACCCGCTCCAATCTGTTCAGACTGTTGACTGACCCGCTCGCATCTGTTTAGACTGACCGAAGTAACCAACCCGCTCCAATCTGTTCAGACTGTCGACTGACCGAAGTAACTAGCCCGCTACAATCTGTTCAGACTGTTGACTGACTGAAGTAACTAACCCTCTACAATCTGTTCAGACTGTTGACTGACCTAAGTAATCAACCCGCTCCAATCTGTTCAAACTGTTGACTGACCGAAGTAACTAACCCGCTACAATCTGTTCAGACTGTTGACTGACTGAAGTAACTAACCTTCACTGACTGACCTAAGTATCTAACCCGCTCCCATCTGTTTAGACGGACCAAAGTAACCGACCCGCTCTAATCTGTTCAGACTGTTGACTGACCGAAGTAACTAACCCGCTACAATCTGTTCAGACTGTTGACTGACTGAAGTAACTAACCCGCTTTAATCTGTTCAGAGTGTTGACTGACCGAAGTAACTAACCCGTTACAATCTGTTCAGACTGTTGACTGACCGAAGTAACCAACCCGCTCCAATCTGTTCAGACTGTTGACTGACCAAAGTAACCAACCCGCTCCAATCTCTTCAGACTGTTGACTGACCGCAGTAACCAACCCGCTACAATCTGTTCAGACTGTCGACTGACCAAAGTAACCAATCCGCTACAGTCTGTTCAGACTGTTGACTGACCGCAGTAACCAACCCACTACAATCTGTTCAGACTGTTGACTGAACGAAGTAACCAGCCCGCTCCAATCTGTTCAGACTGTTGACTGACCGAAGTAACCAGCCCGCTCCAATCGCTTTACACTTTTGACTGACAGAAGTAACCAACCTCACTCCAAGCTGTTCAGACTGTTGACTGACCGAAGTAATCAACCCGCTCCAATCTGTTCAGACTGTTGACTGACCGAAGTAACCAACCTGCTACAATATGTTCAGACTGTTGACTGACCGAAGTAACCAACCCGCTCCAATCTGTTCAGACTGTTGACTGACCTAAGTAAACAACCCGCTCCAATCTGTTCACACTGTTGACTGACTGAAGTAACTAACCCGTTACAATCTGTTCAGACTGTTGATTGACCGAAGTAACTAACCCGCTACAATCTGTTCAGACTGTTGACTGACCTAAGTAAACAACCCGCTACAATCTGTTCAGACTGTTGACTGACTGAAGTAACTAACCCGCTCCAATCTGTTCAGACTGTTGACTGACTGAAGTAACTAACCCGCTCCAATCTGTTCAGACTGTTGACTGACTGAAGTAACTAACCCGCTACAATCTGTTCAGACTGTTGATTGACCGAAGTAACTAACCCGCTCCAATCTGTTCAGACTGTTGACTGAACGAAGTAACTAACCCGCTCCAATCTGTTCAGACTGTTGACTGACTGAAGTAACTAACCCGCTACAATCTGTTCAGACTGTTGATTGACCGAAGTAACCAACACGCTACAATCTGTTCAGACTGTTGACTGAACGAAGTAACTAACCCGCTCCAATCTGTTCAGACTGTTGACTGACTGAAGTAACTAACCCGCTACAATCTGTTCAGACTGGTGATTGACCGAAGTAACTAACCCGCTACAATCTGTTCAGACTGTTGACTGACCTAAGTAAACAACCCGCTACAATCTGTTCAGACTGTTGACTGACTGAAGTAACTAACCCGCTCCCATCTGTTCAGACTGTTGACTGACTGAAGTAACTAACCCGCTCCAATCTGTTCAGACTGTTGACTGACTGAAGTAACTAACCCGCTACAATCTGTTCAGACTGTTGATTGACCGAAGTAACTAACCCGCTACAATCTGTTCAGACTGTTGACTGACCTAAGTAAACAACCCGCTACAATCTGTTCAGAATGTTGACTGACTGAAGTAACCAACCCGCTCCAATCTGTTCAGACTGTTGACTGACCTAAGTAAACAACCCGCTCCAATCTGTTCACACTGTTGACTGACCGAAGTAACTAACCCGCTACAATATGTTCAGACTGTTGACTGACTGAAGTAACTAACCCGCTACAATCTGTTCAGACTGTTGATTGACCGAAGTAACTAACCCGCTACAATCTGTTCAGACTGTTGACTGACCTAAGTAAACAACCCGCTACAATCTGTTCAGATTGTTGACTGACCGAAGTAACCAACCCGCTCCAATCTGTTCAGACTGTTGACTGAACGAAGTAACTAACCCGCTCCAATCTGTTCAGACTGTTGACTGACTGAAGTAACTAACCCGCTACAATCTGTTCAGACTGTTGATTGACCGAAGTAACTAACCCGCTACAATCTGTTCAGACTGTTGACTGACCTAAGTAAACAACCCGCTACAATCTGTTCAGAATGTTGACTGACTGAAGTAACCAACCCGCTCCAATCTGTTCAGACTGTTGACTGACCGAAGTAACTAACCCGCTACAATCTGTTCAGACTGTTGACTGACCTAAGTAATCAACCCGCTCCAATCTGTTCACACTGTTGACTGACCGAAGTAACTAACCCGCTACAATATGTTCAGACTGTTGACTGACTGAAGTAGCTAACCTTCACTGACTGACCTAAGTAACTAACCCGCTCCCTTCTGTTTAGACTGACCGAAGTAACCAACCCGCTCCAATCTGTTCAGACTGTTGACTGACCCGCTCCCATCTGTTTAGACTGACCGAAGTAACCAACCCGCTCCAATCTGTTCAGACTGTCGACTGACCGAAGTAACTAGCCCGCTACAATCTGTTCAGACTGTTGACTGACTGAAGTAACTAACCCTCTACAATCTGTTCAGACTGTTGACTGACCTAAGTAATCAACCCGCTCCAATCTGTTCAGACTGTTGACTGACCGAAGTAACTAACCCGCTACAATCTGTTCAGACTGTTGACTGACTGAAGTAACTAACCTTCACTGACTGACCTAAGTATCTAACCCGCTCCCATCTGTTTAGACTGACCAAAGTAACGGACCCGCTCTAATCTGTTCAGACTGTTGACTGACCGAAGTAACTAACCCGTTACAATCTGTTCAGACTGTTGACTGACTGAAGTAACTAACCCGCTCTAATCTGTTCAGACTGTTGACTGACCGAAGTAACTACCCCGCTCCAATCTGTTCAGACTGTTGACTGACCGAAGTAACTAACCCGTTACAATCTGTTCAGACTGTTGACTGACCGAAGTAACCAACCCGCTACAATCTGTTCAGACTGTTGACTGACAGAAGTAATCAACCTGCTACAATCCGTTCAGACTGTTGGCTGACTGAAGTAACCAACCCGCTCCAATCTGTTCAGACTGTTGACTGACCGAAAGTAACCAACCCGCTCCAATCTTTTTAGACTGTTGACTGACCGAAGTAACCAACCCGCTCCAATCTGTTTAGACTGTTGACTGACTGAAGTAACCAACCCGCTACAATCTGTTCAGACTGTTGACTGACCGAAGTAACCAACCCGCTCCAATCTGTTCAGACTGTTGACTGACCAAGGTAACCAACCCGCTCTAATCTGTTCAGACTGTTGACTGACCTAAGTAACTAACCCGCTCCCATCTGTTCAGACTGACCGAAGTAATCAACCCGCTCCAATCTGTTCAGACTGTTGACTGACCGAAGTAACCAACCCGCTCCAATCTGTTCAGACGGTTGACTGACCGAAAGTAACCGACCCGCTCCAATCTGTTCAGACTGTTGACTGACCGAAGTAAGCAACACGCTACAATCTGTTTAGACTGTTGACTGACCGAAGTAACCAACCTGCTCCAATTTGTTCAGACTGTTGATTGACTGAAGTAACCAACCCGCTACAATCTGTTCAGACTGTTGACTGACCAAAGTAACCAACCCGCTCCAATCTGTTCAGACTGTTGACTGACCTAAGTAATCAACCCGCTCCAATCTGTTCAGACTGTTGACTGACCGAAGTAACTAACCCGCTACAATCTGTTCAGACTGTTGACTGACTGAAGTAGCTAACCTTCACTGACTGACCTAAGTAACTAACCCGCTCCCATCTGTTTAGACTGACCGAAGTAACCAACCCGCTCCAATCTGTTCAGACTGTTGACTGACCTGCTCGCATCTGTTTAGACTGACCGAAGTAACCAACCCGCTCCAATCTGTTCAGACTGTCGACTGACCGAAGTAACTAGCCCGCTACAATCTGTTCAGACTGTTGACTGACTGAAGTAACTAACCCTCTACAATCTGTTCAGACTGTTGACTTACCTAAGTAATCAACCCGCTCCAATCTGTTCACACTGTTGACTGACCGAAGTAACTAACCCGCTACAATCTGTTCAGACTGTTGACTGACTGAAGTAACTAACCCTCACTGACTGACCTAAGTATCTAACCCGCTACCCTCTGTTTAGACTGACCAAAGTAACCGACCCGCTCTAATCTGTTCAGACTGTTGACTGACCGAAGTAACTAACCCGCTACAATCTGTTCAGACTGTTGACTGACTGAAGTAACTAACCCGCTACAATCTGTTCAGACTGTTGACTGACCGAAGTAACTAACCCGCTTCAATCTGTTCAGAGTGTTGACTGACCGAAGTAACTAACCCGTTACAATCTGTTCAGACTGTTGACTGACCGAAAGTAACCAACCCGCTACAATCTGTTCAGACTGTTGACTGACAGAAGTAATCAACCTGCTACAATCCGTTCAGAATGTTGGCTGACTGAAGTAACCCACCCGCTCCAATCTGTTCAGACTGTTGACTGACCGAAAGTAACCAACCCGCTCCAATCTTTTTAGACTGTTGACTGACCGAAGTAACCAACCCGCTCCAATCTGTTTAGACTGTTGACTGACTGAAGTAACCAACCCGCTACAATCTGTTCAGACTGTTGACTGACCGAAGTAACCAACCCGCTCCAATCTGTTCAGACTGTTGACTGACCAAGCTAACCAACCCGCTCTAATCTGTTCAGACTGTTGACTGACCTAAGTAACTAACCCGCTCCCATTTGTTTAGACTGACCGAAGTAACCAACCCGCTCCAATCTGTTCAGATTGCTGACTGACCGAAGTAACTAACCCTCTCCAATCTGTTCAGACTGTTGACTGACCGAAAGTAACCGACCCGCTCCAATCTGTTCAGACTGTTGACTGACCGAAGTAAGCAACACGCTACAATCTGTTTAGACTGTTGACTGACTGAAGTAACCAACCCGCTCCAATTTGTTCAGACTGTTGATTGACTGAAGTAACCAACCCGCTCCAATCTGTTCAGAATGTTGACTGACTGAAGTAGCCAACCCTCTCCAATCTGTTCAGACTGTTGACTGACCGAAGTAACCAACACGCTACAATCGGTTCAGACTGTTGATTGACCGAAGTAACCAACCCGTTACAATCTGTTCAGACTGTCCACTGACCAAAGTAACCAATCCGCTGCAATCTGTTCAGACTGTTGACTGACCGCAGCAACCAACCCGCTCCAATCTGTTCAGACTGTTGACTGACCGAAGTAACCAGCCCGCTCCAATCGCTTTACACTTTTGACTGACAGAAGTAACCAACCTCACTCCAAGCTGTTCAGACTGTTGACCCTACCGAAGTAATCAACCCGCTCCCATCTGTTCAGACTGTTGACTGACCTAAGTCAACAACCCGCTCCAAGCTGTTCAGACTGTTGACTGATAGAAGTAACTCACCCGCTCCAAGCTGTTCAGACTGTTGACTGACGTAACCACTCCAATCTGTTCGCCGTTGGGTTATTTCAATTTCGGGAGTTACTGCGCATTTCCAAGGGAACCCGGAAGTATTTTTTTACTTGGGGTTACGAAAGATGGTTAGAAGGCTGTCGCCTAACAGTCTACGAATGATTTCTACAATGAAGGTATACTGGGATGTATTTCTGACTTATTTACCACTTCCTAATTTCTTTCGGACCTTGCTCAATGTCATGTTCTGAACCTTAATTTTGTCTTTGCAGATCCACAGGTCATGGGCCTGCGCTCTTGCAGATCCACAGATCATGTGCCCGAGCCCTTGCAGATCCACAGGTTATGGGTCAGCTCCCTTGCAGGCCCACAGGTCGTGGGTCGACCCCCTTGTATTTACTTTTAAGGCATATGCCCTCCAATCCCATCGCATCTTCCCAGGAGGTGTGTTTGCCCAGTTGAGCCTTAACGTAAAAAAGGTCGACTCAACATTACATTTCCAGTCTCTTTATAAAATAGTCCTTAAAGTCCCCTTGATAATAATAAATATTTTCTTATATTGTTGGCTGATTTTCCCACGCACAAGCTCTTCCATTCGGCTTTGATGGGTTGCTAATACTATGCTACACACATGCTGCAAACTTGTCGCATTTGTGAGACTGTACACTCATGCAGGCATCACACACCCCGGGATTCCTTTAACCCTTGATTGGTACGTGTCCGGTGACTGATGACGTTGCAATAATATAACTTATACCTATTTCCATTCAAGCTATCGAAACAAAGCCGAGTGTATCGCGTATATTCATTGCAGTGGGTCATAGATGTCTAATATTTGATATTATTATCGACAAACTAAAAGCGAAATAAAATTGTTGTCCATAACCTATATTGATGTTTACATAGCGCTATAGCCAGGTGGAAATATGGCAATTGATCTAATGTTAATTATTGGTGGCTGTGACTTAACCAGTATCAATTTTAAACGTTTTTAGAAGACAAAGCCTCATTTTGAAACGGCGTAGATGCTTGTGAATAAATCGATGCATATAAGAAAGCGAAGATGAAAGCAAATAAGGGTATTAACTTCCGGTAAGACTGACACGTGGTTTCGACTTTTTCGGATCCCAATCGTGGGGTGTCGTGCGTTTCGATATGCGATTATTCGCTTCATTACTTGAGTTAGTTACTTCATTTGCTCTGTTTGTCGTACATCTGTCATTTCAATCTGCCAATCACTGCCACGCATATTGGCGGCTTAATCGCCCTCACTAGATCGAAGTCCCCTCCATCTCTCCATCACTGCTAATCATGACTGACACATTGACATAGTGACGGAAGATTGAAGTGATGGCGAATGTCTGAGTACATCGATTATGTATCAAGTAATAATAATGGTGTTTCCAATTGAAGGCGGGGTTGTGTTGTATCTACTTAAGGCAGATGTGGCTACGTACCCTCAACACTGCGAGCACACCAATGGTAAATGTTCAGACCACTCCGTCCAGGGCGGGCGGGCGGGGGGGGGTGGTTCTCATCCAGGACGACAGTGTCTTCCGGAACGACGAATCCTGAATGTTGACCATCCAGATCCAAGAGCAGCCTGAGTGATCCGGATTGCTATAGTAAGCTATTGCGGATAGTAAGCTCACGGTGTACGTAGTTTGCTACTCATGTAAGTATGTTGGTATGTAAGTATGTTGCGGTATTTACGCCCACTACGATGTTATATGCTCTAGTGTAGTAATAGTATCAAGATTTGTTTTTGCTTTTCTAGTTTTAAATTCTGAATCTGCAAATACGACTTTTTTATATCGCGGCTGTTTATGCTACCTAATGTATATATTGGAGCTATGGGATTAACTCACTTTATCAATTGCAAAAGCTCATGATCTGCATTCGAATGTCATGATTTCAATTGTATGAGTTTGCATTACTGTGTTTCCCAATGCATTCATGTGCGTTGTCTGTGTCATTGCCTAATGTTGTTTACGGATAAATCAAACGATTTGAAATAAATATCGACGAGACGGTTGATGACCTTGGAGATGACCTTTTGACAGACGACAAAATGCGACTGATTCTTTCATATTTTCATGCATGTATTTCCCATCATATTTAACATATGTGAGAATATATGTGCACCATATTGTTATCCACTACACTCCACCCGTTATTGTTCAGGATTCGCATGTAAACTATTTTAGTAATGTGCTTATAATAATTAAAGCAACCGATTTCGCAAACTGGTAGGATAACTTTTTCTGTAAACAAAAAAAGTGAAAGTATCGAACCATATCTTGAAATAAAATAAAAACGATGCAGTAGGCTCTAAAAAGTATAATTTAGCGGAATTAAGTGTACTCAAAGAGATGACTGAATATTGGTGTTAAGCAGCTGAACCCACCTGTCAGGCTGGGTTCTCCAGGACGGCCGAGGGCCCGAATGTTGTCAGCTTCAGCACAGCCACCTACAATCTGAACACCCAGAACAAGTTTGTGATTCTGCGGACGATGGCACCAAATGATCACTGTCAGGTGAGCGACAGTATCATTTGTATCATTACTGAAAGGGAACCGCCAGCCTGGCCTCTAGCGCTGCTTTACCGATTCATATAATACCTAATTATCTATCCTCCAAATTACAGAATTTTTCGTTCTATAGCCCACAAACAAATTTAGAAGTGACCGCCGGGCACGACTTCGCCGCCTACCCAGGCGGCAGCCCTTTTTGGAGGCGTGTCCACGATTGACCAATCAGGAGGCGATACTCTAATTTATTCAAGCCGGAAATTGCGCCTATTGTGTGAGCAAAACAAGCGCGCGTGATCATCGCTAATATAAAGAGCTGCGATTCTAACTCAAATCATGGCATTGTTGCGGAGTCAATCGCCGCAAGACGTATATCAATTTGTTTGGATGGTACATTTCCATAAAACACTAAGATCATGTTCTACTGCGTGGCTTGGAACTGCCGTTGTTCATCTGTAAATCGCGACCCTGATCTCTCTCTCCGCGAGTGACAACATAAGGCGGTGCCACATGAATAGTCACATTACGCGTCACTGCTCCCGGCAAAATGGCGCTCTGCTCAACATTGCCGGGGGCGGGTTGCCTTAATTTTTTTCTCCTTACCAGTCGGCCGAAACGAAGCGTTAACACTCGCCAAGTTAACTTTAAGATGTAAACTTTCGGTGCAGATCGCGATTAAATTAGGTTGGACACCCGCTTTAACAACAGGAGTACGATTAGCGGTCAAGGCATTCCTGCTATCTGTATACCATTCTGAAGTAGGTGCTATCTGAGCAGTTTATTGCCCAAATGACCAGTAGACCTGTATTATCATTTATGGTTTATGGTCTGTACTTATCTTTGTTAGTTCCAAGTGCGAGCCCAGCTGGACCTGGATGATGGCGTGAACTACCTGAGCTGGGTTGGCGTTGGCTTCGGCATTGACCCCACAGACACAAGCGAATTCGACAAGAACTTCCGTATTGATAAGAAGGATAAGGGACTAGAAATCCGCGGACGAGGCTACAGCTCGGTAAGTAGAGCTTAGCGGTCGCGGCTACAGCTCGGTAAGTAGAGCTTACCGGTCGAGGCTACAGCTCGGTAATTAGAGCTTAGCGGTCGAGGCTACAGCTCGGTAAGTAGAGCTTAGCGGTCGAGGCTACAGCTCGGTAACTGGAGCTTAGCGGTCGAGCCTACCACTCGGTAAGTAGAGTTTAGCGTTCGAGCCTACAGCTCGGTAACTAGAGCTTAGCGGTCGAGCCTACAGCTCGGTAAGTAGAGATTAGCGGTCGAGCCTACAGCTCAGTAACTAGAGCTTAGCGGTCGAGCCTACAGCTCGGTAAGTAGAGATTAGCGGTCGAGCCTACAGCTTGGTAAGTTGAGCTCCGCGTCGAGGTTACAGCTCGGTAAGTTGCGTTGAGCATATGGCATACACATGCGCATGTAGGCCTACGTATGGGAACGAATAATGTCACAGATCATCTTAATATATAACGTGCCAAAAGGAACACCCTCACGGTTAACTGATAATCTTTACCTAATTCTAACAGCCAGTTTAAGTTAAGACATTGAGTACATCTTGCTACAAGAGATCAACACCATTACAATGGCGAAGAAGATGTAACATAATTCATCATGTTTCATTAGAGTTAATTTTACCTTTCAAAGTTGATACTCCAAAGCTCAAACTGTTCCGTAGGATGTGCCACAGCGTATCAATTGACAGGACTCGCTTGGATTGAAGATGCACAACTTACACCAGCAGGAGGCTGGAAAGGGGGTCCAGTGTCGTTTTTTTTAACTTCTCAGTGTCAAATGTCGATTTTTTTTCCCGAGGTTCTGTGTCGCTGTTTGGCTAAGCTCAGCGGTTTTTTTCTCTAAAATGTCTGTGTCGATGTAGCTTTTGTCAGATCATCAGTGTCAATTTGGGAGTCGATGTCGAATGTCGATTTTTCAAACATGTCTGTGTCGCTTGTCGACGTTTACCCCTTCAGGACCCATACTAGCTTAATTAACCCCCCCTAAATGGTCATTCATTTATATATATATATATACGTTGCCGTTGCCGCTGCCCTGCTGTTGACGCACGCAGCCAGAGACCATTGCCCCGGGGACGCTGCACACGGAGAACATTGACCCTGACAGCGTCTTCACCGGCATTGACAACGGAGACGGGACCTACACCGTGACCGGGACGGCCGAGGGCTGCAGCTTCGTGGTGCAGTACACACAGGGAGAACCGGACGACTCCTTCACCGTCACACTCACCGGATACGACTCCGAAAATCTGACCGGACTCTGCGCGGACGACTGCTATGGTGATGACCCCACGGCGGTCAACTGCGTCGACGGGGCCCACCAGAACCCAGCCGAAGGCGGTGTTGAGGTGTTAATAGCATAACTTGGCCTCCTCGCCCAGGGATCTTGACCGTCGCTGCACCCCCCTCACCTACAGGCGTCGTGTCGACTCTTGATCTACTTACAGCAGATTTAACATCACTTATATATTCACGGAGGAAATGATAATAAACGAATAATAAGTGGTAATGTGGCATTTGTCGTGTTTTTTACAATGTAAACACAAAGCAATACATGCCAATTAGGAGCTTACGCTATAGTTGGTTTGAGGGATCAATACTATGGGCATAAACAAGGAAAATTCATTTGTTGGATTTCCGAAACTCCATGATAAGTTTTGCAAGTCTTAAAATATGCGCTATATTGGGGTATATTTCTCATCATTAATGTCCACTCCATACTGAAATTATTTTTTCATCACACATATCCGCTCTCTGAGGCGTCAAGGCTCCCGCAGAACCCCTCCCCCCCCAACCAAATTTGTAGTGCCCCCCCCCCACCCCAACTCCACGTCAAGCCGTTTTATCTTGAACCGCGTTCCTCAATTAAGATTATGCCCGATTGAACCGACTCTTGTAACTGTCACATTATACTTACTGTTCGAAGATATATTTGAAGATGTGCAATCAAGGAAATCATTATTATTCGGGTGCAGTTAACAGTTGTACGAATCCTGCTGGATAGCGCAATCCCGAAAGGAAATGCAAATGTGCGCGACTGTAGGGCGTCAATGTTACCACATAAGTTAGTTAAGGCAAATCCAGCTTACCCACACACTAGCGTATATAGGAAGAAGGAGGGGGTGGGTGAAGTGGAGGAGTGGGGAGAGGGAGGGGGTTAACACAGGGAGATCCCCATCACGCACCCCTAGAAGTTCCTACATCACTCCATACCGTGACCTCTCCCATTGACATCAAAGGTCAAGGCATCTAACCTGAACCAAGTAACCCCTCGAAACCAGCTGCTGCGACCAGTATCACACAATTACGCAAAATTGGTCATATTACGTTAACCGTGTAATGGAAAGTTAATGACATAGTATGGATGTAATATAGAATGTTTTTACATTGATTCTTATCAAGTTAATCATGAAACGTTTGACGTGTGACGAACCACGTCTGAATCACCATATCTTGGGCTTACCTTACAGATATTATTATATTACATTTGCAGCAATGACCAGGAATCAATGTCAAGGCACGCACATCGTCATTCGATTCGACCCGCCACTCTCCATCAACCACGGCCGACAGGTTAATGCTATTTAATTCACAGCAACATAATAAGCCATCATATAATTGTGCGGCTAAGGATATGATCATACGCTCATCCGACCCTCCGTTGTGACAACTGTTGTCAAGTATGATATATCAATTTCTTAAGATGACATTTCTCTTCACGGGAAAATATCGACTTATCTATGTTGATGCTTTGAAGTCAACATTTCGATCTAACGTGAACTCAGCTTCGGTTTGTAGCTACTTATGGCACACAGAGGGCGACACTGTTTGTTCCGGCTCGAG
This sequence comes from Arenicola marina, assembly GCA_964019135.1. Lineage (NCBI taxonomy): Eukaryota > Metazoa > Annelida > Polychaeta > Arenicolidae > Arenicola > Arenicola marina. The sequence continues at coordinate 4,986,174 of OZ025260.1, read as the reverse complement.
TTGCGTGTGTGCTTTCTGATCACTGTGATCTACATTGATAGGGGTCGGGCTTTCCTTTGTGACGTCATAATTTGCTTTTGGATCACAAGAAGAGTTCACTATCGCCGCTTGCTCTCCAATATCCGAGAAGCACCATCGAGGCTGTTTGACATTCAGGTATATGATCCAAGCACACATCCCGCTGCTGATCAAGTACGCCGCAGCAATGACGGCAAACGACCCAATGAAGGAATTAGTCATGTCAAAAAAGACCCCTGCAATCGATTGAAACAGAAGAAACAAATGGTAGATGTATGAAAACAAGTTATAATTTAGAGACTCTTGTTGCAATACACACAGGGATCATAAATCTTTATGATAAGACACCCCCCACCCTTACCTTCCATCGCATCACTGTATATAATCTATCCCCTGCAAAACGTTCAAAGAGATACTTTGCCTGTTACGTTGTTTTCAATAATTTTGAGTTATTGCTTATTACTGTCGTACAACTTCGCAGCAATGACTAGGTTCAAACTAATACACGACGTCGTGACCTGACCAATCTGCCACCGTGGGTCCAATCAGAGCTCTCAGTCCTAAACCGACTCGGAATATACTGAAGAGAAGAGGAACTTCCTGTCCAAGCATGACTTCAGCACATGATGAATACATGGCCGCAATGATTGGTCCACCAAAAATCCCAAGGGCTGAAATTAGGAAAATGACAAATTACCTGGGTTTTTTATGGCTTGACGAATTGCAAAACTACTAACATAGCCAGCTTCATTAGGAACCGGCTTTGCATCTCTCACCAGTTGTGACATCAGATTGATTAATTTTTACATGTAAATATATATGGTAAATATACATTGATTATATTGAATTTTACTCTATTTGCATTAATGGATACCACAAATGAATAGATTGATTGATATATTTAGGACGCTGTAACCTGTGTAGCTTGTATCACATTTAAATGTCATTGATGAAGCTATCCTCGACACACTAGGCAGACTCGCGCCTATGTTTGGGGCAAACAACAAACGCCTGGTAAGGTTGAGAAATGGGGTGTATTAGTGGCCCAAGAACATGTAATGGCCCGCCGGCAGCGGTACGCGCGTGTGCAACCTGACGTTGGCATCTTGCAGAGATCTGACGCATCAGCGACTGCGCGAAGCAATTGCTGCTGGCCTTAGACCTAACGCGTGTGCTTGCACCAAAGGTGGGGCAGGAGACATCACCCCGCTCCCCACACAAGAGTCTGCCGCGCCGTATCGAAAAGTACGGGGAGAGCGCGCTCTGTTTCCGGTTTAGGTCTTTTGGGGACCAACAAAAAAACACGTGCTCTTAGAACGAGTGCGCATCACGCTGGTGCCTTGCTGTAACTGCGTGACGCGCACTCATTGTAGTCAACGTTTTAGTGTTGGGAACCGGCCAGCTGCGCGGTTTGTGCCTAAAAAATCGAGTGGGTGTGAAACTATTTTTTGTTTGCTTTGATCCAGGCATTGTTAACTATGAAACCATAATATAGTTAAAGACAAGACATTTATCTCTCCATAATGCATGTGGTCCGTTCGATGCGACTGTTGGAAGCGTTGTATTTTGAACCAAATCATCGATGTTTACAGTTCTACGACAAAAAGAGCACCATTGTCCTCACCCACTCAGTCCATATAAGGAGCGTTGTTACGTAACCATAGATACCGCGCGCAGACACGCGCGTCATGATGATTATTACGTCATACGACATGGAAAACCCCGCGCAGCACATCATATCGCCTGACGCTGACAGTCACTCATGAGACAACCGCATTCTGGTTTATCAACTGCCTAACCGCTCACACATTACATAAATTTACTCGGATGGTTATAATTCGGATATGCAGTGGTTAGTTGTGCTTCCAAAGACAGCTTTAGCCGATCTTTTGTGTCAGGAAAGTGAAGGCAAACAACCGGAAATTAGGCAACACACACAGGCCGTTGATGCTAGGGATTGACGCAGAGCATGTCTCGTGGGTCGATCAGATCCCGAAGTTACTGTACAGCCCTATTATGTATTGCAGAACGTAGAACAATCTAGCATAATGAACCTAACAAGGCACCCAACGACTTTTTTTTTACGTATGGCAGTACAGACTAGTAACATATACCGTCGACAGTTGTACACCATACAAGAATAATATAATGAACGAGCACCCAGCGGCAGCTGAAGGTGCCATAATAACTAGATTGACGTGTGTACAATTGCAAAATGTTGTGACCTTCCCGCAACAAGATGGCGACCGGACGCACTCAGCGTCTGTGTGATCATATGGCCTCGAATGGGTCACGTGACGAAGGCTGGTGGTTGACAAAGTCATAGCGTCGTCATCCAAGCGCAGGGGTTCAGTGAATCATTTACGCCGAACGTTATGATGGATCTCGTGACGTCATAAAACTATTATATTTCGTGCAACTATGATCAAAATTACGTTATCAATCTCAAATATATGCGAATAAGATTTCAACGCAACCCCACGCCTGTCTGGCATGTACACCAACCGACCTGCGGCGTAGATGACGAGGTGTGTGTAGGTGTAGGCTAGGGTGGCCAGGGCGTTCTGCAGGCCCAGAACCAGTGTGAAGCCCACGTAGACGTAGAGGATCTTGCCCTTGATGTAGTCGCCGCCGCCACCAATTATATGTAGAACACTAATCAAATCGAAATTAGACTATGGCTCCCTGAGCCAACCTTATACAAAGTGAAATTAAACAACAGAAAACAACTTTATCTGACAAACCAACATATATATATACAGATGGATCGAAGGAAGCAGACAGAGTCGTTATTCAGCGTTTAATTTCTTTCGTATAACGATCGCTCCGTGTTTGCTTTGTGGTAAGTGATCAGATCCAGTCACAATGTCATCCTACGAGACGGTGACACGACCCCTCTTGGAGACTTCGAAACTTTAGAGCTACCGGCCACGTAAGAACGTGCGGTATCAGCTTAAGGAAAACTTGGTGGTTTTGAATAGATAAGCGGTTCTAGTGTAAGAGAGCTATTGCAATATAAACGATTAGAGCCCATGTGGTAAGCAGGCGGCAGACCAACAGGTCGTGGGTTCGAACTCCTGGGGGGGGGGGGGGTACTTAATGCATTGCTGTGGGCGGAGGTCTTACGTACATGGATTATTATGATCATTATGAACGCACATTTTTAGAGCCGGCCCCTAACCAATTTCATTGTCCCGAAAGATTTCTTGGGCACAGGTAGCCTTCACCTGCCCCCAAACGGCCTAAAACACCATCGACTTCCTGGGTGAAGGGTTGGTAAAATGTTGAATGAAAACAGTAGTATTTGATCGAAGATCAATGCGCATGCATTAATAACCTGCAAATGAAGGCGTAAATCTAATAATAAGTATGAATTGAGCCTCGCATGGAATCTAACACCAGTGCGATATGCGCATTGTACATCCGTCCTGATTGAGTAATCCACCCACCACCTCGCACCCCTACACAGCGCCCAGCCCCGTCCCTGCCCGGCCGGAGCGGCCACCAACGGCGTCACCCATAACGACAGCAGCCTGAAAGCCTCGGTCTCCTTCCACTACGACTCCGCCGGAGTGGCTGACCTCACCACCGTCAGATTTGTGTCAGTATACAACTCATAACGCGACTCTTCACCTATTCACCCGACGGCGACACTGTTCGTCTTTAGTTCGAGCCTAGCACATATATAGTGCTGCCCTCTAGTGAGTCATTTTGTAGTTAAAGTGGAATATCTCGCCAAAACTGGAGGCTAAAATACAAATAACCATCAGTTCTCGAATCATCCAAAATGGCTTTTGTCTATATTCCACGCATGCCAGGCTGCCAAAGAGTTTCTCTCTCTCTCTCTCTGCCATTTTGTGGCAGCGTAGAGCGACGCTCGATGCCTAACAACGGCACTTACCTCGCCTCAGTAAGCTATTGTTCACGTGTGTTTGAGACGGCTTCATTATCCTTTTTTTTCTGAATGGCATCGCTCTCTTTCTCGCTTCAGTGCAACCGTTGTGCAGGAGTCACAGATCTTCTGGACTGGCATCAAATCGGCCTATCTGGCATAGTGAGTCACTTACTGAACGGTGAATGTTTTTCCTTTGACCCTTGTTTATTAACTCTTAGACGTTTCAATAGGAGCGTCTGGCTCTCAATGACTCGAACTGTCGATATAAAGACCTGATTCTTGTGGTTCCTGCCGCTTCGTTATAACCAGAGTTTACTATCTGCTGGCAGTATTTTATAAGCAACAATACCACAATAACAGCTTAGTCACGATAAAGCAGCCTTAGGAATAACGTCAGTGATAAACGAGACTATACCGTTGACATCATATGTGATAGATGGCGTTTCTTCGCCTTCGAGCAACGCACGCGTGACCCCTGCTTTGAAATCTAGCCCCCTGTCTTCCCTCCGCACAAATCGCGGAGGTCTAACCACACTTGATGGGTCCATCAACCTGACATCGGCTTTACACCGCTTGAGATCACAGGTTAAAGGAAAGTGATTTGTCAGCCGGATATAATCATGCCGCATAACTTTGAATTGTAGTATATCATCAAATATAGCACTCGAGGCTATTATGTAGTCCACCACACTGGACCTGTTCTACGTAATATGCGTAAAATTACCTCCTCTACACCGGCCATTCATTACATGCATACCAACACATAACAGTTCTCAAAATGAATCACTCACATAGTCATAACACAAGACAAAACCACGCATTTCATATCCCAAATACCAAAAGCAAATTATGTCAACTTACCTTATCGTCCATCTCTTAAACAACACCCGTCCGCATATCATTAGCAAAGCAACCACACATTCGCTGACAAGTTATACGTCTCATTTTAAGAACCATTAATTAAATGGTTATAAGGTATCTTGAGAAGCCCAAAATTGCTATGTTTGTCACGCACGTATGGGATAAGTATTGAGCTTTTTTGTTGGGGGGGGGGGGGGGTGGTGACATCTCTGTTGTAGTAATTCGATATATCACATTTGCTGTTACTGTGTTAATATACTATATATTGCATATGAATTTAGGAACAACATTTCTTAGAATAAGAGTGTCGTTTTAAATGGCTTCGTATAATTTGGGCATAGGTGTCCATGTGTGTGGTAGCAAGCTTCGTGTTTAGAGCTTCATAGGCAATTTATATGTAACAGTCTCCCTTTGAACGCGGGCATGTCGGACCTATAATTCAGCACAAACTGAAAGCTCAACTCACATGGGGGTGGCGGGGGCGGGAGGAGGGGGGTCGTGTTCCCAAATCACAAGGAACAAATATCTTCATTTCCAGGTCACGATGAATAAAAAGAAGCATTCCCGGATAAAATGGAAGGGGCGGATGCATTATATAAATTGGCGATTTGATAATTCACGGTTGTTTCATATTAAAATTCTCAGTTCACGAATAATAAAAATTCTTGATCACGACGATCGGCCAATACTCCATTCCCAGTTCACGAAGAATTAATGTCTTCATTCCCAGTTCACGGTGAAATGAAAAGCCCATTCCCCAGGAACGAAAATATCCCTTGCCCCCCCCCCCTAAAATTGGTCGCTGTCAGTTCCAAATTCAAGTTCCGTGCAGTCGCTGAGATGCCAACGAGACCGACGAGTAGACTTCATCTGTCATAAAATAGACATCTAACAGAAATATTTACAGACGACTTCGGACGAATGCGTTATCTCAGTAGTACACACGAAGCACGACTGATTTTGTTTATAGGACATCTAGATGAGCGGATGCACAAGCGTAACCACATGTTTCTTCCCAAACACTTTTTACGGTCAGTTCGATAGGGTGGCAGTGTCAGGTGTCTGCCTTCACATTTTCTTATCACTGATGAGGCTTCACGTTGCGTCCCATCACCCTGTGATGTCTATATTAACTGAGGGTGGGGTCCTACAGGAGGCAGACACCCCAGCTGTACACACAAAGGGCAAGATGGCATTCTGGCGGCTGATTCTGACGACCTGTCTCCTGGTGACTGGGCCTGGCCTACCCCAACGGGGCGCCTGAGGCGGCGTGCGCGGACATGACCCCCCAGCACGGTACCGCCGTACCTCAAACGTCAGCGGCCCCCTTCACCCTGACCATCAGCGACCACGACGGCCACTTCGACGGTACGTAGGCAACACAACTATTTGACAACCATGTAAGAGGATGAATTAAAACTATTTTGATCCAATTCAGACACGTTTCTAGCAGGGGCTAGGGGGGGGGGCTGGGTCTTTGGGGTCTGTCCCGCGCCCCTTTTTTAGCGTTTAAGGCGTTTACGCCACAATATGCATTAGTTATATACGTCTTCATACGTCACTATATGTATTCGTATTTACGCCATCAGGGCATGAATGTGTCAGTGCCATTGATTTGTTTACATTGATCCGGAAATCTATTGCTATATGAGCAGCTTTAATATGGCAACCTATATTGTCAATCTGCTAAAATTATATTACTTATACTAATGAATGCTAGAAATATTGAACGATAAGCCAGGCTGGTAAGCTGGCGTGTTCTGGCGAAGACGCCATTTGGTCGTACAAACAGGTTGCCGATTTGCCAACACCAAGGCGCGGTGTTTACGCGATCCGTTATTGCAGTCTATGAATTCCGCGATATTCGCAATATCACCATTAAGGCGTCGATTCTTTGAGATTGGATATTGCTCTCCCTATTCCTTGGGGATTCGCGATACAGAGGGGGTATCCCCCTCCCCCTCAGATGTGTCATCGCCAGCTGACCTGGTAAGTAAACCAAGCCACAGCTCAGCCAACAGACCAAGATGACAGACCCATGACATCTGCCACATACGGTGACTATTGTCTTGTTGGGGGCACGTTTGTGATGTAGGACTTTGTATTTCAGCAACCATCTCGGGAAGCGTGCAATTCAAAGGGTTCTTCATTCAGGCTCAGCGAGACGGTGACACGACCCCTCTCGGAGACTTCGAGGCTTTAGAGCTACCGGCGACGTAAGAATACATGCAATTAATACAGTTCTGTGGGCAGAGGCTTTACGCGGTAAAGCCCGCCCTCCTTTTTCACCGCCCAAAATCCACTTCGGTCGGAGCGTTTTACGGTCAGTATCCGCTCGGAAGGGGTATTTTTTTCGCTGCAATCGGCTCTATGAACGCACATTTATAGAACTGATCCCTAACAAATATCGTTGCCCCGAAAGATCTCTTGGCACAGGTAGCCTTCACTTGCACCCAAACGGTCTAAAACACCATGAATTTCATGGGTGAAGGGTTGGTAGAATGTGGAAAGAAAACATTGGTATTGGATCGCAGATCAATGCGCATGCATTAATAACCTGGAAATGAAAGCGTGAATCTAATAATAAGTTTGAATTGAACCTCGCATGGAACCTACCACCCGTGCGATATGCGCATAGTACATCCGTCCTGATTGAGTAATCCACCCACCACCTCGCACCCCCACACAGCGCCCAGCCCCGTCCCTGCCCGGCCGGAGCGGCCACCAACGGCGTCACCCATAACGACAGCAGCCTGAAAACCTCGGTCTCCTTCCACTACGACGCCGCCGGAGTGGCTGACCACACCACCGTCAGATTTGTGTCAGTGTACAACGCATAACGCGACGCTTCACCTATTCACCAGATGGCGACACTGTTCGTCTTTAATTCGAGCATAGCACATGTACAGTGCCGCCCTCTAGTGAGCCATTTCGTAGTTAAAGTGGAATATCTCGCCAAAACTAGGGGCCAAAATACAAATAAGAATCAGTCTTCAAATCATCCAAAATTGCTTTTGTCTATATTCCACGCATGCCAGGCTGCCAAACGGAGTAGCGACGCTCGATGTCTAACAACAGCTGATATACCTCGCCTCAGTAAGCTATTGTTTACGTGTGTTTGAGACGGCTTCATTATCCGTTTTTTTCTGAATGGCATCGCTCTCTTTCTCGCTTCAGTGCAACCGTTGTGCAGGAGTCACAGATCTTCTGGACTGGCATCAAATCGGCCTATCTGGCATAGTGAGTCACTTACTGAACGGTGAATCTTATCCCTTTGACACTTGTTTATTAACTCTTATGCGTTTCCAATAGGAGCGGCTGGCTCTCGATGGATCGTGTGGTTCCTGCCGCTTCGTTATAACCAGAGTTTACTATCGGCTGGGAGTATTTTATAAGCAACAATACCACAATAACAGCTTATCGACGATAAACCTTGCAACGTATTCTATCTGTTGTAGTTTTTGCTTTCATGTAAAGTTTCTTATACGGTAATGTTTCCAGTAAACAACTTCAATGATTTTAAAGAGAATTGTGTATTTCGATTGATATTGCATACAGACGAATATTTAGGGTGCACGAAATCAATGGCGTGTTGTGAACGGTTGTTTAGTGCCAGAATAGTGCATCTCATGCAGGAAAGGGAAACATGTCGTGTGTACTATGTCATCAACATTTGGACATTAGGACTTTTGCTCTCTGCGTCAAATTTTATGACGCATACATGTCCCAAAAACAGTCTAACAATTTGTGCAGTAACTTCTAAAATTCCAAAGTTAATTACGGCATGTGCAGCTTTAATGGCATCTGCATATTCGAAAGAACCTGGAATGAACTATGGTTAACTTAAGAAGGCGTCCTATCATGTACTATTCATTGCAGAACTACTGGTATAGGATGGGCTCACGCGGTATCTCGCTCGCTGAACAGACGTCATCTACAGGGATAACCGGTCAAGGTCAAACCAATGGTCATTGCATCATTTTACTAATTGTCACCAATAAAATTCTGACTTTCTACAAACATTGAATTTCTGTTCACTTCTTGTGTTAAAACGTCTTGGCAAGTAGCAAGTATATATAAGTATATCACATTGTACCTTCACAAATGAAGGAAACACGAACACGGGACAGCTGCCGGCTATAGATGGAGTGGTCCCGATGCTGGCCAACAGCTGCCGGCTATAGATGGAGAGGTCCCGATGCTGGCCAACAGTTACCAGCTATAGATGGAGTGATCCCGATGCTGGCCAACAGCTGCCGGCTATAGATGGAGTGGTCCCGATGCTGGCCAACAGCTGCCGGCTATAGATGGAGTGGTCCCGATGCTGGCCAACAGCTACCGGCTACAGACAGTATGATTTCGATGCTGGCTAACAGCTACCGGCTGAAGATGGAGTGATCCCGATGCGGTCCAACAGCTGCCGGCTACAGATGGAGTGATGAAAATCGTCTCAGTAAGCCCCCATTCAAAAAAAGAGCCCAAGATGTAAGTTTTGCATTTTTCGTTAATGTTGGATATAGAACGGATACATTCAAATTCAATTTATTACTGCACTCAACGAATTCTACATTAATCTATCAACCATTACCTGATTGCATGATCGTCTGCAGAAAATATGAATGTCATCAAATATTCTTTGGCGGCCTCACATTACATTACATATTAAGTACTTGAATGGTAAATATTATACTTCAAAGCGATTTTGTATGCATGTTTGCGTTTCGACTGTGTCTTGTAAATCAGCGTCGAACTGTATTAAATGGTAATACATTGTGTTTATTGTGTGTGCGTGTTGCTTGTGTCGCTGCATCATTAACTTGGACGACTTGTATATAGGTATCTGGTGACTTCACACAATGTTAGTCAGGACTACAACTTTTACGCCGACGTTGCGACTGGCCATACATACGGACAACTGATTATAAATTATCATGTATGATTGATGAAAATATTGATGTATTTATTGATCAATTACATCGATATGATGATCAACATAATCGGCTAAATATAGCTATACGGTCGAAGCTCTTAATCTTAGTCGGCTTGTCGCTCTTATTTACGAATGGGTATTGAAACTAACTCATTGCTTATGTACAACTATAATAATTAAGAAATTTGTAGTTAATTCCATTAATATAAACGTCTTGTACTGTACAATATGTAATAAATTAGTACGTAAATAGTGGTTGACTTCACACGCTCACTATACTATAGTGAATATTGTAAAAGTTGAAAGTGAAAGTGAAGTTCCACAGCTACATTATTTACAACGCCTGAAGTCTCACAATGTCACCGGAGCGCTGGTCAATGTTAAGATGTTGTCTGTTGTAGCACCTCAACCGACATGTAAAGGTGGGTTCACCCGGACAAGCGCGGGACCAGATATCGTCAGCTTCAGTGGCGCCACCTACAATCTGGATACCCAGAACAAGTTTGTGGTTTTGAGGACCTTAGCGCCGAATGATCACTGTCAGGTGCGAGTTTGTTTTGAGCCTTTTGCTAGTCATTTTTGTTTCGTTTTTTCGTACCATTCGCGCCTAATTCAATCGTTTATTGGATACAGCTGTTCTGTTTGGCCATGCGCGCCGAAGCATTCTTGCTCTGGTTAAACAGCACGGCATGATTTAAATTGATGGGTAATTCGACTTTTCGTCCCCAGTTCCAAGTGCGCGCCCAGCTTGAGGTGGACCTGGCCGGTGTGAACTACCTGAGCTGGGTAGGAGTGGCGTTTGGCATTCACGCTTCGAATGCCGATGATTTCGACAAGAACTTCAGTGTCTCCAAGAGGAATACTGGTCTACAGATCCGTGGACGGGGCTACTCTACGGTAGGCAGCGACAGCAATTTTTTTGTTATTATGAATGTGTCTTCCCGCTGTGGTCGAATGTGTTTCAAAGCCCTAGATTCAAGAGATGTCGAAAAGAAATAATGACATGAATTAACCTATTGCGGGAAACAATCATGAGATTCCTGATTTCTGTGACTTGTTTCTGTTTATATTTCTGATATTGATACCCGACAGCCCATGGACGTTACTCCTGGCACCCCCTTCGTTGAGAACATCGGGCCCAATGACACCCTGGCCGGCTAGGATAACGGCGACGGCACGTACACCATCACGGCCTCGGCCGACGACTGCAGCGTCCAGCTAAAGTACAGGGAGGGGCCAGTGGACGACTTCTTCACGCTTACCCTCACCGGATACCAGCCAGACAACCTGACGGGGCTCTGCGCCCATCAGTGCTATGGTTACGCTGCTACTGCCGCCCACTGCGTGGACGGGGCCCATCAGAATCCATCGCAATAAAATAGGCCCCAGTGGGGGGACCGGCGGGGGGGGGGGCACATGAGCAAGGCAGGCTTGGCCGAAACTTGGCTAAAACAGGGGCCCATTCTGGAAGAACATGTAGTCATCGGAAGATGAGATATTGCGAAATAAACAGTTATAACTTGATCACTCGGATGTTTTACTTCCTCTCGACATCATACACACGATATTTATTCGGGTAGGTTGGTGCCTGACCTCATACACACGACATTTATTCGGGTAGGCTGGTGCCTGACCTCATACACACGACATTTATTCGGGTAGGCTGGTGCCTGACCTCATACTGCCTTCAAGCGTGGCGTGGCGAGCCACCAACCTGCTTCTGAATCTTCTGCTTCTGAAACTGTTGACTGACCGAAGTAACCAACCCGCTACAATCTGTTCAGACTGTTGACTGACCTAAGTAACCAACCCGCTACAATCTGTTTAGACTGTTGACTGGCCGAAGTAACTAACCCGCTACAATCTGTTCAGACTGTTGACTGACCTAAGTAATCAACCCGTTCCAATCTGTTCAGACTGTTGACTGACCGAAGTAACTAACCCGCTACAATATGTTCAGACTGTTGACTGACCTAAGTAATCAACCCGCTCCAATCTGTTCAGACTGTTGACTGACCGAGGTAACTAACCCGCTACAATCTGTTCAGACTGTTGACTGACTGAAGTAACTAACTTTCACTGACTAACCTAAGTAACTAACCCGCTCCCATCTGTTTAGACTGACCGAAGTAACCAACCCGCTCCAATCTGTTCAGACTGTTGACTGACCGAAGTAACTAACCCGCTACAATCTGTTCAGACTGTTGACTGACTGAAGTAACTAACCCGCTACAATCTGTTCAGACTGTTGACCGACCTAAGTAACCAACCCGCTCCAATCTGTTCAGACTGTTGACTGACCAAAGTAACTAACCCGCTACAATCTGTTCCGACGGTTGACTGACTGAAGTAGCTAACCTTCACTGACTGACCTAAGTAACTAACCCGCTCCCATCTGTTTAGACTGACCGAAGTAACCAACCTGCTCCAATCTGTTCAGACTGTTGACTGACCGAAGTAACTAACCCGCTACAATCTGTTCAGACTGTTGACTGACTGAAGTAACTAACCCTCTACAATCTGTTCAGACTGTTGACTGACCTAAGTAATCAACCCGCTCCAATCTGTTCAGACTGTTGACGGACCGAAGTAACTAACCTTCACTGACTGACCTAAGTAACTAACCCGCTCCCATCTGTTTAGACCGACCAAAGTAACCGACCCACCTCCAATCTGTTCAGACTGTTGACTGAACGAAGTGACCAACCCGCTACAACCTGTTCAGACTGTTGACTGAGTGAAGTAACTAACCCGCTACAATCTGTTCAGACTGTTGACTGACTGAAGTAACTAACCCGCTCCAATCTGTTCAGACTGTTGACTGACCGAACTAACTAACCCGTTACAATCTGTTCAGACTCTTGACTGACCGAAGCAACCAACCCGCTACAATCTGCTCAGAATGTTGACTGACCGAAGTAACTAACCCGCTACAATCTGTTCAGACTGTTGACTGACCGAAAGTAACCAACCCGCTAGAATCTGTTCAGACTGTTGACTGACAGAAGTAATCAACCTGCTACAATCCGTTCAGACTGTTGGCTGACTGAAGTAACCAGCCCGCTCCAATCTGTTCAGACTGTTGACTGACCGAAAGTAACCAACCCGCGCCAATCTTTTTAGACTGTTGACTGACTGAAGTAACCAACCCGCTACAATCTGTTCAGACTGTTGACTGACCGAAGTAACCAACCCGCTCCAATCTGTTCAGACTGTTGACTGACCAAAGTAACCAACCCGCTCTAATCTGTTCAGACTGTTGACTGACCTAAGTGACTAACCCGCTCCCATCTGTTTAGTCTGACCGAAGTAACCAACCCGCTCCAATCTGTTCAGACTGTTGACTGACCGAAGTAACAAACCCGCTACAATCTGTTCAGACTGTTGACTGACCGAAGTAACCAACCCGCTCCAATCTCTTTAGACTGTTGACTGACCGAAGTAACCAGCCCGCTCCAATCTGTTCAGACTGTTGACTGACCGAAAGTAACCGACCCGCTCCAATCTGTTCAGACTGTTGTCTGACCAAAGTAACCAACACGCTACAATCTGTTCAGACTGTTGACTGACCGAAGTACCCAACCTGCTCCAGTCTGTTCAGACTGTTGACTGACCGAAGTAACCAACCCGCTCCAATCTGTTCAGAATGTTGACTGACTGAAGTAACCAACCTGCTCCAATCTGTTCAGACTGTTGACTGGCCGTAGTAACTAACCCGCTACAATATGTTCAGACTGTTGACTGACCTAAGTAATCAACCCGCTCCAATCTGTTCAGACTGTTGACTGACCGAGGTAACTAACCCGCTACAATCTGTTCAGACTATTGACTGACTGAAGTAACTAACCTTCACTGATTGACCTAAGTAACTAACCCGCTCCCATCTGTTTAGACTGACCGAAGTAACCAACCCGCTCCAATCTGTTCAGACTGTTGACTGACCGAAGTAACTAACCCGCTACAATCTGTTCATACTGTTGACTGACTGAAGTAACTAACCCGCTACAATCTATTCAGACTGTTGACTGACCGAAGTAACTAACCCGCTACAATCTTTTCAGACTGTTGACTGACTGAAGTAACTAACCCGCTAAAATCTATTCAGACTGTTGACTGACCGAAGTAACTAACCCGCTACAATCTGTTCAGACTGTTGACTGACCGAAGTAGCTAACCCGCTACAATCTGATCAGACTGTTGACTGACTGAAGTAGCTAACCTTCACTGACTGACCTAAGTAACTAACCCGCTCCCATCTGTTTAGACTGACCGAAGTAACCAACCCGCTCCAATCTGTTCAGACTGTTGACTGACCGAAGTAACTAACCCGCTACAATCCGTTCAGACTGTTGACTGACTGAAGTAACTAACCCTCTACAATCTGTTCAGACTGTTGACTGACCTAAGTAATCAACCCGCTCCAATCTGTTCAGACTGTTGACTGACCGAACTAACTGACCCGCTACAATCTGTTCAGACTGTTGACTGACTGAAGTAACTAACCTTCACTGACTGACCTAAGTAACTAACCCGCTCCCATCTGTTTAGACTGACCAAAGTAACCGACCCGCTCCAATCTGTTCAGACTGTTGACTGACCGAAGTGACTAACCCGCTACAATCTGTACAGACTGTTGACTGACTGAAGTAACTAACCCGCGCCAATCTGTTCAGACTGTTGACTGACCGAAGTAACTAACCCGTTACAATCTGTTCAGACTGTTGACTGACCGAAGCAACCAACCCACTAAAATCTGCTCAGAATGTTGACTGACCGAAGTAACCAACCCGCTACAATCTGTTCAGAGTGTTGACTGACCGAAAGTAACCAACCCGCTACAATCTGTTCAGACTGTTGACTGACAGAAGTAATCAACCTGCTACAATCCGTTCAGACTTTTGGCTGACTGAAGTAACCAGCCCGCTCCAATCTGCTCAGACTGTTGACTGACCGAAAGTAACCAACCCGCTCCAATCTTTTTAGACTGTTGACTGACTGAAGTAACCAGCCCGCTCCAATCTGCTCAGACTGTTGACTGACCGAAAGTAACCAACCCGCTCCAATCTTTTTAGACTGTTGACTGACCGAAGTAACCAACCCGCTCCCATCTGTTTAGACTGACCGAAGTAACCAACCCGCTCCAATCTGTTCAGACTGTTGACTGACCCGCTCCCATCTGTTTAGACTGACCGAAGTAACCAACCCGCTCCAATCTGTTCAGACTGTCGGCTGACCGAAGTAACTAGCCCGCTACAATCTGTTCAGACTGTTGACTGACTGAAGTAACTAACCCTCTACAATCTGTTCACACTGTTGACTGACCTAAGTAATCAACCCGCTCCAATCTGTTCAGACTGTTGACAGACCGAAGTAATTAACCCGCTACAATCTGTTCAGACTGTTGACTGACTGAAGTAACTAACCTTCACTGACTGACCTAAGTATCTAACCCGCTCCCATCTGTTTAGACTGACCAAAGCAACCGACCCGCTCTAATCTGTTTAGACCGTTGACTGACCGAAGTAACTAACCCGCTACAATCTGTTCAGACTGTTGACTGACTGAAGTAACTAACCCGCTCCAATCTGTTCAGACTGTTGACTGACCGAAGTAACTAACCCGCTCCAATCTGTTCAGACTGTTGACTGACCGAAGTAACTAACCCGTTACAATCTGTTCAGACTGTTGACTGACCGAAGTAACCAACCCGCTACAATATGTTCAGACTGTTGACTGACAGAAGTAATCAACCTGCTACAATCCGTTCAGACTGTTGTCTGACTGAAGTAACCAACCCGCTCCAATCTGTTCAGACTGTTGACTGACCGAAAGTAACCAACCCGCTCCAATCTTTTTAGACTGTTGACTGACCGAAGTAACCGACCTGCTCCAATCTGTTTAGACTGTTGACTGACTGAAGTAACCAACCCGCTACAATCTGTTCAGACTGTTGACTGACCGAAGTAACCAACCCGCCCCAATCTGTTCAGACTGTTGACTGACCAAGGTAACCTACCCGCTCTAATCTGTTCAGACTGTTGACTGACCTAAGTAACTAACCCGCTCCCATCTGTTCAGACTGACAGAAGTAACCAACCCGCTCCAATCTGTTCAGACTGTTGACTGACCGAAGTAACCAACCCGCTCCAATCTGTTCAGACGGTTGACTGACCGAAAGTAACCGACCCGCACCAATCTGTTCAGACTGTTGACTGACCGAAATAAGCAACACGCTACAATCTGTTCAGACTGTTGACTGACTGAAGTAGCTAACCTTCACTGACTGACCTAAGTAACTAACCCGCTCCCATCTGTTTAGACTGACCGAAGTAACCAACCCGCTCCAATCTGTTCAGACTGTTGACTGACCCGCTCGCATCTGTTTAGACTGACCGAAGTAACCAACCCGCTCCAATCTGTTCAGACTGTCGACTGACCGAAGTAACTAGCCCGCTACAATCTGTTCAGACTGTTGACTGACTGAAGTAACTAACCCTCTACAATCTGTTCAGACTGTTGACTGACCTAAGTAATCAACCCGCTCCAATCTGTTCAAACTGTTGACTGACCGAAGTAACTAACCCGCTACAATCTGTTCAGACTGTTGACTGACTGAAGTAAGTAACCTTCACTGACTGACCTAAGTATCTAACCCGCTCCCATCTGTTTAGACTGACCAAAGTAACCGACCCGCTCTAATCTGTTCAGACTGTTGACTGACCGAAGTAACTAACCCGCTACAATCTGTTCAGACTGTTGACTGACTGAAGTAACTAACCCGCTTCAATCTGTTCAGAGTGTTGACTGACCGAAGTAACTAACCCGTTACAATCTGTTCAGACTGTTGACTGACCGAAGTAACCAACCCGCTCCAATCTGTTCAGACTGTTGACTGACCAAAGTAACCAACCCGCTCCAATCTCTTCAGACTGTTGACTGACCGCAGTAACCAACCCGCTACAATCTGTTCAGACTGTCGACTGACCAAAGTAACCAACCCACTACAATCTGTTCAGACTGTTGACTGAACGAAGTAACCAGCCCGCTCCAATCTGTTCAGACTGTTCACTGACCGAAGTAACCAGCCCGTTCCAATGGCTTTACACTTTTGACTAACAGAAGTAACCAACCTCACTCCAAGCTGTTCAGACTGTTGACTGACCGAAGTAATCAACCCGCTCCAATCTGTTCAGACTGTTGACTGACCGAAGTAACCAACCCGCTACAATATGTTCAGACTGTTGACTGACCGAAGTAACCAACCCGCTCCAATCTGTTCAGACTGTTGACTGACCTAAGTAAACAACCCGCTCCAATCTGTTCAGACTGTTGACTGACCGAAGTAACTAACCCGCTGCAATCTGTTCAGACTGTTGACTGACTGAAGTAACTAACCCGCTACAATCTGTTCAGACTGTTGACTGACCTAAGTAATCAACCCGCTCCAATCTGTTCACACTGTTGACTGACCGAAGTAACTAACCCGCTACAATATGTTCAGACTGTTGACTGACTGAAGTAGCTAACCTTCACTGACTGACCTAAGTAACTAACCCGCTCCCATCTGTTTAGACTGACCGAAGTAACCAACCCGCTCCAATCTGTTCAGACTGTTGACTGACCCGCTCCCATCTGTTTAGACTGACCGAAGTAACCAACCCGCTCCAATCTGTTCAGACTGTCGACTGACCGAAGTAACTAGCCCGCTACAATCTGTTCAGAATGTTGACTGACTGAAGTAACTAATCCTCTACAATCTGTTCAGACTGTTGACTGACCTAAGTAATCAACCCGCTCCAATCTGTTCAGACTGTTGACTGACCGAAGTAACTAACCCGCTACAATCTGTTCAGACTGTTGACTGACTGAAGTAACTAACCTTCACTGACTGACCTAAGTATCTAACCCGCTCCCATCTGTTTAGATTGACCAAAGCAACCGACCCGCTCTAATCTGTTTAGACCGTTGACTGACCGAAGTAACTAACCCGCTACAATCTGTTCAGACTGTTGACTGACTGAAGTAACTAACCCGCTCCAATCTGTTCAGACTGTTGACTGACCGAAGTAACTAACCCGCTCCAATCTGTTCAGACTGTTGACTGACCGAAGTAACTAACCCGTTACAATCTGTTCAGACTGTTGACTGACCGAAGTAACCAACCCGCTACAATATGTTCAGACTGTTGACTGACAGAAGTAATCAACCTGCTACAATCCGTTCAGACTGTTGTCTGACTGAAGTAACCAACCCGCTCCAATCTGTTCAGACTGTTGACTGACCGAAAGTAACCAACCCGCTCCAATCTTTTTAGACTGTTGACTGACCGAAGTAACCGACCTGCTCCAATCTGTTTAGACTGTTGACTGACTGAAGTAACCAACCCGCTACAATCTGTTCAGACTGTTGACTGACCGAAGTAACCAACCCGCCCCAATCTGTTCAGACTGTTGACTGACCAAGGTAACCTACCCGCTCTAATCTGTTCAGACTGTTGACTGACCTAAGTAACTAACCCGCTCCCATCTGTTCAGACTGACAGAAGTAACCAACCCGCTCCAATCTGTTCAGACTGTTGACTGACCGAAGTAACCAACCCGCTCCAATCTGTTCAGACGGTTGACTGACCGAAAGTAACCGACCCGCACCAATCTGTTCAGACTGTTGACTGACCGAAATAAGCAACACGCTACAATCTGTTCAGACTGTTGACTGACTGAAGTAGCTAACCTTCACTGACTGACCTAAGTAACTAACCCGCTCCCATCTGTTTAGACTGACCGAAGTAACCAACCCGCTCCAATCTGTTCAGACTGTTGACTGACCCGCTCGCATCTGTTTAGACTGACCGAAGTAACCAACCCGCTCCAATCTGTTCAGACTGTCGACTGACCGAAGTAACTAGCCCGCTACAATCTGTTCAGACTGTTGACTGACTGAAGTAACTAACCCTCTACAATCTGTTCAGACTGTTGACTGACCTAAGTAATCAACCCGCTCCAATCTGTTCAAACTGTTGACTGACCGAAGTAACTAACCCGCTACAATCTGTTCAGACTGTTGACTGACTGAAGTAACTAACCTTCACTGACTGACCTAAGTATCTAACCCGCTCCCATCTGTTTAGACTGACCAAAGTAACCGACCCGCTCTAATCTGTTCAGACTGTTGACTGACCGAAGTAACTAACCCGCTACAATCTGTTCAGACTGTTGACTGACTGAAGTAACTAACCCGCTTCAATCTGTTCAG
The DNA here is from genome assembly GCA_964019135.1 of Arenicola marina. Lineage (NCBI taxonomy): Eukaryota > Metazoa > Annelida > Polychaeta > Arenicolidae > Arenicola > Arenicola marina. The sequence continues at coordinate 4,967,218 of OZ025260.1, read as the reverse complement.
AGTGTTGACTGACCGAAGTAACTAACCCGTTACAATCTGTTCAGACTGTTGACTGACCGAAGTAACCAACCCGCTCCAATCTGTTCAGACTGTTGACTGACCAAAGTAACCAACCCGCTCCAATCTCTTCAGACTGTTGACTGACCGCAGTAACCAACCCGCTACAATCTGTTCAGACTGTCGACTGACCAAAGTAACCAACCCACTACAATCTGTTCAGACTGTTGACTGAACGAAGTAACCAGCCCGCTCCAATCTGTTCAGACTGTTCACTGACCGAAGTAACCAGCCCGTTCCAATGGCTTTACACTTTTGACTAACAGAAGTAACCAACCTCACTCCAAGCTGTTCAGACTGTTGACTGACCGAAGTAATCAACCCGCTCCAATCTGTTCAGACTGTTGACTGACCGAAGTAACCAACCCGCTACAATATGTTCAGACTGTTGACTGACCGAAGTAACCAACCCGCTCCAATCTGTTCAGACTGTTGACTGACCTAAGTAAACAACCCGCTCCAATCTGTTCAGACTGTTGACTGACCGAAGTAACTAACCCGCTGCAATCTGTTCAGACTGTTGACTGACTGAAGTAACTAACCCGCTACAATCTGTTCAGACTGTTGACTGACCGAAGTAACCAACCCGCTCCAATCTGTTCAGACTGTTGACTGACCGAAGTAACTAACCCGCTACAATCTGTTCAGACTGTTGACTGACCTAAGTAATCAACCCGCTCCAATCTGTTCACACTGTTGACTGACCGAAGTAACTAACCCGCTACAATATGTTCAGACTGTTGACTGACTGAAGTAGCTAACCTTCACTGACTGACCTAAGTAACTAACCCGCTCCCATCTGTTTAGACTGACCGAAGTAACCAACCCGCTCCAATCTGTTCAGACTGTTGACTGACCCGCTCCCATCTGTTTAGACTGACCGAAGTAACCAACCCGCTCCAATCTGTTCAGACTGTCGACTGACCGAAGTAACTAGCCCGCTACAATCTGTTCAGAATGTTGACTGACTGAAGTAACTAATCCTCTACAATCTGTTCAGACTGTTGACTGACCTAAGTAATCAACCCGCTCCAATCTGTTCAGACTGTTGACTGACCGAAGTAACTAACCCGCTACAATCTGTTCAGACTGTTGACTGACTGAAGTAACTAACCTTCACTGACTGACCTAAGTATCTAACCCGCTCCCATCTGTTTAGACTGACCAAAGTAACGGACCCGCTCTAATCTGTTCAGACTGTTGACTGACCGAAGTAACTAACCCGTTACAATCTGTTCAGACTGTTGGCTGACTGAAGTAACTAACCCGCTCCAATCTGTTCAGACTGTTGACTGACCGAAGTAACTACCCCGCTCCAATCTGTTCAGACTGTTGACTGACCGAAGTAACTAACCCGTTACAATCTGTTCAGACTGTTGACTGACCGAAGTAACCAACCCGCTACAATCTGTTCAGACTGTTGACTGACAGAAGTAATCAACCTGCTACAATCCGTTCAGACTGTTGTCTGACTGAAGTAACCAACCCGCTCCAATCTGTTCAGACTGTTGACTGACCGAAAGTAACCAACCCGCTCCAATCTTTTTAGACTGTTGACTGACCGAAGTAACCAACCCGCTCCAATCTGTTCAGACTGTTGACTGACTGAAGCAACCAACCCGCTACAATCTGTTCAGACTGTTGACTGACCGAAGTAACCAACCCGCTCCAATCTGTTCAGACTGTTGACTGACCAAGGTAACCAACCCGCGCTAATCTGTTCAGACTGTTGACTGACCTAAGTAACTAACCCGCTCCCATCTGTTCAGACTGACCGAAGTAACCAACCCGCTCCAATCTGTTCAGACTGTTGACTGACCGAAGTAACCAACCCGCTCCAATCTGTTCAGACGGTTGACTGACCGAAAGTAACCGACCCGCTCCAATCTGTTCAGACTGTTGACTGACCGAAGTAAGCAACACGCTACAATCTGTTTAGACTGTTGACTGACCGAAGTAAGCAACCTGCTCCAATTTGTTCAGACTGTTGATTGACTGAAGTAACCAACCTGCTACAATCTGTTCAGACTGTTGACTGACCAAAGTAACCAACCCGCTCCAATCTGTTCAGACTGTTGACTGACCGAAGTAACTAACCCGCTACAATCCGTTCAGACTGTTGACTGACTGAAGTAACTAACCCGCTACAATCTGTTCAGACTGTTGACTGACCTAAGTAATCAACCCGCTCCAATCTGTTCAGACTGTTGACTGACCGAAATAACTAACCCGCTACAATCTGTTCAGACTGTTGACTGACTGAAGTAGCTAACCTTCACTGACTGACCTAAGTAACTAACCCGCTCCCATCTGTTTAGACTGACCGAAGTAACCAACCCGCTCCAATCTGTTCAGACTGTTGACTGACCTGCTCGCATCTGTTTAGACTGACCGAAGTAACCAACCCGCTCCAATCTGTTCAGACTGTCGACTGACCGAAGTAACTAGCCCGCTACAATCTGTTCAGACTGTTGACTGACTGAAGTAACTAACCCTCTACCATCTGTTCAGACTGTTGACTTACCTAAGTAATCAACCCGCTCCAATCTGTTCACACTGTTGACTGACCGAAGTAACTAACCCGCTACAATCTGTTCAGACTGTTGACTGACTGAAGTAACTAACCCTCACTGACTGACCTAAGTATCTAACCCGCTACCATCTGTTTAAACTGACCAAAGTAACCGACCCGCTCTAATCTGTTCAGACTGTTGACTGACCGAAGTAACTAACCCGCTACAATCTGTTCAGACTGTTGACTGACTGAAGTAACTAACCCGCTACAATCTGTTCAGACTGTTGACTGACCGAAGTAACTAACCCGCTTCAATCTGTTCAGAGTGTTGACTGACCGAAGTAACTAACCCGTTACAATCTGTTCAGACTGTTGACTGACCGAAAGTAACCAACCCGCTACAATCTGTTCAGACTGTTGACTGACAGAAGTAATCAACCTGCTACAATCTGTTCAGAATGTTGGCTGACTGAAGTAACCCACCCGCTCCAATCTGTTCAGACTGTTGACTGACCGAAAGTAACCAACCCGCTCCAATCTTTTTAGACTGTTGACTGACCGAAGTAACCAACCCGCTCCAATCTGTTTAGACTGTTGACTGACTGAAGTAACCAACCCGCTACAATCTGTTCAGACTGTTGACTGACCGAAGTAACCAACCCGCTCCAATCTGTTCAGACTGTTGACTGACCAAGCTAACCAACCCGCTCTAATCTGTTCAGACTGTTGACTGACCTAAGTAACTAACCCGCTCCCATCTGTTTAGACTGACCGAAGTAACCAACCCGCTCCAATCTGTTCAGATTGCTGACTGACCGAAGTAACTAACCCTCTCCAATCTGTTCAGACTGTTGACTGACCGAAAGTAACCGACCCGCTCCAATCTGTTCAGACTGTTGACTGACCGAAGTAAGCAACACGCTACAATCTGTTTAGACTGTTGACTGACCGAAGTAACCAACCCGCTCCAATTTGTTCAGACTGTTGATTGACTAAAGTAACCAACCCGCTCCAATCTGTTCAGAATGTTGACTGACTGAAGTAACCAACCCTCTCCAATCTGTTCAGACTGTTGACTGACCGAAGTAACCAACACGCTACAATCTGTTCAGACTGTTGACTGACCGAAGTAATCAACCCGTTACAATCTGTTCAGACTGTCCACTGACCAAAGTAACCAATCCGCTACAATCTGTTCAGACTGTTGACTGACCGCAGCAACCAACCCGCTCCAATCTGTTCAGACTGTTGACTGACCGAAGTAACCAGCCCGCTCCAATCGCTTTACACTTTTGACTGACAGAAGTAACCAACCTCACTCCAAGCTGTTCAGACTGTTGACCCTACCGAAGTAATCAACCCGCTCCCATCTGTTCAGACTGTTGACTGACCTAAGTCAACAACCCGCTCCAATCTGTTCAGACTGTTGACTGACTGACGTAACTAACCCGCTGCAATCTGTTCAGACTGTGGACTGACCGAAATAACTAACCCGCTACAATCTGTTCAGACTGTTGACTGACCGAAGTAACCGTCCCGCTCCAATCTGTTCAGACTGTTGACTGACCGAAGTAACTAACCCGCTACAATCTGTTCAGACGGTTGACTGACCGAAGTAACCATCCCGCTACAATCTGTTCAGACTGTTGACTGACCGAAGTAACCAACCCGCTACAATCTGTTCAGACTGATGACTGACCGAAGTAACCAACCCGCTCCAATCTGTTCAGACTGTTGACTGACCGAAGTAACCAACCCGCTCCAATCTGTTCAGACTGTTGACTGACCGAAAGTAACCGACCCGCTCCTATCTGTTCAGACTGTTGACTGACCGAAGTAACCAACACGCTACAATCTGTTCACTGTTGACTGACCGAAGTAACCAACCCGCTCCAATCTGTTCAGACTGTTGATTGACCGAAGTAACCAACCCGCTCCAATCTGTTCTGACTGTTGACTGACCGAAGTAACCAACCCGCTACAATATGTTCAGACTGTTGGCTGACCGACTGACCGAAGTAACCAACCCGCTACAATCTGTTCACACTGTTGACTGACCTAAGTAACCAACCCGCTCCAATCTGTTCGGACTGTTGGCTGACCGAAGGAACCAACCCGCTACAATCTGTTCAGACTTTTGACTGACCGAAGTAACCAACCCGCTCCAATCTGTTCAGACTGTTGACTGACCGAAGTAACTAACCCGCTACAATCTGTTCAGACGGTTGACTGACCGAAGTAACCATCCCGCTACAATCTGTTCAGACTGTTGACTGACAGAAGTAATCAACCTGCTACAATCCGTTCAGAATGTTGGCTGACTGAAGTAACCCACCCGCTCCAATCTATTCAGACTGTTGACTGACCGAAAGTAACCAACCCGCTCCAATCTTTTTAGACTGTTGACTGACCGAAGTAACCAACCCGCTCCAATCTGTTTAGACTGTTGACTGACTGAGTAACCAACCCGATACAATCTGTTCAGACTGTTGACTGACCGAAGTAACCAACCCGCTCCAATCTGTTCAGACTGTTGACTGACCAAGCTAACCAACCCGCTCTAATCTGTTCAGACTGTTGACTGACCTAAGTAACTAACCCGCTCCCATCTGTTTAGACTGACCGAAGTAACCAACCCGCTCCAATCTGTTCGGATTGCTGACTGACCGAAGTAACTAACCCTCTCCAATCTGTTCAGACTGTTGACTGACCGAAAGTAACCGACCCGCTCCAATCTGTTCAGACTGTTGACTGGCCGAAGTAAGCAACACGCTACAATCTGTTTAGACTGTTGACTGACCGAAGTAACCAACCCGCTCCAATTTGTTCAGACTGTTGATTGACTGAAGTAACCAACCCGCTCCAATCTGTTCAGAATGTTGACTGACTGAAGTAACCAACCCTCTCCAATCTGTTCAGACTGTTGACTGACCGAAGTAACCAACACGCTACAATCTGTTCAGACTGTTGACTGACCGAAGTAACCAACCCGTTACAATCTGTTCAGACTGTCCACTGACCAAAGTAACCAATCCGCTACAATCTGTTCAGACTGTTGACTGACCGCAGCAACCAACCCGCTCCAATCTGTTCAGACTGTTGACTGACCGAAGTAACCAGCCCGCTCCAATCGCTTTACACTTTTGACTGACAGAAGTAACCAACCTCACTCCAAGCTGTTCAGACTGTTGACCCTACCGAAGTAATCAACCCGCTCCCATCTGTTCAGACTGTTGACTGACCTAAGTCAACAACCCGCTCCAATCTGTTCAGACTGTTGACTGACTGACGTAACTAACCCGCTGCAATCTGTTCAGACTGTTGACTGACCGAAATAACTAACCCGCTCCAATCTGTTCAGACTGTTGACTGACCGAAGTAACCGTCCCGCTCCAATCTGTTCAGACTGTTGACTGACCGAAGTAACTAACCCGCTACAATCTGTTCAGACGGTTGACTGACCGCAGTAACCATCCCGCTACAATCTGTTCAGACTGTTGACTGACCGAAGTAACCAACCCGCTACAATCTGTTCAGACTGTTGACTGACCGAAGTAACCAACCCGCTCCAATCTGTTCAGACTGTTGACTGACCGAAGTAACCAACCCGCTCCAATCTGTTCAGACTGTTGACTGACCGAAAGTAACCGACCCGCTCCTATCTGTTCAGACTGTTGACTGACCGAAGTAACCAACACGCTACAATCTGTTCACTGTTGACTGACCAAAGTAACCAACCCGCTCCAATCTGTTCAGACTGTTGATTGACCGAAGTAACCAACCCGCTCTAATCTGTTCTGACTGTTGACTGACCGAAATAACCAACCCGATACAATATGTTCAGACTGTTGACTGACCGACTGACCGAAGTAACCAACCCGCTACAATCTGTTCACACTGTTGACTGACCTAAGTAACCAACCCGCTCCAATCTGTTCGGACTGTTGGCTGACCGAAGTAACCAACCCGCTACAATCTGTTCAGACTTTTGACTGACCGAAGTAACCAACCCGCTCCAATCTGTTCAGACTGTTGACTGACCGAAGTAACTAACCCGCTACAATCTGTTCAGACGGTTGACTGACCGAAGTAACCATCCCGCTACAATCTGTTCAGACTGTCGACTGACCGAAAGTAACCAACCCGCTACAATCTGTTGAGACTGTTGACTGACAGTAGTAACCAACCTGCTACAATCCGTTCTGACTGAAGTAACCAACCCGCTCCAATCTGTTCAGACTGTTGACTGACCGAAGTAACCAACCCGCTCTAATCTGTTCAGACTGTTGACTGACCTAAGTAACTAACCCTCTCCCATCTGTTTAGACTGACTGAAGTAACCAACCCGCTCCCATCTGTTTAGACTGTTGACTGAGCGAAGTAACCAACCCGCTCCAGTCTGTTCAGACTGTTGACTGACCGAAGTAACCAACCCGCTCCAATCTGTTCAGACGGTTGACTGACCGAAGTAACCAACCCGCTCCAATCTGTTCAGACTGTTGACTGACAGAAGTAACCAACCCGCTCCAATCTGTTCAGACTGTTGACTGAGCGAAGTAACCAACCCGCTCCAATCTGTTCAGACTGTTGATTGACCGAAGTAAGCAACCCGCTCCAATCTGTTCGGACTGTTGACTGACTGAAGTAACCAACCCGCTCCAATCTGTTCAGACTGTTGACTGACCGAAGTAACCAACACGCTACAATCTGTTCAGACTGTTGACTGACCGAAGTAACCAACCCGCTACAATCTGTTCAGACTGTCGACTGACCAAAGTAACCAGTCCGCTCCAATCGCTTTACACTTTTGACTGACAGAAGTAACCAACCCCACTCCAAGCTGTTCAGACTGTTGACTGACCTAAGTAATCAACCCGCTCCAATCTGTTCACACTGTTGACTGACCGAGGTAACTAACCCGCTACAATCTGTTCAGACTGTTGACTGACTGAAGTAACTAACCTTCACTGACTAACCTAAGTAACTAACCCGCTCCCATCTGTTTAGACTGACAGAAGTAACCAACCTCACTCCAAGCTGTTCAGACTGTTGACCCTACCGAAGTAATCAACCCGCTCCCATCTGTTCAGACTGTTGACTGACCTAAGTCAACAACCCGCTCCAATCTGTTCAGACTGTTGACTGACTGACGTAACTAACCCGCTGCAATCTGTTCAGACTGTTGACTGATCGAAATAACTAACCCGCTACAATCTGTTCAGACTGTTGACTGACCGAAGTAACCGTCCCGCTCCAATCTGTTCAGACTGTTGACTGACCGAAGTAACTAACCCGCTACAATCTGTTCAGACGGTTGACTGACCGAAGTAACCAACCCGCTACAATCTGTTCAGACTGTTGACTGACCGAAGTAACCAACCCGCTACAATCTGTTCAGACTGTTGACTGACCGAAGTAACCAACCCGCTCCAATCTGTTCAGACTGTTGACTGACCGAAGTAACCAACCCGCTCCAATCTGTTCAGACTGTTGACTGACCGAAGTAACCAACCCGCTCCAATCTGTTCAGACTGTTGACTGACCGAAAGTAACCGACCCGCTCCTATCTGTTCAGACTGTTGACTGACCGAAGTAACCAACACGCTACAATCTGTTCACTGTTGACTGACCAAAGTAACCAACCCGCTCCAATCTGTTCAGACTGTTGATTGACCGAAGTAACCAACCCGCTCCAATCTGTTCTGACTGTTGACTGACCGAAGTAACCAACCCGCTACAATATGTTCAGACTGTTGACTGACCGACTGACCGAAGTAACCAACCCGCTACAATCTGTTCACACTGTTGACTGACCTAAGTAACCAACCCGCTCCAATTTGTTCGGACTGTTGGCTGACCGAAGTAACCAACCCGCTACAATCTGTTCAGACTTTTGACTGAACGAAGTAACCAACCCGCTCCAATCTGTTCAGACTGTTGACTGACCGAAGTAACTAACCCGCTACAATCTGTTCAGACGGTTGACTGACCGAAGTAACCATCCCGCTACAATCTGTTCAGACTGTCGACTGACCGAAAGTAACCAACCCGCTACAATCTGTTCAGACTGTTGACTGACAGTAGTAACCAACCTGCTACAATCCGTTCTGACTGAAGTAACCAACCCGCTCCAATCTGTTCAGACTGTTGACTGACCGAAGTAACCAACCCGCTCTAATCTGTTCAGACTGTTGACTGACCTAAGTAACTAACCCTCTCCCATCTGTTTAGACTGACTGAAGTAACCAACCCGCTCCCATCTGTTTAGACTGTTGACTGACCGAAGTAACCAACCCGCTCCAGTCTGTTCAGACTGTTGACTGACCGAAGTAACCAACCCGCTCCAATCTGTTCAGACGGTTGACTGACCGAAGTAACCAACCCGCTCCAATCTGTTCAGACTGTTGACTGACAGAAGTAACCAACCCGCTCCAATCTGTTCAGACTGTTGACTGAGCGAAGTAACCAACCCGCTCCAATCTGTTCAGACTGTTGATTGACCGAAGTAAGCAACCCGCTCCAATCTGTTCGGACTGTTGACTGACTGAAGTAACCAACCCGCTCCAATCTGTTCAGACTGTTGACTGACCGAAGTAACCAACACGCTACAATCTGTTCAGACTGTTGACTGACCGAAGTAACCAACCCGCTACAATCTGTTCAGACTGTCGACTGACCAAAGTAACCAGTCCGCTCCAATCGCTTTACACTTTTGACTGACAGAAGTAACCAACCCCACTCCAAGCTGTTCAGACTGTTGACTGACCTAAGTAATCAACCCGCTCCAATCTGTTCACACTGTTGACTGACCGAGGTAACTAACCCGCTACAATCTGTTCAGACTGTTGACTGACTCTAGTAACTAACCTTCACTGACTAACCTAAGTAACTAACCCGCTCCCATCTGTTTAGACTGACCGAAGTAACCAACCCGCTCCAATCTGTTCAGACTGTTGACTGACCGAAGTAACCAACCCGCTACAATATGTTCAGACTGTTGACTGACCGAAGTAACCAACCCGCTACAATCTGTTCAGACTGTTGACTGATAGAAGTAACTCACCCGCTCCAAGCTGTTCAGACTGTTGACTGACGTAACCACTCCAATCTGTTCGCCGTTGGGTTATTTCAATTTCGGGAGTTACTGCGCATTTCCAAGGGAACCCGGAAGTATTTTTTTACTTGGGGTTACGAAAGATGGTTAGAAGGCTGTCGCGTAACAGTCTACGAATGATTTCTACAATGAAGGTATACTGGGATGTATTTCTGACTTATTTACCACTTCCTAATTTATTTCGGACCTTGCTCAATGTCATGTTCTGAGCCTTAATTTTGTCTTTGCAGATCCACAGGTCATGGGCCTGCGCTCTTGCAGATCCACAGATCATGTGCCCGAGCCCTTGCAGATCCACAGGTTATGGGTCAGCTCCCTTGCAGGCCCACAGGTCGTGGGTCGACCCCCTTGTATTTACTTTTAAGGCATATGCCCTCCAATCCCATCGCATCTTCCCAGGAGGTGTGTTTGCCCAGTTGAGCCTTAACGTAAAAAAGGTCGACTCAACATTACATTTCCAGTCTCTTTATAAAATAGTCCTTAAAGTCCCCTTGATAATAATAAATATTTTCTTATATTGTTGGCTGATTTTCCCACGCACAAGCTCTTCCATTCGGCTTTGATGGGTTGCTAATACTATGCTACACACATGCTGCAAACTTGTCGCATTTGTGAGACTGTACACTCATGCAGGCATCACACACCCCGGGATTCCTTTAACCCTTGATTGGTACGTGTCCGGTGACTGATGACGTTGCAATAATATAACTTATACCTATTTCCATTCAAGCTATCGAAACAAAGCCGAGTGTATCGCGTATATTCATTGCAGTGGGTCATAGATGTCTAATATTTGATATTATTATCGACAAACTAAAAGCGAAATAAAATTGTTGTCCATCACCTATATTGATGTTTACATAGCGCTATAGCCAGGTGGAAATATGGCAATTGATCTAATGTTAATTATTGGTGGCTGTGACTTAGCCAGTATCAATTTTAAACGTTTTTAGAAGACAAAGCCTCATTTTGAAACGGCGTAGATGCTTGTGAATAAATCGATGCATATAAGAAAGCGAAGATGAAAGCAAATAAGGGTATTAACTTCCGGTAAGACTGACACGTGGTTTCGACTTTTTCGGATCCCAATCGTGGGGTGTCGTGCGTTTCGATATGCGATTATTCGCTTCATTACTTGAGTTAGTTACTTCATTTGCTCTGTTTGTCGTACATCTGTCATTTCAATCTGCCAATCACTGCCACGCATATTGGCGGCTTAATCGCCCTCACTAGACCGAAGTCCCCTCCATCTCTCCATCACTGCTAATCATGACTGACACATTGACATAGTGACGGAAGATTGAAGTGATGGCGAATGTCTGAGTACATCGATTATGTATCAAGTAATAATAATGGTGCTTCCAATTGAAGGCGGGGTTGTGTTGTATCTACTTAAGGCAGATGTGGCTACGTACCCTCAACACTGCGAGCACACCAATGGTAAATGTTCAGACCACTCCGTCCAGGGCGGGCGGGCGGGGGGGGGTGGTTCTCATCCAGGACGACAGTGTCTTCCGGAACGACGAATCCTGAATGTTGACCATCCAGATCCAAGAGCAGCCTGAGTGATCCGGATTGCTATAGTAAGCTATTGCGGATAGTAAGCTCACGGTGTACGTAGTTTGCTACTCATGTAAGTATGTTGGTATGTAAGTATGTTGCGGTATTTACGCCCACTACGATGTTATATGCTCTAGTGTAGTAATAGTATCAAGATTTGTTTTTGCTTTTCTAGTTTTAAATTCTGAATCTGCAAATACGGCTTTTTTATATCGCGGCTGTTTATGCTACCTAATGTATATATTGGAGCTATGGGATTAACTCACTTTATCAATTGCAAAAGCTCATGATCTGCATTCGAATGTCATGATTTCAATTGTATGAGTTTGCATTACTGTGTTTCCCAATGCATTCATGTGCGTTGTCTGTGTCATTGCCTAATGTTGTTTACGGATAAATCAAACGATTTGAAACAAATATCGACGAGACGGTTGATGACCTTGGAGATGACCCTTTGACAGACCACAAAATGCGACTGATTCTTTCATATTTTCATGCATGTATTTCCCATCATATTTAACATATGTGAGAATATATGTGCACCATATTGTTATCCACTACACTCCACCCGTTATTGTTCAGGATTCGCATGTAAACTATTTTAGTAATGTGCTTATAATAATTAAAGCAACCGATTTCGCAAACTGGTAGGATAACTTTTTCTGTAAACAAAAAAAGTAAAAGTATCGAACCATATCTTGAAATAAAATAAAAACGATGCAGTAGGCTCTAAAAAGTATAATTTAGCGGAATTAAGTGTACTCAAAGAGATGACTGAATATTGGTGTTAAGCAGCTGAACCCACCTGTCAGGCTGGGTTCTCCAGGACGGCCGAGGGCCCGAATGTTGTCAGCTTCAGCACAGCCACCTACAATCTGAACACCCAGAACAAGTTTGTGATTCTGCGGACGATGGCACCAAATGATCACTGTCAGGTGAGCGACAGTATCATTTGTATCATTACTGAAAGGGAACCGCCAGCCTGGCCTCTAGCGCTGCTTTACCGATTCATATAATACCTAATTATCTATCCTCCAAATTACAGAATTTTTCGTTCTATAGCCCACAAACAAATTTAGAAGTGACCGCCGGGCACGACTTCGCCGCCTACCCAGGCGGCAGCCCTTTTTGGAGGCGTGTCCACGATTGACCAATCAGGAGGCGATACTCTAATTTATTCAAGCCGGAAATTGCGCCTATTGTGTGAGCAAAACAAGCGCGCGTGATCATCGCTAATATAAAGAGCTGCGATTCTAACTCAAATCATGGCATTGTTGCGGAGTCAATCGCCGCAAGACGTATATCAATTTGTTTGGATGGTACATTTCCATAAAACACTAAGATCATGTTCTACTGCGTGGCTTGGAACTGCCGTTGTTCATCTGTAAATCGCGACCCTGATCTCTCTCTCCGCGAGTGACAACATAAGGCGGTGCCACATGAATAGTCACATTACGCGTCACTGCTCCCGGCAAAATGGCGCTCTGCTCAACATTGCCGGGGGCGGGTTGCCTTAATTTTTTTCTCCTTACCAGTCGGCCGAAACGAAGCGTTAACACTCGCCAAGTTAACTTTAAGATGTAAACTTTCGGTGCAGATCGCGATTAAATTAGGTTGGACACCCGCTTTAACAACAGGAGTACGATTAGCGGTCAAGGCATTCCTGCTATCTGTATACCATTCTGAAGTAGGTGCTATCTGAGCAGTTTATTGCCCAAATGACCAGTAGACCTGTATTATCATTTATGGTTTATGGTCTGTACTTATCTTTGTTAGTTCCAAGTGCGAGCCCAGCTGGACCTGGATGATGGCGTGAACTACCTGAGCTGGGTTGGCGTTGGCTTCGGCATTGACCCCACAGACACAAGCGAATTCGACAAGAACTTCCGTATTGATAAGAAGGATAAGGGACTAGAAATCCGCGGACGAGGCTACAGCTCGGTAAGTAGAGCTTAGCGGTCGAGGCTACAGCTCGGTAAGTAGAGCTTACCGGTCGAGGCTACAGCTCGGTAATTAGAGCTTAGCGGTCGAGGCTACAGCTCGGTAAGTAGAGCTTAGCGGTCGAGGTTACAGCTCGGTAACTGGAGCTTAGCGGTCGAGCCTACCACTCGGTAAGTAGAGTTTAGCGTTCGAGCCTACAGCTCGGTAACTAGAGCTTAGCGGTCGAGCCTACAGCTCGGTAAGTAGAGATTAGCGGTCGAGCCTACAGCTCAGTAACTAGAGCTTAGCGGTCGAGCCTACAGCTCGGTAAGTAGAGATTAGCGGTCGAGCCTACAGCTTGGTAAGTTGAGCTCCGCGTCGAGGTTACAGCTCGGTAAGTTGCGTTGAGCATATGGCATACACATGCGCATGTAGGCCTACGTATGGGAACGAATAATGTCACAGATCATCTTAATATATAACGTGCCAAAAGGAACACCCTCACGGTTAACTGATAATCTTTACCTAATTCTAACAGCCAGTTTAAGTTAAGACATTGAGTACATCTTGCTACAAGAGATCAACACCATTACAATGGCGAAGAAGATGTAACATAATTCAACATGTTTCATTAGAGTTAATTTTACCTTTCAAAGTTGATACTCCAAAGCTCAAACTGTTCCGTAGGATGTGCCACAGCGTATCAATTGACAGGACTCGCTTGGATTGAAGATGCACAACTTACACCAGCAGGAGGCTGGAAAGGGGGTCCAGTGTCGTTTTTTTTTAACTTCTCAGTGTCAAATGTCGATTTTTTTCCCGAGGTTCTGTGTCGCTGTTTGGCTAAGCTCAGCGGTTTTTTTCTCTAAAATGTCTGTGTCGATGTAGCTTTTGTCAGATCATCAGTGTCAATTCGGGAGTCGATGTCGAATGTCGATTTTTCAAACATGTCTGTGTCGCTTGTCGACGTTTACCCCTTCAGGACCCCTACTAGCTTAATTAACCCCCCCTAAATGGTCATTCATTTATATATATATATATACGTTGCCGTTGCCGCTGCCCTGCTGTTGACGCACGCAGCCAGAGACCATTGCCCCGGGGACGCTGCACACGGAGAACATTGACCCCGACAGCGTCTTCACCGGCATTGACAACGGAGACGGGACCTACACCGTGACCGGGACGGCCGAGGGCTGCAGCTTCGTGGTGCAGTACACACAGGGAGAACCGGACGACTCCTTCACCGTCACACTCACCGGATACGACTCCGAAAATCTGACCGGGCTCTGCGCGGACGACTGCTATGGTGATGACCCCACGGCGGTCAACTGCGTCGACGGGGCCCACCAGAACCCAGCCGAAGGCGGTGTTGAGGTGTTAATAGCATAACTTGGCCTCCTCGCCCAGGGATCTTGACCGTCGCTGCACCCCCCTCACCTACAGGCGTCGTGTCGACTCTTGATCTACTGACAGCAGATTTAACATCACTTATATATTCACGGAGGAAATGATAATAAACGAATAATAAGTGGTAATGTGGCATTTGTCGTGTTTTTTACAATGTAAACACAAAGCAATACATGCCAATTAGGAGCTTACTCTATAGTTGGTTTGAGGGATCAATACTATGGGCATAAACAAGGAAAATTCATTTGTTGGATTTCCGAAACTCCATGATAAGTTTTGCAAGTCTTAAAATATGCGCTATATTGGGGTATATTTCCCATCATTAATGTCCACTCCATACTGAAATTATTTTTTCATCACACATATCCGCTCTCTCAGGCGTCAAGGCTCCCGCAGAACCCCTCCCCCCCCCAACCAAATTTGTAGTGCCCCCCCCACCCCAACTCCACGTCAAGCCGTTTTATCTTGAACCGCGTTCCTCAATTAAGATTATGCCCGATTGAACCGACTCTTGTAACTGTCACATTATACTTACTGTTCGAAGATATATTTGAAGATGTGCAATCAAGGAAATCATTATTATTCGGGTGCAGTTAACAGTTGTACGAATCCTGCTGGATAGCGCAATCCCGAAAGGAAATGCAAATGTGCGCGACTGTAGGGCGTCAATGTTACCACATAAGTTAGTTAAGGCAAATCCAGCTTACCCACACACTAGCGTATATAGGAAGAAGGAGGGGGTGGGTGAAGTGGAGGAGTGGGGAGAGGGAGGGGGTTAACACAGGGAGATCCCCATCACGCACCCCTAGAAGTTCCTACATCACTCCATACCGTGACCTCTCCCATTGACATCAAAGGTCAAGGCATCTAACCTGAACCAAGTAACCCCTCGAAACCAGCTGCTGCGACCAGTATCACACAATTACGCAAAATTGGTCATATTACGTTAACCGTGTAATGGAAAGTTAATGACATAGTATGGATGTAATATAGAATGTTTTTACATTGATTCTTATCAAGTTAATCATGAAACGTTTGACGTGTGACGAACCACGTCTGAATCACCATATCTTGGGCTTACCTTACAGATATTATTATATTACATTTGCAGCAATGACCAGGAATCAATGTCAAGGCACGCACATCGTCATTCGATTCGACCCGCCACTCTCCATCAACCACGGCCGACAGGTTAATGCTATTTAATTCACAGCAACATAATAAGCCATCATATAATTGTGCGGCTAAGGATATGATCATACGCTCATCCGACCCTCCGTTGTGACAACTGTTGTCAAGTATGATATATCAATTTCTTAAGATGACATTTCTCTTCACGGGAAAATATCGACTTATCTATGTTGATGCTTTGAAGTCAACATTTCGATCTAACGTGAACTCAGCTTTGGTTTGTAGCTACTTATGGCACACAGAGGGCGACACTGTTTGTTCCGGCTCGAGTTGCGTGTGTGCTTTCTGATCACTGTGATCTACATTGATAGGGGTCGGGCTTTCCTTTGTGACGTCATAATTTGCTTTTGGATAACAAGAAGAGTTCACTATCGCCGCTTGCTCTCCAATATCCGAGAAGCACCATCGAGGCTGTTTGACATTCAGGTATATGATCCAAGCACACATCCCGCTGCTGATCAAGTACGCCGCAGCAATGACGGCAAACGACCCAATGAAGGAATTAGTCATGTCAAAAAAGACCCCTGCAATCGATTGAAACAGAAGAAACAAATGGTAGATGTATGAAAACAAGTTATAATTTAGAGACTCTTGTTGCAATACACACAGGAATCATAAATCTTTATGATAAGACACCCCCCACCCTCACCTTCCATCGCATCACTGTATATAATCTATCCCCTGCAAAACGTTCAAAGAGATACTTTGCCTGTTACGTTGTTTTCAATAATTTTGAGTTATTGCTTATTACTGTCGTAAAACTTCGCAGCAATGACTAGGTTCAAACTAATACACGACGTCGTGACCTGACCAATCTGCCACCGTGGGTCCAATCAGAGCTCTCAGTCCTAAACCGACTCGGAATATACTGAAGAGAAGAGGAACTTCCTGTCCAAGCATGACTTCAGCACATGATGAATACATGGCCGCAATGATTGGTCCACCAAAAATCCCAAGGGCTGAAATTAGGAAAATGACAAATTACCTGGGTTTTTTATGGCTTGACGAATTGCAAAACTACTAACATAGCCAGCTTCATTAGGAACCGGCTTTGCATCTCTCACCAGTTGTGACATCAGATTGATTAATTTTTACATGTAAATATATATGGTAAATATACATTGATTATATTGAATTTTACTCTATTTGCATTAATGGATACCACAAATGAATAGATTGATTGATATATTTAGGACGCTGTAACCTGTGTAGCTTGTATCACATTTAAATGTCATTGATGAAGCTATCCTCGACACACTAGGCAGACTCGCGCCTATGTTTGGGGCAAACAACAAACGCCTGGTAAGGTTGAGAAATGGGGTGTATTAGTGGCCCAAGAACATGTAATGGCCCGCCGGCAGCGGTACGCGCGTGTGCAACCTGACGTTGGCATCTTGCAGAGATCTGACGCATCAGCGACTGCGCGAAGCAATTGCTGCTGGCCTTAGACCTAACGCGTGTGCTTGCACCAAAGGTGGGGCAGGAGACATCACCCCGCTCCCCACACAAGAGTCTGCCGTACCGTATCGAAAAGTACGGGGAGAGCGCGCTCTGTTTCCGGTTTAGGTCTTTTGGGGACCAACAAAAAAACACGTGCTCTTAGAACGAGTGCGCATCACGCTGGTGCCTTGCTGTAACTGCGTGACGCGCACTCATTGTAGTCAACGTTTTAGTGTTGGGAACCGGCCAGCTGCGCGGTTTGTGCCTAAAAAATCGAGTGGGTGTGAAACTATTTTTTGTTTGCTTTGATCCAGGCATTGTTAACTATAAAACCATAATATAGTTAAAGACAAGACATTTATCTCTCCATAATGCATGTGGTCCGTTCGATGCGACTGTTGGAAGCGTTGTATTTTGAACCAAATCATCGATGTTTACAGTTCTACGACAAAAAGAGCACCATTGTCCTCACCCACTCAGTCCATATAAGGAGCGTTGTTACGTAACCATAGATACCGCGCGCAGACACGCGCGTCATGATGATTATTACGTCATACGACATGGCAAACCCCGCGCAGCACATCATATCGCCTGACGCTGACAGTCACTCATGAGACAACCGCATTCTGGTTTATCAACTGCCTAACCGCTCACACATTACATAAATTTACTCGGATGGTTATAATTCGGATATGCAGTGGTTAGTTGTGCTTCCAAAGACAGCTTTAGCCGATCTTTTGTGTCAGGAAAGTGAAGGCAAAAAACCGGAAGGTAGGCAACCCACACAGGCCGTTGATGCTAGGGATTGACGCAGAGCATGTCTCGTGGGTCGATCAGATCCCGAAGTTACTGTACAGCCCTATTATGTATTGCAGAACGTAGAACAATCTAGCATAATGAACCTAACAAGGCACCCAACTACTTTTTTTTTACGTATGGCAGTACAGACTAGTAACATATACCGTCGACAGTTGTACAGCATACAAGAATAATATAATGAACGAGCACCCAGCGGCAGCTGAAGGTGCCATAATAACTAGATTGACGTGTGTACAATTGCAAAATGTTGTGACCTTCCCGCAACAAGATGGCGACCGGACGCACTCAGCGTCTGTGTGATCATATGGCCTCGAATGGGTCACGTGACGAAGGCTGGTGGTTGACAAAGTCATAGCGTCGTCATCCAAGCGCAGGGGTTCAGTGAATCATTTACGCCGAACGTTATGATGGATCTCGTGACGTCATAAAACTATTATATTTCGTGCAACTATGATCAAAATTACGTTATCAATCTCAAATATATGCGAATAAGATTTCAACGCA
The DNA here is from genome assembly GCA_964019135.1 of Arenicola marina. Classification (NCBI taxonomy): domain Eukaryota; kingdom Metazoa; phylum Annelida; class Polychaeta; family Arenicolidae; genus Arenicola; species Arenicola marina. The sequence goes on along the minus strand of OZ025260.1, from coordinate 4,948,691 downwards.
ACCCCACGCCTGTCTGGCATGTACACCAACCGACCTGCGGCGTAGATGACGAGGTGTGTGTAGGTGTAGGCCAGGGTGGCCAGGGCGTTCTGCAGGCCCAGAACCAGTGTGAAGCCCACGTAGACGTAGAGGATCTTGCCCTTGATGTAGTCGCCGCCGCCACCAATTATATTTAGAACACTAATCAAATCGAAATTAGACTACGGCTCCCTGAGCCAACCTTATACAAAGTGAAATTAAACAACAGAAAACAACTTTATCTGACAAACTAACATATATATATACAGATGGATCGAAGGAAGCAGACATAGTCGTTATTCAGCGTTTAATTTCTTTCGTATAACGATCGCTCCGTGTTTGCTTTGTGGTAAGTGATCAGATCCAGTCACAATGTCATCCTACGAGACGGTGACACGACCCCTCTTGGAGACTTCAAAGCTTTAGAGCTACCGGCCACGTAAGAACGTGCGGTATCAGCTTAAGGAAAACTTGGTGGTTTTGAATAGATAAGCGGTTCTAGTGTAAGAGAGCTATTGCAATATAAACGATTAGAGCCCATGTGGTAAGCAGGCGGCAGACCAACAGGTCGTGGGTTCGAACTCCTGGGGGGGGGGGCTGGGGGGGTACTTAATGCATTGCTGTGGGTGGAGGTCTTACGTACATGGATTATTATGATCATTATGAACGCACATTTTTAGAGCCGGCCCCTAACCAATTTCATTGTCCCGAAAGATTTCTTGGGCACAGGTAGCCTTCACGTGCCCCCAAACGGCCTAAAACACCATCGACTTCCTGGGTGAAGGGTTGGTAAAATGTTGAATGAAAACAGTAGTATTTGATCGAAGATCAATGCGCATGCATTAATAACCTGGAAATGAAGGCGTAAATCTAATAATAAGTATGAATTGAGCCTCGCATGGAATCTAACACCAGTGCGATATGCGCATTGTACATCCGTCCTGATTGAGTAATCCACCCACCACCTCGCACCCCAACACAGCGCCCAGCCCCGTCCCTGCCCGGCCGGAGCGGCCACCAACAGCGTCACCCATAACGACAGCAGCCTGAAAGCCTCGGTCTCCTTCCACTACGACTCCGCCGGAGTGGCTGACCTCACCACCGTCAGATTTGTGTCAGTATACAACTCATAACGCGACTCTTCACCTATTCACCCGACGGCGACACTGTTCGTCTTTAGTTCGAGCCTAGCACATATATAGTGCTGCCCTCTAGTGAGTCATTTTGTAGTTAAAGTGGAATATCTCGCCAAAACTGGAGGCTAAAATACAAATAACCATCAGTTCTCGAATCATCCAAAATGGCTTTTGTCTATATTCCACGCATGCCAGGCTGCCAAAGAGTTTCTCTCTCTCTCTCTGCCATTTTGTGGCAGCGTAGAGCGACGCTCGATGCCTAACAACGGCACTTACCTCGCCTCAGTAAGCTATTGTTCACGTGTGTTTGAGACGGCTTCATTATCCGTTTTTTTTTCTGAATGGCATCGCTCTCTTTCTCGCTTCAGTGCAACCGTTGTGCAGGAGTCACAGATCTTCTGGACTGGCATCAAATCGGCCTATCTGGCATAGTGAGTCACTTACTGAACGGTGAATGTTTTTCCTTTGACCCTTGTTTATTAACTCTTAGACGTTTCAATAGGAGCGTCTGGCTCTCAATGACTCGAACTGTCGATATAAAGACCTGATTCTTGTGGTTCCTGTCGCTTCGTTATAAACAGAGTTTACTATCTGCTGGCAGTATTTTATAAGCAACAATACCACAATAACAGCTTAGTCACGATAAAGCAGCCTTAGGAATAACGTCAGTGATAAACGAGACTATACCGTTGACATCATATGTGATAGATGGCGTTTCTTCGCCTTCGAGCAACGCACGCGTGACCCCTGCTTTGAAATCTAGCCCCCTGTCTTCCCTCCGCACAAATCGCGGAGGTCTAACCACACTTGATGGGTCCATCAACCTGACATCGGCTTTACACCGCTTGAGATCACAGGTTAAAGGAAAGTGATTTGTCAGCCGGATATAATCATGCCGCATAACTTTGAATTGTAGTATATCATCAAATATAGCACTCGAGGCTATTATGTAGTCCACCACACTGGACCTGTTCTACGTAATATGCGTAAAATTACCTCCGCTACACCGGCCATTCATTACATGCATACCAACACATAAAATTTCTCAAAATGAATCACTCACATAGTCATAACACAAGACAAAACCACGCATTTCATATCCCAAATACCAAAAGCAAATTATGTCAACTTACCTTATCGTCCATCTCTTAAACAACACCCGTCCGCATATCATTAGCAAAGCAACCACACATTCGCTGACAAGTTATACGTCTCATTTTAAGAACCATTAATTAAATGGTTATAAGGTATCTTGAGAAGCCCAAAATTGCTATGTTTGTCACGCACGTATGGGATAAGTATTGAGCTTTTTTGTTGGGGGGGGGGGGGTGGTGACATCTCTGTTGTAGTAATTCGATATATCACATTTGCTGTTACTGTGTTAATATACTATATATTGCATATGAATTTAGGAACAACATTTCTTAGAATAAGAGTGTCGTTTTAAATGGCTTCGTATAATTTGGGCATAGGTGTCCATGTGTGTGGTAGCAAGCTTCGTGTTTAGAGCTTCATAGGCAATTTATATGTAACAGTCTCCCTTTGAACGCGGGCATGTCGGACCTATAATTCAGCACAAACTGAAAGCTCAACTCACATGGGGTGGCGGGGGCGGGAGGAGGGGGGTCGTGTTCCCAAATCACAAGGAACAAATATCTTCATTTCCAGGTCACGATGAATTAAAAGAAGCATTCCCGGATAAAATGGAAGGGGCGGATGCATTATATAAATTGGCGATTTGATAATTCACGGTTATTTCATATTAAAATTCTCAGTTCACGAATAATAAAAATTCTTGATCACGACGATCGGCCAATACTCCATTCCCAGTTCACGAAGAATTAATGTCTTCATTCCCAGTTCACGGTGAAATGAAAAGCCCATTCCCCAGGAACGAAAATATCCCTTGCCCCCCCCCCCCCCCCTCCTAAAATTGGTCGCTGTCAGTTCCAAATTCAAGTTCCGTGCAGTCGCTGAGATGCCAACGAGACCGACGAGTAGACTTCATCTGTCATAAAATAGACATCTAACAGAAATATTTACAGACGACTTTGGACGAATGCGTTATCTCAGTTACCTGTAGATAGTACACACGAAGCACGACTGATTTTGTTTATAGGACATCTAGATGAGCGGATGCACAAGCGTAACCACATGTTTCTTCCCAAACACTTTTTACGGTCAGTTCGATAGGGTGGCAATGTCAGGTGTCTGCCTTCACATTTTCTTATCACTGATGAGGCTTCACGTTGCGTCCCATCACCCTGTGATGTCTATATTAACTGAGGGTGGGGTCCTACAGGAGGCAGACACCCCAGCTGTACACACAAAGGGCAAGATGGCATTCTGGCGGCTGATTCTGACGACCTGTCTCCTGGTGACTGGGTCCCTGGCCTACCCCAACGGGGCGCCTGAGGCGGCGTGCGCGGACATGACCCCCCAGCACGGTACCGCCGTACCTCAAACGTCAGCGGCCCCCTTCACCCTGACCATCAGCGACCACGACGGCCACTTCGACGGTACGTAGGCAACACAACTATTTGACAACCATGTAAGAGGATGAATTAAAACTATTTTGATCCAATTCAGACACGTTTCTAGCAGGGGGGAGGGGGGGGGGGCTGGGTCTTTGGGGTCTGCCCCGCGCCCCTTTTTTAGCGTTTAAGGCGTTTACGCCACAATATGCATTAGTTATATACGTCTTCATACGTCACTATATGTATTCGTATTTACGCCATCAGGGCATGAATGTGTCAGTGCCATTGATTTGTTTGCATTGATCCGGAAATCTATTGCTATATGAGTAGCTTTAATATGGCAACCTATATTGTCAATCTGCTAAAGTTATATTACTTATACTAAGGAATGCAAGAAATATTGAACGATAAGCCAGGCTGGTAAGCCGGCGTGTTCTGGCGAAGACGCCATTTGGTCGTACAAACAGGTTGTCGATTTGCCAACACCAAGGCGCGGTGTTTACCGCGATCCGTTATAGCAGTCTATGAATTCCGCGATATTCGCAATATCACCATTAAGGCGTCGATTCTTTGAGATTTGATATTGCTCTCCCTATTCCTTGGGGATTCGCGATACAGAGGGGGTATCCCCCTCCCCCTCAGATGTGTCATCGCCAGCTGACCTGGTAAGTAAACCAAGCCACAGCTCAGCCAACAGACCAAGATGACAGACCCATGACATCTGCCACATACGGTGACTATTGTCTTGTTGGGGGCACGTTTGTGATGTAGGACTTTGTATTTCAGTAACCATCTCGGGAAGCGTGCAATTCAAAGGGTTCTTCATTCAGGCTCAGCGAGACGGTGACACGACCCCTCTCGGAGACTTCGAGGCTTTAGAGCTACCGGCCACGTAAGAATACATGCAATTAATACATTTCTGTGGGCAGAGGCTTTACGCGGTAAAGCCGGCCCTCCTTTTTCACCGCCCAAAATCCACTTCGGTCGGAGCGTTTTACGGTCAGTATCCGCTCGGAAGGGGTATTTTTTTCGCTGCAATCGGCTCTATGAACGCACATTTATAGAACTGACCCCTAACAAATATCGTTGCCCCGAAAGATCTCTTGGCACAGGTAGCCTTCACTTGCACCCAAACGGTCTAAAACACCATGGATTTCATGGGTGAAGGGTTGGTAGAATGTGGAAAGAAAACATTGGTATTGGATCGCAGATCAATGCGCATGCATTAATAACCTGGAAATTAAAGCGTGAATCTAATAATAAGTTTGAATTGAGCCTCGCATGGAACCTACCACCCGTGCGATATGCGCATAGTACATCCGTCCTGATTGAGTAATCCACCCACCACCTCGCACCCCCACACAGCGCCCAGCCCCGTCCCTGCCCGGCCGGAGCGGCCACCAACGGCGTCACCCATAACGACAGCAGCCTGAAAACCTCGGTCTCCTTCCACTACGACGCCGCCGGAGTGGCTGACCTCACCACCGTCAGATTTGTGTCAGTGTACAACGCATAACGCGACTCTTCACCTATTCACCAGATGGCGACACTGTTCGTCTTTAATTCGAGCATAGCACATGTACAGTGCCGCCCTCTAGTGAGCCATTTCGTAGTTAAAGTGGAATATCTCGCCAAAACTAGGGGCCAAAATACAAATAAGAATCAGTCTTCAAATCATCCAAAATTGCTTTTGTCTACATTCCACGCATGCCAGGCTGCCAAACGGAGTAGCGACGCTCGATCTCTAACAACAGCTGATATACCTCGCCTCAGTAAGCTATTGTTTACGTGTGTTTGAGACGGCTTCATTATCCGTTTTTTTCTGAATGGCATCGCTCTCTTTCTCGCTTCAGTGCAACCGTTGTGCAGGAGTCACAGATCTTCTGGACTGGCATCAAATCGGCCTATCTGGCATAGTGAGTCACTTACTGAACGGTGAATCTTATCCCTTTGACACTTGTTTATTAACTCTTATGCGTTTCCAATAGGAGCGGCTGGCTCTCGATGGATCGTGTGGTTCCTGCCGCTTCGTTATAACCAGAGTTTACTATCGGCTGGGAGTATTTTATAAGCAACAATACCACAATAACAGCTTATCGACGATAAACCTTGCAACGTATTCTATCTGTTGTATTTTTTGCTTTCGTGTAAAGTTTCTTATACGGTAATGTTTCCAGTAAACAACTTCAATGATTTTAAAGAGAATTGTGTATTTCGATTGATATTGCATACAGACGAATATTTAGGGTGCACGAAATCAATGGCGTGTTGTGAACGGTTGTTTAGTGCCAGAATAGTGCATCTCATGCAGGAAAGGGAAACATGTCGTGTGTACTATGTCATCAACATTTGGACATTAGGACTTTTGCTCTCTGCGTCAAATTTTATGACGCATACATGTCCCAAAAACAGTCTAACAATTTGTGCAGTAACTTCTAAAATTCCAAAGTTAATTACGGCATGTGCAGCTTTAATGGCATCTGCATATTCGAAAGAACCTGGAATGAACTATGGTTAACTTAAGAAGGCGTCCTATCATGTACTATTCATTGCAGAACTACTGGTATAGGATGGTCTCACGCGGTATCTCGCTCGCTGAACAGACGTCATCTACAGCGATAACCGGTCAAGGTCAAACCAATGGTCATTGCATCATTTTACTAATTGTCACCAATAAAATTCTGACTTTCTACAAACATTGAATTTCTGTTCACTTCTTGTGTTAAAACGTCTTGGCAAGTAGCAAGTATATATAAGTATATCACATTGTACCTTCACAAATGAAGGAAACACGAACCTTCAGAGAAATATTTGACTTATTTGAAGCCATGTGGCCACCTAGACGCTGAGTGCGTCCGGTCGCCATCTTGCTGCGGAAATGTCACAAAACTTCGTAATGAAATGTCGTTCGTTTTGCCCCCGTCCATCCCATCGCTGCCGAATGGCCTTCTGGTCAGAGTTTCCTTTTAGCGTTACGCATGTGGGTGGTGTCTCCTGCCCCACCTTTGGTGCAAACACACGCCTTAGGTCTCAGGCCGGCAGTAATTGCTTCATACGCAATTTATATGTAACAATGTCCCTTAGAACGCGTAATGTCGGACCTATAATTCAGCACTGACTGAAATCTCAACTCACATTGGTCGCTCTAAACAGTTCAAAATTTGAGTCGTTGAGATGCCAACGGGACCAAGGAGTAGACATCATCTGTCATAAAATAGACAGAACAGAAATATTTAAAGACGATTTTAAACGAATGTTTTGTCTCAGTTACCTGTACAGAGTGCAGACGACGCACACGTTTTGTATAGGCCACCTAGATGAGCGGATGCACCCGCGTCACCACATAGGTCCTCTTAGGGATAGTCCGATAGGGTAACAATGTCAGACGTCTATCTTCACATTTTCTTATCAGTCATCAGGGTTTACGCTGCATCCCAGGACCCTGCGATGTCTATAATAACTGGGGTGGGGTCATGCAGGGTACAGACCCCCCAGCTCTACACACAAAGGACAAGATGGCTTTCTGGCGGCTGATTCTGACGAACTGGGTCCTTGGCCTACCCCAACCGGGCGCCTGAGGCGGCGTGCGTGGAAATGACCTCCCAGCACGGTTCAGCCGTACCCCAGACGTCAGAGTCCCCCTTTTCCCAGACTACATTATATTGCGGTATCTCGCTCGCTGACGAGAGGTCATCTACAAGTATAAGGTGAAGGTCAAAGCTCAAAGCGATGGTCATTGCTGAATTTTGCATTATCATTCTATTGTCACCAATACATTAAGGCTTTCCAAAACATTGTATTGCTATTTATTACTTGTATTAATTAATACGTCTTTGGAAGAATATTTAGAAGTGCACTTCAGTCCTCGCGGATTCTTCTACCGGTCTGGCAGTTTGGAGACAAAAAAACCCACACGTGCTTTTAGTTCAGTGCACAGTTTGACTCTCCCTGCATAACCATGGATACCGCGCTCAGAGGGCATACTAGTCATAGTAGTTATGACATTTCGTGCGTCTTCCGTAATACTATACACGATCAGTAAACTTAGCGCACAATCGCTAGATGACTCGCCAATGTATACACTGTTCTGGAGTCATCGGGTGACAAGTATGAACAGCCATCACGGTCAAAATTACCATTTTATCAATCAACAATACATCCTCAATTCAAATAGGCAAATTTCGAAAAAAACAATACCATATATATATCATATAAACAATACATTTCTAAATTACTCTTAGTTTGTTCTCGTACAATTTACTACGGCTAGGACAAGAGCACCAAGACATGTTGCTTTGTTAATAAATCCTGTGTGTCTATATAAATTCATGTCGTATCATAACTTTTTTGTCCTCGGTTGCTATAGTATATAATATAATGTGTTTCATTATTTGAATTGTCTACGACATTTGAAATTACAGTGACATTACAGTTCAATGGGCTATAAAAATCCTCAACTTTCTACTTTCTGTGACGACAATCATTATTCAGGACAATAGAAAATCATACATTTTAGTTGAATAATGTTTTTTTCTATGGTTTTATGGCATTAGTTGACGAGTGTTTATCGATTACCTACTTTGAATGAGATAAATCGATCCGTCGAAAATATAAACTGTTTCTATATTTCCGCTAATTATGTTTTTTCCGCTTGTCATCTGTCATGCGGCCGTCGGCAAAACTCAGGCCAGCGCAAAGTTCAAAATGTCTTCCACCAATATATAGTAACTAGATAGTTAACAGGAGTCTATTTAAGTTGCATACAGGTCCGAAGGGACCCACACATTTCTCGCCTCCACATCCCAACTGGTGACTAGGATGACAGCTTGCTGATTCATCAAGCAGGGAGCGCTGAGCTCCGCAGTGAAAAATTAAGGTCGCATATATAACTTCGTTGTCTCCAAAATATGATCTCGTGAAACATCGCACACATAAAACGAGATTCAGTTGCATGCCCTATAGCCTACTCATATCACATTGGACCTACACAAGTAAAAGGTTCAGGTTTATCACCATATTTCATATAGTTTTATATACGCTTTGGAACCCCACGGGGAGTATTTCGAGCTTCATACTCAATTTAAATGTGACAACCTCCATATCGGCCTATAATTCAGCACAAACTGAAACTTTCATAGGTCGATGTAAAAATTTCAAAATTTGAGTTGCGTGCGTGGCGGAGATGGGTTCGGTCACGTAATGGGGATGAAGGTCTTACTCTACTTGACCACGATACTATAATTGAAACCTTTGCAATTGAAAGTAGATAGTTCAGCGGCTGTATGCATCATCGCCAAGTTGTTGCCAATAACAGAGCCAACAAGTGGAGGCAGGAGAAGTAAGCTTACTTGATAATCGCAGAGCGGGCGTATCAAGTTTCCCACCTCTCGGAGTAAGAGATATTCATATCTATATACAATACAAAATAAATATTTAAATATCACCGACGACGCTAGCTAACGGCTAAAAATGAACGATTTTTACGACACCAAGATGTGTATTAGATCGATTTGGTAAAATGTAAATCGATTAACTTCCTTTTTTTAAATTGCGTCAGATAGCAGACAGATAAAGAGTGGCTTCGGGATAAAACCTGTCATCTGCATAATACCACTATTGGATTGCGACAATTAAGGGCGGCAGCTTGTGTAACTTTACCTACGAACCCTTGCATCATTGGATGCGAAAATTACGCACCGAAAGTGATATAGCAGTAATTAGCAAAAAATATTATCATCAATAGTAATAAGTGGTATAATAATAATATCATTATTATTAATAATAAGTGGTATGTCACATTTTAGAACTGACTGACTCACCATCTACACTGAGCCAATGCTTTATTACAGTGCAGCGTGTTGCACGAAGACTTGCGCTCAGTTGAACCTTGTAGCATCCTGATATCTGAAATAATAAGCCAATAACCTGTTAAATAAAGAGTTTATGGATTATCTGTCCTTGGCTTTATAGCGAGACAGTGTGCTGTATCTTGCGTGGGCGAGTTCTTTCCGCCATAATAGCATAGCTAATGTGTTTCAAATTGTTTTGCACTGTACCAACTATATTTACGTCAGTCGTTTCCGACTCTAGAACAATCGATTAGTATTAAAAGAATAATGTAATAATAAGGACATTCAGGGTTATTAATAATTGACATAATAATTATATTTACGTTTGTGCAAATTTCGTATATTTTTTGACTGAATAAATTGTTATTATCCTTTTTCCCCGTTGATGCGCCTGTTAGATTAACTTACATTGTTCACTTAATCCCTTGCGTGAGACATGCAGCAGAGCTCGTCTTACATAACTTCCATTAAATTGTGGACAATGGCAAAGTGGGACGGCGTTGGAGTCCGTTGTCGGGACACGGCAGATCCACGCTGGATACGGAATCGTCCTCGACTATTATTAAAATAAAGCAAGATGAATAATATATAAAACGATTATTAATGATACACATAATGTTATAATTATACCAATTTTAGCAATATTGTGTTGATAGCTGCTGACATCTAATACTGGCTGGCCATTAATGCGGCTAATGCGGCATTTCCACTGCTTCTTGTCATCGATGTCACCTATGGTAACGGAGCACCGGAAGGTGTCACAACATCTCACGACTAATTAGTTTGTTTTCTATCCATCAATCGAAACTAAATAAGCTCTTAATTGACGAGGTGGCGCACCCACCACCTAAGTCACAACAGCTGGTACGTCATTAAATAAATGAACCAATGAGGTGCGGAATTATGACTGATGACGCAAACGACTGACATTTACCATGAGCAACCCACGGCTACTATTTATACCAGTCTGCTGCTTGAGACTCATCAGAGGAACTGCTTAACCGTAGCAGTGCAGTAACAGTCTATGAACTGTATAACCGGGGCAGCAGAGTATGGCGGCTAAGACTCACAGTTTGGTTTGATATGTTTGTGTTTCTGTGTATTATTCTTCATGATATTACTTAGCAGGAGTTTGATAACGTTGGAGAAAACGAATAGACAGGTTTTTGTTTTCCTTTTCCCAGAATGGTCAAGGATTTTGCATCAATCTTGGACTTTACTTCTGCGTTTATTAATCTCGATAATAACGTCCGATTTATTGAGAATAGTAAGCTATTCAAGGCTTTTCCATTGTGAGGCATCTGCTAATATCTTTCTTGCCCCAAATATCCCTATAGTTATTACTATACATGACCCATGCTCAAGGCTGTGTCGGGGACATGTCTAGCCAAATAAAGGACCAAGAAAACCAGGCAGTTATGCAGGTTGTTCACAGGTGATGGCTGAACCCTGGAAAACAGCTTCATCAGGAATGAGCTTCAAGGATCGGTTTCAAAGATCCCGATGCTGGCCAACAGGTACCGGCTACAGACGGTATGATTTCGATGCTGGCTAACAGCTACCGGCTGAAGATGGAGTGATCCCGATGCTGGCCAACAGCTGCCGGCTACAGATGGAGTGATGAAAATCGTCTCAGTAAGCCCCTATTCAAAAAAAGAGCCCAGAATGTAAGTTTGGCATTTTTCGTTAATGATGGATATAGAACGGATACATTCATATTCAATTTATTACTGCACTCATCAAATTCTGCATTAATCTATCAACCTTTACCTGATTGCATGATCGTCTGCAGATAATATGGATGTCATCAAATATTCTTTGGCGGCCTCACATTACATTACATATTAAGTACTTGAAAGGTAAATATTATACTTCAAAGCGATTTTGTATGCATGTTTGCGTTTCGACTGTGTCTTGTAAATCAGCGTCGAACTGTATTAAATGGTAATAGATTATGTTTATTGTGTGTGCGTGTTGCTTCTGTCGCTGCATCATTAACTTGGACGACTTGTACATAGGTATCTGGTGACTTCACACAATGTTAGTCAGGACTACAACTTTTCCGCCGACGTTACGACTGGCCATACATACGGACAACTGATTATAAATTATCATGTATGATTGATGAAAATATTGATGTATTTATTGACCAATTACATCGATATGATGATCAACATAATCGGCTAAATATAGCCATACGGTCGAAGCTCTTAATCTTAGTCGGCTTGTCGCTCTTATTTACGAATGAGTATTGAAACTAACTCATTGCTTATGTACAACTATAATAATTAAGAAATTTTTAGTTAATTCCATTATTATAAACGTCTTGTACTGTACAATATGTAATAAATTAGTACGTAAATAGTGGTTGACTTCACACGCTCACTATACTATAGTGAATATTGTAAAAGTTGAAAGTGAAAGTAAAGTTCCACAACTACATTATTTACAACGCCTGAAGTCTCACAAATTCACCGGAGCGCTGGTCAATGTTAAGATGTTGTCTGTTGTAGCACCTCAACCGACATGTAAAGGTGGGTTCACCAGGACAAGCGCGGGACCAGATATCGTCAGCTTCAGTGGCGCTACCTACAATCTGGATACCCAGAACAAGTTTGTGGTTTTGAGGACCTTGGCGCCGAACGATCACTGTCAGGTGCGAGTTTGTTTTCACCCTTTTGCTCGTCATTTTGCTCGTTTTTTCGTACCATTCGCGCCTAATTCAATCGTTTATTGGATACAGCTGTTCTGTTTGCCCATGCGCGCCGAAGCATTCTTGTTCTGGTTAACCAGCACGGCATGATTTAAATTGATGGGTAATTCGACTTTTCGCCCCCAGTTCCAAGTGCGCGCCCAGCTTGAGGTGGACCTGGCCGGTGTGAACTACCTGAGCTGGGTAGGAGTGGCGTTTGGCATTCACGCTTCGAATGCCGATGATTTCGACAAGAACTTCAGCGTCTCCAAGAGGAATGCTGGTCTACAGATCCGTGGCCGGGGCTACTCTACGGTAGGCAGCGACAGCAATTTTTTTGTTAATATGAATGGGTCTTCCCGCTGTGGTCGAATGTGTTTCAAAGCCCTAGATTCAAGAGATGTCGAAAAGAAATAATGACATGAATTAACGTATTGCGGGAAACAATCATGAGATTCCTGATTTCTGTGACTTGTTTCTGTTTATATTTCTAATATTGATACCCGACAGCCCATGGACGTTACTCCTGGCACCCCCTTCGTTGAGAACATCGGGCCCAATGACACCCTGGCCGGCTATGATAACGGCGACGGCACCTACACCATCACGGCCTCGGCCGACGACTGCAGCGTCCAGCTAAAGTACATGGAGAGGCCAGTGGACGACTTCTTCACGCTCACCCTCACCGGCTACCAGCCAGACAACCTGACGGGGCTCTGCGCCGATCAGTGCTATGGTTACGCTGCTACTGCCGCCCACTGCGTGGACGGGGGCCATCAGAATCCATCGCAATAAAATAGGCCCCAGTGGAGGACCGGCGGGGGGGGGGGGAGGGGGCACATGAGCAAGGCAGGCTTGGCCGAAACTTGGCTAAAACAGGGGCCCATTCTGGAAGAACATGTATTCATCGACAGATGAGATATTGCGAAATAAACAGTTATAACTTGATCACTCGGATGTTTTACTTCCTCTCGACATCATACACACGATATTTATTCGGGTAGGCTGGTGCCCGACCTCATACACACGACATTTATTCGGGCAGGCTGGTGCCTGACATCATACACACGACATTTATTCAGGTAGGCTGGTGCCTGACCTCATACTGCCTTCAAGCGTGGCGTGGCGAGGAACCAACCTGCTTCTGAATCTTCGGCTTCTGAAACTGTTGACTGACCGAAGTAACTAACCCGCTACAATCTGTTCAGACTGTTGACTGACCTAAGTAACCAACCCGCTACAATCTGTTCAGACTGTTGACTGGCCGAAGTAACTAACCCGCTACAATCTGTTCAGACTGTTGACTGACCTAAGTAATCAACCCGCTCCAATCTGTTCCGACTGTTGACTGACCGAAGTAACTAACCCGCTACAATCTGTTCAGACTGTTGACTGACCTAAGTAATCAACCCACTCCAATCTGTTCAGACTGTTGACTGACTGAAGTAACCAACCCGCTACAATCTGTTCAGACTGTTGACTGACTGAAGTAACTAACCCGCTACAATCTGTTCAGACTGTTGACTGACCGAAGTAACCAACCTGCTACAATCCGTTCAGACTGTTGGCTGACTGAAGTAACCAACCCGCTCCAATCTGTTCAGACTGTTGACTGACCGAAAGTAACCAACCCGCTCCAATCTTTTTAGACTGTTGACTGCCCGAAGTAACCAACCCGCTCCAATGAGTTTAGACTGTTGACTGACTGAAGTAACCAACCCGCTACAATCTGTTCACACTGTTGACTGACCAAAGTAACCAACCCGCTCCCATCTGTTCAGACTGTTGACTGACCAAAGTAACCAACCCGCTCCAATCTGTTCAGACTGTTGACTGACCAAAGTAACCAACCCGCTACAATCTGTTCAGACTGTTCACTGACCGACGTAACCAACCCGCTACAATCTGTTCAGACTGTCGACTGACCAAAGTAACCACTCCGCTACAATCTGTTCAGACTGTTGACTGACCGAAGTAACCAACCCACTCCAATCTGTTCAGACTGTTGACTGAACGAAGTAACCAACCCGCTCCATTCTGTTCAGACTGTTGACTGGCCGAAGTAACCAGCCCGCTCCAATCGCTTTAGACTTTTGACTGACAGAAGTAACCAACCCCACTCCAAGCTGTTCAGACTGTTGACTGACCGAAGTAATCAACCCGCTCCAATCTGTTCAGACTGTTGACTGACCGAAGTAACCAACCCGCTACAATCTGTTCAGACTGTTGACTGACCGAAGTAACCAACCCGCTACAATCTGTTCAGACTGTCGACTGACCGAAGTAACCAACCCGCTCCAATCTGTTTAGACTGTTGACTGACCGAAATAACTAACCCGCTACAATCTGTTCAGACTGTTGACTGACTGAAGTAACTAACCCGCTACAATCTGTTCAGACTGTTGACTGACCGAAGTAACCAACCCGCTACAATCTGTTCAGACTGTTGACTGACCAAAGTAACTAACCCGCTACAATCTATTCAGACGGTTGACTGACCGAAGTAACCATCCCGCTACAATCTGTTCAGACTGTTGACTGACCGAAGTAACCAACCCGCTACAATCTGTTCAGACTGTTGACTGACAGAAGTAACCAACCTGCTACAATCCGTTCAGGCTGTTGGCTGACTGAAGTAACCAACCCGCTCCAATCTGTTCACACTGTTGACTGACCGAAGTAACCAACCCGCTCCAATCTGTTCAGACTGTTGACTGACCAAAGTAACCAACCCGCTCCAATCTGTTCAGACTGTTGACTGACCGAAATAACTAACCCGCTACAATCTGTTCAGACTGTTGACTGACTGAAGTAACTAACCCGCTACAATCTGTTCAGACTGTTGACTGACCGAAGTAACCAACCCGCTCCAATCTGTTCAGACTGTTGACTGACCAAAGTAACTAACCCGCTACAATCTGTTCAGACGGTTGACTGACCGAAGTAACCATCCCGCTACAATCTGTTCAGACTGTTGACTGACCGAAGTAACCAACCCGCTACAATCTGTTCAGACTGTTGACTGACAGAAGTAACCAACCTGCTACAATCCGTTCAGGCTGTTGGCTGACTGAAGTAACCAACCCGCTCCAATCTGTTCAGACTGTTGACTGACCGAAAGTAACCAACCCGCTCCAATCACTTTAGACTTTTGACTGACCGAAGTAACCAACCCGCTCCAATCTGTTTAGACTGTTGACTGACTGAAGTAACCAACCCGCTACAATCTGTTCAGACTGTTGACTGACCGAAGTAACCAACCCGCTCCCATCTGTTCAGACTGTTGACTGACCTAAGTGACCAACCCGCTCCAATCTGTTCAGACTATTGACTGACCTAAGTAACTAACCCGCTCCCATCTGTTTAGACTGACCGAAGTAACCAACCCGCTCCCATCTGTTCAGACTGTTGACTGAGCGAAGTAACCAACCCGCTACAATCTGTTCAGACTGTTGACTGACCGAAGTAACCAACCCGCTCCCATCTGTTCAGACTGTTGACTGACCGAAGTAACCAACCCGCTCCAATCTGTTCAGACTGTTGACTGACCGAAGTAACCAGCACGCTACAATCTGTTCAGACTGTTGACTGACCGAAGTAACCAACCCGCTCCAATCTGTTCAGACTGTTGATTGACCGAAGTAACCAACCCGCTCCAATCTGTTCAGACTTTTGACTGACTGAAGTCACCAACCCGCTCCAATCTGTTCAGACTGTTGACTGACCGAAGTAACCAACACGCTACAATCTGTTCAGACTGTTGACTGACCGAAGTAACCAACCCGCTACAATCTGTTCAGACTGTCGACTGACCAAAGTAACCAACCCGCTACAATCTGTTCAGACTGTTGACTGACAGAAGTAACCATCCCGCTACAATCTGTTCAGACTGTTGACTGACCGAAGTAACCAGCACGCTCCAATCGCTTTACACTTTTGACTGACAGAAGTAACCAACCCCACTCCAAGCTGTTCAGACTGTTGACTGACCGAAGTAATCAACCCGCTCCAATCTGTTCAGACTGTTGACTAACCGAAGAAACCAACCCGCTACAATATGTTCAGACTGTTGACTGACCGAAGTAACCAACCCGCTACAATCTGTTCAGACTGTTGACTGACCGAAGTAACCAACACGCTACAATCTGTTCAGACTGTTGACTGACCGAAGTAACCAACCCGCTACAATCTGTTCAGACTGTTGACTGACCGAAGTAACCAACCCGCTACAATCTGTTTAGACTGTTGACTGAACGAAGTAACCAACCCGCTCCAATCTGTTCAGACTGTTGACTGACCGAAGTAACCAGCACGCTCCAATCGCTTTAGACTTTTGACTGACAGAAGTAACCAACCCCATTCCAGGCTGTTCAGACTGTTGACTGACCGAAGTAATCAACCCGCTCCAATCTGTTCAGACTGTTGACTAACCGAAGAAACCAACCCGCTACAATATGTTCAGACTGTTGACTGACCGAAGTAACCAACCCGCTACAATCTGTTCAGACTGTTGACTGACCGAAGTAACCAACACGCTACAATCTGTTCAGACTGTTGACTGACCGAAGTAACCAACCCGCTCCAATCTGTTCACACTGTTGATTGACCGAAGTAACCAACCCGCTCCAATCTGTTCACACTGTTGACTGACCGAAGTAACCAACCCGCTCCAATCTGTTCAGACTGTTGGCTGACCAAAGTAACCAACCCGCTCCAAGCTGTTCAGACTGTTGACTGATAGAAGTAACTCACCCGCTCCAATCTGTTAAGACTGTTGACTGACGTAACCACTCCAATCGGTTCGCCGTTGGGTTATTTCAATTTCGGAAGTTACTGCGCATTTCCAAGGGAACCCGGAAGTATTTTTTTAACTTGGGGATTACGAAAGATGGTTAGAAGGCTGTCGCGAAACAGTCTACGAATGAGTAGTACAATAAAGGTATACTGGGATGTATTTCTGACTTATTTACCACTTCCTAATTTATTTCGGACCTTGCTCAATGTCATGTTCTGAGCCTTAATTATGTCTTTGCAGATCCACAGGTCATGGGCCTGCGCTCTTGCAGATCCACAGGTTATGGGTCAGCTCCCTTGCAGGCCCACAGGTCGTGGGTCGACCCCCTTGTATTTACTTTGAAGACATATGCCCTCCAATCCCATCGCTTCTTCCGAGGAGGTGTGTTTGCCCAGTTGAGCCTTAACGTAAAAAAGTTCGACTCAACATTACATTTCCAGTCTCTTTATAAAATAGCCCTTAAAGTCCCCTTGATAATAATAAATATTTTCTTATATTGTTGGCTGATTTTCCCACGCACAAGCTCTTCCATTCGGCTTTGATGGGTTGCTAATAGTATGCTACAGACATGCTGCAAACTTGTCACATTTGTGAGACTGTACACTCATGCAGGCATCACACACCCCGGGATTCCTTTAACTCTTGATTGGTACGTGTCCGGTGACTGATGACGTTGCAATAATATTACTTGTACCAATTTCCATTCAAGATATCGAAACAAAGCCGAGTGTATCGCGTATATTCATTGCAGTGGGTCATTAATGTCTAATATTTGATATTATTATCGACAAACTAAAAGCGAAATAAAATTGTTGTCCATCACCTATATTGATATTTACATAGCGCTATAGCCAGGTGGAAATATGGCAATTGATCTAATGTTAATTATTGGTGGCTGTGACTTAACCAGTATCAATTTTAAACGTTTTTAGAAGACAAAGCCTCATTTTGAAACGGCGTAGATGCTTGTGAATAAATCGATGCATATAAGAAAGCGAAGATGAAAGCAAATAAGGGTATGAACTTCCGGTAAGACTGACACGTGGTTTCGATCTTTTTCGGATTCCAATCGTGGGGTGTCGTGCGTTTCGATATGCGATTATTCGCTTCATTACTTGAGTTAGTTACTTCATTTGCTCTGTTTGTTGTACATCTGTCATTTCAATCTGCCAATCACTGCCACGCATATTGGCGGCTGAAACGCCCTCACTAGATCGAAGTCCCCTCCATCTCTCCATCACTGCTAATCATGACTGACACATTGACATAGTGACGGAAGATTGAAGTGAGTACATCGATTATGTATCAAGTAATAATAATGGTGCTTCAAATTGAAGGCGGGGTTGTGTTGTATCTACTTAAGGCAGATGTGGCTACGTACCCTCAACACTGCGAGCACACCAATGGTAAATGGTCAGACCACTACGTCCAGGGCGGGCGGGGGGGGGTCTCATCCAGGACGACAGTGCCTTCCGGAACGACGAATCCTGAATATTGACCATCCAGATCCAGGTGCAGCCTGAGTGATCCGGATTGCCATAGTAAGCTCACGGTGTACGTAGTTTGCTACTCATGTAAGTATGTTGGGGTTGATATTCCGGCTGTGTTTGCGGTATTTACGCCCACTACGATGTTATATGCTCTAGTGTAGTAATAGTAGCAAGATTTGTTTTTGCTTTTCTAGTTTAAAATTCTGAATCTGCAAATACGACTTTTTTATATCGCGGCTGTTTATGCTACCTAATGTATATATTTGAGCTATGGGATTAACTCACTTGATCAATTGTGAATGGAAATTTAAAATATACCAGCTTAAGCTCATGATCTGCATTCACATGTCATGATTTCAATTGTATGGGTTTGCATTACTGTGTTTCCCAATGCATTCATGTGCGTTGTCTGTGTCATTGCTTAATGTTGTTTACGGATAAATCAAACGATTTGAAACAAATATCGACGGGACGGTTGATGACCTTGGAGATAACCTTTTGACAGACGACAAAATGCGACTGATTCTTTCATATTTTCATGCATGTATTTCCCACCATATTTAACATATTTGAGAATATATGTGCACCAATTTTTATCCACTACACTCCACCCATTGTTGTTCAGGATTCGCATGCAAACTATTTTAGTAATGTGCTTATAATAATTAAAGCAACCGATTTCGCAAATTGGTAGGATAATTTTTTCTGTAAACAAAAAAAGTGAAAGTATCGAACCATATCTTGAAATAAAATAAAAACGATGCAGTAGGCTCTAAAAAGTATAATTTAGCGGAATTAAGTGTACTCAAAGAGATGACTGAATATTGGTGTTAAGCAGCTGAACCCACCTGTCAGGCTGGGTTCTCCAGGACGGCCGAGGGCCCGAATGTTGTCAGCTTCAGCACAGCCACCTACAATCTGAACACCCAGAACAAGTTTGTGATTCTGCGGACGATGGCGCCAAATGATCACTGTCAGGTGAGCGACAGTATCATTTGTATCATTACTGAAAGGGAACCGCCAGCCTGGCCTCTAGCGCTGCTTTACCGATTCATATAATACCTAATTATCTATCCTCAAAATTACAGAATTTTTCGTTCTCTCTATAGCTCACAAAAAATTTAGAAGTGACCGCCGGGCACGACTTCGCCGCCTACCAAGGCGGCAGCCCTTTTTGGAGGCGTGTCCGCGATTGACCAATCAGGAGGTGATACTCTAATTTATTCAAGCCGGAAATTGCGCCTATTGTGTGAGCAAAACAAGAGCGCGTGATCATCGCTAATATAAAGAGCTGCGATTCTAACTCAAATCATGGCATTGTTGCGGAGTCAATCATCGCAAGACGTATATCAATTTGTTTGGATGGTACATTTCCATAACACACTAAGATCATGTTCTACTGCGCGGCTTGGAACTGCCGCTGTTCATCTGTAAATCGCGACCCTGATCTCTCTCTCCGCGAGTGATAACATAAGGCGGTGCCACATGAATAGCCACAATACGCGTCACTGCTCCCGGCAAAATGGCGCTCTGCTCAACATTGCTGGGGGCGGGTTGCCTTAATTTTTTTCTCCTTACCAGTCGGCCGAAACGAAGCGTTAACACTCGCCAAGTTAACTTTAAGATGTAAACTTTCGGTGCAGATCGCGATTAAATTAGGTTGGACACCCGCTTTAACAACAGGAATACGATTAGCGGTCAAGGCATTCCTGCTATCTGTATATCATTCTGAAGTAGGTGCTATCTGAGCAGTTTATTGCCCAAATGACCAGTAGACCTGTATTATCATTTATGGTTTATGGTCTGTACTTATCTTTGTTAGTTCCAAGTGCGAGCCCAGCTGGACCTGGATGATGGCGTGAACTACCTGAGCTGGGTCGGCGTTGGCTTTGGCATTGACCCCACAGACACCAGCGAATTCGACAAGAACTTCCGTATTGATAAGAAGGATAAGGGACTAGAAATCCGCGGTCGAGGCTACAGCTCGGTAAGTAGAGCTTAGCGGTCGAGGCTACAGCTCGGTAAGTAGAGCTTAGCGGTCGAGGCTACAGCTCGGTAACTAGAGCTTAGCGGTCGAGGCTACAGCTCGGTAACTAGAGCTTAGAGGTCGAGCCTACCACTCGATAAGTAGAGTTTAGCGTTCGAGCCTACAGCTCGGTAACTAGAGCTTAGCGGTCGAGCCTACAGCACGGTAAGTAGAGATTAGCGGTCGAGCCTACAGCTCAGTAACTAGAGCTTAGCGGTCGAGCCTACAGCTCGGTAACTAGAGCTTAGCGGTCGAGCCTACAGCTCGGTAAGTAGAGATTAGCGGTCGAGCCTACAGCTTGGTAAGTTGAGCTCCGCGTCGAGGTTACAGCTCGGTAAGTTGCGTTGAGCATATGGCATACACATGCGCATGTAGGCCTACGTATGGGAACGAATAATATCACAGGTCATCTTAATATATAACGTGCAAAAAGGAACACCCTCACGGTTAACTGATAATCTTTACCTAATTCTAACAGCCAGTTTAAGTTAAGGCATTGAGTATATCTTGCTACAAGAGATCAACACCATTACAAGGGCGAAGAAGAAGTAACATAATTCATCATGTTTCATTAGAGTTAATTTTACCTTTCAAAGTTGATACTCCAAAGCTCAAACTGTTCCGTAGGATGTGCCACAGCGTATCAATTGACAGGATTCGCTTGGATTGAAGATGCACAACTTACACCAGCAGGAGTCTGGAAAGGGGGTCCAGTGTCTAGTGTCGTCTATTTTTTAACTGCTCAGTGTCGAATGTTGATTTTTTTTCCCGAGGTTCTGTGTCGCTGTTTGGCTAAGCTCAGCGTCGTTTTTTTTCTAAAATCATCAATGTCAATTTGGGAGTCGATGTCGAATGTCGATTTTTCAAACATGTCTGTGTCGCGTGTCGACATTTATCCCTTCCAGACCCCTACTAGCTTAATTAACCCCCCCCCCTAAATGGTCATTCATTTATATATATATATATATTGCACGTTGCCGTTGCCGCTGCCCTGCTGTTGACGCACGCAGCCAGAGACCATTGCCCCGGGGACGTTGCACACGGAGAACATTGACCCTGACAGCGTCTTCACCGGCATTGACAACGGAGACGGGACCTACACCGTGACCGGGACGGCCGAGGGCTGCAGCTTCGTGGTGCAGTACACACAGGGGGAACCGGACGACTCCTTTACCGTCACACTCACCGGATACGACTCCGAAAATCTGACCGGGCTCTGCGCGGACGACTGCTATGGTGATGACCCCACGGCGGCCAACTGCGTCGACGGGACCCACCAGAACCCAGCCGAAGGCGGTGATCAGGTGTTAACAAAATAACTTGGCCTCCTCGCCCAGGGATCTTGACCGTCGCTGCACCCCCCTCACCTACAGGCGTCGTGTCGACTCTTGATCTACTGACAGCAGATTTAACATCACTTATATATTCACGGAGGAAATGATAATAAACGAATAATAAGTGGTAATGTGGCATTAGTCGTGTTTTTTACAATGTAAACACAAAGCAATACATGCCAATTAGGAGCTTACGCTATAGTTGGTTTGAGGGATCACTACTATGGGTATAAACAAGAAAAATTCATTTGTTGGATTCCCGAAACTCCATAATAACTTTCGAAAGTCCAAAATATCCGCTCTATTGGGGTGTCTTTCTCATCATTACTGTGCACTCAATACTGGATTTTTCAAGGCTCCCGCAGAACGCGCCCCCCCCCCCCCCACCAAATTTGTATAATAGTGCCCCCCCCACCCCCACCTCCACCGGGTCAAATATACAGCGTCAAGCCGTTTTATCTTGAACCGCGTTCCTCAATTAAGATTATGCTCGATTGAACCGAGTCTTGTAACTGTTACATTATACTTATCGTTCGAAGATATGTTTGAAGATGTGTAATAAAGGAAATCATTATTATTCGGGTGCAGTTAACAGTTGCACGAATCCTGCTGGATAGCGCAATCCCGAAAGGAAATGCAAATGTGCGCGACTGTAGGCGTCAATGTTACCACATAAGTTAATTAAGGCAAATCCAGCTTACCCACACACTAGTGTATATAGGAAGAAGGAGGGGGTGGGTGAAGTGGAGGAGTGGGGAGAGGGAGGGGGTTAACACAGGGAGATCCCCATCACGCACCCCTAGAAGTTCCTACATCACTCCATACCGTGACCTCTCCCATTGACATCAAAGATCAAGGCATCTAACCTGAACCAAATAATCCATCGAAACCAGCTGCTGCAACCAGTATCACACAATTACGCGAAATTGGTCATATTACGCTAACCGTGTAATGGAAATTTAATGACATATTATGGATGTAATATAGAATGTTTTTACATAGATTCTTATAAAGTTAGTCATGAAACGTTTGACGTGTGACGAACCACGTCTGAATCACCATATCTTGGGCTTACCTTACAGATATTATTATATTGCATTTGCAGCAATGACCAGGAATCAATGTCAAGGCACGCACATCGTCATTCGATTCGACCAGCCACTCTCTATCAACCCCGGCCGACAGGTTAATGCCATTTAATTTACATCAACATAATAAACCATCATATTATTGTGCGGCGAAGGATATGATCATGCGCTCATCCGACCCTCCGTTGTGACAAGTATGATATATAAAGATCTTAAGATGACATTTCTCTTCACGAGAAAATATCGACTGATCCTATGTTGATGCTTTGAAGTCATTTAATTTTCGTTCGATCTAACGTGAACTCAGCTTCGGTTTGTAGCTACTTATGGCACACAGAGGGCGACACTGTGTGTTCCTGCTCGAGTTGCGTGTGTGCTTCCTGATCACTGTGATCTACATTGATAGGGGTCGGGCTTTCCTTTGTGACGTCATAATTTGCTGTTGGATCACAAGAAGAGTTCACTATCGCCGCTTGCTCTCCAATATCCGGGAAGCACCACCGAGGCTGTTTGACATTCAGGTATATGATCCAAGCACACATCCCGCTGCTGATCAAGTACGCCGCAGCATTGGCGGCAAAGGACCCAATGAAGGAATTAGTCATGTCAAAACAGACCCCTGCAATCGATTGAAATAGAAGAAAGATGTAGATGGTAGATGTATGAAAACAAGTATGAAAACACGTTATAATTTAGAGATTCTTGTACACACACACAGGTATCATAAATCTTTATGATAAGGTACCCCCAACTTGCATTGCATCACTGTATATAATCTATCCCCGGCAAAACGTTCAAAGAGATACTTTGCCTGGAAAGTTGTTTTCAATAATTTTGAGTTGTTTCTTATTACTGTGGTACAACTTCGCAGCAATGACTAGGTTCAAACTAATACACGACGTCGTGACTTGACCAACCTGCCACCGTGGGTCCAATCAGAGCTCCAAGTCCTAAACCGACTCGGAATATACTGAAGAGAAGAGGAACTTCCTGTCCAAGCATGACTTCAGCACATGATGAATACATGGCCGCAATGATTGGTCCACCAAAAATCCCAAGGGCTGAAATTAAGAAAATGACAAATTACCTGGGTTTTTTACTCAAGTTACATTATTTACATTGGATTTATTGGATACCACAAATGAATTGATTGATTGATATACTTAGGACGCTGTAACCTGTGTAGCTTGTATCACATTTAAATGTCATTGATGAAGCTACCCTCGACACACTAGGCAGACTCGCGCCTATGTTTGGGGCAAACGACAAACGCCTGGTAAGGTTGAGAAATGGGGTGTATTAGTGGCCCAAGAACATGTAATGGCCCGCCGGCAGCGGTACGCGCGTGTGCAACCTGACGTTGGCATCTTGCAGAGATCTGACGCATCAGCGACTGCGCGAAGCAATTGCTGCTGGCTTTAGACCTAACGCGCGTGCTTGCACCAAAAGTGGGGCAGGAGACACCACCCCGCGCCCCACACAAGAGTCTGCCGTGCCGTATCGAAAAGTACGGGGAGAGCGCGCTCACAGCCTCAGCTGAAAGTATGCGCAAGGCATAACAAACTGTCTAGAATCAGCATAATATACCGCTGACAGATCTACATATCGTCTTGATTAACTGCACATTATGTATTGCAGAACGTAGAACAACCTAGCATACTGAACCTAACAAGGCACCCAACGACTGTTTACGGTGCCGGAAAAATACAAAGCACCGCCCAGCCTCAACGTAAAGCGAGCGTATGGCAGTACAGACTAGTAACATATACCGTCGACAGTTGTACACCATACAAGAATAATATAATGTACGAGCACCCAGCGGCAGCTGAAGGTGCCGTAATAACTAGATTGACGTGTGTACAATTGCACAATGTTGTGACCTTCCCGCAACAAGATGGCGACCGGACGCACTCAGTGTCTGTGTGATCACATGGCGTCGAATGGGTCACGTGACGAAGGCTGGTGGTTGACAAAGTCATAGTGTTGTCATCCAAGCGCAGGGGTTCAGTGAATCTTTTACGCCGAACGTTATGATGGATCTCGTGACGTCATAAAACTACTATATTTCGTGCAACTATAATCGAAATTACGTTATCAATCTCAAGTATATGCGAATAAGATTTCAACGCAACCCCACGCTTGTCTTGCATGTACACCAACCGACCTGCGGCGTAAATGACGAGGTGTGTGTAGGTGTAGGCCAGGGTGGCCAGGGCGTTCTGCAGGCCCAGGACCAGTGTGAAGCCCACGTAGACGTAGAGGATCTTGCCCTTGATGTAGTCGCCGCCATATGAGGCCAACACGCGGCTGACCAACTCGCAGGCGCCCACAACAGTCATGGCGGTCGCCGCCTGGGACTGCGGGATGCCCATGGTATCCATCTGCTTCACCTGAAGAGAGCGACACTATGTCATAGAATGCGAGCATATTCATACTTTTTCATAATGTACGATATCGCTGCTTGTTGACATATACCGTGAAACCTTCATATCTTACATAATATAGCCATATGTACCGACTGGAGAGCTGACCAAGAAACGGAACCAATTATATGTAGAACACTAATCAGATCCAAATTAGACTACGGCTCCCTAAGCCAACCTTATACAAGGTGAAATTAAACAACAGAAAACAACTTTATCTGACAACCTAACATATATATATACAGATTGGTCGAAGGACGCAGACAGAGTCGTTATTCAGCGTTTAATTTCTTTCGTATAACGATCGCTAAGTGTTTGATTTGTGGTCAGTGATCAGATCCAGTCACAATATCATCCTACAATGATTGCAAATAAGCTACACATGTTAACTCACTTTTTTTTATTAAAGTGAGAGCTATCGGCCGAAGGCCTTCCCTCTCAGCGTCCACTGACAGTGGAGCATATATTAGTCGACTGCATAGACTTTTGTAGAAATTATAAAACCTAACTATTCGTCTGACAGCTTGACATTTTTACTTCAGGCAAATAATCGAAGACTGGGCTCTATAGCTTGATGGAAAATGTTCTCAACTTTACTCAACTGTTTTATCTATCACTGCTACCAGCAGTCAGGGTTTTAAAACAATCTGCTGAATGGTACCCTTCACCATCGACGCTCGTCTCTTGAGTTACTTAGATTGAACATAATGGTAAAAGTGCCGTTAAATCGACATGTTTAGATTAACTCGAAAAGAAGTGCATGGATTTATGTTTTATGCCACCTTTGTGTCCGTATGGGCCAAACCTGTCCCAAGGACTCCCCGTGGGAGCAGGATTGAAGGATGCATGGACCCTACAGACACAGTAAATTTGAAGCTGCATTGTACGATATATCGAACGGGATCAATTGGGCTGAAAGCTGCAGGTTTAAACTTTCTTCATTTTAAATTGTTTACATGGAATTGCATGTATGGCTCTCTTGCGGATAAGAGACTGTTTCACAAACTAAGATCAGACGACATGCATAGTACATTTGCTACACACAATAGATTGAAAACCATTATATGGGAGGACAATGGTGCATTGAGAGCAGAGTTACTCACGAGCATAACGAAGGGGGTGTAGTATCCGATAGACTTCATGGTAGAAGCCACCAGCCATAGGCCCCCAATAATCACTTTAGTACGTCTCGATACAGCTGGCGGGAGTGCCGCCACGTTCTCTCCCGTACGGCCCGCTATGAGGACGTCAGCCTCTGTATCCATGGCTCTCTTCTGGCGGAAGGACAACGCTACTGGGACGTTGATAACCAAGGTAGTCACGCCAAAGATGATGTACGTCAGTCGCCACCCAACATGCATCATGATGACGTAAGTCAACGGGTTGAAGATCAGTGTCGCTGAAAGCATGAAGACGGAAGCTAAAATCACTGTACGTATTTTGTGTGTGTGATTATTGTAACCGTTGTAGCGTAGGACCTGAATTATCCTGCCTAATAGCGGAATAACCAATTTTAAAAGGATATGTATTTTTAAGCAAAACATAAAATAGTAGGGGAAGTTAACATGGTTCTACGCCCTAGCATCCCACCCCCCTTCCCCCTCTTCTATCTCTCCATCTCTCTCTTCTGCTCTCTTCCCATCACGTCGCCACCTGCGCACCACTCAATACCTATCCAATCTGCCGGCTACTCTCGTTCTTATTGAAAATTACATTAGAAATTACACGCCACCCCCCCCCCCCCTTCCCGCCGCTCCTTATCACCAACCGCTCTGAAGCATGCACCCTCTCCCTTCGCCCCGCGCAACACCCCCACGGTGGCCACGCGGCATCACGCCATGCAGACCATGGCTGCCGGATTGGCGCATGTAGGCATATATATGTACAAGCGCTTGTGTTGTGCACCGTATGATATAACATACGGCTGTGTCCTATTCTTTCACGCGCCTATATGTAGTATCTCTCAACACTCGGGTACTAAGAGCACTCACCTAGCGGGAAGCCGCACGCTATGACGCTCGTGGCCAGCACGTGTCTAGGGTGATCATAGGGGAAGTATTCCGCCAGCAGGAAAAATGGCGGCGTAACCTGCATCAAGATGCCAAACCCTCCCAGGAGGCCATAGCAGAGGAAGAGGAGACCGATATGATGGACAAAGCCGGACAGGACGAAGCCAGTCGATGTGAGAACCACTCCGCATATCACAGTGCGGCGGCACCCGAACCTAAAGTGCATGTAGGTCCCGATAGGTGCCGCCAGCATCGGCAGGCTGAGTGGCACTGCGCCAACCCATCCTAGTCAGGGAGATAATTAATATTACCATAGCGAATATATAGTGAAGATTATTTAAAAGTTTAACAAGGAAATGAAACACATGCTAACACCAATATATTTTCACAAATAAAGAACCCAGTTTACGCTGAACCAGTTTTATAAATGAATCACGAGCTGCGGTCTGGTTAAACGGCGTTAGCAGCACACTTGTGGCTTTAACATAGGGCCATTGATATCCACAGTGGTTTGCAGTACATCATTCATGAATAACAAAATATGGTAAAATGGCCTAAAATTTAACACGTCAATTATTAATTCGAATTGCAAACAAATTACAAACCAACAAAGTATATATAAATTCCTTTTGCACATAATTTACTACGTAACACAATACCAATATATTTGACTTTAAAGTTAACATGCCAAGGCTAGCTCGTTGGCTGCGGAAGAGGTCATGTAGTTAAACTGTCATTTCCTGGCAGCATTCCTTCGTTAACTTAGAAGAGGAAGGAGACGATTTATTTGACCAGCCGGACAGCAATAATACAGAACATGTGAATATATGTTATATAAAGAAATTGGAATCTGGCGCCTGTCCTATACACTGAAAGGCAGATATCTTACCGAGCAGCGAGAGGCTCTCGCGCAGTTCCTGACTGATGGGTACGATCAGCTCGCTGTAGCAGAATGTGAGTGCCGCACACAGCGTGAAGAGCAGGAGGAAGAGAAGAGAGACGACCCAGCCCCAGTACACCTTCATCTTACAGCTGCCGTCTCGCTCTCAAGCCGCCCACATCTGCTGTTCCGCCAACCAGCAACAGCTGACGTCTCACCCAAAAAGCACAGCTGTCGTCTCCCCAACCAGCCACTGCTACCAGCTACAGCTGCTGTCTCTCTCACCAGTTACAGCTGCCGTCTCACCGACCAGCCACAGCTGCCGTATCACAAGCCAGCCACAGCTACCAGCTACAGCTGCTGTCTCTCACACCAGTTACAGCTGCCGTCTCACCGACCAGCCACAGCTGCCGTCTCACCAACCAGCCACAGCTACCAGCTACAGCTGCTGTCTCTCTCACCAGTTACAGCTGTCGTCCCCCCAACCAGCCACAGCTGCCGTCTCACCAACCAGCCACAGCTACCAGCTACAGCTGCTGTCTCTCACACCAGTTACAGCTGCCGTCTCACCGACCAGCCACAGCTGCCGTATCACAAGCCAGCCACAGCTCCTCTCTCCCCAGCCAGCCACAACTGCCGTATTACAAGCCAGCTACAGCGGCCGTCTCCCCAACCAGCCACAACTGCCGTATCACAAGCCAGCCACAGCTACCAGCTACAGCTGCTGTCTCACACACCAGTTACAGCTGCCGTCTCACCGACCAGCCACAGCTGCCGTATCACAAGCCAGCCACAGCTCCTCTCTCCCCAGCCAGCCACAGCTCCTCTCTCCCCAGCCAGCCACAGCTCATCCGGAGAATCCCATAACTCCACTCACGTATCCGGACACACCTAAAAGAGGCTTCATTCCATATCTGCTCTAGTCGCGACAGCTAACTCCCGAAATCTAAAAGGATGCATTTGTTGCACTTTTCCGTCCAAATTAATCGGGTTTATTTTTAGAATGAAGTATAACCATAACTGGCACATCCCGCGCACGGTACGATTATAAACTATATCCCAGACTGCGTTCGATACTTGTGTCACGAACCAAGGTTACCGCAGCTTAAATACCAGACAACGAGCCCATTGGTTGCAATTACAAGTTTTACAGTTACATGGGGGGCGTCCTTTGACATTATAATGCATTATAATACGGTGTTTAATGTCCTTCGCCCTTAGCGCCTGGATAGTCGGTCCCAGGAGCAGTAGTTTGGATGTAATTGGTCTATTGCACAGTGTATGAACTTATATAAGAATGCAATGTCAGGTCGCCACTATGTAAATGATAAGTGGGATAAGTGGGACGAAAATAGCAATATAAACTGGTCATCGTTGAACTCGCCATGTTTTGAGGTGCACGTGTATGCACGATCAACATTTGGTCGACATGTCGCCAGAAAATCAACAAAAATGGACAAAAATAATAAAAGGCAACATAGTCGGATAGCTAGCCGCCCAATAACACGAAGGGAACTGCTTTATTTCTGTTCTGAACTGAACGTGCGAAACATAAATTTAATAACGAGACCCTTAAGTTGTCCCTGACGGTTTGATTATGGCCTTTGGTCTTGAACAGATATGCAAATACAAATCCTGAATATGGAAATGATGCCAAATACGACAATACTGCGCCATTTGGAGGTGGCCAGTGGTTTCTTTGTTGTCTGATGACCGCCAGTCTATCAGTCAATTTATGCAAATCTAAATGTAAAATTCTTTACATTCATACCTTCAGGGACACTTGCTATACAACTGGGGAGGCATCAAATGGCCAGATACTATATAATCTAGCAGCATAGAAGTGGTACAGCCTTACGTCCAATGTTATCAAACGATATGTACATACGGTTTATTTTAAAGATGATTTGACATTTCATTCCAATATACCATCGAATTTGGTACGAGTTTGATGTCGGGATACGCAACCAAGTTCTTCAAAACCGCTTAATGCGCGGTTATGCAATCATTTTAATCGATCAAAAGCCTCACAGTAAAACATCCTCAAACATTCGAACTTGTAACCGTCGACGTTAACATTAAAGTTGTTTTTGATGATTTTGAATTAAAGCTCTTTTCACGAATGCCATTCTCTGTGTCGATGTTCCTTTTTAAGATTCTCAGTGTCGGAATTTCGGGATTAATGTCGAATGTCGATTTTGTTTAAATATGCCTGTGTCGCGTGTCGCTAATTACCCCTTCCAGACCACTATATAACTTGTGTGATGCAACTTCATAATATAAGGAGTATATTAATCAAACAATAGCTTCGATGTGTCAAGTACAAAGGGCGGGTATAATAACTTCTAAGCGCATAATAAAGTACATAATAAGAGCCGAAACCTGTTCCGGACTGTTGGTAGGATCCATATAATTTATAAGTATCCAGTGTCATCGACCTGATTGCCGTTTGCTCCCGACCTGGCGTGTTTCATCGCCCTATGTCATTTGATTCTTGGTTTATCAAGCGTCATTACCATGCACCTGTGTCATTTAGTGGTCGCCCAATCTTGTTACATCGCCCTCTGTCATTAGAGGTTCCGTCTATCAAGTGTCATTACCCTCTTTGTCATTAGGTCCCGACTTGCCGTATTTTATCGCCCCTGTCATTTGATTCTTCTCTATCAAGTGTCATTACTCTCATTGTCAGTTTCCCCCTGGTCGGATACTATTATAGTTCCTGTGTGTGAGCTCTCGATCAGTGCAGATCCGTTGTGTGCATCTTGCCTCGTGCAGTCCACGTGCACTGGCGTCGCGGGGTCCTTCACGACGTCACGAATGTACGTTGGCAACGGTTGCGACGATAACTTATTTACCAACGCCAGCTCTTCGCCTACGTCCGGGAAACACCACAGGGGTTTCTTAATGTTTAGATATATTATGCAAGCGTACATGGCGCTACAGATGAAGTACGCCACGGCATTGACGTAAAATGCCCCGATGAAGGAATTAGTCAGGTCGAAAATGGCACCTGAAAGGAAAGAACGAAGATGCAGATGAGCACACTGACACCAGGTCCTAAAGACCACTTCATTTACACAGCATCACATCAGCGCCATTTGATCAAACAACCGTTATGTTGCCCATGGAATTATTTTTATGATTTGGAAATTGAATCATCATATCCATGTTAGGTGTAGCGGCATCGCGATGATTGCGTTTGCTATGGTTTGTTATCACCATTCGGTCAAGATATGATATGGATTAGAATTTTGCTTCTAAGCTATAATGACGTTACATCAAATCCAACCGTCTATGCCTTTCCAACTATCATCAGTTTCCATCTGCTTGTCAAACCGCTACATGAATCTTAACCAACCTGCCAGAGTGGGTCCGATCAGAGCTCCAATTCCTAAACCGACCCGGAATATACTGAAGAGGACAGGAACCTCCTGGCCCAGCATGACTTCAGCACATGACGAGTACATAGCCGCAATGATAGGTCCCCCAAGAATGCCAAGGGCTGAAAGGGTATTGGTTCTATCATTAGGAAACAAAGTTCAAATGCGCAATACATTTATGAGGTTGACTATTAAATCAATTTCATGACATCGACATGAGCAACAAAAGCAACAATTACAGGAAGTACGCATACACGATACGCAAGTAGACCTATACATACACTCGTAAGGGGGTGTGGGGGGGGGGCAAGAGGGGGGGGGCGGGTTCCCAGATGACGAAAAATAAATTTCTTTATTCCCAGGTTACGATGAATTGAAAGGGACAGCACACTGATGTGGCCCGCAAGATGCGCCGAGAACCAGGCAGTCCACACAACAAAGCTCCTAACTACGAGCCGATACCAGCCTACCCATATGAATA
Source organism: Arenicola marina (assembly GCA_964019135.1). NCBI lineage: Eukaryota > Metazoa > Annelida > Polychaeta > Arenicolidae > Arenicola > Arenicola marina. The sequence continues at coordinate 4,916,613 of OZ025260.1, read as the reverse complement.
CAATGGACCCAGTATAGGTCCTAACGAATTGTAATGTTCAATATATTCCAGCCTGGTCCAGGGGTGGATCTAGGGGGGGGGGGGGGGGGAGGGGTTGCCCGCCCCCCTTGGAAACCTGAACATACACTGTTTAAGGCGGGTTCCCCGCGCCTCCGCCCCCCCCCCCTCCAGTCGCAAGTTTCAGAGGGCAACTGCCCCCCCCCTCGTGGCAAATTCCTAGAACCGACACAACGACCACGAAAAGGAAGACAGGCGAGGGCCCCAGTCATGTACACCAACCGACCTGCGGCGTAGATGACGAGGTGTGTGTAGGTGTAGGCCAGGGTGGCCAGGGCGTTCTGCAGGCCCAGGACCAGTGTGAAGCCCACGTAGACGTAGAGGATCTTGCCCTTGATGTAGTCGCCGCCATATGAGGCCAACACGCGGCTGACCACCTCGCAGGCGCCCACAACTGTCATGGCGGTCGCCGCCTGGGACTGCGGGATGCCCATGGTATCCATCTGCTTCACCTGAAGAAGGCGACATCACAAGAATTAGTCTCTATTATCGCTGGTGCATCAAAAAGCCCAAATGCTCCCGGTTAACCGTCAATCCTTCGTTGTGCCGTTAGACGTGACGCGACACGGCTAATATAGACATTCATTGTTGTGTGATTATGATCCATTGTTTTTCTAAAAACCTTTTTCTGTTTAGGTGCTTTGATGAAAAAATATCTTGTTGTTAGAACAAGCGCGCATCGCGCTGGTGCTTTGCTACAACTGCGTGACGAGCATTCACTGTAGTCAACGTGCTGGGGACCGGCTGGCCGGGCGTTAAGAATCGAGTGGGAGTGAAAATATTTTTGTTTGCAATATTGTTCCTGATAAGACATTGATCTCTCCATAATGCATGTGGTCCGTTCGACGAGACCGTTGGAACAAATGTATCTTGAGGCAAATCATCGATGTTTACATTTGGGCGACAAACTATTGTCCTCGCATGATCAATTCATATAAGGACAATTGTTTCCGTAACCATAGAAACCGTGCAATACACATGAGATTCATGTTCATTAGACTAGTATGTAATAGGGCTGCACAGTCACTACGGGATCTTATCGAGACCCCACGAGACAGGCATAATTATGCTCTACTTCAATGCGTAGCATCAACGGCCTGTACTTGCTGCCTACCTTCCGGTTGTTTGCCTTCACTCGCCTCACACACAAGATCGGCTAAAACTGTCCTTGACTGCACAACTAGCCACTGAAGTTCTGCGCATATCAGAATTATAACCATCCGAGTAGATTTATGCTACATATGAGCGGTTAGGCAGTTGATAAACTCGAATACGGTTATGTCATGAGTGACCGTCAGTGTCAGGCGATCTAATGTGTTGCGCGGGGTTTTCCATGTCGTATGACGTAATAATCATCATGACTCGCATGTCTGCTCGCGGTATTTATGGTTACGTAACAACGCTCCTTATATGGACTGACCCGGAGAGGAAAATGGTGTTCCGTTTGTCCAGAAATATGAACATCGATGGATTGCCTCAAAATACAACGCTTCCAACAGTCTCATCGAACGGATAGCATGAATTATGGAGAGATGAATGTCTTATCTTTAACTATATTATGATTTCATAGTTAGCAATGCCTGGACCAAAGCAAACAAAAAATAGTTCACACCTACTCGTTTCTCCACGCACAAACCGCGTAGCTGACTGGTTCCCAACACTCAAACGTTGACTTCAATGAGTGCGCGTCAAGCAGCTGTAGCAAGGCACCAGCGGGATGCGCATTCGCCCTAAGAGCACGTGTTTTTTTGTTGGTCCCCAAAAGGCCTAAACCGGAAATAGAACCCGCGAGAACTGTACAGCCCTATACGACAGGTAAAAACCCACACAACACGACACTGACAACCACTCATGCAACAACCGCATCACGTCTACTATTATGATCGCTTAAGGTCTGTCTTATTGTCAAACCTTTCATGTATTACATAGCGGTCATGTCCAGTTTATTTAGGGGCCATGGAACTGGCCAAGACAGTCACTTTGCAATCAGCTGAATGTCCCGTGCTGCTTTGAACGGGACGCATCGGCATACCGAATGGAGGCGAGTGCACCGGACCCGAGTGCAAGAAGTATCGGGCGGTATATCGATGCGTAATGTGCGTATTCGTTTACCTTGGGGATATACCCGAGTTACCAAAGAAATGCGCCCATTGATGACGCAATGTAGTTAAGGGTAGAATTGACACCTGATTGCTTGTTTAATCATCATGTCTCAGTAAAATGCCCCTGCAGTCTGGTTTCAACCCACAGTATATAGCTTACCAGCTCCAGCACTTACTTACCATATCAGTCTTTATCCAAAAGTAACTTAATCAGAATCGTGACATGATGTTTGATGGGAGGAAGATGTTTTTCCGCTGAATAGAACCATTAAGAACTGAACTAATGAATTGGGAGGCACAATAACGGTAATAATAACACGCGTTACTCACGAGCGTGACGAAAGGAGTGTAGTATCCGATAGACTTCATGGTAGAAGCTACCAGCCATAGACCCCCAATAATCACTTTAGTCCTTCTCGCCAGAACCGATTGAACTTTCTCTTCCAGCTCCTCATATTGCTGTTGCAAACTTCCGGTGGCCACGCTGGAGTCAGTCTCTCCCTTGTCCTTGTGACGGAAGGCCAAGGTCACGGGGACGCCGACGACGAACATCGTGACAGCGTAGATAGAGTAGGTCAGTCGCCATCCCACGTGAACCATGATGGCGTAGGTCAATGGATTGAAGATCAGAGTCGCTGATTAATCCGAAGGAAAACAGAAACATGGTCAAAGATCATTCGACATATTATCTCGTGGATGAAATCTAATGAAAGCGCAGTAGCTTAGTGGCTTATGGTGGCAGTGTAAATACTTTCTGTGTTGTTATGTGGGCATTTGTTCATTCTGATCCATAATATCATATCATATATCAGTTGTCATCAAACTTTTCCACGTCGATACAATTTGCGATGCGTAGGCACATAGAACGGGGTTGTGTCCACCCTCGATGAACACACTAAACATTCTGGGGATCGATATCTATATCCTTGTTTATATAAAAACTACTATCATGACGGCATGAATATTGGATTTAGATGCATTGTCATTATCCATGACTTACACACATAGTTGCTTTCACAGGCAATCTGATTTGTTTTGGTTTTTTTCCTGTACACATACCATTTGTATTTTTGTCTTGTGCAGCGAAACCGCCGCGTTGCGCAAAGTGCCTAGTACATTATCGGACGCGTCTTAGTTGGGACAATATGGACCATTACGGAACCTGACATTACACGCTACAATAATGTCAATGTCTCAACAATCATCTTTTCTCTTAACGATTTCTCCTAACTTCGCGATCACATCATACCCGTGTCAACTACTATAATAAAAGTGGGAACGCTTTTTCAGTTTGCTGCTTAAGTTGAAGAATGACTTAATGGCCATGGCTCGCACTCACCTAGCGGGAAGGCGCAGGCTATAATACTCGTGGCCAGCACGTGGCGTGGGTGGTGATAGGGGAAGTATTCCTCCAGCAAGAAAAATGGTGGATTGACTTGCATCATGATGCCAAACCCTCCCAGGATGCCGTAGCAGAGGAAGAGGAGGCCAACATTGTGGACTAGACCGGATAAAGCGAAGCCCAGCGACGTGATAAGTACTCCTAACATCACAGTGCGGCGGCACCCGAACCGGAAGTGCATGTAGGTGCCGATAGGTGCCGCCAGCATCGGCAGGCTGAGCGGTACGGCGCCAACCCATCCTAGTCAGGGAGAGAGTGAATGTGGTATTGATCGTACGATTGAGAACGAGGCTCCAGTATTAATGACGGCCTACAAGCAACGACATATATTACCGAAACTCTTATTGTGTACCTTACATGTACGGTCTGTAAGTGAATCACAAGCTTTCATGAGAAAATTACTCTCTGGGTGAATTACGTCATTGTTACATGCATGTGAACTCGGGCACAAACGTATCCACAGTGTTGTGCAAATATGGCCACTCTAAGCATAACTTGAAGATCGCATATATTAACCTTTATATGTGCTATTCTGAATAAAATGTCCATACCTTGTTATACCCATCGGTAATGCCAGCTCAATCAGTGCGGGAGGTTTTTTGTACCCGCAATGGTGGCTGTCTGTAGATTTTTCACGTTTTTCGCCAGCTTTGACGTGTATCATTAGCAGTTGTAGCACGCTACTCTCGTTAATTGAATACACCTAAAATTAATATTATTTAGTATGTTCTTACCCAGTTTAATTAGGGTTGTATTTTGTTATGTCCTTAGCCAGCCTTACCCAGCTTACTTTAATTAATGTTGTACTTAATCATGTCCTTAGCAAGCTTAAATTAATTAATACTCTAGCTTATTATGTCCTTACCCAGCTTACTTTAATTAATGTTTTACTTTATCATGTCCTTACCCAGCTTATTATAATTAATGTTGTACTTTATCATGTCCTTACCCAGCTTACATTAATTAATACTCTAGTTTATTATGTCCTTACCCAGCTTACTTTAATTAATTATGTACTTTATCATGTCTTTACCCAGCTTACTTCAACTAATGTTGTACTTTATCATGTCCTGCTACCCAGCTATACGTTAATTAATGTTGTATTTTATTATGTCCTTAACCAGCTTAGTTTAAATAATACTCTACTTTACTATGTCCTTACCCGGCTTATTTTAATTAATTTTGCATTTCATTATTACCTTACTCAGCTCACTTTAATTTATGTTGCACTTTATGATTTCCTTACCAAGCTTATTTTAACTAATGTTCTATTTTATTGTTCTTAACCAGCTCCATTCAATTTATGTTGTAACCATTAAGTCCTTACCCAGCAGTCCGAGGCTCTCGTGAATGTCCCTCGAGAGTGGCACGATTAACTCGCTGTAGGAGAAGTTGAGGCCGACACAGAGCGTGAAGAGGAGCAGAAAGAGGAGACAGACGACCCAGCCCCAGTACACCTTCATTGTGGCTCGGCGTCGTTCACCTCACCAACCGCAAACGGATGCTGCAATCATAACCTCATGTGTTTAGCTGCTTGGTTAAGGTCCAGATTAATACCTACTGTGTGGGCTCAAAGACATGCAATCTTTTTCCAACACAATCAAATACATTTGCACCGGTGAGACTCGAACCACACACCGGCAGCTTGGGCTGAAATTAAAGGGCATACTCTACATAATCCGAATGCGCCAAATCCTAGGCTATGGGGTAATTCCATATCATATAGAGCTGCAACATAGATTTAAAGCATGCCATATAAAGGTTAATTATGTACACCTTATAAGTATATCGTGAAACGACGTTACCCGTTTAGTTTCCAGTTGCAAAACCATCTTGTACTGTAGGAAGAACTAAAATGTGGTAAAACGCTACATAGGAAAACGTAGATGTCCTATGCGTTATTATGCTATGGATAACTGGAAGTGCGTTTTACCTACCCTTTTAAAAAGCGTAATCCCCTTGATTAGAAATCAAGCAAAAATGACGCTCCCTTAGAATCTACGCTGATAAAGGCATCTCTTTGCGTAGTGAGTGCAGTGAGGAGAATCGTAGTAGAAGAATATGGCGCTGCCAGTTCAGTCAACACATGGTTAACATCTGCTTGCGCCTCTTAGGTATTGCATCAGGTATAGATCCAACTCTATAGAAATCCGCCGATTCGGTGATGAGATTCACGTCTGGAAAATCTTCAGCTGATAAGCTTGGCCCTTGTCTGCCATCGACGACAAGGTTTCATCGGCATCCCCGGCATCGATGATGTATGATCACTTGACCGCCCTGTGACGACATCTAGGCGCTTGTTGCCGTTATAACGCTTCACAAAGTTGATGGCATTTGCCGTGTTGCATGTTGGGCGGTAGTCCTAAGCATACATGGATACATTAAATTCATGATGACTTCCTCCTCAGCACGCCAGTGGATATCCCTATGTGGTATCTACTTCTACTGACGTCACATGCTCTGTGATTTTACCACGCGGAGGTATCAATAAAGCACGGATAAAATGACACGGTCCGACCCAGTGACACCCCCAAACTAATCGACACCCCCCGCCCCTACCACACACACACACACACTGCCCCCACCCACGCCCCGGTCTTACATGGGACAGCGAATGGAGCTGTCAGATAGTTTACCTTTGCGCGCGGTGCAATATCCACACTCTGGCTGTGATATTGATCACCCAAACGGCCTTTTGTTGGCTCAGCTGGAAAACTCCTGAGAACTTTATTGACTCGCTGAAGCGGTTCGATTAAATGTTTTAAGGGTCTAATTTTCAGATTTGTTTGAGGAAGATGATCAGTCTCAGGCCACTTCAGCCCCACATCGTCCCTCTAGTGGCCCATTAGGTATCTCGATTGCGCAGACCCAGGCTGAATATGCGAATACGGGGTTTCTATTCAAACAATTCTCGACAGTTCAAAAAGGTTGTAGAAAAAAAAATGCTCACTGATTAATAATCATTAATATCTTTCTTCTCTGATGCAAACCTAACCAGGGAATGCCAATAGAATGAGAGTGCGAGGCAAGGGGAGAGAGGGAAAGAGGGGTAGAGAGAGAGACATAGATAGGTATAGAAAGATACCATTTAACCGGATATTGAGCAATGAGAAATTCGATGATGTGTGTTTTGTGCGTTAGTTCGGTTTACATTGAGGCTAATAAGGCCACGCAATTTGGGTTTAACGTTCGCATACATAGCTGTCTGACTACACATTTGCCCTCGACCACGCTTTTTATAAGCCTCCACAAAGGACGATTAGCTTGCAGCATTATAGAACCAGCGCCAGACACAAGTCCTGACAATGGAGAGTGAGCTCGCAACTTTGGTTACAAACGGAAATGGAACAATACACACGATGCATACAATGATTATGAATGTCATCATAGCTTATATAACTGTAAGGGTGACCTAACCTATTACTGTAAACCAGATACGGACACAATAAGAATAATGACGTAGTTAAGTGTTTATATGTAAACATAACAGCCAGTAGGACATACAAATCCACAATTAAGTTGCGAAAGTTATATATTTTGTACAAGAGGCTGACGAGACGCAGCGTAAAAAAACATGTAACTTTTGTACATGATTTAAACAAAACGGATATGATACTTTTCAATGTAAGATATTAAATTATATCACAACATACAGGGTCGGATCCAGATATGCGGGAAACGTGGGGGGCGCGTTTCCAGTAATGGCCTAGATTTTTGGTTAGCATATGTTAAATGGTATAAATTTCGGTCCTACAAGGGGGGCGGCGGGGCCGGATCGCCCCCCCCCCGCCCCCTGCCCCTGGATCCGCCCCTGAGACAAATATTTTAACGCATGTTTGTTAACTTGTATACTTTAAGTAGTGTTGCGAGTTTCTAGTTTGCTACAGTACAAACTATACATGACACATTATTATTTTAGCTCGCTGAAAAAAGCCTGGCAGTCACATACCCTACGTCCATCCAGATCGACTCTGCATCCCAGTCCTTAAACAGCAATGCAATACCATATATTGCTCACACAACGGGTTGTATAGGTCGCGCGGAAGGCAAGCTGGGCGCAGACGTTAATATCCGTATCATGCAAATGTTGTCTGTGATATAGACAACATTTACATGATAATGATATTACGTCGGCGGGGTCTGTTATCTGACGAACTGAGGCGTCTAGTGCTGATCCGGGAGGGGTTGGTGGGGGGGGGGGCAGGGGGGTGGAGGTGAGTGTGTGGGGGTAGGGGTGGCGGGTGGCACAGGCACAGTAAATCAGTGGAGGGGGGAGGCCGGGGGGGGGGGGTCCACTGATTTAATGTGCCTGTGGCGGGTGGGGTATGGGTTCCAGGATGGTTATCAACACTGATATTGAAAAGCAAAAAAACATCTTCTGAAACACTGACTCGTCTAATTAACCCGCAATCACCACCCGAAACATCCTATCGGCCGAAACACACTCAACCCATTAGAAACCATCACTTGAAACACCCACTCGGCCACCCAAGATTGAAAGACATGGCGATTGTTTCCTGCCGTGAATTCAATTCCGAAATATCGTTTTCGTTTTTTACATCACTGTATCTTATCCGAACTTTTTGTATGGGAACCATATGTTTTGACAAGGGGTCAAAACTTGTTATCTGCGGTTATCGACGTTCTGAACACATGCAGCCGGTAGTTGTAGCGACATTGTCTTTGTTGTTCCTAAGATCTAGAGACGCTATCGAGAAAAACAAGACATTTAGTGCCGCCCTCTTGTTGGCCATTCCGTAGTTAACTGATGATTTGTGATTTCGTTTAGTGAGGTAACAATATCAGGGATCTGGAAGTAGGTAAATGGCGACACGCGGCACGGGCATATTTGAAAAATCGCCATTCCACACAGACCCGCAAATTCCGACACTGAGGATCTGAAAAAGAGACATCGACACGAATACTGGCATTTTAGAAGAAAAAAAAACGACATTGAACACGGAACGTCGTGAAAAATCGAAATTCGACGCTGACAATTTTCTTAAATCAACACTGGACACCGACCGCCCCCCTCCCCCCGCCCCCTTCCAGACTACTAATATTGGAACGATGGCGCAGACAGGCGGATGCCACAATGTGCACTGCCCGGGATGGAGATGAGGTGGGCATCGTCAACAACGGGTGTATGGGGCAGTCGTACAGTAACCACAGCTGGACCAGAGAAAATAATATTATAAAGTCGCTGTATGTGCGATAACATTTAATACCAAATGGCGTGCTTATAATTCAAAGTGGAGGTTTCACATGTGAAACACCAATCTCTCGGCAGAGGGCGTTGCGCTTAAGCTATAGTAGTCCCTCTGCCCCACGTAAAATTTAACCATCAGAATTATCCTTTATACACGAAAATTGAAAAAGAATCTAATCGAAGGTATATTCGCAGTCCCGGACTAATTCATTCGCTTTTGATTAATGATAAGCCATGTTACTTTCGACCTATGTTTTCTAGTTCGACCGAGGTAAACGGCGGCAAGCGTTTTGATCTTTAACCCCGTGTCATGTTTCAAATTCTGCATCGAAAATACATAATTTAACCTAAACTCCAGCACTGTTGAGGCGAACTGTGAGGTTATGTGCAGCCGGTGACACATGTGAGGAACGAGCGCCCTCTGCCGGCAGAATAGTGAAACGCAAGCTCTGGTCACGGTAACTTCGCACTCACTGTGTCACTATATAGCTCTAATATCAAAGGTTAAGTATTATTTAGGTATCAATGCATATAATAAACCATCAATGTTTAGTCAGACAGAAGAAGCGACATATCAGTTCCGTTGTTACTGTAGGAAGATCGGTTCGCTCAGACATAAGGTGATGTCGACTTCTTGAATGTCATGTTCAGAGAGGGTACACCTCTATCTCGCAAACTCTCTGCGTCGACTCTGTGATGGGCAAGTTAATGAAGACGTAGTCTACGACAAGGCCACTGCACAAGTAGTCACACGTGACGTAAGGTCCGTTCGTTTCCTGACGCAGCAGCGGACAGTGACGAAACTCCCCCTCGAACGAATCCCTTTGGAGAGCCTGAAACGCAAAATGACTAGATAAACTCTCGACCCCACCCAGTCAATATGTATATGTACTACATACATATTCTTAGTTCGTAAAGTTTTATAGATATTCATTGAACCGATTTATCACCAAGAATGAAAATACCAAAATGGCTGCTTTATTTATTGATTTATCTGTACGTGCGAGAAGTATCACGGATCTAACTATATTAATACACACATATCTTACGTCGGAGTCAGCATGGATGGCGGTGACTGGCAAGGCGGGGCCGCTGGGGTGGTGAACACTGGAGCAGGAGAGAGATTGCCCCACAAACCGCACTAAGCCACTGCGGAGGAACGAGCTTATTCCAAGCTTCAGGCTAAATGTCCACGCCGTATGGTATTCCACTGTAAGGCAAGGCAACCAGTCTTATTACTAACGCTGGTTGCCTCACCCTTTAAATGTTCATCAAGGGTATGCATTAATTAACCCCCCACGGACCCGGACCCCCTTCACCCTCTCCCCCCGGCTGGCGCAGATGACATTCATTTGAGTAAAACGGACGGTTATGTATTAATGTAATCACTTAGAAGTCCAGACGGAAACAAACAGGAGCAACCCTTTCCACATTACGGGCATCGATTTATCTTGTTTCCTATTTGACATGATCTACCACGCGTTTGGCCTGTTGACTCCCGCACGTCTTTGATGTGGCGGGCGCCAATTCAATAAATATACTAGGCTTCTCAATTTATACGACAGCTATTTCCTTCAGCACAGAGTCTCATTATTTACAACGAACACACAAATATGTATCAATGTATTAAGGTGCAAAATCGATATCTGCTAACATATATACCTCGGATGTAGCTTTGTGGGGGTTATATGTGCACTCTTGAATGCCAAATTGACAAACATGTAACATGGTGCACGTGTCATCGTACCCGGTGGAACATCAATGCAGGAGCTGAGGTCGCCGTCGGTGAAGAGGTCAAGGTCAGCGTTGATGACGTCATCCTTGAATGTGTAGAAGTTAGTCCTGTAGAGGGCGTCAGGGTTGGTGTTCCTCAGCAGGTTGGATGTCGGAGTGAGCGGCGGAAGCTGGCAGCCAATCAGTTCAAACCTCATCGAGTACCTGGCCATGTTGTAGCCGTAGCCCAGCGGATACAGTCTCACGAAGCGGGCCAGGAAGGGGTGGTTAAGGGGGATCTGCACTGCAGTGTCCGTGTCACTGTTGGCAACCAGCAGCTGGAATATGCCTTACATTCATAATTACCATTGCAGCTTGTTGTGTCGTTTACGTAAAGCCTTAAAGCCATGTTCTCAAAGACAGACGGCACTACTGTAAACCTCACCAACACTACTATAAGCCTCATCATATTATTATAAACAGGTATCATATTATGCCTCATTAGTCCAAAAACACTATTCTTATTACATTGTGTTTAAGTAATTATATGTGTCCTTCAACAGGGACCGAGATGGACCCAAGATCCAGGGCTGAAGAACATCAGTGTCGTCGGAGCCTTCATTGGTTATGATACGGACTGAATACTGAATGGTAAAATGCAACCTAACTAATAAGGGGACTGGTTGGTAAAAGCCAAAAAGCGACACGGAATGTTGTGAAAATCGGCATTCGAGGCTGAGAATTTTGAAAAACCTTGGGTTGGCCTTGGTTAGAGTTCCATTCGGTGTACCAGACCCAACTTCCGTTACTTCCAGTCGTGCTGTAGGCCAGCTGGAACGATCGAACCCATTCTGGTGAAGCGATGGAGGCCTCGTTTCTCCCTTGGAGCCACAGTTCTCTTATCAAAAATTCCTCGTCTAAGTCAGTCTGAAAGGAAATTAACAATGGGGTATTTACACAATGAGTGGGTGGGTTGAGCTGTAAATGGGTTGAAATAGCAGCGGTCCACGTTTATTCAGGCGTTTCGACACATCCCCATTTTACGCAGTGGCGAATCCCGGCGGGGGGGGGCAAGGGCGGATCCAGAAAATCTGAATAGGGGGGCCGGTTTCAGTAACACATAGGCGCATAACATTACGCAATAAAAGATGCATAAACACCATGAAGTCTGCTTCCATTGTTTCGAATACCTACCTCTATGTAGTAATCTGTCGAGTGAGTGTCATTGGTACTCCAAGAGCCAAATCCAGTAACATCCGCTTCTGTTCCCAAAATGGCGAACTCAGCAGCGCCATCCGTTGCAATGCTGTTAGCGCTTAGTCTGGGACTGGTCAGTCCCCCAGACAGGATTGTGTATTGACATTTCCCTGGACGGTACAATCAAAATATTGAACACCGTCTAAATTTTATCTGAGATACGCTCCGACCAGCAATATTAATATTCCTTATCTTCATTTTACTCACCAACCATAACCACATAACGGAGAAAGTAAAAGAATATTTAACCTCTTCGTAAAACTCTATTTAAGACGACAGCCTACGTTAAACAACAGCACAACACGGCAATTCTTGCCAAGCTTACCTTGAGTTGCAGCTGGTGTCTTACACATATATCCTAGATCCTGAAGACAGTTCTCGTCCCCCCAAGTGAAGCTCATCTGGATTTCACTCAGGTTCCGAGATTGGCTTATTGGGCCGGATACGTACATCGCCACACATTCCTCCGTCGGAGTCACATGTGGCTCGATCCATGAATCATTGTCAGGGTGAACCAGCCAGTTGCTGAGGCATGGGTATAAAATCTGGGTCAGTTTTAATAAATCGTTTAAAAAATCTTTTATTGGGTAAACATGCAAAATCGATAGCGATACTTGTAACTGATCCATCTACGGTATGTCGCGGTGTCATTTGTCAGTTCAAAGTGTGTGAGTGTGCAATGAGATGTCAAGCATAATTGGATCGCTTACCTGTAGTTGCTGTGGATTCCGTCCTCAATCCATTCGAATATGGAGCTGTTTGTCTGTCGGTAACTGCCGAGCCAAAAGTCGATGTCGCTCACCCCAGATGTGGAGACCAAGTCCTCGGCGAAATCTATTTGATTGGCACACACTCAGCCAGTAATTGATGTCGTCAGACACGGTAATAGTTCATGATTTTCATCTTTGTTCAGGTCCCTAGCGGGTTTTATTTGGTTCGCTTCTTAACGCAAAGCTCATTTCGCTCATCCAAATTCGTTCGTAATAATTAATAGTAATTAATATTATTTGCTTATTGGGTTTATTAATGCTAATAATCATTATTATCTCCTGTATCGACTAACCATTTCCGTGGATCTTTAGCAAGGGACTTGTGAGAGCTGTCGTGCTTGGCATAAATATTTAAATTATATTAATCTATTAACCCGCTGATGTTATATAATTGTTTACCTTGAACTCTTCGGTTAGCAACAGTCGCCAGGACACCAGCGTGGCTAGCGCATGCGCTAGCAGCCGTTGACCACGACATCCGGTCGGTGAACACCTCATAACATGCGCCCTCGAAGAATCGGGCGCCTCGTCTGGTGCATAGCGCTGTGGTGGCGAGACGAGTAACGTGAGTGTGGAGTTACAGCTTCGTGGGGCAATACGCCGACGATACATTTACACTGGGCACCCCTTCACCTATATTCTCATTCACATTTAGCTACTGATAAACAGTCCATACTCACCCCCATGCACTTGACCGCATACCCTAACAAACGCAGTCTAGGGCGCCCCGCCAGCCCACCATCGTACCGGCCGTCGCACCCCAGTGTGCAAACGTCTGTTTTCACGGGATGATAATCCATCTCATTATTCGAATAAAGTAGGGGATATGCCCCCGGGGCATGGCACCCATCTACCCTAATGATATTCCCTGTTGGCGCAATATGCGTTGCTTGGGGTAGGCATCAAACCAACCTACGAACTATATGAATGAGATAATGAGACAGGTATCAAAAGACATTTTTTTATCTAATACATGTCTTAATCTATAACACTCACTATCCAGATTGCCAAAAATTGGCTGTATTCAATATCTCACCATTTCGCTCCATGTACACCATGTCCACGTCACTTCCAGAGTAACATTGACGCAGAAAGTTCCCGGATGCAGTAGCACTGTTGTCGCTTAGCAACGTGCATGTCCCACCGGAAGCGAGGGTGGCCGCCAGACAGGAGTCCCCGAAAGACTCGCAGAACGTCTGACAACTCTCTACCGTGAAGGAGTTGGAGGAGGTCAAGTGGAAGCCTGCTCCTGACAGACAGCCGCCAGACAACTGGTACCACCCGTCGGATGCTGCGTTGGAGCCGCCGGCCAAGGACGCCACCAAAGCGGCTACGGACACTGGTATCAATATATTAGATACAATAAAAGGCACGACGCCAGAAGTACAGACGCAGACGCAGAGATACTAAATGGTGAGTGCTCATGTACTTCATACTATATCAACTTTATACTTTATCAACTGTACCGTATACTATTCAGGGCGGATTCATGGGGGGGGGGCTTTGTTTTCACAATTGGGGGTCCGGACTCTTGACTCTTTTTTGGAGAAAAAAAAGCCGTTTTCAATGCAAAATGTAGGCCCTTCACATGTCATGTGACATTTATCCCCTATCTAAAAATAATAATAAAATTGCTTTGCATTCCACCGGTTGGGTAACCTCGTTAGCTCAGTTGCCAGGCCGACAGGTCGTGCGTTCTGGCGCCATGGCACCATTTCATCTTATCTGTGGTGCATGCCGCAGCGACCGCGGTACGGTGAACATGGTGAAAAACTAACTGCAAAGCGATTCTTCCAAAGTAGGTGGTGATTATTTTGTGCACAGCATATATAGCGTCATATTATTTGCAAATTATGGTTACTATTTCAACACAATGTTAAACAATGGAACCGGCAGGGACGCATGAACTAATGTTTCTATCAGTCTTAGAATAACTGATCGAGAAGTTGTATTTAGCAAGTGCATATACGATGGATAACACCAAATTTTCCAGCCTAAAAAAAAAGAGCCAAAGCGATAAAACAAGTTTTCCCCTATTAGGCGCATGAACGCTCCACCCTGGGATTAGACAGTAGGGGCGGATCTAGGAATTTGCCAAGGGGGGGATTGCTCTCTGAAAAACTTGCGACCGGGGGGGGGGCGTGGTCGGAGAAGCCGACTTTAACTGTGTATGTTCAGTTTCCCAAGTGGGGGTGGGGTTGCTCTCTGAAGACTTGGGACTTTGACATGTATGTTAACATGTATGTTGTTTGTTCTGGTTCCCAAGGGGGGGGGGGGGTGCAACCCCCCTAGATCCGCCACTGAGGCATTCCCATGGCCCGCCCATACCGACTGCGCCACCCAGGTTTTCTGAAGTCACGAAATCTTTCCCATCAAATGTTTGAGTCCCCCGCTCGTCCCATGTTTAATTTTCATTGCAATAATAACTTTGTTGGTCAGTGGATTCGCTCGCAACAGATAGCCTGCGGCATTACGGGAAGGCAACCTGTTGGTGACGTACAAAGGCGTGTTTGTGGCAGGACTTTCAGGTTTATTATTATTATTCGGTCTTTTTTTACACTATCTATAAGAAAGCAACTAGGCCTACAATGTACTACTGTTCGCTGACGCAAGTGATCCCAAT
The DNA here is from genome assembly GCA_964019135.1 of Arenicola marina. Lineage (NCBI taxonomy): Eukaryota > Metazoa > Annelida > Polychaeta > Arenicolidae > Arenicola > Arenicola marina. The sequence goes on along the minus strand of OZ025260.1, from coordinate 4,901,480 downwards.
CCCCGAGTTTTTGCACAATCAGATCTAATAATTAAGGAGATCTAAACTAAACTGAACTAAACTATTAAAAACAGCATACAATACATAATATCAATGAACACTAATAAGGAGAAACATCCAGAAGTATAATGACATTAAATAGCTTACCAACAGTGAGGATCATGTCGCTGTGGTGGCGGCTCAATGCGGTCTTACAGAGGACAAGTAGACTGGCATTATTGAATGATAGGAGCATCTCGACCGCGGAATATACCCAATGCCGTTACAAGTCTAGGCATGTCTGTTTCCTGGTCCCACCAACCCCGACAAATAGGCTCGAGTCGTCGCTGGTGGTATATGGAACGGCCGAATTATTGATTATTAACATTTCTAGTATGCCATACAAGAAACGAGTGAGAAGTAGAATGGAACAAATGGTTGCATAATTTATGTAATAATTGATAATCCTCACGTGCTAGCGGTCCGAGGTGGCTATGGGGTTGGGCTTGAATAGGGTACTGGCACCCTGTTATGGGGTTGGGCTTGAATAGGGTACTGGGACCCTGTTATGGGGTTGGGCTTGAACATGGTACTGGCACCCTGTCATAGGGTGGGCTTAAACAGGGTACTGGCACCCTGTCATGGGCTTGAGCTTAAACAGGGTACTGGCACCCTGCCACTGGGTTCAGCTTGAACAGGGTACTGGCATCCTGCCAAGGGGTTGGCCTTGAAAAGGGTACTGGTACCCCGCCATGGGGTTGGGCTTGAACAGGGTACTGGCACCCTGTCACGGGGTTGGGCTTGAAGAGGGTACTGCACCCTGCCATGGGGATGGGTTTGAACAGGGTACTGGTACCCTGCCATGGGGTTGGGCTTAAACAGGGTACTGGCACCCTGCCATGGGGTTGGGCTTGAACAGGGTACTGGCACCCTGTCACGGGGTTGGGCTTGAATAGGGTACTGGCACCCTGCCATGGGGTTGGGCTTGAATAGGGTACTGGCACCCTGCCATGGGGTTGGGCTTGAACAAGGTATTGGCACCCTGTCACAGGGTTGGGCTTGTCCAGGGTACTGGCACCCTGTCACAGGGTTGGGCTTGTCCAGGGTACTGGCACCCCGTCACAGGGTTGGGCTTGAACAGGGTACTGGCACCCTGTCACAGGGTTGGGCTTGAACAGGGTACTGGCACCCTGTCACAGGATTGGGCTTGAACAGGGTACTGGCACCCTGTCACGGGGTTGGGCTTGAACAGGGTACTGGTACCCTGCCATGGGGTTTGGCTTGAACAGGGTACTGGCACCCTGCCATGGGGTTGGGCTTGAACAGGGTATTGGCACCCTGCCATGGGGTTGGGCTTAAACAGGGTACTGGCACCCTGTCACGGGGTTGGGCTTGAACAGGGAACTGGCACCCTGTCATGGGGTTGGGCTTGAACAGGGTACTGGCACCCTGTCACGGGGTTGGGCTTGAACATGGTACTGGCACCCTGCCATGGGGTTGGGCTTAAACAGGGTACTGGCACCCTGGGGTTGGGCTTCAGCAGGGTAATGGCCCTCTGCCATGAGGTTGGGTTTGAACAGGCTACTGGTGCCCTGCCATGGGATCGGGCTTAAACAGTGTACTGGCACCCTGTCACGGGGTTGGGCTTGAACAGGGTACTGGCACCCTGTCACGGGGTTGGGCTTGAACAGGGTACTGGTACCCTGCCATGGGGTTGGGCTTGAACAGTGTACTGGCACCCTGTCACGGGGTTGGGCTTGAACAGGGTACGGCACCCTGCCATGGGTTTGGCCTTGAAGAGGGTACTGGCACCCTGTTATGTGGTTGGGCTTGAACAGGGTAATGGCACCCTGCCATGGAGTTGAGCTTGAACAGTTTAATGGCACTCTGCCATAGGGTTGGGCTTGAACAGGGTACTGGCACCCTGTCATGGTGTTGGGCTTGAACAGGGTACTGGCACCCTGGCACGGGGTTGGGCTTGAACAGGGTACTGGTACCCTGCCATGGGGTTGGGCTTGAACAGGGTACTGGCACCCTGTCACGGGGTTGGGCTTGAACAGGGTACTGGTACCCTGCCATGGGGTTGGGCTTGAACAGGGTACTGGCACCCTGTCACGGGGTTGGGCTTGAACAGGGTACGGCACCCTGCCATGGGGTTGGCCTTGAAGAGGGTACTGGCACCCTGTTATGTGGTTGGGCTTGAACAGGGTAATGGCACCCTGCCATGGAGTTGAGCTTGAACAGTTTAATGGCACTCTGCCATAGGGTTGGGCTTGAACAGGGTACTGGCACCCTGTCATGGGGTTGGGCTTGAACAGTGTACTGGCACCCTGTCACAGGGTTGGGCTTGAACAGGGTACTGGCACCCTGTGACGGGGTTGGGCTTGAACAGGGTACTGGTACCCTGTCATGGGGTTGGGCTTGAACAGGGTACTGGCACCCTGTCACAGGGTTGGGCTTGAACAGGGTACTGGCACCCTGTCACGGGGTTGGGCTTCAACAGGGTACTGGTACCCTGCCATGGGGGTGGGCTTGAACAGGGTACTGGCACCCTGTCACAGGGTTGGGCTTGAACAGGGTACTGGCACCCTGTCACGGGGTTGGGCTTCAGCAGGGTAATGGCACTCTGCCATGAGGTTGGGTTTGAACAGGGTACTGGTACCCTGCCATGGGATCGCGCTTGAACAGTGTACTGGCACCCTGTCACAGGGTTGGGCTTGAACAGGGTACTGGCACCCTGTCACGGGGTTGGGCTTGAACAGGGTACTGGTACCCTGTCATGGGGTTGGGCTTGAACAGGGTAATGGCACCCTGCCACGGGGTTGGGCTTGAACAGGGTACTGGCACCCAGTCACGGGGTTGGGCTTGAACAGGGTACTGGTACCCTGTCATGGGGTTGTGCTTGAACAGGGTAATGGCACCCTGTCACGGGGTTGGGCTTGAACAGGGTACTGGCACCCTGTCACGGGGTTGGGCTTGAACAGGGTACTGGTACCCTGCCATGGAAGTGGGCTTGAACAGGGTACTGGCACCCTGTCACAGGGTTGGGCTTGAACAGGGTACTGGCACCCTGTCACGGGGTTGGGCTTGAACAGGGTACTGGTACCCTGTCATGGGGTTGGGCTTGAACAGGGTAATGGCACCCTGTCACGGGGTTGGGCTTGAACAGGGTAATGGCACCCTGTCACGGGGTTGGGCTTGAACAGGGTACTGGTACCCTGCCATGGAGGTGGGCTTGAACAGGGTACTGGCACCCTGTCACGGGGTTGGGTTTGAACAGTGTACTGGCACCCTGCCATGGGGTTGGGCTTGAACAGGGTACTGGCACCCTGTCACAGGGTTGGGCTTGAACAGGGTACTGGCACCCTGTCACGGGGTTGGGCTTGAATAGGGTACTGGTACCCTGCCATGGGGTTGGGCTTGAACAGGGTACTGGCACCCTGTCACGGGGTTGGGTTTGAACAGGGTACTGGTACCCTGTCACAGGGTTGGGCTTGAACAGGGAACTGGCACCCTGTCACGGGGTTGGGCTTGAACAGGGTACTGGCACCCTGTCACGGGGTTGGGCTTGAACAGGGTACTGACACCCTGCCACAGTGTTGGGCTTGAACAGGGTACTGACACCCTGTCACGGGGTTGGGCTTGAACAGGGTACTGGCACCCTGCCACAGGGTTGGGCTCGAACAGGGTACTGCACCCTGTCACGGGGTTCTGCTTGAACATGGTACTGACACCCTGTCACGGGGTTGGGCTTGAACAGGGTACTGGCATCCTGCCACAGGGTTGAGCTTGGACAGGGTAATGGCACCCTGCCATGGGGTTGGCCTTGAAGAGGGTACTGGCACCCTGTTTTGTGGTTGGGATTGAACAGGGTAATGGCACCCTGCCACTGGATTCAGCTTGAACAGGGTGCTGGCACCATGCCATGGGGTTGGCCTTGAAGAGGGTACTGGCATCCTGTCATGGGGTTGGGCTTGAACAGGGTACTGGCACTCTGCCATGGGGTTGGGCTTGAACAGGGTACTGGCACCCTGGGGCTGGGCTTCAGCAGGGTAATGGCACCCTGCCACGGGGTTGGGCTTGACCAGGGTACTGGTACCCCGCCATGGGGTTGGGCTTGAACAGGGTACTGGCACCCTGCCACTGGGTTGGGCTTGACCAGGGTACTGGTACCCCGCCATGGGGTTGGGCTTGACCAGGGTACTGGCACCCTGTCACGGGGTTGGGCTTGACCAGGGTATTGGCACCCTGTCACGGGGTTGGGCTTGAACAGGGTACTGGTACCCTGCCACGGGGTTGGGAGGGAGGTAGGGGAGGGCAGGGATAGGGGAGGGGATGGAGGTACGGTCGTTAGGACGGTTGATAACAACGTATTATAAACATGACACGCGAACAAGATAAAAAATACGCTGTCATTGACAACGAGTTTTAAATTATCTAGAAGTTATTGCATAAAGCAATCGATCGGGGGCCACTCCCGGCAGGGGGGAGGGGGGAGGGGGGAGTGGGGAGGCCCACACGTGACTGTTGTTAGGACAATGGCGTGTTGCGCATTAAAGATGTAACGAAGTCGGGATTAACATCGGCTCGAAATGGACGCAGCAAGACAGAAGGAGGTCTTCCTTTATTTATACGTTACGGTCTGGAACGTTACCTGGAATAGATTTGCGGAGTAGGCATGGAGGATTGGGTGTGGGTGTGCTAGAGAGGGGAGGGGAGGGAGACTGACAACCCAGCATTGGTCGGGATGTACACGCCCGGGCCCGCGTCTCCAGGCGTCATTTTAAGACACACGCGCACCTGTCAGTGCAATTCGCATGTTATGTTACAAAGATTGCTGGCTATAGGCCTACTGCACAGGCCTAATCAACATTAACATAACTGGCGTTGATTTCATGTCAAAGGCGATGTTTCACTTATTGTGCGTAATTTGGAATATAGAGTCAGTTGACAGTAGGGTAAAAGTTCCTCCTCCAGTAAATCACCTTTTACGCTGTCAACCTTCGTTCTATTATGTTACCATAATATATATTAATATGTCGTATATATTAAATCTGTCTCAACGCAACCCTATTCAAAAGAGAGCGACACTGTTAATCTTTAATTCGTTTCAGGGAATGGCACACACAGCATGCATATAGTACCGGCATCTAACGAGCCTTTTCGTAGCTGGCTGGTGAATTGTGCTTCTGTAGTAATTTTACAAATTAATTTTATAAATTATCCATTAATACAAACACATTAACGGTGTTATAGATTACAATAAACTGGGTCCAATATCACTTACCAATGGTACTACTGTAGACTTGTGCAGAATGTCGATGGCGCTGACGAAAAGACGACGGCAACCCAAACTTCATACATCACCACTGTACCTAATTGTACGTATCTGCCAAACTCATAGTGATATGCTTCTACATAGATAATGGGAATATATCTGGTATGGGCGTCTGTATAAAAGAAAGAAAATGTCTGTCAGTCGGTCAGCCTACAGCTACCTCAGTCCGTACTTGTCAAAGTTCAATCAGTTACTGTCAGCATTTCGCGCCGAAACCCCTGTCGTCCCCCAAGTCACATGATTCCGACTAACCCCGAACCCTTATTTGCACAGTCGTGTATTTCTGGAGGTTCTATATTTCCTCGCGTCACTACACATTCATCTAGTGGGCCATTTGGTAACACTATATTAACGGTGCGGCGAGAAGATACCGGTGCCCACAGGTTAAATCATATTAGGAAAGCCTTGTCCAGGAAAACGGCATATAACACGAAACGAAACAAAAGTACTCGATAAAACTGTAAAGAGGTTATTTATTGTGGAGTCACACCGGGATGAACACTAACTGAAAAACACACACTGGCGTTGCGTGCACCTCACGTGTGGGGCGTGGGGCGTACGGGGCAAACAACGCGACCAACGCGCAAACGAGCCTGACAAGCGTCTGCGATATTGTGAAAACTAATAAAAAACGTTATAGCGCACCCCGATTACAAGATAGACCTTTTAGGCGCATATTCTGCACCATTCGGAGCAGAACTGAAATAAACTGCACAGTGTTTTTATTATTATTATTATGACACGGACATGATACTGATCCTTAACCTACGCGGTGTTTTGCAAATACTTTGATTATAATTCTTCTGGTGACTTTAGATTAACGCTAAGGCCATAATGTTAATCTTGACACTACTCAAGCCCACCTATTCGGGTGGGAGCTGCTGCCACTCCCCCCCCCCTCCACACACACACACCCGACACCCCCGCCGCCCCTCCGTCCCCATAGGGATGACTGCGACATCGCTAGGACAGGTTGTGGATGCAGGTGCACAGTTCAGTAGACGAATGATTGTGGCACGGAAAGTGCACATCATAAATCTTTACGATATGAAACCTTCATTCGGCTTTTAGTGTAAGCACAGAGTGTATAGTTACTCAGATACGTATATTACATGATCAGTATCCCCCTAAAAAGCAAATCGGTGCGTCAACGCATGCAGTACATGCTGAATGGCGGCGTCGTCTCGACAGCATGTGTGCGAGGGGCGAGATCACAATGAAATAGTACTAACTAATGCCTTACAGTAATATCCCGTCGCAGGCTTTCACCATGCCACCATACCCCCTCATACCAATTCATCGTCACACACCGACCCCACAGCCCCATCCTCTCTTTCGCAGCCATGCTCCCCCCCCCCTCCCACCCCTCCCGCCACAGTAAACATAAAACCTTCTTCACTTCAATTGAGACTCACCATTGTATGCCTTGTACATATGAAATCATATCAGCCCCATTACGGTATACATATTAGACGGTTATATCATAATACTGACCACGTACGACATTCCAGGGCATAGTAAAGCACGAACACCATAATAAACAAGTCAATATTTCGGAAATTATGTCCTACAGCAGGCCAATCACATCGCAAATAATTTGGCGCTAGATTCTCTAATACACCTTAACTCAATCTCATATTATGAGGGTATGTCGTCACCTTAAACTGAATTTCCTCTAGCGTTAACTAATACTATTTATATATAATAAGATGAAGAGTGCACATACAGCAGTCTTTATACAATTATATCAATCTCGACAACTACCCAACAAATCACTTGAGTATTTTGAAAACCTAGAGCTTATTGTGCGATTGCTTTTCAGGCAGTATTAATCCTTTCTGCATTCAATTAATGGTGGTATAACGAAAAATTCAAACAACACGCAAATAGCTTCACGGGTGGACAATCTTAACAAACAAAGATACGGATATACGATTGAAAACTAAAATTAACAACACTTCATGGCATATGGACACGTCATCATCTGACGTGAAAAACGACAAAACCTTCAACAATTGGGAGTGTTGGACAGGACTTTACTCCGCTAATCACTAGGTAATAGGTAGGTAATGGCGTCAGAGCCACCGTCTACATCGATTGTAAATTGTGCGATCATACACTAACAATTTCAGAAGGACACCAAGATTTAATTGGTGTCTCTCAACATGTTCCCAACACGTATATTACAACGCTACCTAAGCGGTTCCAAAGTTAACAAGGGTATATATGGTGGGCAGGTAAAAAAAAAACCTTATTTAAACCCAAAGGACCGCATGGACTTATTTACATGTACATATAAATATAACACGCTCATACTTAATAATTTTATGAACAAAAATATGTGAATAAAAAATGTTTCAGCGAAAATCCAAACAATCAAATGCAAAGTAACGATCATAACTTGGCGTCTTGGGACTTCTCAAACGCGGCGTGTCGTTGTTACTACACTGCCTGGCGGAAAACCGTGCGTATGCTGTTCAATCTTCCGTATCGAACTCATTCCCTGCTACTACCTGTTATATGTAATGATCATTCGGTAGAACTATAACTACACTTAAGGCTCATGACGTTTGTTCGTAGTATCTTGACCAGTGAAAATGTGTGTACAAAGACCTGTGCCAGACTCGCTTTTAACGGAAGTAAGTCGAATATCAGTAAAAGTATTAACTACATATGTGATCAATATAAAATCTGTAAATATAACATTAAGACGTTTACCATCTCGGAAATGAAGTCACTCATGATTAATCACACCGCCTCTGTCTCTATTGAATACAAAATGCGCGCTGGTGCGATACTAGACTTCCTGCAATTTAAGATGAATGTCACTGACCCAGTTGAAGTACATAATTTGAACGAGATTATCGAATATTTATGCATAACATAGGCCCCCAATGCAACGTTGACGTTTAATTCAGTTGATTGTTATTTTACTCTTAGTTTATCTCGTTTAATTCCCATTCTTTGTGTTGTATTCATTCTGTGTGTTTATGTATGGTGAACTTTGAGTTCGAATAAAGATATATATATAACAATTGGCACGTAACACTACTTCATGTTCTTAAACTATTGAATGAAATCAACCAACAATACTTGGACGCCATTGAGTTAAGGGTACGGAAGCTTATACTAAATTGAAGGGTACAACGCAGATGTTGTTTGTTATAGGTCATCACTATTATATCATCATTGTCATCGTCACTAGTGCTAATGTTTATTGTTGGCTTTTAAAACGGACGTAAAATAAAGCTTTATCTTCTCTTAACGCTTGACTATTTAATTATTTTACTAGTTTAATAGGGGAAATGGCTTAGGAATGGCAACACTCTGGGACACATGATTGTAAAAGCGCAAATGCAGCGGCGCAAATCGTATCACTTAAAATCTAACAAAGCTGCAAAATCCATCGTCTTTCGCAGAGGGACGGATGCCAACCACAACTCACGTAATGAAAGTAAGCCCCAACAGTACCTCTGTCACATAAGACGCACCATCACAGTAGGTCAAGCGTCATCAGAAGGTCGCTATGGATACTATTGTTAAAACGGTTAGATGGAACCAGTGACGTCATCATCACGATACGACACAGTCGATGTTGCCCTCGTGGGTGACAGGGAAGTGGAGCATGGTGACGGCCGCCTTAACCATGTAGGACATAGTGCCGTAGCGGCCGCTCGGCGCCGTGTCGTAGAAGTTCTGACAGATGCCCGCCGTGCCCTGGCACTTGAGGGGCTGGGGGCGGGGGGCGCCGTGCGGCATGGCGCAGCACAGCGTCACGTCCCCGTCCAACTTGCTCTGAAACGGCAAAGTACACGATACTAACAGGCAAGAGGCGAGCGAGAAGGTGGGAGAAGAAGTTTCAAAGATGCTTTGGTCAGATATATATGTATCGATATGGGCCTGGGAGTCCTTTCAAAATGTTGTTTGCTTGCAAACATGAACTCAAATAGCAACTATTAGAAGAACGCAATTTAACTAATGACTGTGATACATACATGTCATGTCCTTAAACAGCTATATTCACATTCCCAATAAACTCAAAGATAACCCGCACATTATTGTGCAAAAATGGCGGATATATATCTGCGTTACCAAGACAGACGCAGACAGACTACGACTAACGCACCTGTTCGTCGATGAAGATATCGTTGGCTACGTGGGCGATCCGGTCCACTGCGATGGTCTCCGCCCAGTGGGTCTTGCCGTTGTCGTGCTCCACAATCAGGCACAGCACCATCATAGCCTCCACCATCAGTTGACGGTACTCGGGCTGCGGGATCCGGTTCAACTCCATCTCAACCTGCAGCGCGAACTTCATCTCGCCGTCCGTCATCTGAAGCCAAGACCGACCGAGTTAGAGTTAATTGAACACTACGGTGTTGGAGATTTGCATGATATGTACACAAGTCGCGCCTCAAACTATGATAATCCAGGGGAGGAGGGTTCTTGTGGGGAGAATATGAGCATAAGACGAGATCAAGAAAGTAGACATTTCCACATAGGAAGGTTCGAAAGATCTGCGTTTTAGTAGATGTTGTATACCCACTGCATCAAGTCATGGAAAACCCAGGGATACTGATATGAATGGACGAAACGAACTCAGACACAAGTGGGGTTTGAACTCGCAACCGATTGGCCTGCACGGATTACACAAACTTTATTTGGAGGAAGAATATTATACAGATGACTAGCCAAAGATTATAGCGTCCTTTAGTTAGCAACAACGGAGCAACGGAGACCGAGTAAACGTGATTTTGGTAATTAGTAGCCTCACTTGTTCAGCATTCTTGTTCTTACTTTTGATAATTTAAAAATGGTTTAAAACAGATGTCAGAGCATGTCGCATTATTTCCTACCTCCTTGGTAAGGCTCTGCGGGAGAAGATGGCCTTGAATGGACAGCCCGTGACACTGGATGAAGAAAATAACATTTATGTGAAAGCATGATCAAGTGAAAACTTTCTTTATTAAGAAATATCTTTGCTAGTTTAACCCTAACATCGCAGAGAAAAACAAGCTGGGCGAAAAAAACATTTAATAAACAACTTGAATACCTTGCTATCTATATGGATAACTACCTATGAATACCATGACACGCAATACATGTCAACAATCCTTTAAAGGTGTCCGATGGATCGTTAGTACAATGGTGACTACTTAACCCTATGGGATCACTCTTGAGTTAACCCTCACTCACCCGTTTTAGAACTCTCCATATTTCCTGATAGAACCCCACCGGGACCCTGTTGAGGGCGCCATCTAGCCGTCGGCGGCGTAACCACTGGCCCTGCCTGTCGGAGTCGAGCGAGTCCTGTAGCTGGGTGTCAACAGACCCTTGGGTCTCCAGGGGCAACGTGCCCAGCTCATCCACGGTCTGCAGAACACACAATTACGTCATCGATGGCCTCAATTTATATATCAAATAGCAAGTATCTTTGCACTATCTCATGAAACTAATACATTATTATATCCAAGTTTGTCTATAAACTGAAGGAATATAACATTAATTTATATTTCCTCATTTCTGACAATTAAATTACTTCAAGAAAATCATTATAGAATAAAAGTTACAAAGTTATATATGTAGAAGAACTGCCAAATGTAAAGCAGTTGTGTTACCGAGGGGAGCGACTGATTGGCCATTGGTGGTGGTTGGCCATTGAAACCATGAGGCCAGGTTGTCTTAGGAGAACAACAGAATAATAGAAAGGGGAGGGAAAGAAACAGCCACGCCACGTATAAGAAAGCGATGTGAAGAATATATGCAGTCACACCTCTTCCATGTTAACAAGATTGCCGAACCTTCCACTTTGTTTGGCCAAATTTAGCGATCGTTTCCTTGTTAATGTTGTGTATTAATGGTGTGTTATTTTTCGGGAATAAAATACTTCAGGCCGCGCACCCTACATGCATAGAGTGTAGCACATGAAGGCACAATTGGGCAAAGAAAACCGGGGCAATGAAATTAGTTTAAAGGAAACAAGCCCCAAATAGAGGTGCCATGGGTTTGAACCCATGACCTGTTGTGGCTCTAGGAGAGACGAAGGGCTTTATTACCGGGTAGGTCGGTATGGGCACTCACACTCGCACATTCTACGTAGCAAAGCCACTAACACTGCAGCCTAACTATTGCTGCGTGATATCATCACCATCCAAACAACTAACTAAACAGTCGAATAACTTGCCAACGGGTAACACAACAGAAGGAGGAAAAAACCAAAAACGATCAACAGAATCACTGGCGTGCTTACCGACTTCCGGCGACCGACATTTGTGATCAATTCGCCCACAGTGAACATCACACTGTCCGCCTCTGGATTATGATTGCATGAGTGTATGATTACAATGATCGCGTGATTAATGATCAATGGCACCAAAAGACACCAGGACGTTTCAGTAAATATTGGACAGTTTGTTAAAAATAAAAGGGGGCGGGGGGTGTATTTTGTGATATGACCACGTTCGCCAGAGTTCAGAAGCTGAAATCCCGAAGTAAAGCGATCGCTAAGAAGTACAAACGAACTAAAACAGTGAGACACCTTTTTCAATTTTGTTGAACACAATTAAAATAAACCCGATTACCATGAATAAAGTACTGATCTGTTTTGTGGATCATACAGAAGAAAAAGATGATCATACATAACAACTTATATAATTTAATAAATATCCGTTCAGCCTCTTTCTTTTCAAGGACGTTTGTACTACGTGCGATCTTCAATATTGAATAAATCAAATCAAGATACATCCTGATTATAGGAAGCACACGGAAGCCTAAGTAAGAAGTAACTATACAAGCAGTTATAATACGTATGCACGTATATATGTCAATCAACTGAAGATACATTTCAAGTTCTGGACAAAAAACCAGCGCTATCTAGCGACTTTCATGCAGAGTGCCTCATGAACAATTAGCATTCACAGGAACTGTGACCTTTTCTGTCGGAGGGTCGGGGCTAAAAAAGCAGAATCTAACAATCTTACTGCTATAACAGGACGCCCTGATCTCATGTATTATTATCAGCCCAAGCGGCAGATGCGGGATTCGAATCCCAACTGTGCAATTGTCTATGTTTGTGCAGGAAAGAGATCCTAGGTCTTTCCTCACAACGACTAGAGGGTTACTCCCAGAGACATGGCTCCTCTCAACCTTGACCTCTACATTTCTCGGTGAAGGACAAAGCAGGCTAAATTACTTATTTTTAGCAGTAAAAGGTCAATTACAAACGTTCTGTAGAGCTACAGATACTGAGGCAAAATAATAATAATTATCGCTAATAAACTAGGATGTCATTCTGTCCAATCTTGTGTCATAGCTTATCAATATGAGCTTTTGCACTAAAGCAGAACCATCATATACACAGCAAAGTGTCAATACACTGTTAAATATTATATCTCTTTTTTTTTTTGAGCTTGCTTAAATGCTTAAGGAGGTTCCCGGCATCACTGCGGCGCCATCTGGTGAACTATGCCGCTGCGATCTGGCGATAAGCTGGTACTTTACATAGCGTTGACCACACAGGCACAGTAAATCAGTGGGAGAGGCGGGGCGGTCGGGGGGGGGGGGGGCGGGGGGTGTAGGGTTCCCCTACATCATCGTAGGCCTATATGCTTACACGTTTGGTTGCTTAAATGTTTTCATGTAAATTTGATAACACCCAGTATTTTATTCAATCTTGTGAGTAATTGTCGTGTCTCTATATATATATAGTTCAGCATGTTACCCATTCCGACCCTCAGAATTACCGGCACAATTTCCATGTTTAGAGTCATTTTACGAAAAAACGATGTAGAAGACCCATATATTTTTTTCTCTTATTTGAACAAACAAGGAGCAAGCTTCTTACAGACAAATTTTTATTAACTTTGTCTGAGCCGTTTTTTTTCTGTTAAATATTTCGTGTCGAAATTCCAAAATTCTCCATTGACAGCCATTATAAAATTAGATGTGACCCCCTACCTACTCAACGTCATTTTGACAGAAAAGTAGGTACAAGACATATCTTTTTAATGTTACTTTATTGTTTTGGATACACATTACTATCAGTTGCAAAAGTGTCAAGAAATTTGTCTGAAAAAAATGTAATCTATGCATCTACCTTAATTAAGGGGGCGGATCAGATCTACTCATTGTAGGGATTAGCACAGAAATACCTAAGTAGATCACGGGGGAGGTTTTATTGTCTATTCGTTGCTTTTTCTAAGGCCTTCGACTCTGTACCTCGTTTGTTCCTCTTTCACAGATTGATTAAATTGACCGTTCATGGCAATTTTCTTAATGTAATACAGTCTATGTATGAAAATCTATAATCTTGTGTTCAAACTCCGGAAGGGTTAACAGATTTTTTTAACTGCAAAACTGGTACTCGGCAAGGTTGCATGATAAGCCCTTTGTCATTTATTTTATACCTTAACCAATTTATTGACTTGTGCAAGAGTAAAGGTTGCCAAGGTGTGTTTTTAGATGCACATTTTCCTAATGTGTGTCTTATGTTGTATGCGGATGACTTGATACAATGCTCGGATCTTGTAGGACGACTCCAGCGTCAGTTAGATCAACTTAATAACTATTGTAAAATTGCAGGAATGAATGTTAACTTTGACAAAACTAAAATAATTGTGTTTAGGAATGGCGGTGTCATACGTAATGATGAAAAGTGGTTTTTCAATGGTACAAGAATTGAAACTGTAACATATTACAAGTATTTGGGTCTGATTTTTAGCTCCAGACTGAAGTGGACGAAGGGAGTAGAAACCCTGTCCCTTCAAGCCCAAAAAGTGGTTAATATAATTAAACAAATCGTATATAAATGTGATAGGGTTTCTCCAAAGATGGCATTTAGCCTGTTTGACAAAATGGTCCTGCCAATACTCACGTATGCAGCTGAAGTTTGGGGGTATAAAATTTATGACAATATCGAAAGAGTACAAATAAAATACTGCAAAATTATCCTCGGTGTATCCAGCAGTACAAGTAATGTCGCTGTCTTAGGAGAATGCGGACGTAAACCGCTGTATATTCACCATTTTGTAAAGTGTGTTAAATACTGGTTGAAACTCACTCGTATGGACAACAGTAGACTCCCAAAGTCTGTTTATAATATGCTTCTTTGTCAAGACGAACATGGCAAGCGTAACTGGGTATCAGAAGTGAAGCTGCTATTGTCTAGATATGGATTTGGTGAGGCATTTATATATCAGGGAGTTAATGATATAGATTTATTTATGAGTGCCTTTTCACAACGCCTATCAGATTGTGCAAACCAAGAATGGGCCAGTAGTATTAAGGAAAATTTAAAGCTAAGGTCATACTCTGCTTATAAGACACTGTTAGAACCTGAAAACTACCTATATGTTATTACTATTAGAAAATATTTGGTGGCCTTAAGTAAATTTAGATGTTCAGATCATGACTTAGCAATTGAAGTTGGAAGACGCACAGGAATCCCAGTACACCTAAGAATTTGTCTTTTTTTTCACTTGATGAAGTATAAGTTGTAGAAGACGAATTTCATTTGATCTGTGAATGCCCAAAATACCAGGAGTTTAGAAGTCGATACCTTCCTAATGTTAACGCGACGAAGTCATATTTCGTAAATCTAATGAAAACAAAAAATCAAGATACTCTCCATAAGTCAAGTTGTTATATATACCATGCTCTGCTTCTGCGACGAACGATGTTAACTTTGCGTGACTGATGTAAATATTTAACTCGTTACGGTTCTTTTTGTTTTGTACCTTGGGCCTGAGGCCATTTGGTTTTAAATGAACTAAACCTAAACCTAAACCTAAATATTACATAATAAAGTTTGACATCAAGACCAAGGATACGCAACATCACCCCTTCACCCCACCCCCCAAAAAAGGAATCACTGCGGCATCACGTACATGTATCTAAGCTGAAGACCGAGGAGCAGGGTACATATGGAAAGCCATGCACCGTATAAAGTACACATCGCCCCGCGCTGCACTATGTAGACAAGGAGAGAGAGAGGATCAATAGACATAGGGACAACCGTGGCGGGCGGCCGTGGGGGGGGGGGGCGAGCACCTTGGTCGATGAGGCCCTCAGCTCCAAGGTGGATGCCCTGGAGCGGCGTCCGGATCTCGCCTTGCCCGAGTCCATGGATCGGATCCCCAGTCGCATCTCGCCGTCTGTCCCATACTCTGCGCCCGAAAACGGTTTGTATTTTATAAGACACCAGCCGCTCATGATTTAAAGGAAGATTTTTATGCATTTAACATGGAAATCGGACCACCGCAATTCTTCTCTACAGTAAGGCTTCGCATCAGGGAAATTGTTGACAAATAAAAGATGTCTAATGCAGAACAATCGACCACATGTGCAACACCAAGACGAAGACCATCGCTTGTCTTTTGATAATGTAGGTTACCATTTCGCAATTTTATCCCTCTATGTTATTTGACATGTTAGACCCTTTTTCTCGTCAGTACTTACGTGCTAAAACAGAACCGTCAGTACAAGGACTATAGTAATCTATTTTCACCATAACAATATATGACCCAAAGAAATGGACATGACAAGTAAGGATGAGATAATACCTCATTAAACATAGTATTGACCATCGATAAAGTACATGTGAACTGTTATCTCACGATTTATTAGCGGTGCCATACACTACGAATCAATGTCACAAGGCCGAGATTCCTCGCGATGACCTGTTGGTGACCTTGAACGACGCGTATACTATACAGGGATTTCCGACTCAATAAACGATGCAATTGATCAACAATCAAAAATCGGTTAATCACTGTTAAGTGCGATTGTTAGCTATATTAATTAACCAAGAAGAGGTCGTACAGTCAGAGCCCTATCGTTGGCGGCAGTTCGCGATCGGTTACCAAGAAATGCCACAAATGCGAAAGAAAGCGGCCAATCTGTAGTACATTCTGCCTGGTCTAAAGACCGAAAAGAGACTGTGGCCCTAGTCAATGGCTTTCTCGTTGATACATTGACTTATAACAATGGAAAAGGAAGGGAAGGTACACACCGCTGTTGACACCGAACTCCTTTCCGCTGAGGATGTGATGAAGCAGAGTCTTCATCTCAAAGGGACTGAGATTCAGCAGCTGGTCCGATGCGTCTTCACCTGCACCATGAAGAATGGGAAATGTTCTCAGTGTTCTCAGCTATTTTGTGCACAATCAAGTTGGGCCGACATAAACTTCTAGGACAAAGAAATGTGATTGAATGAAACATTCTTTTTATATATATCCTCTGGAAGTTTCCGAATATACTATCAAATAAATTATCTAAATTATCTGAATAATTATTCATGGACAAATCCCAAAAGATGAGGATGTATAGATCCTAGTTATTCACTTTCGACATATGGATGGGATAGAGACAGATGGTGTCGATGGATCTCCACTGATCGTCTGATTTATTTATCTGACTTAGTTTTACCTGAATGAATTGAACAAGGAATTGATTACCCAATCACTTCAGATATTCCAGTTTTTTGTTACTGCGATTTTTGTAATACACGTTATGAATGCACATGGTGAAAATAAAGGAACATTGAGTTGACTTGACTAGCAGCGCCTGTTAAATTGATGACTGTTATGACTTTAGGCCATGCCACACGTTAGCATCCTGGCCAGCTCTCAGGCCAGTGAGTACTTACCGGAGCACTTGAGCGTCCTTGGCCAGCTCTCAGGCCAGTGAGTACTTACCGGAGCACTTGAGCGTCCTGGCCAGCTCCCATGCCAGTGAGTACTTACCGGAGCACTTGAACGTCCTGGCCAGCTCTCAGGCCAGTGAATACTTACCGGAGCACTTGAGCGTCCTGGCCAGCTCTCAGGCCAGTGAGTACTTACCGGAGCACTTGAGCGTCCTGGCCAGTTCCGAGGCCAGTGAGTACTTACCGGAGCACTTGAGCGTCCTGGCCAGTTCCGAGGCCATGACTTGGATGATCAGCCCCACTCTCAGTCTCAGCATCTCGTTGAACAGCTTTGGCTCCGTGCGGATGAACATGGCAAGGAAGACGAGGATTTCCTGGTGAAGTGAGAAATACGTAGATATATTGGGCAAAATAACATGCGAAAATTCCTGACACTAAGTCATCATCTAAGTTCACTACACAAAACAGACAATTTCTACTTGGGGCTGGCCGGAATACCCGCTTGCTTAAAAAAGTACACCAAAAGCTGAAAAGCGTGATAGCCGCTGCTATGGTTAAAGTTTAACATAATAAGTATGATAAAAGATATTCACTTGTGTATCGATTTCATTCATATGGTACTGATTTAAGTATTCATTAATTCTGCATAAGATTATTAAGATTTTTGTAACCCAAACAAGACAAGACAAGACCAATATATCGGCGATCGCTCGGTGTCTAAGATAATAATAACCATAAAAGACATGATAAGATATTGTTTTATTATTAACCTATCTACACAGCGCCATGTCAGTCACGAGCATTATCAATGCATGTGAGATGGACGGACGGATGGATGGATGGATGGACAGATGCTTAATGCCATCTATGTGTGCAAATAAACCGGGTGGAGGAGCCTATGGCACTCTGAGGGGAAAACACTGATCAGCGGTCGAGTACGCTACCACCCGCACCACTCGCACCCCTACCTGTGTGAGCATGGCTGTGCTGTGGTCGTCTCCGCACGCCTCGTGGATCAGGGCAGCCAGCTCGTCAGGCGGCAGCGGTCTGAAAGCACGTGTCCCAAGTCAGCAAAGTAAACATAGTGCTATTGATGACTTCTCTCCAACTCACGAAGCCATTTCCGACCGAACATTTTCCGAAATGTTGTCTTGTTATCAAAATAGCACCTTTAACGAAGTAAGTATGTTTATTTACTTCGTGCGATCAGGTCCATAGCACATACAGCGTTACATAAACATTTCCAAAAATAAATATTTATAACCAAAGTGTAATCTGGCATGCATACCTCGTGATTATCTTCTCCCTAGGCTCGGGCGGCAGGCCCACCGCCAGCTGCTTCTGGCGCACGATGACGTCAGTGGCGGCCTTGGCCAGGTCCTCGACCTGCTTGCGCAGCATGCCGGCCGTGTGGCGCACCAGCCACCACTGCTTCAGGTGGCCCGCCTTGTCGTACAGCTCAGACAGCAGGTCCTGCACCGTGCAGCTCCGCCCGGCACCCTCCAGGCCAGAGTCCCACGTCGGACCCCTGGGTTGAGAGGGAGAGGGAGAGGAGAGGGTGGGGGGTGGGTGGAAGTGTGAGTCCATCGGTGTTGAGAAAAGTTTGCCATTTGTGGGTTGGGGGGGGGGGGGAGTTATTATCATCAATCAATCAGCTGGATACAATTCGGGCCCAAACTTAACTCTATCGACGTCTATTAAAAGGAGAAACGTATGAAGGCGCATTCGCATCGTCTCGCTGTTAGGGCAGTCTTGGTAGGTAAGCACAAAAACTGACGACCCTAAACATTTGCTTTAGAGAGTATTTCTTTGTCTTCTACTATTACTATGTCTTCTTCAAATACCTCTATAATAAGCCGTAGTTTATATACATGTATATATTCAGAGATCGTATTGAGTAGTATTGTTAGTAAAACATATATAAAATTCATTCCAAACACAGATCAACCTATAGGAACTGCCACCTACTTGGTGACGTAGAGGTAATGTATGATGTCCGCTTGCTCCGTCAGACTCTCCACCTCCTTGAGCTGCTCCACCAGCTCCCGGACGTCAATGCCCTCGTAGGCCTTATCGTGGGTGGTGAGGACGCGGCCCTCCACCCCCTGCAGGCAGTCCTTCAGGTGGGGGTGCATGCCCGGGCCGCCCAGCCCGCCCTGCAGAGGGAAGAGCAGCTCTGGGGGGGAGGTGGGCAGGGGGCTAGTCGGCATTGACTCGCCCGGGGATGTACTTCCGGAAGACAGGTCTGTGAAGGTAAAGACGCCCACAGGTCAACCAAGGTCAACAGCCCAGGTGAGGACACAATAACGCCATCAAGCTCTCTTTGTCAGTAAAGGTGTAAATCATCCATTGATGTATATAAAACCTGGCAGTAGAAGTACGTGTCTGCTACTGTAGCGCATGATAATGATTGTATTGCAATAACAAAAGAAAAGGTAAACATAACATGTTTGCCTAAAATGAATAACAAAATTACTATTTCATATTTATGCTATGACCAACTGACCCTCTTCAATAATTGCCTAGTTTTAATTAGTTAAATATATTGAAAGAAACAGTTGTCTACCAATGGTTTATTTGTCAGCAAGTCATTGGGTTATACTAGTCAACAAAGTAACACGATATATGCGTTATACCGGTCAACAAAGTAAAACAATCTGTTATACTGGCCGGCAATGTAACAGAATCTGCGTTATACTGGTAACACAAAGAATACAACATGCGTGAAGCAGGTCATAAGGCGCCATCATATGTCGACCTCGCCACACAAAGCACTGCACAACACTATGTGCGCGGCAGCTCCAGCGGTAATGCTCCGCGCGAACGTTCGGTTAAACATAGTGCATATTGCCATTACCAACTAGTGTAATAAGAAAGCCATGCAAGCATGATGACGCTCAGTTCACCGCGTGTTAGTTATAAATACAAACCTTCCACGTTATTAACATTTCAAACGACACACTTTTTGGTTACTTTGAGGAGGACGCTGGAAGCTTCAACCTATGAAGGTCACATATCGGGTCCATGAGGAGAAGTCAAGGTGAGAGCAGAGCTACGATGTACCAGGGGGTTCCCCTTACTCTATTCGAGGGACATGGGATCATTAAGCTGCAAGAACATACATACTGATAGTGACAGAGTGGACCGCAAAATCCCGAACATCGTCGCGATGGCTGGTCTGGCAGAGCCCACTTGACAAAGCGCGATAATGCAAACCATTCGGGTGCAATACGATGATTGTCAGATCTCACAGTCTTAGTACATTGCAGGGCGTGAATGAGCTATGGAACACGAAGTGAGCATGCTGGTCAATGTAGGGGACACAACACAACAATGAGGTAAACCGAAAATACACAGGGCGTCAGCGGCTACCCCTACCTGGTGACGACATTGAGGGTGGCACCCTCAAAGACCCTGTTACGGTTAATCCATATTGTTTCAAAAGCAAGTTTCAGTTTACGCCATATATTTTGGGAATAATTAATTATAAAGAAAGAGATTAATATTCGTGTAACGGTCAATATTCAGCGTTATTCAAAACAAAAGGGGGCATCAACGATTAATACGTAAACAATTTGCTTCATTGTTCAGTGCGCCAACGTCTATGCGATGATATATCGAGTGGTTTCATTGCATAAGCCTGGTGGATACCAGGTGCATCTGGTGCAGAGTGAGACTCAGAGTGCTGTGCTTCAAACCAACAAAATGCACACCCCATGTACTGGGTTCCTCCATTTTCTTAAAAGATAGTTATAAGTAAGAGTTAGAAAGCGGTACGTTAGGGGAATGTTTTAATATTAACATACCGCAGTGAACGAAGAAAGATTACCCCAACGGTTATACCGTGTGTATATATTTACATATATTTACATATAATTACCCCAATGTATAATAATTCATGAGGAGCAGTACAATTAAAACAGCGAAGAATTTAAGGGAGAAGAGAACGTCAAAGTATAACAGAAAGAAAAGCTATGAGGTGGTGAGACGTAACAGTCTCAGAAAGTCAGTGCTAACAGCCCTGAAGGGCGGGCCAGCAGTACTTACCCTGAGCTGCTATGGCCGCGGCGTGGATATGGGACAGGCGCGATAGATCTGAGGCCAGACCGAGCCGGAATAGATTCAGAGGTCAAATCGAGGTCAGAGTTCAGACCATAGCAGTAGACCGCGAAGGCACCGAGAAAAAATTATGACGAGCACACCATAGAAACAATAAATATGCTCAAGCCTCGCACATACATATACACATAAATACACGCTTTCTTATGCATATAAAGACTGGGATATATATCGCCCTCCACACAGTACAATAATAAATAGAAAACTTGGCCACGCTGTGTACGATGCAACTATTGAACAACAGTGACATAATACATAGCACGCACAGGACGACAGAGCTGCGCTGAGAATTAATGTCCTGTGACGGGTAAGCATTTGAAGACTGCGAGAGACGACTACAGGAAGCAGGCGCGTGCTCATAAAAACGTGCATCGTGCGAGGTTTCCTTTCCGACATGCCGGATTTGTTCATATTCCCGCAATAAACCGTGCGTATATGGCGTATTTAAATGCCGACAGACTTGGAATCATCTCAAATGTTGGTGTGTTTCAGCGTTTCTGATCGACGGAGTGTGTTGCTGGCTTCCAAAGGGACAAGAACTACAGCTTAGTGTATCATATCTCACAGAATATTGTGACAACAATGAAAATTCAAGATGGCGGAACAGCGAAATGCGGCTTCCAAAGCTCTCGACAGGCAAGCAGAGAAAGGGAAGGAGAGAACAAGCACTTATCTTCAGCCGAATAGTTCAGAACACAGCGATAATTCGTCGTTGCAATGTGCAATGTGTACCCTATAATTTTGTTACATTACGATTGACGAGACGGGCGTTGTTCGCCAACTGCTATTAAGCGTTAACGTCTGCAGGTCATATCGCGACAATGGGAAAGGTCAACAGGAGCCATGACTCGGGGAGTAACCTTTACTTATTGTGAAGACACATGGGATCTGTATCTTGCACAAACATAGACGTAATGGATCTGTTACACACAGAAATGCATGTTTACAGGTTTTGGAGTCCTTAATGTATGCTATCCAGCGGCGGATCTAGGAATTTGCCAACGGGGGGGTTGCTCTCCGAAAACTTCCGACCGGGGGTGTGGGGTGTGCTCTCTGAAAAACTTGCGACCGGGGGGGGGGGGAGGGTGCTCGGACAAGCCGACTTTAACAGTGTATGTTCAGTTTCCCAAGGCGGAGGTTGCAACCCCCGCAACTCCCCCCCGCCCCTAGATCCGCCCCTGCTATCTTTTATATTTATGGCCTAAGAAATTAATCCCCGTCATCCACAAATAAATCTTACAAAGCTATTTAAATACCTGGAATATACGATAATTAAAAGAAAACTACACACATACCTGATCGGACGTGGACAACACAGGGTTAGGATAGGCGGGATGAGGGGTGGGGGGGGGGCGGCAAATTCCATATACGCCCATGGAATTATAAACACATGCATAAATCCACGTAGTGCATAGGTGCTAAAGCGGTTAGTTAACACAAACACACATACAATACCATGAATCAAACCCCAATTGGCGGCACCATGTGGGAGATAATGGATAATCTGGGCTTGTTGACTTAGCTAGTAAACAGCTTATCCGAGGTTGTTTTTTTGTTGTTTACCTTTGGTTAGTTCCCTGGGAAGCGATTTTGTGAAATCTGAATCTAAAAATCCACAAAAAAACACGTGAGAGAGAAGCGATAGCGCACAATATTATTTCAAGATGGGGGTAGAAAGAGCAGAAGACGGGACAGACAAAGCCAAACTTTCTGTTTGTGCAACGCCAATGCGTGTCTGCTGAACCCCATGCTGTCAAAAAAACATTCCCAAATATTTAGACCTGGACAAAATCAATTGTATTAAAGACCCAGCTATATTAAATTACTAATCATTATCACCGATCAGGCGGGGACAAAATTTGTAAGACAATGGGTGAAATATGCAGATGATTGGTATTTATTAGGTGGCTGCTAGCGCAATACATAACGTCAAGTAGAAGAATACTCAGAGATCAGGGTTTCAGGATAAACATTCTTATCAATGTTTGATAATTTAAACATGGATATGACAATATGGGTGTCCCACCGTTGTCATTGTGCAAAGGAGCAAAGACTTAATGGCCGATGTGATTACATTTAAGCCACATAGATATAATACAGTACATTGCTTGTATTGGTTCTAAAGGCAGCCATGTGAAGAAAACATAAGTGTTCGATAAGATATCCAAGTGGCATACGCCCTTTTCAGTTTGCACTTTATCTATCTAGAGAGGAAATTAAGTCAACCACAAGATGGCATCTTAAAGACAAGCTACCGGTAACTCGCGAGGAGAAAAAGACAGTGGAGAATCAAGACGTCACATATAACAGAACTGCTCGTCACTAAATTACGGAACAAAATACTGTGACAGCGTGGCTAATTAATGGCTATGTACAATTTGAATGTTACATCACACGGCTTATTAATGCATTACAAAACTCTACCACAAAATAACATAAAAGAAGACACACCAAGCATAGCAGAACAATACGACTTCAATGAGAACTTGATTCCATCACATTTGTTCAATAATACGCTGTAAGTCAGTCATTCAATAATATAACATATTAATAATTCAAAACTGATAGAATGATTAAACATTGACTTGAAATGCCAAACTTCGACCAGATACCAGTCTGAGCAAGATGTCCGCAAAGAATGAATAAAAAACACATCGCCTAGAGGTCACCCATGGTAGGGGGCCGTAAAATGAAGAATAGATTGATGTACAATGGTGCATGCTACTACATGTAGGAAACAAATAGTGGAAAACTGGGAATATCTCTCTTTCCATGAGCCACGGCAATAAACAGTAATATACTGTAAATAGAGGTCATTATGGCCTTAACAATTCAATCAAGGTCACCAAGCAAACGTGTCTGAGTAATGCATTCTTATCCATGAGTCATGACTATGTAATCTAATCTATGTGGCCTGATCTATGTAGTTTAATCTATGTGGCCTGATCCATGTAGTCTAATCTATGAGTCATGATTATGTAATCTAATCTATGTGGCCTGATCCATGTATTGTAATCTATGTGGCCTGATCCATGTAGTCTAATCTATGTGGCCTGATCCATGTAGTCTAATCTATGAGTCATGAGTATGTAATCTAATCTATGTGGCCTGATCCATGTATTGTAATCTATGTGGCCTGATCCATGTAGTCTAATCTATGTGGCCTGATCCATGTAGTCTAATCTATGTGGCCTGATCCATGTAGTCTAACCTATGTGGCCTGATCCACGTAGTCTAATCTATGTGGCCTGATCCATGTAGTCTAACCTATGTGGCCTGATCCATGTAGTCTAATCTATGTGACCTGATCCATGTAGTCTAATCTATGTGGCCTGACCCATGTAGTCTAATCTATGTGGCCTGATCCATGTAGTCTAATCTATGTGGCCTGATCCATGCAGTCTAATCTATGTGGCCTGATCCATGTAGTCTAATCTATGAGTCATGATTATGTAATCTAATCTATGTGGCCTGATCCATGTAGTCTAATCTATGTGGCCTTATCCATGTAGTCTAATCTATGTGGCCTGATCCATGTAGTCTAATCTATGTGGCCTGATCCATGTAGTCTAATCTATGTGGCCTGATCCATGTAGTCTAACCTATGTGGCCTGATCCATGTAGTCTAATCTATGTGGCCTGATCCATGCAGTCTAACCTATGTGGCCTGATCCATGTAGTCTAATCTATATGACCTGATCCATGTAGTCTAATCTATGTGGCCTGACCCATGTAGTCTAATCTATGTGGCCTGATCCATGCAGTCTAATCTATGTGGCCTGATCTATGTAGTCTAATCTATGTGGCCTGACCCATGTAGTCTTAGATATGTGGCCTGATCCATGTAGTCTAATCTATGTGGCCTGATCCATGTAGTCTAATCTATGTGGCCTGACCCATGTAGTCTTAGATATGTGGCCTGATCCATGTAGTCTAATCTATGTGGCCTGATCCGGACCTAACGTAAGGCAAGATTATGTGTGACCCGATCTATTGAATCTGTGTGACCCAGTTGCTGTGTCTGCGTAGTGCGTGACGAGGAACGCAGTGTGCAGAATTATTATATCCGTACGTCTTTTAATGATGTACAAGTGTAGGAGAAGTACCCCGTAAGCCAGTCAACTAAACTGTAACCCCTAAGGTAAACATCAACATACTATTAACAATGATACAGACACCTGCCACAGCTTGTGCTCGCCACATTTGGAGTTTAGGCCACATCTGTGCGCACATGTGTTAAACCGGGCCACCGAACCCTTAAACAAATTATACCAGAGGGTGACACGTCATATCCTAATCCAACCTCATCACTCTTGTCGTCCTCGTCCAATTAATTCTTGAAACCTGTTGGTCCGGACAAAATTGGGAGTGCACGGGCCTCTTCCTAAAGCATAATACACATTATTACATGTATATAGTAAACACAGCCAGGCAATCCCGGAGCTGCTGGCTGCAGGGATCGGCACAGGACTCACCTGGGATATCACCGGTTTCCACCTGGATCGAACACGTGCGGCGGATGATCCCTCGCACCGAGCTCTTCCGTCTGATGCGCGTCCCCCTCCGCCCGGACCTGGTTTCCTGGGAGCCCAGAACCTTTGACCCCTTGGATCGACTGCCCTCCATCCTCTTGATCAGTTGCAGCAGCTTGTGGACTGCGAGCAAAATACAACGTCATCAGTCATCTGAGTTGATTGCGGTTTCAAGCCCAGCTTCTGGGTACATTAATTCGTAAAATTTGCATAATTTACCCACAAAATAGTAAATATTGAAGCTATCTGGGTGGTTGCGCAAATTATGTGCCCCATAGTGTGGGACTTTTTAGTCACGAAACCAGTAGAAACTCTAAAGACATCAACTCTAAACGACTTTAAGGTTAAAGACACGTGCGTAATGAGTGAGGATAAGGAGGCTCAGCATGCACATGAATGGCGTGTGAGTGCACGGCATACGTGTAAGATTGGACTGAAATGCTTGCCAATTCTTTGATTCACGTTGGCTATTCCAAGAGCCACAAATCGCGTTGGTAATTTCGGTGCATGTATCAATTATTTTTATAGATAACAATAACCTTGTTTCATAAATGATAGTATTGATCAAGAACCTTTCGGCGTGAAGTAATGTTAATAGAAATGTAATACAGTAAGATTGGAATACAGGATCTGCCTCGATGCGAGCCTGGTTTGGCGTTGACAGAATATTAATTAAATACAATTAGAGTGGAGTACACGAGTCTAGCCTGGCCTGGCTATGGTGTACATCTAGTTTGGTGTTGCTATGGTGCACATCTAGCCTGGCCTGGCTATGGTGTACGTCTAGCTTGGTGTTGCTATGGTGTACGTCTAGCTTGGTGTTGCTATGATGTACGTCTAGCCTTGCGTTGGTATGGACTACGTCTCTGCATGCGTTGGTATGGTGTACATCTAGCCTGACGTTGATATGGTGCATGTCTAGCCTGACGTTGATATGGTGTACGTCTAGCCTGGCGTTGCTATGGTATACGTCTAGCGTGGCGTTGCTATGGTGTACGTCTAGCCTGGCGTTGCTATGGTGTACGTCTAGCCTGGCGTTGCTATGGTGTACGTCTAGCCTGGCGTTGCTATGGTGTACGTCTAGCCTGGCGTTGCTATGGTGTACGTCTAGCCTGGCGTTGTTTATGGTGTACGTCTAGCCTGGCGTTGCTATGGTGTACGTCTAGCTTGGCGTTGTTATGGTGCACGTCTAGCTTGGCGTTGCTATGGTGTACGTCTAGCCTAGCGTTGTTTATGGTGTACGTCTAGCCTGGCGTTGATATGGTGTACGTCTAGCCTGGCGTTGCTATGGTGTACGTCTAGCCTGGCGTTGATATGGTGTACGTCTAGCCTGGCGTTGCCATGGTGTACGTCTAGAATTGGCGTTGCTATGGTGTACGTCTAGCCTGGCGTTGCTATGGTGTACGTCTAGCCTGGCGTTGCTATGGTGTACGTCTAGCCTGGCGTTGCTATGGTGTACGTCTAGCCTGGCGTTGCTATGGTGTACGTCTAGCCTGGCGTTGTTTATGGTGTACGTCTAGCCTGGCGTTGTCATGGTGTACTTCTAGCCTGGCGTTGCTATGGTGTACGTCTAGCCTGGCGTTGCTATGGTGTACGTCTAGCCTGGCGTTGCTATGGTGTACGTCTAGCCTGGCGTTGCTATGGTGTACGTCTAGCCTGGCGTTGTTTATGGTGTACGTCTAGCCTGGCGTTGCTATGGTGTACGTCTAGCCTGGCGTTGATATGGTGTACGTCTAGACTGGCGTTGCTATGGTGTACGGTACGTCTAGCCTGGCGTTGATATGGTGTACGTCTAGCCTGGCGTTGCCATGGTGTACGTCTATCCTGGCGTTGCCATGGTGTACGGAGCGTGAACTCACTGTCCGGGGAGTCGTCGGCCTCCGTCAGGAACGTCAGACTCGTCAAGCACGAGGTGTTCTGGAAGTCCTCCAGGTTGCCAAGATGAACTCTGACAAAAAATATCATAAATAATCCTTACACACATTAGAAGTAGTCTCGTGTCTGTCCACAAGTTTCACCCGTTCTCAGAGGGACACTTATCATCGTAAAACGCACACATGGAAGCATGTAACACTACAAACGCACTTAAGACCTGCCGATGTTACAGTGTAATTTAACTTTTGTTACACGAGCATTCAACTGTAAGTTAGCTAAATCTTGAAACTCCTAATTTGGACCCAATGAACAGAAATCGTGTCCAGCGTGAAGACAATATGAAGTGAACATGAGCCACTCCACGGGGGCGGACGGGTGAGGGACCGCCGGATGCCGCCGTACCTCGTGCCGTTGATGTACCCGGTGTGAAGCTTCTTGATGGTGGCCACGAGCGCTGGGTGCAGAGTCTGGTTGAAGTCTGGCCGACAGAACGAGATCACGATTATGAAATGATGAGCGTCGATATCCTGCTAGTCGTTTATTGTACCATTTCCTTAAGTGCTTCATGTAATGAAATGTTTATCGACGCCAAATATTATAAAATTTCATATAATTTTGGTGTGGCGGGGGGGGGGGGGGTAATGGCTAGGACATGTTGAGTAAACGATCAGATCAGTTGATTGGGGTTTTTCACATTTCTCATTTCATAGCCGAATTCCGTATACCACATAGTACAATTCCGCCCTCCACTGGCTGAGCCATTCGCAGTCTTGCTTGGAGGGCAGAACGCTGAACTTATTCCGCATTGATGATTCATGTGCTAGGTAGCACCTGATAGCAGATATGGTTTCTACGGCATTCGACGCAGAACAGAAATGCTGATCACTCCAAGTTGCAGATCGAGCTTTAATGATTTGGTCCAGGTACGATATGTCATAACTTAATAAAAATAATGCCAACACAATGATCCAGCCATAATTCCTATGATACAAAAGCCCTGATAAATGTTGCGAAGAAAGTACTTATTCAGAGTATTCATATGGTTGGACGAGTGTTTAAATAGAAAGCAAGATCTGTAAATAATTCTTTAATAATAAATTATCTTGAATAATAACGTCAGAAGCCAAAGGCACAGAGGAACTACTAATAGACTAAAAAATAATAGACTAAACGGAAACATCTTGATTATCCAGAGACATATTAAAGCAATACAAATCAAAAACACCAGAGGAAGCAGGGTGTATCAGAAAAATTCTACAAGCAGCTTTCGAAACAGAAATGTAACAATAGGACTAATCTAAAAGTTTAATCGATGTAACACCTCTACATCTATATATTTTTCTACGTAAGACACTATCCAAATACCTCGGGCGTATAATGATTAACTTTTCATCGGATTACATTAATGGAAGATATTTAGATATATATAATCACAAACGATAATTTTCACTTGACAGACTCATCGCAAGGGGTCATAATAATTACTTTGAAACCATTAAGTGTTGATGAGGGAAAGGAGAATCATGCCCAAAACAAGTTTTACTGTGCGTCGTGGGTTATCGCGCAGGTTGCCATGGCGATCGGGTGACATGGATACGCCGCTACAAACCTGCGGAACGATGGCGGATTGGGATAATGAAGAGGGGGCGGCCGGGGGAATTCCAGTAGCTACGAAGGTAGGCCACGTCAGTACGGAAGTGGTCGACAAGGAAGGCCGTGTCTCCAGCCAGGTAATTCTGGTCATAGTCCAACAGCTACGTGCGAGAAGCGCAAACTTAGCCACTTCAACCATTAGCCCCTAGGTTTAAATCTAAGTTCCAGACGGGACTGGGGTGGGGTGGGGGGTAATAGGGTTATTAGTCGGATCAAATGAGGCTGAGAACTGCAAACGCTACAGCAGAACAGCTCGACATACACATGCAAGGAAGGCATAGTAAATTTAAATCCGTTCTAACAGATACTAAGGAGAAATTAGGAGAAAATGCTGAAAGGAAGCGACGAGTTTTGCAAAAACAAAATTAATATGGAGACCCAAGTAGACACACCTCAGACAGCTAACATTGAATAGGTGGCACTCTACAACTGGGGACCGTGTTCTAAAACAAAAGGAACTATTGGCAATGGTGTCGCTTCCCTTATTTTTCTGTGACGAACGAAGTCATGAAGTAATTACAAACTACAGACAGTTCTACTGTCACAACATGGGACGTTCCTAGTCGGACAAAGGCAATTTACAGACGACATGGTAGCGACGAGTTATGTCAGCTCGTAATGCCTTAGTGAAACGGTCTCCAGTTGATACAAAGAACACAAGCATCACAAGACATGCTACAGTACCAGACTACGAAGGGAAACTGACATACAGAAAAACTGAAAAGTGCATGTACATATTGTGGGACCGCCATTTTACACTTTTATAATTTTAACAATTTTCCCGATATTAATAAACATTTGAGACTATTTCCAAATAATCAATAATATATGCAAACGTTATTTAGTTGCAAAATAGCGCTCACAGGTGTTTTTTCATTCATAGTAGCTTTCCGCGTTTCTCTGGCATAATAAATAGCAGTGAATCACAAAGTCCATAACTCCCATTTTTCACTTCCGTACACCAAATACCAATATAACTGATTATTGCGCAACACCGACTTCCACGACGGTCAGTCAAAGCCATTGGAGAAGAGGAGCAGAGGTACTGAACCTGACATGCATTGAGACAGATATTAACTATGATCTGCGGGTCAACGGCCTCCCTGGGCCACAGTCCACGTCATGGCTTCGCAACAGACCTAGCAGCGCGGCGGTAATAGGAAGGATAACTAAAGGTCTGCCCAGCATCATCCAGTTGCTGCCTAAGTATTGGCAGTCGGTCTTGAACATGTCGAGGAGCAGTGAGCTGTCGAGGGGCAGGTAGAACTGCTGCTGGTCTACAAACTAGACGAAAACGATGACGAGGTAACACAGGTAACAGGCGAGCTGGAGGAAATACAGATGTGGTAAACACAACAGCTCCATAAGGCTATGCCAAACACAACAGCTGGGCCAAGAACCACAAATGTGTCCATTACAACAGGAACTACAGCTGTGTCAAGAAGTACACCTGTGTCAAGAAGTACACCTGTGTCAGTCATAGCTTTCAGTCACTCTGTGAGCCATATCTTTGCCTAGAGTCACAGGTGTGTGAGGAGCCATGGCTGTGCATGAAGTCACAGCTGCGTCAATAACCATAGCTTTGGCTGGTCACAACTGTGTCAGGACCATAGCTTTGCCTAGAGTCACAGCTGTGGCAAGAGCCATATCTTCGGCAAAAGTCACAGCTGTGCCCAAAACCTAAATCAAAACCACAGTTGTGGCAAGGAGTCAACGCGCAGGCAAAGACATTTCATGTAAGAAGTTGCAGTGCAGTTGCATCAAAAACCACAATAACAGAAGCCATCAGAACAGCTGGAGCAGCATAAACACCAGTGGCGACTTCAACGGCCATTACATCTGTAAACAGCATAAGCTGGTTCCACCACCAACGATGATCGACAGCTTCAGTTGTTTTAACAGCCTCTGTTGTTTTAATCACTACAATATGTTAAGAAAATCCCACAACTGCATCGAGCGCAGTTCATGTAATCGTTTGAAGAGCACGGCACGTCAGAAGTCTATTCTGATTGGGTCACGAAGGATGAAGTAACGTTAGGACATGCTCTATGATACCAGGGTAAACTTAATATGATATCAACTACTTGAACCTAATGAATTGGGATTTGACACATCTTATCTACTAAGGCAAACTCACGGACACTTTAAAGGAGACGTTCACAAATAAATCACATGGTAATGATGCCAAAATCATTCCAGTCACCGTGATTCCGAGTGTACAGAGATCAGTCAATAATGCGTATATTTCATTGAGACACCTTTTCTATCAATTAACACATCTTCATTATATTGACAGCTTGAAACTCAGGAAAGTGAGTGATATACTTTCCTATCCAGTAATACAGTACATACTCAAAGCTAAGAGACAATTACAATGTAAAATAACAACATGTATAACATGTGTGCAGGTTGTCATGTCATCATTTTGATGTAATCGTATTAATGTTAAAATAAGTTAAAATTATTAACCTTTTCGTTACATCTATTTCCTTTATATTCGATATTTACTATGTTTTGACATTCCCATAAAAGCAATACAACCATACTTTCCAAAGGAATATTTATAACATTTATAACACGTTCACTTCCTGTGGCTATGTAGAGAATCTAGGTTTATACTTACTTGAGGGAAGAATGCCAAGGTACGGTCTCCCAACAAATACATTTTGCTGGTCGCCAAGATGCCAGCGACCTCTGCCGGTCGACCTGTGAACTTAAGCTTCTCGTTCTTTCCTAAAACAAAATGGCATCTACTAAAGGACTTTTCATTGCTCTATGAAAAGGCGTTTGTTTTGGCACCACAAAATATTTATGTAACCCTGTATGTACTGTGGGCCTGATGGCCTTCTATGCGAAATAAACTTACTACTACATGTACTACTACCTACAAAATGCTGTCAGGCGTCTGACGTGTACGATGGGCACTGTACACTCTTAAGTTTGCCCACAGGAGTAACCAATTAAATATCAATCTCAAAGACACGTTATCTGTTCTGCCATCTTTATTCTCTGATGTCGCCATAATGCGTTGTATATACCTTATATAACATGGGCTCATATAGTATATATATCGACATCAAAGAAAACAATGTAAAACTGTACGTTCTTGAACAGAGACCTTCGCGTTTGATTAATCAATTCATTCTCGCGAGAAACTTGCAATATTCTGATACATTATCATCTCACACAAAAACGAGAATTCAAATCTGAAAATAGAAGAATAAAACATGCTCGATAAAGAGGACCTTGACTATCCCGGTACATGTCTATGTCTCCACCACTAGAAATTTTAGAATTCGTACCGAGATGAGAGACGATGTGACTAAGGACACGGGCTGGATACACCTGGATAGGTGCCACTTCGGCCAGCGTCTGTACGCGAAGGTCGTAATAAGCCAGCTTCTCCTGAATCGATTTGTCTTCGGCCAACAGCACAACCTGCACCACAATATCTGGCTTGGGCTCAGCAGTCAGCCTCCGGTTTAACGGATCTAACTCCCCCGGGGATAAGAACCCCTGGAAATACATAAACTTGTTAACATTTTTTACCCAAACTATATTTCCCATCTGTGAAATGGCTGAATAGGTAGGTAGTAAACTGTTATAATGAGATAATATGAGCGTGTAACCACTCGTTGGTGCAGTCGCAAGATTTATACATTGGTGAATTTGGTATACAATTGTTATACTGTCATGCGGCCGGATGCAAACACACTACAGCCACGTAATTCAGGCAAACAGAAGAATATCTTCAAGCACACAGATATCCTGTTGGCTTATAGGAACGACTGCCAAGTCGTATCAAGTATATACGTAAGCTATACAATCTCATAAATAATGGCAGGGCGTAGACATCTGCCCATGGTAGGCAAGGCGCTACAGAAGGTATATAATGGCAGGGCGTAGACATCTGCCCATGGTAGGCAAGGCGCTACAGAAGGTATATAATGGCAGGGCGTAGACATCTGCCCATGGTAGGCAAGGCGCCACAGAAGGTATATAATGGCAGGGCGTAGACATCTGCCCAAGGTCGGCAAGGCGCTACAGAAGGTATATAATGGCAGGGCGTAGACATCTGCCCATGGTAGGCAAGGCGCTACAGAAGGTATATAATGGCATGGCGTAGACATCTGCCCATGGTATGCAAGGCGCTACAGAAGGTATATAATAGCAGGGCGTAGACATCTGCCCATGGTAGGCAAGGCGCTACAGAAGGTATATAATGGCAGGGCGTAGACATCTGCCCATGGTAGGCAAGGCGCTACAGAAGGTATATAATGGCAGGGCGTAGACATCTGCCCATGGTAGGCAAGGCGCTACTGAAGGCATATAATAGCAGGGCGTAGACATCTGCCCATGGTAGGCAAGGCGCTACAGAAGGTATATAATGGCAGGGCGTAGACATCTGCCCATGGTATGCAAGGCGCTACAGAAGGTATATAATAGCAGGGCGTAGACATCTGCCCATGGTAGGCAAGGCGCTACAGAAGGTATATAATGGCAGGGCGTAGACATCTGCCCATGGTAGGCAAGGCGCTACAGAAGGTATATAATGGCAGGGCGTAGACATCTGCCCATGGTAGGCAAGGCGCTACAGAAGGTATATAATGGCAGGGCGTAGACATCTGCCCATGGTAGGCAAGGCGCTACAGAAGGTATATAATGGCAGGGCGTAGACATCTGCCCAAGGTAGGCAAGGCGCTACAGAAGGTATATAATGGCAGGGCGTAGACATCTGCCCAAGGTCGGCAAGGCGCTACAGAAGGCATATGACAGACCTCTTTGATGAGCCTGCACAGGACGTATAGGGACTGTCCCCACATCTGAGGCATCTTGCCCATCGCAATTCTTTTCTGACTCTTCGGATTGCGATATTCCTCGTCCACCTAGAGAAAGCATGTAAACTACATATAACAGCAATAAATAGTGAGATATCGATATGCAAAATAGTCATAAACATCCAAACCAGACGGAAAATTCTGTAAATTGGAGGATAGCCATTTGGGTATTATATGAATCAGTATGGCAGCCTTAGAGGTCAGGCTGGCGGCTCCCTTTAAGCCGCAAAAGAAGACGTCAATGGAAGTGATGGATCCCTGGATAATAAATAACACAAAGTAAGTAACCATATAACACTATATGGAGCATGTAATGGCTATATTCCACAAAGGCACTGACCTTATCGGCTGGGACCATGTACAGCTCTGGCATGAACTTGATGCCATCTTCTCGCTTCACCATGACTTCATCCAGTGCATTCATATACTCTTCAACCTGGAGGTATTTGTATTTGTCGCTTTTTAAATTTATCAAATTTTAAGTTAATCAAGTACAATGTACATTGATTTAAACTTTTACATGGAGTATTTACACGAAAAAAATAAAAAACACATTATTTTTCGCTGCTGATCATGTCAATTACATAAATCCATATAGTGATAACCAGCGATATTTCTCTTTGTAGTAGGCCATATACCTGTTCGTAGTTTCCTTGGAAAAGGCCATCCATGATAAGGTAACAGTAGAACATTGGCCACTCGCACTCGATGTTCTCAAACGATTGCAACTCCCAGGGCTCGTAGTGCAGGCGGTGAGGGTCCTGTAACCATAACAACCTATATGCAAGATCTCTCCATGGAGTTAAAATACGTAAGGGGGATGGGGGAGGGGAGGAGGGGGGAGGGGCCCTTTTCCTGTCATTTAACTCACCCAAGCGGGGGCGGACTTTAGTGTTTTCTAGGCATAGGTGCGTCAGAGATACGCCAGTGTTCTCAGTTCAACAGTCTGTTATATCTAATTAATCCCTTAATTAACATGCTCATGGCCCATAAGTTAAAGACCAAACGGAATGCTGCATTATGTTGACAAGCAATGATGGACAACAGTCTTTTATATATAATTAATAGCTTATAACTGATCATTAAATGAACATATAGATAGATATACCAACTATGTATTACCATTATAATAACCATCATCCGTTTGAGAAACTTACGCTAAATACAATTGTGTACTTACTTCTTTCGGTGTCTTGTATCCATCTCTCAGGAATCTGCGTAAGCCATAACGACCCTGCAACGGCGGGATATAAATCATTTCACTACTATAATGAACCCCTGGCAATTAACCAATGACGCGTTGAGGAATAACGTATGACGAAATAAACATTTCAGTGATGTCACCCCCTGCAATTTTGGCTGAAAACTACGGTAATTTGTCGGAAAAATCTATTTCATATAAAGTCTTGCAAACTTTGAAAATGATCTAATGCTCTCGATCGATCTCTTGAAGTCGGTGACATTGCGCTGGCGCAGTAAAGTTCAATAACATTTCTCAAATATCCTAGCATTCACCTATACTTATCTGGCAACTAAAGCAGTGAAGGAAACTAAAGTTAACTATTGGGAGTGGAGCACTAACCTGCAGTTTGTCAATAATGGTTTCCCTCGTCAGATCAATTAATTCCTGGTCGTCAACCGCAAAAGCCGGGAAGCTGATGATGCTAAGCAGCCCGGCATCGGTCTCCTTGTAGGGACAAAATGTTACGTTTGTACTGATATTTTAGTTGTTATCCAGGAATCGTAACGCAGGTTTTAAATATTAAGGAATAACCCAGTTATATGAAACCAGATTAACAAATGACAAGTTTTATCATTCAGGATTACTCTAATAGTCAAGAATGTATGTAATTAAAACAAAAATTGCATCGTGCACAAAGGTAACGTGACGGTATATTATACGCATACATGACACGGGCATACAACTAAAAGGCTTTGCCTACAATAAAAGTACCTTTGAGTTTGACTCCCTCGGCAACACCGAATGTAAGATAGCCTGGAATTGCGCAAAAAAACTTTTTTTTCATTTCAATAATTTCATGAAAAAGACAATTATCAGGCAGCAAAAAAACAAATCCCACGACGGATTAACATAATGTATTGAATTAAAACATCTCGTTAACCAACTCAAAAAAGAAATTAAACGCGTCAAACTTGAACTATAATTAATATACTTGGACTATAGTGACATATACTTGGACTATAGTGACATATACTTGGACTATAGTGACATATACTGGGACTACAGTGACACATACTTGGACTATAGTGACACATACTTGGACTATAGTGACATATACTTGGACTATAGTGACATATACTTGGACTACAGTGACACATACTTGGACTACAGTGACATATACTTGGACTATAGTGACACATACTTGGACTATAGTGACATATACTTGGACTATAGTGACATATACTTGGACTATAGCGACATATACTGGGACTATAGTGACATATACTGGGATTACAGTGACATACACTTGGACTACAGTGACATATACTTGGACTACAGTGACATATACTTGGACTACAGTGACACATACTTGGACTATAGTGACATATACTTGGACTATAGTGACATATACTTGGACTATAGCGACATATACTGGGACTACAGTGACATATACTTGGACTATAGCGACTATGGACACCCAAGGCGGCCATCACACACCTGGCATTGCGCTGCTTCGTCCGGCATCACGTGTATCACAGAGGAGGGACCCCCTCGGGACCCGAACAAGTCCAGCTCATTGAGAGCCTCCAGCGCGGCCTGCAAGAGACAAAGGAAACCAAACATTGGTGTTAGTGTTAGGCCACTTTAGTGCACATGCATCGGGCCAAGACACCTCGCGGGACAAGAGAATGGGCTTGGATGAAATACGCTCCAGATACAGGTGCCAGGGGTTCGAACCTACGACCTGTTGATCTGCAGTTCAGCCCGCTTTCCAGCGGTAATAACCAAACCTACCAACCAAGAACAACCAGTTTCCCTTAATCATATCATAGTTGATTTTTATTTAGCTAGGGTTATAGGATCTACGTCGACTAATCCAAATTATTACCTTATTCAATGTACGGAAGGAAACGGTTGGCCCTTCATGCGTTCCCAGCAGACGACCGATCGACCCCCCCCACCCTCCCCCCATCCGCCCACGCCCCGTAAGCGGCCAGCACCTACCTTGGCCATTCCAATGGACGTGGCGTTCAGCTCCGGTACTCCGTGATTGGTCTTGTCCCCACGCTCCCATATCCCGAAATCCTGTGCGCAACAACCACAAGCGAGTCACAGATAACCAGAATTATAGCTAAACACATCTACAGCAAACAATATAGGTAATGACGACTTTAAACACATTTCATCTCTGTATAATGCATCTCATTATGTAACTTAAAGCGGGTATCCAACCTAATCTAATCGTGATCGGCACCAAAAGTTGACATCTTAAAATTAAATTGGCGAGTGTTAAGGCTTCGTTTCTGGTAAGGAGAAAACAATTAAGGCAACCCGCCCCCATCAATGTCGACCAGCGCGCCATCTACTGAAGCGTGTCATTTATATTAGTAATGATCAGGCGCTCTTGTTTTGCTCACACAGTAGGCGTCATTTCCGGTCTGAATACAATTACAGTATTGCCTCCTGATTGGACAAGTGGACTCGGCATTAAAAACCCGTTAAAGCACACTGAACAAGGTCAAGGTCAAATTCCATCTTACTAGGACGGCTCCGTTTGTACAGGAGAGAACATCACAAAGTATCAAAGTATAAGTATCACAACTAAACTGTGGACGCAATGGCGTCATACTTACAGGTACTCTGTACGCACATTGGATATAGAACACAAGGTTCTGAATGAACACAACCTCGTCCAGGGAGTACAGGATTCGCAGACCTGTAAAATAATGTGTACAGCAACCAATTAAAAATGACGTGATATGAAAGAAACAGGTGTATGGTCATACTCAATGAATGATATCAGTTACTATTCCATTTTGGAATTGTGTCAGCGCCATCGGTATCCCCGCCCATACTACTACAGAACAATAATTATTTGGTGTTTTAGGCCATATTTGTGCACATGAAGGATAAACTGTGCTACTACTACAGGACAAAACCTAGTTTAATACACACATTTCTATCGTATGCTTTATTTAAGCTTATTAAATCAGAAGCTACCGGTACTTGCACTTCCCTGGATGCGGATAGCAGCCGGACAGCTTTGAACCATTCAACCCCTAAATGATTGGCTACACCCTGACCCTTACAGAACACAAGGGAAAGGTACCTGAGGCCGTCATCTGGGCCAGCATCAGCAGGTACAGGGAGGTGGCGTCAAGCTGCAGGTGTCCCCACTCGTCATCTCCGATCACTGTCTTGCCGTTCTGCACGCTGTACTTGGCGTGGAGTGCGTGCAGGGAGCTCTGGCTGTGTTTGAACTTTTCTACCTTGTCCATCTGACGCATCATGCTGAAGAGCAGGCCGCGCATCAGCTTCACCACAGACTGCGACCGTGGGGACAACATGCATATTTATTAGGCACACATTTGCATGAACAATTGAACAATGAAATAGTTAATCCTGCATGAGGAACAACTTTATCTCTTAAATAAAAATAAATGTAGAGCAAAATATACTTTTTCAATATTGTACTGATGTTTCTGATTTTGCAGGATCTACCAGGAACTTCAAGCATGAATAAAAAAAAATACAGTTTTAACATGATCTGATATTGCAAATCCATCACTAACGTAATGGAGGCACACAACATTACTTGGCTTTTAAAGAAATGACTAGCAAGCAACCTAAAAATTATTTCGGGTAACCATCAGAGTATAACACCATGCAATTTACCTGTTCCATCTCATAGGATTTCGCTCTGTCTTCATCCAAATCTGCATTCTTTCGGTAGGCAAGTGCCAACCCCCAAACAGCCAGGATTGAGTAAACATTGTCTCGTACCCAGGCATCAGAATGGTTATGAGTAGCGGGCAAAAGCCCAGTCACAGGATTCTGAAATAAATCACATACATCATCATTAACATTTACTTTAAAGTGATTATGGCATGTCAGCATTGGATTGTGTACTTGGCATGTTGTTAATGCCTTTGACAGAAGTTGTCACATGCTACCTGAATTACTTTCATTACAATGATGATACTTAAAAGGCAACCTGTTATTTTTTCAACACAGCATCTGGAGTAGCATCACACTTATGTTCGCACCTTAAAAAAAAAAACTCAAAACCTTTTTTGGGGCATCATTAAAGATCAGTGTTGGTTTTTGTTGTAAATGT
This sequence comes from Arenicola marina, assembly GCA_964019135.1. Classification (NCBI taxonomy): domain Eukaryota; kingdom Metazoa; phylum Annelida; class Polychaeta; family Arenicolidae; genus Arenicola; species Arenicola marina. The sequence goes on along the minus strand of OZ025260.1, from coordinate 4,862,205 downwards.
ATGCAATGGTTTTAATCCAAGATGCTAGCAAGCCACTTCCATTTAATCATCAACCCCCTCCATCGAGCCCCCTTAGGTTAATCCTGGCCCCCTCCAGTAATTGTTTATTTTTAATCCAAGATGCCTGCAAGCCACTTCTATTTAATCACCAACCCCCTCCATCGAGCCCGTTTCGATAAATCCCGGCCCCCTCCAGTCCCCTTCGGTAAATAGAAGGAATAACTAAATGAACGATTTACCATTTATTTTTAATCAAAGTTGCCCACAAGCCACTTCCATGTAATCATCAACTGCCTCCATCGAGCCCCCTTCGGTAAATCCCAGCCCCCTCCAGCCCCCTTCGGTAAATAGAAGGAATAACTAAATGAATGATTTGCCATTTATTTTTAATCAATGATGCCTACAAGCCACTTCCATGTAATTATCAACCCCCTCCATCGAGCCCCTTTCGGTAAATTGAAGGAATAACTAAATGAATGATTTGCTGTTTATTTTTAATCCAAGTTGCCTCCAAGCCACTTCCATTTAATCATCAACCCCTTCATTTGAGCCCTCTTCGTTAAATCCTGGCCCCCTCCAGCCCCCTTCAGTAATTTCAGCCCCTTCAAACCCCCTTCAGTAATTAGACGTATCCCTAGCTAAGGCTACCCATATCAGGGGGACTGGTAAACAACATGTGTATTCATATTTATGATGTTTCACAACAGGCCCCATTTTTCACTTTTGTGGAAAGAAAATTCAAGAAGTTGAATTATTTTGGTCATTGGCAGATAATTGCCAATTGGTACCTACTAGATGTAGTAGTTTGTTATGAACCTTAAGGCCGAAAGCTTAGGTTTATATTCTTATAATATATGCAAAATCCTATAAGCGAAACAGCTAGATACAGCTTGTCGGGCAGTAAGGGATCACAGGCAGTAGCGGATCACTTCACGTTTACCAATGAATCGTTTCTATTAAAAGCTACTAAATGTAATAAATTAGGACTCATTTCAAAGATAATTAACCACCGACTTAAAATAAGTCCCAAATTGCGAGGTTCAACCAATGTTTACACTCTTTTTTACCTCAAATGCACTTCCGGTAGCGAGCTCTTTGCTCTGCGCGTACTCGCGCGAAACAGCAACTTTTATTTCAACAGGCCACTCTTGTTAAAGTGAATACATCTCTGCATAACTGAGGTAATTTTTAGATAGTTGTATATATCTTGAACCTTCAAGAAAATAATCAGATCCCTCCGTGAAGCAAAATTGCTGTGGTCATCCAAATTGCATTCGCCGCTTTCTCGGCAGTAGCGGATCAGTGACGCTCGTCTTTGCCGCCAAGTTGTAACGCCAAGTTTTACCGCCAGGTGGCATGGCATCAATCATTGGCCCAATATCAGTAACGGTACCCCGAAAATATCAAAATAAGCTGTGAATTATTATATTACACTATAAAATATGTGCAATATTAAATCGTCGACAACCTACTTTTAGATTTTTGAGACAGTCCTTGCATTGAGATACCTGCTTCACTGTCAAAACAGGCCGCTAGATGGCGTGATCCGCTACTGCCTAAAATGATCCGTTACTGCCTACTACAGTACCCTGCTACATGGACCATTTTTAGACAGATCGTTGCCGGAGAATTAGCAAGTTCATTACACATGAACAGAGCCTTCATTTCTGAAAGGAATGAGCCTAAGATGATGCACCCGCTGCTTAGAAAACCTTCTCAATCAAGCCTTACACAAAAGTGATCCGCTACTGCCTGACAAGCTGTATGCAACTTTAACCACTGCTTATCGAGAGTATATGTCATGGGCTGGAGGGAGGGGGGTCAAACCACAGACCATGCAACTGACAAACTGTACAAACCTGGTGTTTCAGAATGGTTTTCTGCACCATTCGCTGGTAGTAGTCCAAGCGGACTCCAGAGTTGCTCCTACTTCTCATCATGGATTAGAAAGGAGTTACACAAAGAACATGTTTGCACACACAAAAAGAGCAGATTTATTTTGCAACTGGTAGACTGACAAGCTCTTATACTTAGACTTATGCGCTGTCTCCAGTTCCCTGCCCTGTAAAAATAATGTTTATTTTTGGCTGCACCTAAAAGGTCAAGGTCGTAGCCGAACTAAATTCTAGCAATCTGTTTCGCATATGTGACCTAATTATTTACCCTGATTATTTATAGTATAAGCATGTAATGAAATATTTCATAATTATTTAAAATTACTGAAATTATTTTGATATATTTCCTGCTTTATTTATTAACATGGTTAAGAACCTGAAAGTGCGCGAACTGGTGCGGTCAGTTCATCATACGCGATAACTGATAACCGGAGAGCTCTCTTTCCATGCAGATCGGCGAAAAACAGAGGCGTCGTAAATCAACTGACACATGCCGGGGGGAAGTGGGGGGTGGGGGGCGAGGGTGGAGTCTGGCATGGGCGTGTCCGGGGGGGGGGGGGCGGTGGGCACAGGGGGTACGTTTCGTTCCGTCTCAGACCTTAAAGTATATCTGGGTCTCCCCCTCCCTGGTCGTTAAAATTAATAATGGACCCCTTGGTCGCAATTTGGTTCTCTTTAAAGATTCCTGCACACGCCCCTGTCGGAGGGGGGGGGGGGGGTCGCAAGGCCTACATAGCATTACCCCCCCCCCCCCCCCCCCCCACCATCCGCCCTCGGCCTGTGTCAGTTGATTTACGGCCATATACATTGATACATGATCCGTGCTCAAGTGGCAATATGTAGAGCACGGCAGTATGCTAGGGGCTCGACGACCAGCAGAGTGCGACTAACGCTCGACCGGCGGACCGAGTCGATCGAATATTTGACTGGTCGATCGGTCGAGTATTAATGCCGAGACACTGGACCGGCCGGTCTTGTAACTATTTCGTCGCACTTTAAGCTCTATCAGATACACTGTTTCAGCAATACCAATCTTTTATTTTTATTAAAAAATAGGGTGCGTGAGCGAGCTGCCTGACCTATTCCAGCCTGATCGAGACTCCACCAGACAGGGATATTTATATGATATATATATATACTTATATGCTGTAGTTTAATGCTATAACATCAACGGCCTGTGCTGCGTACCTTTCGGTGGTTGTTTACCTTCATTTGCTTCACACACAAAATCGGTTTAAGCTGTCCTTGGATGCACATCTAACCACTGAATTTAATGCGCATATCAGAATTATAACCATCAGAGTAGGTTTATGTAACATATGAGCGGTTAGACAGTTGATAAACCAGAATGCGGCTGTTTCATGAGTGACTGTCAGTGTCAGGCGAACTAATGTGTTGTGTGGGTTTTCTCTGTCGTATGATGCAATAATGAAAGGGCACGCTGTGCAGACACCTTATTCGCATCGTTTGTCATATATTAATTGATTAACCTATCGTATAATGGGAAGAAATGCCTCCAAAGGCGCCAAAACCGAATTAATTATATTCTCGGAAAGAAAAAGTCCAAGTGACTGAGAAAATCAAGAGATAATTAAGTTTAATTAAGTTTAAGTACATCCATAATGCAAGGAGTGGCTTACAATTTTTGTTACGTGTATGTGTAGAAACGGGAGTTGTGGTGGGTGGGGGGGGGACCTTATAATTAACTCTGTTGGCTGGCTGTATATTCAGGACGCTTTAACCACTTCTGGTCATATCGCGTCCATGGGAGAAGGGGGAGTGGAGCCATGTCCCCGGGGGTAACCCCCTACTCCTTGCGAAGAATTAAGGACATGGGATCTTTATCCTGCGACCACACAGACATGGCCACAGCGAGACTCGAACCACCCATCCAGGTGCCGTTAGGTTCTCGGGTGACCGGAGCACTCAATGTGAGCGCTGTAGCCCACTGAGCTATCAGGCCGGCCCCCTTTAACTCTGTATGTTCTCACCCGGTCTGGTGATACCACAGCCGGTCGAGTGTACTCGATCGCTACCTTACAAGGCCGACTGGTCTCGTACAACTTAAAGTTTTTGTTTCACACAACGACATAGCACCCGATCGTCTGATGGGAATATTGCCTGCTTAATTGGCGCCTAATAAGGCCTGAGTGAGCGGTCATTTTCTATGAGAAATATATTCTTATAAGGAGTGGATATTTTTCATAAAAAGGTACCCCTCGACAGAACCAACGTATTCATGTTCATGTTTCCTACGTCCAGAACTGGCAGTGGCGGAACCCAGGGTGGGAAAAAAACCAACGTCACCCCCTCAAGCAAGGGGATGCTAAGGACTGCCTAAAAAGTCGAACTTTTTTCAATTACACTTTTGAGAAATATTTGCCATTTTTCAATTTTCGGTTGTGGAAAACTTGCCGCCCCTGCATGACTGGTATTGAATATGTAAACCAACAGTAAATTTGCATAGGACAACAGGGACATTTGTGTGTCTTCCTGCAGGCACATACAATCGATAGTGTCCGTAGATCAAGGGACCCCCGACACCCCCCCCCCCCCATACCAAGTGTTTAAATGCTCAAGTAAACTTTGTGTGCAAATTAATTAAACCGCTTATAAGTCTCCGATTTGGTAACGCAAAAATATCCTCATCTTTTCTCTTTCCAAAGTGGAAAATAGTATGATACAGCTCATATATGTTATGCTCGTATTTGTATGAAGCGGGGCCTAATTACCTCATATTTTGCTTGAGTTATTAAGTTGTTTAATGAATATTTTGAGTATTTGTTTACGGTGTTTTCAATGTAACTTTACGCCACCAACTAATTAGCTAAAATGACTAATTGGACAATAGTGAATTTGCGGGCTGAAATTGCGGGCTGAATTTGCGGGCTAGCTTTGATGTAGCGTTATCTCGGCGCTGGGTTTTGTAACGGAATTTTATATAGACAATATTCTGCACATACTAAGGTATATAAATCCCTATATTCGTTCTTTTTTAATCGCGGAGACAGGTAACCAACAGAAAGCTGTTTAATGAATATTTTGAGTATTTGTTTACGGTGTTTTCAATGTAACTTTACGCCACCAATTTGACCTCCACGGCACGGGCACGGCCAGGACAGTCCTGTCATACTCAGTCAGATACTCATAGCCGTAGCTAGGCTAATCAGTATGTCGTGATCAGTTATGACACTTTGACGAAGTTCAAGCAGGTTGGAACGCCGAATTGTATTCAATTCCAAACGATTTTGACTTGAATAATCGGCGCCTGTCATTGTCAAGTTTGAGTTCGACAGATGACATTTGCCTGTTATAGGCCTTGTAAAATGGCCCACCGGGTGCAGGGCAACAGATGACCAAGCTCGACCTGCCATCCGAGAGCACAGGGTGGTCACAAAGATTTCTGGATTCCATAAAAATGTGATAAAGACGCCACAGCACATGTTTATGTCCAGGATACATTTATAAATAACTTGGCAAAAAGATTGAAGTCCCTAAGCGCTACAAAACAAATGGGGCCGACATGACAGTTCAGTGGGCTAGAGTGCTCGCATTGAGTGTTCTGGTCACCTGAGAGCCTAACAGCAAGTAGGTCAGTATTTCGAACCTTGCTGTGCCCATGTCTATGTGGTCGCAGGATATAGATCCCATATTTGTCTTCGTAAAGATTAGTGAGTTACCCACAGGGACATGGCTCCACTCTCCCTTCCTTCTCCCATTCACGCGAGATGACCAAAAGTGGTTAGAGCGTCCTGAATGACTAACCAACCTACAAAACAAATCTTCAGCAACTCATCACCAATTAAAAAATATCACTCGTTCCAGAGCTTTCCAAAAGCAAGGCTTAACTCACTGACCATGCAATGCCTCAACCATTTATATAAATAACACTGCCTAATCTTGGCGCAAGTGCCCCCAGGCAAGCCTACTTCTTTAAAGGCACAGCGGTGTCAATAATAATATCTTTAGACATTAGTAGGGAATCAACTAGCTTTTATTATAATGTGTGCACAAACAATTCTAGTGTTTACATATTTTATATGCATTGTTCTATCATCTGACCTCAAGAAAGTGTGTCGATGCTAGGTTGTTTCAGTTATATTTTCGTGAACAAATGTTGGACTATGTGACTTTTACAGACCAACCGCCATGTGTATTCATTTGTAGCCTGGGTCCTAAACTTTGTGACAGCTAATTACCTGTGACAGTTCAAAGTAAGTGACTGACAAGGCCCTCTAGCTGAGTCATATGCTAATGGAGAGGAGGAACCAAGTCGCATTCACAGGTACCGGCATCCGCCAAAAACAAATCTGGCGGATTGGATGGTTGGTGCACACATTATGATAAAAGCTACAGTTGATTTCCTACCAACGTCTAAGAATTTTAACATTAATACCATTTTGCCCCTAGAGAAGCTGGTTTGCCTGGGGGCTTTCGCCCCAATGCCTAATCATACTAATAGCTATAAGTTGTGGGGTGTGAAGATGGTGACGCAGAAACTATGCTCCAAGTACAAGTCAAATAAGTATTAGCACAGAAAGTCATACAGTGCTTCAACGCACTATATATGGCTCAAATCAAAATATTTCTCAACATCAGCAGGTGTGATTATAACCCAGCAATGATGGTATCTTTTATCAGAAGGGAAACTGTTTGATGAAGCAAAGGCTCTTTAAGAAAGAGAGAGGCTCTGGCCTAGGCCACTCTGTTGCCCCCACCCCCCCACAATGTGAGACTCTGGCTTGGGTCACCCTGCTGCCCCTCCCTGTGACGTTAGACTGACCTGGGCCACCCCGCTGCCCCTCCCTGTGACGTTAGACTGGCCTGGGCCACCCCACTGCCCATTCCTGTGATGTTAGACTGGCCTGGGCCACCCCGCTGCTCATCCCCAATGACATTAGACTGGCCTGGGCCACCCTGCTGCCCATCCCTGTGACATGAGACTGGCCTGGGAAAGTCCTACTGCCCTTGCCCACGACGTGAGCCTGGCCTGGGTCATCCCGCTGCCCCTCCCCATGACGAGAGACTAACCACGGCCATCCTGCTGCCCCTCCCCACGATGTGAGACTCTGGCCTGGGCCATCCCGCTGCCCCTCCCCATGACGTGAGACTGGCTTGGGCCATCCCACTGACCTTCCAACGACGTGAGACTGGCCTGGGCCACCCCGCTGCTCCTTACCACGATGTGAGACTGGCTTGGCACACCACGCTGCCCCTCCCCACGACGTGAGACCCTGGCCTGGGTCATCCCTCTACCCCTCCCCACGACGTGAGACTGGCCTGGGTCACCCCGCTGTCCCTCCCCACGATGTGAGACTCTGGCCTGGGCCATCACGCTGCCCCTCCCCACGACGTAAGACTCTGGCCTGGGCCACCCCGCTGCCCCTTCCCACGAGGTGAGACTCTGGCCTGGGCCACCCCGCTGCCCCTTACCACGATTTGAGACTCTGGCCTGGGCCGCCCCGCTGCCCCTCTCCGTGACGTGAGACTGGCCTGGGCCATCCCGCTGCCTCTTCCAACGACGTAAGACTCTAGCCTGGTCCATCCCGCTGCCCCTCCCCATGACTTGAGACTGGCCTGGGCCATCCTGTTGCCCCTCCCCATGACGTGAGACTGGCCTGGGCCATCCCGCTGCCCCTTCCAACGACGTGAGACTCTGGCCTGGGCCACCCCGCTGCCCCTTCCAACGACGTGACACTCTAGCCTGGGCCACCCCGCTGCCCCTCCCCACGAGGTAAGACTCTGGCCTGGGCCACCCCGCTGCCCCTCCCCACGAGGTGAGACTCTGGCCTGGGCCACTCCTCTGCCCCTCCCTGTGAAGTGAGATTCTGGCCTGGGCCACCCCGCTGCCCCTCCCCGTGACGTGAGACCCTGGCCTGGGCCACCCCGCTGCCCCTCCCCGTGACGTGAGACCCTGGCCTGGGCCACCCCGCTGCCCCTCCCCAGGACGACAGACAGATTTTATAGTTAGGGTTTGATTCATTAAGATTACAGTGGAAACCCGCTTTAAGACCACCCCGGTAATGTGACCACCCCGCCATTAAGACCGCTTTTTCCTAGTCCCGAATTTTTTCCCATACATTAACATTAGCCTGAACCCCGCTAATGTGACCACCCCGCTAATCCGGTATTAAGACCACCAAGGCCAGACCTAACCAAGCAATTTCAATGGAACTCAACCCCGCTAATGCGACCACCAAATTTCGGCGATTTTTTTCGAAACAAAGAATAACAGCTTACGACGCGGTCGCGGGCTCTGTCTTTGTTGTTAATGACTTGTTTATTTTACGGCTTAAAGGATGCGGATTAACCTCTTCTCGACTGATGTACAGTATTGATGGTTCTGTATGTGTGAACGTTGATGCGTACAAAGGCATCATCGTAACACACATCGTTATTTGATCTGTTATATCAGAGACACCGCCGAGGGCTCTGTCTTCGTTAGTAACATGTTTATTTTACAGATTAACACTGATTGCGCTCAACAGGCATGGTAATAGTAATCAACTGCTTGTAAACTGGCCTAGCCGTTCGGGTTCAGTGATTTATACCTGGCTTAATTCTAATTGATTCTGAAGGTGTTAACAGTTCAATACCAGAAAATGTGTATGAAAGGATGTGAAATTTTGAAGGTTCTCATATAAGCCATGATGACAGGCAAACTGCTGGAGTATAACAATGAGATTTATGTTCTTTTGATTGCAAGAAACGTAAATGTCGGAGACTACAATTGTTTTCGTACTACATCACCGACATCCACCCCCGACCCCACCCCCCCCCCCCCACTGCATGTCACCGCCTCATTGTTGGCGCGAGATAATCCCATAATCGCTTAATCCCATCGATAATAACACTAACTGCTGTTATTGGGCAAGTTTCGCTAATGAGACCACTTTTGCTCAGTCCCGTAGGTGGTCCTAATAATGGGGTTCCACAGTATTTAAAATAACTTATGATCGAGGGTCGTTCTTCACCAAATGATTACCGTGGATTGTAACCCCCATTAAATACGCTCAACAATTGCTCCCGTCGAAAATTAAATGCACAGCCCTATGATCAGAAATCCCCCGCTCTCCCAACTAAGCTGCCTGGTATTCATACAAACTGCTGGTAATTAAATCGCCTGCTTCTGAACTCGTTCCTGTCAAATATGTGTGGCCTCGCTATTCCAATGTTCACTGTTTGTTGAAATATCTACTTAAAGGTCTAGTTCAGAGCTCATATATGAAAACACATGGAATGTAATCATGATTGTAATCATGATTACTTTCAATGGAATCGTAATCGATTACTTCCATATTTCCTGTAATCGTAATCATGAAAATTCCAAGTAATCGTAATTGTAATCGATTACACTTACAATGTAATCACCCCATGCCTGATGTTTACCATGAAATACACTGTTAGCTAATTCATGGACTATAGGCCCATTATGCACAATCTAACCTGTGGCTTAGCGATTTATTTCATATATCTGTTAATTATTTACTTAATTAAGAGCTGCCCATTAAAATTGTATTGATAAAGAAACCTGGTGTGATGTTTTGTTGTAGATGACGCGGCATTTCGGGGATTTGGGAGTGAAGGTGCGCGGCGTTATCACATACAGCTTGTCGCCCCACGAACAGAGAGCCTTCGCCGGAGTCCTCAAGAATGGTGTCCCGAACACCATCCGCAGAATATGGAGTCAGATGTTCCGAGTGGCGCCACGTAAGACATATTATAGGTTATGTGTACATAATATTACTAGTATTTCATCACTTTAAACTGGTCTGAAGCGGTGGTGGTTAGCATGTCTGACTTCATACAATCCTGCAAATCTAACCATCAGTGCGAATGGCTAGGCTACGGTGGTCTAAACAGTATTTTGACAATAGTGAAAGTGCTTGTGTACACTTGTGATTATCACCTATATATATATAATTTTACTCATTAGACAATATTTTCCCTCAGAAATTTAACATTTACAGTCAGACAATGTGTCCAGGACGTTTCTCTAAAAATCTTGAAAATCGTGTAGGTGGAATATCAGCTTTAAGAACGTGTTCACGTTTGTGATGGTAACGAGTTGATGGCTGGTCAATGTTTTTTCTGCAGCCTTTGTACTCGCCTATTTGGTGTACGACTGGGGCGAGAAGGAGCACGCCCGATTGGACCGCAAGAACCTCAAGGACTTCGAGAACGAGCAGTAGACATATATACAGCCTTAGGAAATGCCCGTTAGTTACCTTTGTACCAGTGACCTCGATCCTCAAAGCTGGACTTTTCAAGTGGGGCCATGCACAAGTAGCGAACTAACCCAGCTACCATCTGCGCTACGAATCGGTCGCGGTATATTATACATGGCTGCCCCTTATAGCCACGACCGGACAGTCACTGATAATATGGCGCATGTTTTCGACGAAAGAAAAACATCTGTTTTTGTTGAAAAAGTTACTACCAATTGTCTGTTCTGCTGGTATGAATCGGATGGATTGAAATGAACTAACAGTGGTTGGTTTCATTCGAGGCAACGTTGGTTTTATTTATCGGAAATAAAAAAATAAGAAACTAAGCTCTGTCTTTGTGCGGTTCTTATTGCATTGGTGCAATTTTTTTCTGGAAAATGTAATATCTACCAAGTCGAGTAGATGTCGTAATTAAGTATCGTCACTTGTTATCCTAAGGCTGTAATGGCGAGCTTTCTGGAAGCCAGGACCTGGGGTCTGGAAAAAATAATTGGCCACTCTTTCCATCGGACATACTCTGTTGCATCAAGTCAGACGCCACGTTTGAATGTGTCTTTACTTTTGTTAAAAAAATATGCAAATCTAAAGTTCGCTAGATATTAGCATAAAAACAAATACTCGATAGGTCTTGCGATGCAAAGGGTTCAGTAGGAGTAAGGTAGAGTAAATACAAATTGTTGAATTTCATGCTCTGAACAAAAACCTTATTTAGTCGTCACTGGAACAAAATTGAGGGCCATGTATTGCTATCCAGTCATACGCTCAGAATCGACGAGGACTTCCATAATCAACAAACATTGTCATGGATCTTTAATATGCGAATTCGCAAAAGTAACCTTTTATTGTTTAATTCCTGCATCGTACCATACATTTGACACCACACTTAAAAAGGACAATTAACAATGGACATAACGGGTCTGGAGTCTCCTTGAATTGGGAAGGTTTATATGTCTAATGCACAAGTTTCGCGGTTGCTACCGTAATCGAGATGGAGATAGAGATAATTCCAAAATATACATTATGGCGACGGGTGAGCTCTTATTACCGTTTTTTGGTTGAAACATTTAAGACTCAAAATCTACCAGTGCTTATGATATATGTCTGGACAGCCTTAAACAATATTATGTTTTCTTCGATTCGACAGATCCAAATATTAAGGTATTGCATAATCGAGCTAATTGTTGCGTGGTGGAATTCGTTATATTAGATAGGTTTTCATCAACTATGGGTTGGATATTGTTAAATAGTTCTTCACGATGAATGCTAAACACAGGACATACCAGTAAGAAATGCACACAATCTTCAGAAGTATCATTACATAAGTTACATATGGCCGAATCTATAAATCCGTAAGCATGTCTGTGCGAGTTCAGTCCACTAACTCCAAGACGCAATCTGCTGTGTTCAACTTGGGCGCTCCAATTCATATTGCTTGATAGAGTGATTCCGAGATGGCAGTGACTGTCGACTCGTCTTATCTTAGTGGCACCCAAGTACAAGTCAAGTCCCTCGGGTTTACGTGACTTTCTACTGAACGTCATATAGACAGTTTTGGTAGGGTTGAAAGTTACTCTCCACTGGGCAGCCCAATTACATAACTTCTTGGGATCGCGATTAATGGTTGTTTGACTGTGGCTGCTGTCCAGAACGAAGTACAGAGACGTATCGTCCGCATACAAGAATATTTCGCATTCCAGATCATCAACAATATCGTTGACGTACACTCGGAACAATAGGAGGCCCAGAATTGAACCTTGGGGAACGCCGGCATTGACATCCTTGCTTTCCGAGGCACAGCGGCCCTCAAGCACAACCTGTTGGCTGCCATCAGTTAGATAACTCTTGAACCAGAGTAAAAGATCACCCGTTATACCAAACGTCTAGAGTTTATGCAAGAGACCGTCATAATAAACTTTGTCAAATGCCTTACACACATCTAAAAATATCATAGCAGAATCATGATTTCTTTCAAGGGATGTATATATTCTGTGCGTTATGTACGTCAATTGATTAACAGTTGAATCGTTTCGTTTGAAACCAGAGTTTCTCCAAGTTAATAATTCATTTTGAATACAGTATTTGTACATATTATCGTAAACAAGTCTTTCCATTATTTTCCCCACGCATGACAATAGTGAGATAGGTCGAGATAGTTTTCCTTTAAATGTCTATCCCCTTTCTTAAACACTGGAGTTACATTGGCCTGTTTCCAATAAATGAGAAATAACATGGGAGGTGATACAATGATTAAATAGGCTTGATAGAGGCTGGGCAGTAACTTCGGCTGATTCTCTGAGCATACGATTACTGATGTGGTCAGGCCCATTAGCCTTGTTAACATTTAAACTGTTTAAGACTGCATACACCGTACTTGATGTAAACTCGACACTGGTCAGCCTTGAGGGTGTTTTGAACTGAAGCGGGGGAAGCGCGAAACCATGTTCAACCGAGGGTATCGTAGCATTCATCCTAATCCACGATGTTTCACACTGAAGTGAAAAACGCCCCGAGAACGACCCCAGATCTCTTTAACATCAATTAATGTTTGCCTAGTTTCTTGTTTCTCATGATAAGATAAAAGTGCCTGATCTCTAGTCATTATGCCTTTCTCGACTGTGTGCCCAGTCTTTGTTTGGCCGGTATAGACCTGCTCCCCATTGAAGTTAGTTGAGTAGGCCAGTTTTCTCGATTCAATAATGATGTCACCCTAAATTAATTACTCTTCACTCACAAGTCTTGTACATAACCACGCGGATAAGTTGTTTTTTGCGGACTTCGAAAAACAGTCGAAATTGAGAGGACCAAATCAGTTTTAGGGCACAGACGATAGGATCACAGGTTCTCGGTCTCGCTTCCAAGGTATTCGATCCTAATCAGAACCAACATTATCTATCGATTTAAACTACTTTTATGACGTTATCACTGGCATACATTAATAGTTTCTAACCTACTGTTATCGGTAGATATATTGTAAATATCAGTGGACTATTTTTGGTGTCAATTTGCGAACTCTGCTCGCCAGAACATTACATTGTTGGAAAACGATGTAGGTTAAGCCAGTCACAGTTTAACCACAGATCAGTAAGTCTACCAGCATCAGGTATGGAAGCCGTGTAGTACCTGTACATCATGAAGCGGCCTTAATCAATTAACATGACACTTATCTGGCGCAAGACCATGCAGTTGGCAGTTTTTATTATCCTTAATTATATCAGGTGTATGAATGTTCCCCAGAGTGACGCCCAGTGTTAGGCGGTTCGTCTAAGCGATGACATCTCTATGTTTGCCTTCTACAGAGGTCATCAACTCTCGTTGTCGCTCTCGCTAGTCGGGTCACAGTCCTCGTGCCTCGTGTCCGTTCCATTGGGGAGACCCGCGATGGCTTCTTCCTCGTCATCAACATCGGATATATCACTCAGCTGGTCACTATCGTCACTATTCAAAGCGTCACTATCCTCGACACCTCCATCTCCGGTTATGGCGATAACATCATCATTATCACCATCGTCATCGCTGTCGGCTTCGCTGTCGGCGTTGGCTTCGCTGTCGGCGTTGCTGTCGGCGTCGGCGTCGCTATCGGCGTCGCTGTCACTCCCCTCCTCCTTGTCAGCTGCCTCTGTGTCAGGAGTCGGCTCAGCCAGGTCTGCGAAGAATTCGTCTTTAGCCATGGCTTTGTTGAGCACCTTGGTCTTGGTTGCCTTCTTGGCGCGTTTTGACGTGTCGATCGTCTCCTTATCTACGTTGGAGACGTTCCAGAACTTGACGGTCTGGTCGTGGGAGCAGCTGGCTAAGAGGGAGCGACAGCGGGACAGACTGAGATTCTCCACGGGGAACTCGTCGTGCTGACCAATCACGCCCAGGAACCGGTTCGGGAGAATGTTTACAGCCCTAAAAAAACAGAAAGCAACCAACAACTGATAACGATTATTTGTTTCTATAAATTATTTCTTGTCATTGGTACAAGTTACACCACAGGGTTTCCATGCGTGAATATCTTTCAAATAAATAAGCAAGTTCACATGTTCGTTTGCGACCTAGTATCGTTCAAATTATACTGCATCCTCAGTAAACAGCTCATTGACGCTTCAGTCGCTTCCCCCATACCGCGCTCAACTAGCTTTAAGCGCGCGGTGTTTTGCGCTGTCTTTTACAAACTGTCTTTGGCCACGTTGAATCAGTCGAACGAACTCGAGCCCATAGACTACTGAGGGAGTCCACGGAAGGACGACCCCGGAGCCACCTACCTGACGACGCCGTCGAAAGACCCCGTGAAGATGATATCATCGTTAAGGGGCACCATGCTGTCGATCGACATTGGGTGGCCAGGGAAACGGTCGCTTATGTTGCCCCACTCCCCCCAATTGAATATATTCAGGACGCCTTCACCACAGCCACATACAACTTTGTTCTGGTTCTGTAACAAGAGAAATCACCCACGCTGTATGCTGGCTAAACTATTCCACAACTATGCACATGACGTAATCTTTCACTCCAAACGTTATATCTTTGTTTCATTATACTAAAAGCTCATAATTTCCAGATGATCACGCACGTCAACAGATTAGTTGCCTTCACCGTGGCTATCCTAGATTGAGATGATGCAACCAGTTGCGATAAACATTTAATTGTATATATATATAATATATTACTTTCTTCTTACCAACACGAGCAACCCATAAAATCAAGTATAAATCAGAAAATTCTTCCTCATCAACAAATAAGCAAAATGTCATCAAAGAGATCTATGTTGTGTAGCATATGAGCCTATTATTTACGAGCTAAAAGACAAAATGTCTATACCTTCACTATCGCTAGTGACAAAAGCTCAGAGTCAAAGAGCTCGGATTGCAACTTCATCTTGTGTTTGCGAATATCAAAGGCCGTGAGCGTTCCGTCTCCACTGCAATCAAGGAAGGCAATTTATGTGTTGCACCATTTTCTCCTTAATTGCTGTACATATTCCAATATAGGCGACTGGTCATTTGAGCGATAACAGCATATGCATTATTTGAAGAAATTATCAAGTTTTGCAATATTGTAATATTGTAGTTACTATACAATTACTATATCAGAATAGAGAACCTTACCTGCTGGTCAGAAGAAGCCGTTTCGTCGAGTCGATGACCATGTCGCTTATGAACTCCTCATTTTCTTTCATATCCATTATTGCCTTCTGTTGCCGAAGATCCCATACCTGTGAAGAAGCAAGCAGTGAATATCTTCACTTTTCTGAATAATACACCACTTTAAGGTAATCAATTATTTATGAACTGTTCAGCACATTTCTTTTTATTTATAGAAAAAAGGAGCATTCTGGCACATCAAACGTATTTGATGGCTTGGTTACGAAATCCATGGTTATATCTAAATTAGAATATATGCTGCAAATCTGCCGATTTAATTATCAGTGCAAAAAATTGTCCTAAGAAAAGTCCATTCTCAGAATGACATGCCATTGCTTTATGTACGTTTTTATCAAATGCCATATACGTGTATTTAACGCGTTATAAATAAAACCATATGTTATGTCTACGCTAATCATACAGAACATTGGCATCGGGGTCAGGGTAAGTCTAACCTTAAAGGTTCCGTCGTCGTCTCCAGTAGCGACAATATTTTCGTCCACTACGAGTAGACTGTACGGGGAGGCACTGAAGAAGTCACGAGCAACATCTAGTGTATGAACATAATGTCAACGAAATTGGTGGACAAAAACGTTTTTTGAGATCCTTTTTGAGTAGAAAAATAGAAAACCTTGCCAAACAGTTTTAGATAAAATATCTTGCGTTTGGCTGAAAATCCTGTCTTGTATATAAAACCCAAAATTTACCAGAATTTATCAATTCCACGGTATATATTAACTGATTAATAATTACATGCTTATCGATGGCGACAAACATGAAATATGAAAATATTACCTGTGTGCTTTCTTAATTGCTTGACAGACAGCTCCCTTCTCCATGTCAATGACTTGCAAGGATTTATCCTTCGAGATGGTGAACAATTTGTTTCCTTCTGGGGCGCTAAACTTTAGCGCCCGACAAGCTTTCTTATGGTGGGTCAACTTCATAAGTAAATGATTTTCTTCACCCGTGGCATAAGAGTGACTGCAAAAAAACGTCAACATGTAGGACTGACTACATACTGAAACATCAGTCAATATCCCCAGTAGCGATAATGTATACCCTTGCATTGCGATATCATCAGGAATAATGTATACCCTTACATTGCGACATTACCATCAACATCCCCAGTAGCAATAAGGTATACCCTTACAGGGCGACATTTATCATCAACATCCCCATTAGCAATAAGGTATACCCTTACAGGGCGACATTTATCATCAACATCCCCAGTAGCAATAAGGTATACCCTTACAGGGCGACATTTATCATCAACATCCCCAGTAGCAATAATGTATAGCCTTACATTGCGATATTACCATCAACATTCCCAGTAGCAATAATGCATACCCTTACATTGCGACATTACCATTAACAGCCCAAATTGCAATAATGTCTACCCTTACATCGCGACATCACCATCAATATCTCCAGTAGCGATAGCATTTCTCGCGGGATGAAAGCAGAGGTCAACGACAATGGCCTCAAATTTGATATCCTTTGGGGCATCACTTTCCTGCAAAAACAGTAAATGACAAAGCAATAATGCTCCGAAATTCAAAGAAAAATGGGTTTTGCAGATAAATCATGAACATTTTACTCAAGATAAGTATGTTTTTGAAACTTAACATGATTTTGGTTACGCAGCTCATGCAAGAAACATACTCTTTTTAATGGGAGTTTTATATTTTATTTCACAGTATTTTTATTTTTTGGTCTGTGTATGCAATATTTTTTCATTTTCATTATGGTTCATGCACAACAATTAAACTGTATCTAATAAATAATGAAGTCAAAGGCCAGATTTGCCTGTAGACGATCCATTGCGAATATGGCAACCATCGCAATGACTAGCAAAGAGTGTGAGCTCTAACAGATAATATATAAACTAAAATAATAAAACTATTTACCCCATCTGTTTTGGCGTCCTGGACAGATGCCATTTTGTCCCTAGAAATGGGAAAAAATATTTGCATGAAAAATAAAGCTGCACATAAGTTTGCAAAATAAAGGTACAATCAAATGTGTCTGATTAACTGGTCTGACTGCATTCAAATTATCTTTTCTAGTGTTCTTTTTCAACTTAAATAAAAATCACTGCATCTATCCTGCCATACCAACCTGTATACATCTTGAATACCTTCACACAACCAATAACAGCGGCAAACCACATTATTTGTATGTTACTTTGGTTCGGTTTCATATTTCAATTACCGGTAGAGTTACTTCAAAATTACACTTATTATAAACATTTTGCTGCACATGCTGCAATAAAAACGTCAAGGAGATCTTACTGTAACATATACAGTTTCAGAGTAGAATGTCTTTGTTGCTATGGTGATATACTTGCCAGAATACTGCAAACAATATCGTGCCTGACTTACATGAATATTACCTCTAACAGCCTTTGTGCTTTGCAGAGGTTTGAAGCACAGTTCAAAGAGATTTTAGGTTTGACACCAGCTTAACAGGTCATATGGAGCATACAGCAGTGTACAGCTATACCTGCAAAAATAATAGGAGACACACATTCTTAAATTTCTAATGATAACTCCTGCATGTAATATACAGGTAGATATAATAAAAGTTGGCATGGAGCTGACTTGGCATTGGCTACATGTAACACGGTCCACTCCGATATGGGTCCAGTTGTGGAATGGCTCTTGGCAGTAAATCTTGTAGACTGTTTCGTAGACTAGAGGTAGGTCAGCAGACTGACAATGATCAATCAACCAGTGTCATGCTTCCACCAGATAGCTCTTTCCTCCTTGCCTATATTATGTATAACTTCCTGTATAACCCAGAATTGTCCACATTGAATGACAGCTGATATCCTAGCACACAGTAAAAAACACAGTCGAATATACGACCTGGGATTATATTGGTTATTGCCAAGGATGAAAAAATAACAATCTACCTATAATGCACCATATTATTGCTACCACACTTGAAATAAACTATAACCAACTATTTATTACTATCTGTAACAAAGTACACACTACCACTTTCAAGCACTGATCTGGGATGCTTCATTTTTACTGCTGTCATCATGTGATATAATTCGTTTAAAATTTTGTTTATCAGATGTCTTAAGTGATATTCTACTTTTTATAAAAGGCCAGGTGTAAATAAGTAAACTCAAGATTGAAGCAGATACTTGAAATGCATAATATATATGCTAATGGTATTTGTCATATTATTACATTTGTCCATGATAATGGAAGTAACATTGAAGATTTCAGGTGAATGAGGTGTCTGGTTGCTGAATAATGACAAAAATAAATGATTGAAAAAGGCTATATTTATACCTATTTAGTGTGATATTTTATGTCTTTTTTTAATTTGAGAACAATAATGTTACATGAAAGTCACAGTGGTGGGTTTCACAAAGATGGTATTAGGTAATACCAGTATTAACTTTAATACCGGCAAATTTTGTCTTAGGTAATACCGACTCGTAATACCGTTTCACAAACACAAATAAAGACGGTATTAGCTGTGACCGGTATTAAGCGATTTAATACCGACTTTAATACCGATCAGTGACGTCACAACATATCGCGACAAAATGCTAAACGTAAACGTGGTACGTTTCGATTTCTAAATCGAACTGTTTTACCCACCAATGGGTCAGATTCGGGCAAACTTACCTCATTTAGGTAATATGTGTGATCTAACGCTATATCCAACCAACGCTTTATTCCAAGGCGCCGGGTGAAGGATTACACACGGTTGACAGATATTTCACTTTTCAAATACATGCTGGTATGGAAGTATAGTCATGGCAAAAGTGACCTCGAGGTCGTTATATGCACCGTAAAACTCTTGTTTCAGCTATCAAATAAATGTTATCAATGTTTTGCCCATCTGTTTCGAGATCAATAAAACATCTACCGAGACCCAACGGCGGAACAGAGTGGGTCTCCCGAGACTATGTGGCATGATGTTTATCGCATCGGTCTGAAGGCTGAGGTGAACTACGAGTACAGCTGGACCTATATCCTGTGAGACAATATAAGCGCAACAATGTAATACAAAGTTTCTAGCTCTATGACGACATGAACTCGCCACGCGAACATATGACGCAGGCCACGGTCAATTATGCTCATGAAAGCGTAACTTGCTAGATCGTGGCTCGATCTGTTTGTAAATGTGGCATCGATGTGGAATGATTTCCAACTGCTTAGATTTACCGCCCCTTTCGTCAGTTTTATTTTACATCATAAAGCATGGAACACGAAAAGTCTATGTCACAATAAATCTTGAAACGATGACACAGACAAAACCGGATTGCCTGCCCATATGAATGTGCCGTCGACTGCATTTTGGCCATAAAATCAAAGGACTTGTGCCAAGTAAGTTGTGGCTCCTCAATAGGTCGGTATTATCAGCAGCGCTAAACCTGCTACGACTCGGTATTAAAGTTAATACCGAGTTTAATACCGACATGCCCTTAATACCGTCTTTGTGAAACACGTCATAAAGTTGGTCTTAAGTTAATACCTATTTAATACCGGTATTAGCGTTAATACCGGTATTAAAAAGCTTTGTGAAACCCACCACTGAAATAGCGTCAAAATTGTCCTTGGTTGTATAAAGGTAGTCTATAGCTAAATATTTATCATAAACTGAAATGTGGAATTGCAAAAAAGAGGACTATAGTTAGAAAACTATCATAATATTAGGTAGTAGCTTCTGGGCACACTTGATTAGTTCTTAACCTTTCCCATGCATGTCACACATCTTGGGTGTCTCCTTTTGCATTCCTTTTTTTGTCCCAACAGTAACAGTGTTAATGACGACTGGTAAACTTAAATTGCTTACAAGCAAGCACAACAAACCATACTAAACAATATACTATACTAAACTGTGAATGCCAAGTGACCATTGCAATACTATAATTTTTGAGGGGTACAACTTATGTATGGGCCAATATAATTAGGTATTGTTTATACAGATAGTTGATGCGTTGCATGGTCAGTGATGGGGTCTTATGGGCAAGCAGGGTTCTGAAAGTAGTAATTGATTGTGTAACTTAATAATTTTAATTGATACAGCTGACGTCTTAGAATAATTGGGTCAGATAAAAACTTAATACCAGATGGAATTATAATAGGTCGAGACAGGTGAAGAATAGTACCCAATCTCCCAGCCTGTCAGGTAGGAGGAGGTGGCAACTGGGAAGGGAGGATCCTTAGAGAAAAGCTGGGACTTGGTTTATATATAAGTTGCACCTCTCGGTAATGTATTTCACGCAAGATTACTTTGTAAACCAGCTTTTTAAACACTATGCATTTTTTCTGCTGTGTCAGCGACCATTTTTTTCTTTGCATATTGACCAGTGGTGACACCTATCAAGTCATTGGAAACTAAAAGTTACATGCAGTTTTTAATTCCCAATGACTCAATAGCAGGCCTCAACATTACTGCTTGTCCGCTTGTCTGGGACAAGTGATTTCGCCTGTCGGACAAGTAAATTCTTCCCTGCGGGACAAGTGCAAAGGACTACCAGTCAAGTCATCACACGGTTATTTCATTAACTCATCACATCTTTGGTACTAGTGGTCAAGACTGGCATGAAGCTGGTAACGGAGGGCCGCGGGAGTCTGTGGGGTTCCGGGATAGACACGTTTGCCACACCACAGCCGAAACGGCGATGTTTATCAGGTTTCTGAATTTATAGAATGAAACAATCAAGTTTTCTGCAAATTTTGATATAAATTTCGCCTAGGCTTAGTTTTGGCGGGAAAGAACTCCACATGCAACTTTAATGTAAAAAAAAAGGCCCAAAATAAAAAGGCTAAAATAAAATCCTGAAGCAGGGATAGTTGAGTAATTGATATATTATCGCCCAAGCCGAAGGCCAAGTCAACCCCTAACTCGGCGTAAGAATGTAAATATAATTAAATCAAACGTGTCTAAAGTTACTTTAGAACTTTTACAATACCCAGCACTCTCGAACGCAATATCTGTAAAGGTTATCACGACTGAAGACGTTTATGAATTAAAATGGACACACCTAAATTGTTTTAACACGCGGTCTACTGTTGACCAACACATATCCCATCATGCATCTGTCAGTTACTCCTATGAGAAGAATTTACTACGCTTGCGAACGAACGAACGAATCGTCAGGCAGGCGCTCAAATAATTTATTTCTTAGGAAATTCCACAGCATAATCGGCCGTCCAAATCCCGATATCTTCACAAAATCCATAATATTATGGCATGCTTGCTCCGATCGACGTCATTGTGACGATTTATTCATAATGACGGTAATTATAATCAGTGATCGATTTAATTGTGATATATCCTGGCACGACGCGTGCCCACAACTTGAATACATATATGCAGCGCAGCATATCGAACCACGGGTAGACGTCTTGGCGTGTTTTTCTATCTATGTAAATGATGATACACATGGTTTTTCCTTTATTATTTTGCATTGAGCCATTCCCATTTGCCCCGGCCTGCATGATCTCACGTACAGAGAGGTATATATATCTCCCCGGCCCCGGGCCGGGGTCGTCAGTTTTTCGGGCAGCTCATATATTTAACCGCCCTCCCTCGATCATCCCTAGCTCCACGCCCCATTTTTTTAGGACATGTCATCCCCATATTCGTGGAGGTGTGCTGCCCGTGCATATGCCATGCATAGAGAGCATTTGGAGATCAAAAAAAAAGTGCGGGATTTTGTGGTCGATCACTGCATGAGAGATAATTTCATGTTTGGTCAAAAAAGGCGTCTGACATGGACACTGACAAAAAATGTGGTTTAAAAGGCACTGGCAGAATTTTTTGGTTAAAAGGGCATCTAAAATTAAATAAACACTGACATTCATCACAATTAAGTGTCTGGAGGTTACTTATGTGGACACTTTCGATATCAACTGGACTGTACCGTAGATAGTCATGGAACGGCAATTTAAAAAAAAAGTTAGTTCCAAATGGAGGGGGGCAAGGGGGCTGGGCTCATGGTCCCAGACTAATCACGAAGAATAAATGTCTTTGTTACCAGGTCACGATGAATTAAAAGCAGAACTCTCCGCACGCGCAATGGAAGGGCAGGTATACACGATATTATAAATTGACGATTTCTTGATTCACGGTTATTTAATATTAAAATTCCCAGTTCATGATTAATGAAAATCCTTGATCACGGCTATCGGCCAATGTCCCATTCCCAGTTCACGATTCCTAGTTCACGGTGATATGAGCTAGAAGCCTAATCCCGAGGAACGCAAATATACCCCTTGCCCACCTCTGCCCCCCCCCCCCCCCCCTCCAGTGAAGTGCCCCTCCTCCCTCCCTTGGATCCGCCACTGGAACTAATTTTCATCGCATTGGACTATCTATACGCGACACATTTCCAGAGACATATGTGGTTGGAAACTATTACATGCGCAGCTTTAGTGTCACAGTTTAAAAATACCGAGCATATTCTGTCCTCGATCATATGCAACCATGCGCGATCATTTTCACGTCGCCTAACGTGAATTCGTACGTTAGTTTTCCTTAGTTCCGGTTTGTCTCGCAGGCGGACAGTTGTCAACACGAAACGCTGTCGAAGTCTTCACAACACCGTTCTTGCAGCTTTTAAAGTTCTGTGACCGTATGACATCAAGATGGGATCCACCCAAAAGTACACTACACACAGTCTAGAAACAGAAGATCGATCCGAAAAAATACATGGACAAGTGCTGAAGATTCCTTTTAGTACTTTCGGCCGTATCACCGTCTCGCTGCCGCTCGGGTCTCTCATTTTCTGTTTTGTCACCGCGGTGATATTCAAATTCAACGAAGTCAACAAAACTGTATGCAATGTAAGTAACTTATATTATCAGAGGCGTTTTAGATAGTCTGTTGCTGTTTAAAATATCTTTACTTGTACATGCATAAAATATGATTTAGCAACATTGCCAGTCGCCAACGCCGCAACGGCGGTGGGTGGGGAAGAGGGGCGTGGCGTGGCGTGCAGCAAGGCGTAACCAAGGACGGCGTGGAGAACCAGCGTGGATAACCTGATAGTGATAACATATCATCATGATTATGATTATTATAAAACATTGCTAGTTAGTAGAAGTAGATTATTTATTTTGTTGGAGGGACATTAAAAACTTTATTAAGCTTAACAGATTAATTAGATCTACATATTCTAGAAGATTTTGTATTTATAAATAAATCAATTATTTGTAGTGGCTATTGGTATTGGTTTGCATGAATAGTCCATGTGACTACTTGTATGGATCCATATATATTTATAAATAAATATATTATTTGTAGTAGCTATTGGTGCTGGTTCGTATGAATAAGCCATGTAACTATTTGTATGGATCCATATGAATAAGCTATATGACTTCGTATGGCACCTGGTTAGCCCTGTAAAATGTGATGAAGACGCCATATATATATCACATTCATGTCCAGGATCCATTTATGAAGGCGCAAAAATTGAAGGCCCCAAGTGCTTCTCAAGAATTCATCAGCCCATAAAACCGACAGGGACTAAATCTTTCCAGTGGTTGCGCCCGGTAGCGACGCTACCTGGGGGAGGGGGGGCGAATATTATCTAATGACAGGTGGCAAGCGGTGATAAGTGTCTGAGTGCGACTGGCCATGGCTAATACAGCCCATCCTTGGGGAGGTTGGTTGTATATTCAGGAAACTTTAACCACTTTTGGTCATATTGCGTCAATGGGAGAAAAAGGAAGAATTGTTACACACATTTCCCATTTTTTGTCTTCCTTCTCAAGCTATGCTTGACAATCTTGTATATATATATAGGCCTAGATCTATATGTCTTTGAGCTGATCTGAGAATAAAAGTCAATTATGAGGACAAATTGTCTTCAACTTTCATCTGTTAAATAATTTGTGAGATAACCCAGACTGCTGCCTGCCTCCTCCCCACCCAGATGCATGCAGAGGGTGCACGCAGGCGTGAAAGCCGCTAACACCACTCTGGCCATGGGTCTGAGTGAAGGCTTGTTATTGAGGCTAACGGCAGTGTTATTAGGGCCATCGCTCCAGGGAGCTCCACATACAGATGCCCTCCCTATAGCGACGGGTAAGATCGTAGACCCTTATCCATAAAACATCCACCAAAACAAGCATTCTGCCTAACCTTCTGCGATTTTATTTGCAATGGCTTTGAGTGGCAAAGGTTTGTTTTGGTGGATATCTGGTGGGCTGATAAATTCATGAGTAGCGCTGTAGGCCCTCAGTCTTTGTGCCTAACTCTTCATAAATTTATCCTGGACATAAACATGTGACAGATATGTGGTGTCTTCATCACATTTTTTTGAAATCCAGAAATCTTTGGCACCACCCCCTGCTCTCCGACAGCGGGCCATGTTCAGGAATCCATGGCCCTCCAGTCCGCCCTGCGGCCGGGGGCCATGTGACTAGGCTAGCACAATGACGTGTAGATTATTGAGGAGCCGAGGGGCGAAGGAATGGTTGGCCGTTTTATTGGTCTCTGTGAAGCATTAAATCATCTCTATATATATATAGAGCCGAGTGCTGTATGAATAGTCTGCCGTTATTGGTATATATGAAGAATTAAATGATCTATATATCTGTAAAGAGCCAAGTGCTATATGAATAGTCTGCTATTATTGGTACATAAAAATTAAATCCTCTATATATCTATATAGAGCTGAGTGCTGTATGAATAGTCTGCCATGTTATTGGTATATAAAGAATTAAATCTTTTCTATATCTATATAGAGCTGAGTGCTGCATAAATAATCTGCCATGTTATGGGTACATGAAGAATTAAATCATCTCTTATATCTATATAGAGCTGAGTGCCGAATTAATCTACATGGGCTCAGTCAGCCGGATTGGCAAGGATACGAGGGGCTAGATGGTCACCTAACTAGGCCCTGATTGGCCAGTATGTTAAGGGGTTGCAGATAATGGGAGTGGATTAGCGGTCACTTGATCAGTGACAATGAATAGTGAACTAGCTTATTCATATAGACCTGTACAAATAGCCACAGCCTAACTTATTAATCGTTATGATTATATTATTGTAAATTGACACAATCTGTTACTTGTTTGGACTTGTTTTTCCTGCAATGAGCATTGTTTAAAGTTGACGTTCTGTAGGTATAACTGATTGTTTTTGTTTAGCCTTGCACAATCCAGGTCCCTACTGCATTCTGTTACCCTACAACCCGTAAACTAGTGCAGTCCTCTCTTTGGTTATAGAGAAGATAGAACTTGATATGTTGCCTATATGGAATTCATTGCAACATAAATGAAACTTAACTTCATGTGCGCTTAAGTGTGTCAAAACCCTTTGGGTTGATTCTTTGGCTTTGGTGTGTGCCCACTTTGACTGCTGGATGATTTGACTGTGAAAGTGTGAAAGGGAAGGGGGTATAGGCCTCATATGTGGTTTGGGAATGGGACCCTGTCTCGCTATTTCAGGCAGGCAGCCAGCTCATCAGACCCTGGTATGCCCAACCCTCTGTTCCTGAAGCTGATGTCGCTCAGCTGCATGATGTGGCTGACACCCCTTTCCCATTGCTCACCCCATCTGCTATGTTTCAGCTGCTTAATGATAACAACCAGCTATTTCAATCCCTCTTCACAAGGGGGCCTCCCTGGTGTAGTGGTTAGCGCACTAGACCGCAGATCAATAGGTCCTGGGTTCGAATCCGGGCTCGGGCACCTAATCTGGGGCATGTTTCATTCCTTCATCCTTCATCGTCTTGGGAGGTTCCTTGGCCCAATTTAGCCTGTATGTGCACAAAAGTGGCCTAAAACACCAACATTCCATTCCAATCCCTCTTCACCTCGGCATGAGTGTACCCCTTTAAGCATTAACCACCAAACTCCCCACATCATGCCCAACACAAACTTTACCCCCCAACCCCACTGGCGATCAAAATGTCCCATCAGTCAAAATGGGCTTAAACCATTTCTTTCTCGCTGTGATCTGTGAGGTAATCAAACTTGAGATGCTGCTGTTGGCTACAAATTATTTAGGCAACAAATATGGCTTCATTATTTATATAGATCATAGTCAAAAGAAAGTAGTCTCTCGCTGACAAGGTTGATTTCCTCATGAGACTAGAAGGTTTCAAATGATGAGGAGAGCTTTGTAATAAATGTATAGCAGATTTTGCAATTAAGCAGAGTGCACTGTATATAAGTTTCCATATGGATCTAACATCATGGTAAAGACAAAGTAAGCAGAGTGCACTGTATATAAGTTTCTATATAGATCTAACATCATGGTTAAGACAAATCTGCAAGAACAAAATATTTGATTGTTATATATAGGACATGTAATTCAACCCAACACCCTTGTAGATGGAAATATAAATTATATTTGAACCTTTATACAACTGGTACATAGTGATATTATTGTTAACTCAAGGCAAACAAGTTGGTTCATGCTTGATTGTGATCACTGTTTTTCACACCTATTATGTAAATTTGATAATAAGCCTTTAAGGTGTTGAATCAATACACAAGGTATACACAATGGATCAAAGGACTTTGGTGCAACATCATGATGCTATAATTTTGTACAGAGCTAGATAATAGCTGTTGCATACAAGGTATTAGCCTTTTTGTCAAGAAGTTTCATAGAAAATCAGAGAAAAAACTTCTGGCTAATACCCTGGTTGCACATAAATAGAGTGGAAATAGATATATCCCTTTTATTCGACCTGAGTTTTGTCAGCGTTGTACCCGGTAATGCTGTCATTGCTTTTAAATTAATAGAAAAAGAAGTATTGATTTCTAAAAATTGCTCATAGTGCTAAGAAACCCCCTGGGAAAATGAACATTGAGTTTGATTAAATATGCACCAGATACTGGTGCCACAGAGCTAACCTGTGATCTGCAACCCAGATTTCGTACCACCTGTGCTATGGAGACCTGATCTTCTTGTAGATAGTGCCTGTTATGTTTCTCCTGCTCAAGTTTATGTTAAGTGAAAGAATTGTCTACATATGTTCTAGCAATACTACACTAGACACAAAATAGTTTTGCTCTCACTTTTTTTTTGTCTTAAGGTTGCTTCTTTTTTCAGGCACAGAACTTTGTCCCTTCAATTAGTGCCATAACGGGAGTGACACCGCAGCGCTATGTATGGAGAGTGTGTATAGCTCTCCACTCAACACCGCGCTTTGCACTGGGATTTATGTATTACAACTACTACCTCAGTCGTGTCAAGCACATCGAAGAAAGTCAACAAGGGTGGTTCAAGTTTCTCGTCAAAGTCAACTTTTGGTGTTATACCATCGAGAATACCTGCTTGGTTCTTGTCACGTACATAGCCAATGTGGAAAATTACCGTAAGTAGACAGATACTGTTATTATTGAAAATATATGTTAATTGATGTGATGTTTTGCCAAAAATTAGGAAGAAGATACAATTGACACGAGTCAGCTTCAAATGTGCTCTTTTATTTGAAATGCTCTGGGCCTTATATTGAAAACTTTGAGCATTTTATAGTACTAAACTTATTTTTTAATGTTTTTTTTTATTTATATACTAACATTTATATTTTGATATTAATGAAGTCTTTAAAAAAAAGTAAAATGATTCAGGTAAGAAGTTTAACTCTTGTGCCATTGTAGGAGGCAATGATATCCTATCTATAATTTGAACATGTCTTCATTAAAAATATGGTCTGGCAGTTGGCACGCTCGACTTGCAGCATCGGATATGGTTTGCTCCGCCCCATTGGGCGAATGTCTTATGTTCGTGTAAAGAAATCCACGCCTGTGACCACCCAACAGTAACAATAATAAACCCGGGTATGGTAGTCAAGGCAAGTGCCGGGTGGCTCCTCGGCCCTGTTCACAAAGATGGCCATCAGATCGATTTATTGATTAGTGGGAAATGTTGGAAGCTCTCCCGGCAATTACACGAGAGTTGTTTGGGAATCTATAGATATGCTGACTGTTGAACGCGAGGTCTAGGCAACGAGTGTCCCGGAAGCATAGTTCAAGCGGCTGCCTCCCAGGTACATAGGACATGAAACGTGTCCACTGAGAAAAATCAATGGCTTCCTTGGACTCACTAAATGAATAAAAACAAATGTCTACAGGAGAGGTCATAAATCGACCCCATGGTCGAGGCGGGAATGTTATGGAATGGTTCGCTGGATAGGATAGGACTGATGCCATGGTCCATTCCACTTAGGCAGCTAGGACCCATCGCGATGGGGTGAGGGGAAAATGCTCGTTTGGGCTTTCTGCGGGGGGACGACTTCGCTAAACTACTGGTGGGAAGAGCAGATGGTTAGTGTGTGTGTCCACTTTGCTTGCTTATAAAAACTATAGTAGGCCAATAAACCCCTGGTAGGTTGAGGTAAAAGGGTGAAACAATCACAGTTTGGGTTTGAAGCTGCAAGCCATTGGTCTTGAGCCGAGTATGCAACCTCTTAACCACAGTGACTCTAAGGGAAGAAGGAATGTTTAGTTTTCTCATGGCGCTGCTGACGAATGAATTCCTCCAAAAACGATATTTCGGTCGTATATCTACTAAAAGACGATCTTTCGGTCGTCTATCTACTCCTCTCAAAATCGATATTTCGGTTTTTTCTCTATTCCTCCCAAAGACAATTTTTCCGCCATCTATCTACTCCTTTCAAAGATGATCTTTCGGTTGTCTATCTGATAGTCCCAAAGTTGATCTTTCGGTCGTCTATTCTTGCCAAAGATGATCTTTCGTGCGTCTTTCTACTCCCATATACAGGATCTTTCGGTCGTCTATCTACTCCTCCCCAAAACGATCTTTCGGTCGTGTGTCTACTTCCCCCTGAAGACGATCTTTGGATCGTGTATACATTCCCCCATTATCGTAATCTTGTCAATCTAAAGAAGATGGCGGATAAGCCGCTCACCTCGCTATCAAAGCCCATGCACGAGTCATATCCCTACGTTGTGCGAAGGCCACTTTAAGTGCACATCCATATCAGGATCTCTCGCTTTGCTTTCAGCTGTGCACGAGAAGGTGTTTGTCGTCTTTATGATAACGTCTATCGTGTACGAGCTGATGACTGTCGTGCTGTTCAGGTGGGCCCACCCCGAGATGGAAACATTGCCCAGAGTGAGTACCCTTCACGACCTCGCCGCGGCTTGTTAGCAGACGTCTCCTAGGCAGTCTGAGCTAGGGCGCCACTCGACGACCTGAAGCAGACGAAAATATTTACGCGGGGGTCCTAGAGCTTAGATGTTGATTTGCGCCAGGCGCAAAGTGTATAGATAAGGGGCCGTATTCATAATCCCCTCGTAAATTACGCACGGAAAGTGCATTTTCGTCTTAGCCTCACCAGTTTGTTGTGGTGGTGTTCATGATTAAAAATTACCTTCAGCATAATTTAAGCACTTTCTTATTTAGGAAAATCCACTCTTGGGTGGTTATATATGTATTTTAAACCCGATAATCGCTCGACAAATCCTCCACTTATCGCTAAGTCTATTGGCGTAGCCCAAGTGGCGATTATGAATACGGCCCAAGGATAATATGACGTCGATATTACGGACACGTCACAAACTCTCCTGAGAACTAGATTCCTTATATGTAATGGAATTGATACTTAGCCTCTTCACTTTAGTGTTACTGTACCGTTCTCCCCTGATAACTGTCATTCAGTATGTCATCGTGAAGCATTTCACGTTGCCAACAGAAATATTTCTGCCTTTCAGAAAGAAATTATTGCCTTCACGAATGATAATGAATAAATGAAGGAGTACCTTCTTGTACAAATCTTGAATTTTTTGCATATGTAACCAATTCTTTTGCACCTTTAAAGTTTGAATACCGATACCCTTCGTGTTGGGCCTTTTCAATTTTTAAAGTGTCAGAACTAAACGTCTGGTTTTGCAGATCATGAAGTCTTACCGTATGAAGAAGATGTACTTCACCCTGATCCTGCTTTTCTCTGCTGGGCTACTCTACTTCTTCTTACGTCACCGATGGTTTTGCGAACCAAATGGTAAGTTTAGCTCCCTGCTTTTTACCATCGCTTTAGCCTAGCGACTTTCATGCGGCATTTCGCTCAGTTGACCCCTGATCTCTGCTCGATTGTCCCGTCAAAACCCGTTCCCCGGCCCTCTAACGTAGATACACATATATATATAAGTCACATGTTGCATATGGCGTAGTATCACACTGAGAAATAATACTTGCTTCCTCTCGGCTTACTGGTAGTTAACTCATTCATACTACTGGGAACAAGTTTGTTGTAAAACAGGTCTGGTTTTCCATTTTTCTTTTAGATAAAGTTGGTTTTGTTAGAGCTTGAGTTAAAATAAATTAAAATGACCAACGCTCAATTGCCCTCGCCCCTTCCGTCGTCTCGTTTTCACCGCTGCATGATATGTAACTGAGCCGAATTTCACTGACGTCCGGTGAGAGATGGGATAGTCCTCATCAAGATTGCTATCTTTATGCATCCATACTAAGTGCTCAAATGAAAACGAATGGTTAGACTTGAAACGTCCCGTGCCATCACCCAGCCTTTATTGAAATCCCGCTGGTTATGGCTTATTCCGTACACCAGGTTAATATTAGAACTGTGAATTTCTTATTCTTCAAAAGAAGGTTGCGGTCGATTTTTTTTATTAAAACCTAGTATCATTTATTTACACAAACTTTCTTTCGGTGTTTTACGTAATGTGTGATACATCTTTGGTAGTTTATTATTGATGTTTTTTCTTTGGTAAAACGTTTTTTTACGAGCTAGCAATGAAAATGTAAATATGAATTCAATTGCATGTCACTGCACTAAATGTTACACATGCATGCTACTGCGAATTATTGTAGTAATCATGTGACAGAACGACTAATACTTCATCATAGCATGCTGTTAGCAATTATATTGCTTAGATATAATTTTGCGTTTAACCTATGGTTTGGGCTTTCAGTAAATTAATTCCTGTTTGATATGCTTTCATTTGGTTATTGGATATGGCTGTTGTCATAGCATGCGGCTCTAAACCCGGAAGTGGGTGTCTCACACCTGTTACTCTTTCGTACTCATTCATTTTTTTTTTACTACTGCCTTATACAAGTGGCGCTGACAACTCCGTTACTGCAAAAGTTACTCTTGACAAACAAGAACATGGCTATGTACGGTTTGTTTACGTTGTATTTTTGTTCTCTTGTTCTCTCTCTGCCCCTTTTACTCCCCGGGTGTAGCGTTTACTAAGTTCGCCTGTTGCGAGTACGCAATAGTGCTTCTCAACATAGCGTACCACTATAGTGTTATCGTGGATTTTGGCGACGTCTCGTGGGTCGTCGGCGAGGTCGTCGAGTCGGACATCGACAGCAATGACAATCGCAAAAAACGATGATGGTGACGTCACCTCCACGCGCCCATGAACTTTGACCTCCGTGACCTGTAAGCGTACCGTTGCCAACAACACCCGCGCGCTTTTTTTTTCGCATAGTCGCATTTTGCTAACTGTGTGATTAATTTGTAGTGCGTCTGTCTGCGTGTTGTAGTCGCGAAGTAGTATCTTGATTCTGTTTTTGTTGTTTAGTTTTTCCGCCACTCCTCGGCACTGGCTGTAGGGTTGCTTTTCTCTCTCGTACACTCCAATCGTATCATAGATCAATGTGATTGCGATTGCTTGGACCTATTTGCCGCATTTGGTGTCTGTGATTAGCACCGGACTTGATTCAAATATCATCGCTTCTGATTTATTGCTGCAGCAATACTGAAATTTCCTTTTTATTTATAGAATTTGTTTTTTATTGTGATCGATGGATACATCTTGATTGCTGTTACATCCTGGGCACATCTACGATCTTCACTGGTGTTCATTACTTTATTCTTTGCCCCACAAGTTACATCATAATTACAGTTGTCTACACCAAATTCTGTCGACGATTTAAACATCATTATGTGTGCCATACATTCTTGTTGTATACTCGTTTTGTTAGCTAATATAAGTGTATCTTTAGTAAATATTTCCGTGCTATGGAACATGAGATAAATTAATATGGATGCCACATGTTACATACTTAAATCGTAATGGTAGTTAAATTAACACACACTTAAATACTTGTTAACTAAGAGTGATCAAATTACACTGTAAACGTAACAAATATGTAATGCCCCCAAAATATCTCATTGTTTATTTAAATGCCGCTAAAGTCGTTTCGTGCAAGGTAACTGACATTTATAATATATTTCACGTGGTTTATACTGTTTATAGATTGTTCGACTTTTCCGTTGGCCGTCTCTAAGTGTTACTCCGATAGTAGTTCGAGCTAATGCCGGTTTGGCCAGAACGTATTTCTATTCAGATATCAACAACTTGATGATGGGCGCCGATGAGATTTAAGCAACATTTTGTTTTAATTTCTTATCCCATGAGTCTAGGATTGACGTCAGTACTGCTATCTTTCATATGGAAAAACCTGTTTCATTATGTATGCAAGCAAATTATCTTTTACCCAGGTTCAGATAAAGAATCTATATATCATTTATTGAATTTGATATGAATATTTATTTATCCGCCATTTATCCCAAGTTGGTTTGGTCAGAAAAAAAAAAAACACCTGTGTTTTTGCATTAAAACATTCCTAATAGTATAAATAATAATAACAATAAGTAATAGTATATAGCCATTATTGTGATCTATCTACCTCTAGTACCCGATCCATGTTAAGTAATCTTTGGCTTTGTAAATCGCTAAGTATATAGTTAACATTGCATAGAAAAAGGTTTTGTAAAAGATTCAGCTAGGTCGCTTATATTGAGGTTGTGTAACATACAAGTCACTAGATGCGTATGTGCCTCAATGTGTATAATTTAATTGGCCTCAAAGCTTGCTAACAGGCGTCGTTCATACGTTTATAATAATGGGTGTTATAATAGCTTTGTAGATAGCCTAAGCGGCCTTGAAACATGTTTGGATACATTGGCAGAGCAATGCTGTGGAATAATTACATAGCTTAATTTTGTTGTGGATGAATAGCTATTAAGGGTGAATCAATATATAGCTGGCGATAAATGTTAATAAATAGGTTGGTCGGCGCTTAAGGGTGAATAGCCGGGTTTATTGAGGCTAAAGCTGTGCAGATGAATTTATTGTAATGGGTTAAAGGTTAAGTTGAGTGACGCGGAAGCATTGTAGATTATTTGAATGGTGTTACTGGTTTGTCGATAGGCTTTTTA
This sequence comes from Arenicola marina, assembly GCA_964019135.1. NCBI lineage: Eukaryota > Metazoa > Annelida > Polychaeta > Arenicolidae > Arenicola > Arenicola marina. The sequence continues at coordinate 4,828,799 of OZ025260.1, read as the reverse complement.
ACGTAAACGCTTTGCGGCTAGGGCGATTGTCCCTACAACTGACTGAATAGATGAATAATTATATAGCTCTGTGAATAGCTGTAAATAATTAGATTTCCAATTGTGTGCCTTAATAGCTACTGGTAACATAATCCTAATGAGAAAATGATTAACTGTGTGCAAATCATCAACTCTTCTGGCGTTGTCCTCAAATGAGAAGCACTTCCTTTCTGTTCAATGGACATAAAGTTTATACATGTGTCCTACAGTAATGTTATTCTTGTAGTTTCCATTCTTATTACATTAATGAATTCCCTTAAAATGACGTGTATACGTATATGGCTGAATTCTCTATATTCTTCTATATATGAGTGTTGGCATTTGCAAAATGATTCCATAGAAAGTTATTTGAAATGGTTCCTTAAGTGTTATCTTCTCATGGTTCTCAATGCGTTAAAGAGACGACATATGAAATATGTTTAAGTTAATATGTTATATCTCTGTATTGTCGTTGACATGTCGTTGCTCCCGACAACTGTCTATGCCTCATCTTTCTCCTTTTTCAGTCACTTTCTCCTAACCATACTATAACGCGTTGATTTCTTCCGCCGTAGACTGACGATGCCGTAGTGTACGCCCCCCCCCCCGTAACCGTGACCACGACCACTAAACTGCAGTCTGCAGATCCGTTTTTCACGCTAGCCCGACCGCACTCCATTCCCAACCCCACCGCACCAGAAACCCGTTGCCTTGATCCCCCCTTTTACCGGCTTATTCATCGTGCGGTACCGGGGGCCTAAAATAGCTAATTGTGCCGTACTTTGGAAAACACGCGTTAGCATACTGTGTATGTCCTCGTGGCTTCTATTCAGTCAAATTTTCCGTTGTTGCTTGGAGACGTTGCGAAATCGCTGGGTTGATGATTTCTAATCCGTATGGATGCACTAATCGACCAGATTACATATCTTGTTATATTATCATTTTAATCTTTCTCCCACACAAAAAGACATCTGCAGGGATATAACCTTGGATATAATCAGAATACCGAGGCTGTATAGCAAGTCATTGATTTAGATACGGAAATTTATTCTTGCCTTTCATTACAAACTGGAACAAGCATTCTGTGCATTTGCTTGGACGATATTTGACGTGCTACGTTGGTTTGCTTAGCTGTTCTCGCTGCTCCTTTTTTTTTTTTCCTCCAAGCTTGATGCCATGAACGGCAAACGACCCAACTCAAGTTCCATTGTTTGACATTCCTCCTGGATCGTGGATTCCTCCTGTTGCCATCCTATAGCGCGGACCTGTTGTCTACAGCCCTCTTTCGCACTTCGCCACTCTCCCTTTGCCTTTCCCGCCCTCCCTGGCCCTCGTCCTCCCTCTGCCTCCCTCGCCCTGGCCCTCGACCTCCCTCTGCCTCCCTCGCCCTGGCCATGGCCCTCGCCCTCGCCTTCCCTCTGCCTCCCTCGCCCTGCCTCGCCCCACCCCTCGCCCTCGCCCTGGCCCTCGTCCCACCCCTCGCCCTGGCCCTCGCCCTCCCTCTGCCTCTCTCGCCCTGGCCCTGGCCCTCGCCCTCCCTCTGCCTCCCTCGCCCTGCCTCGCCCTCCCTCTGCCTCCCTCGCCCTGCCTGGCCCTGGCCCTCACCCTCCCTGTACCTCCCTGGCGCTCGCCCTCTCTCAACCTGCCTCGCCCTGGCCCTCGCCCTGGTCCCCTCGCGCTCCTTCTGCCTCCCTCGCCCTGCCTCGCCCCACCCCTCGCCCTCCCTATGCCTCCCTCGCCCTGCCTCGCCCTGGCCCTCGCCCTGGCCCTCGCGCTCCTTCTGCCTTCCTCGCCCTGCCTCGCCCCACCCCTCGCCCTCCCTATGCCTCCCTCGCCCTGCCTCGCCCTCCCTCTGCCTCCTTCGCCCTGCCTCGCCCTCCCTATGCCTCCCTCGCCCTCCCTATGCCTGCCTCGCCCTCCCTCTGCCTCCCTCGCCCTGCCTCGCCCTGGCCCTCGCCCTACCCCTCGACCTCCCTCGCCCTGCCTGGCCCTGGCCCTCACCCTCCCTGTACCTCCCTGGCGCTCGCCCTCCCTCAACCTGCCTCGCCCTGGCCCTCGCCCTCCCTGGCCCTCGCCCTCCCCTGCCCTCCCTGGCCCTCGCCCTCCCTGGCGCTCGCCCTCCCTGGCCCTCGCTCTCCCCCGCCCTCCCTGGCGCTCGCCCTCCCTGGCGCTCGCCCTGGCCCTCCCCCGCCGTTGCCATTCGTACGCCTCCCTGACCCTCGCCGTCGCCCGCCCTCCCTAGCACTCGCCTTCCCTGGCCCTCCCTGTACCTCCCTGGCGCTCGCCCTCCATCAACCTGCCTCGCCCTGGCCCTCGCCCTCCCCCAACCTCCCTGGCGCTCGCCCTCCATCAACCTGCCTCGCCCTAGCCCTAGCCCTCGCCCTCCCCCAACCTCCCTGGCGCTCGCCCTCCATCAACCTGCCTCGCCCTGGCCCTCGCCCTCCCCCAACCTCCCTGGCGCTCGCCCTCCATCAACCTGCCTCGCCCTGGCCCTCGCCCTCCCCCACCCTCCCTGGCCCTTGCCCTCCCTCAACCTGCCTCGCCCTGGCCCTAGCCCTCTCCCCCCCCCCCCTACACCTGCCGCTCGCCCTGCCTCCCTCGCCCTGCCTCCCTCGGCCTCCCTATGCCGCCTGACCCTTGCCCTCCCTCACCCTCCCTCACCCTTCCTCACCTTCCCACTGCCTCCCTCGCCCTGCCTCCCTCGCCCTGCCTCCCTCGCCCTGCCTCCCTCGGCCTCCCTATGCCGCCTGACCCTTGCCTTCCCTGGCCCTCCCACTGCCTCCCTCGCCATGGCCCTCGGCCTCCCTATGCCGCCTGACCCTTGCCCTCCCTCACCCTCCCTCACCTTCCCACTGCCTCCCTCGCCCTGCCTCCCTCGCCCTGCCTCCCTATGCCGCCTGACCCTTGCCTTCCCTGGCCCTCCCACTGCCTCCCTCGCCCTGCCTCCCTCGGCCTCCCTATGCCGCCTGACCCTTGCCTCAACCATCTCTCTAGCCCATTCAAGGTCAAAACGGCAAGTCTCACAGTCTCCAGTGCTGACCAAGGTTGTATATACAGGGGGCCATTCATCCACGGCTCTCGGTCTTCATCACTCGTGCCATCTAATCCCTGCATATTTCAACAGTCGATTCCATTGCTCACAATATGCCAGGATTTTTCAAACGCCACCAATATGTCGCTTCTGTCATTTATACTTAATGCCTGATCTATAAAATATGCACGTACTATGTCGTGCGTGGCTTGGTGAGGCCATTCCAAACCCTCTCGCATACCATTCAGGGTGGTCCACTGTGTGGGGTAATGCGGCTTCGTGGTTGACTTCAGAAGGACACCTTATTCATATGGAATGGTGGGAGGGGGGGTGGGGGTCAAAGGTAGAGCGAAACCGCCTTCTCCCCGGTGGTAACCGGCGTCAAAGTGGGATCGTGGTGAGCGGAGCGGCCCTGTACCCGGACGTAGCCAGCCCACTTACTCTTATTGAAGACGGAAATGGGATCTTATCCCGCACGAACATTGACATTCTCACAGCAGGGCGGCGCGCACCTCCGTACTGCGGCACGATGGCTGCAAGGCCTGGCCGAGCTCACTCGCGCTAGCCGATCGCGCTAACCATCGTGTTGCCCCAGCGCCGCGTGTAGTAGCGGGCGTTGATCGATTCAGGGGCGCCCTTTGGTCCTTCGTTGATTAGCACGTCTATTTGCATAGGTTTTTAGATCTTGTCTCAAGACAATCTCGCCAATAGGCGTATTGATGGATCCCAATGCGACCTCGAATCTCGTTATCTGTACTTCCCGATATTCTGACATCCCGATATTGTCCGACATTCTGACATCCCGATATTGTCCGACATTCTGACATCCCGATATTGTCAGACATTGTTACAATCCCGATATTGTCCGATGTTCTATTGCATTCCGATACTCTTATATAGCCATATTCTGACATCCCGGTGTTCTTATTCTAGTTGTCAGAGGTCCGATATTCTTCCATTTCTATGGTTTGATGTCCTGTGGGTTGATCCCGCTATACTGGTGCCCTTGTCTCCTAATGTTCTTACGTTCTCAGTTTGATTATCTGCTATCCCGCTATTACACTAATAACCGATATACCGATACCCTGATATGTCGATGTCTACATCCCGGCACACCTGTGTATGATCAATATGTCTTCTCAATCCTTTTATCTCACCTTTTATCTCTTCTTTTGTCTTATTACTGTCGTTTTTTCTGGTGACAATTCTCCTCCATTTCTCTCTCCATTAAATATTGTTTTAAATATTTTATGTGTCTCTTTGTTTGTAGACGACATTATGATAGTGATATATGGTTTCTTTGTCTTTGCCTCCTGTAGCCTTCAGTTGGTTCTCCAGCTTTGAGTACGGCATCGCTATCGTCAACATCCTGTTCCACTACACGGCGCAGTTTGAGTTCGCCGGCCTCAACTGGTACGTGGGCCTGCCGTCAGGGGTCACGCCGGCTGCTGACATCAGGGAACCGGATATCAAGGAAGCAGCCATCACGGGGTACCAGCCCAATAATGGGACCACCAACCACCACAAGCGAGAGTGAGAGATACGTGTGTGTGTTTCTGTAGGTGTACCGAACCCGTGGTCAGTTAGGAAATTGCATGGTTAAGAGTGTACATCTCGCATGACCTACCCATGCGTCTGCAGGAAGAAGGTATATACACCAGTTTCACTGCTTATATGACTCAAAAGAAAAGAAACAAGCCAGAATTCCATGTTCGACGTCGGAAGCCCCTGCATTGTGGTAAATGCTTGTCATACTTGAGGTGAAGCATTTAGGTTAACAGGGAAAAACAAATCCATTCATTCACATGTTTATGCATTTGTTTTGGAAAACGAAGAAACTTCTTGAGTAAAAACGGTATGGGAAAAAAAGTAACGCGTCTGTCCGTTAATTGATATTTAGTCGAGTGCCAGCAGGTATATTCTGTTAACAGCTGTTCGATATTTACTAATATTAACTGTTGAAGTGTAGTCGGTGAGTGGCTGGATTTCGGTATATAATTATTTAGTGGAATAACGCTTTGTTTCTGGCATTTTGTATATTTATAGAATGAGCATCACTCGGCACAAAGGCGATTTATTACGGATAAGGAACGACTCTTAATCGTTATTATTAGTTATGTCAGGTGAATACCACGTCAAAGATGGTTGAAAAACGATCGGCTACAGATTCCGTTCCGCGACGACCCTTAGAAGTTTCCGTTTTAGTTTGTGAAGTTTTTTGTGTCGAGTAGCCTCGTTGCCCCCCACACGCTCCCCCCTTCCCACCTTGGTCGTGAAAAGAAGACTAGCTATGAACGTCCCCTTGATATAATTTATATATACTTTATATGGCTTTCCTTCTTGTGGCCTTAACCCTATTCTTGGTACAACTTTCATATTGCGCTGTATCCATGACAATTGGTTGATATTCATCGCGCCTGATACCTAACAATGTTGTTGCGGTAAGTTACCATGTCGTTTAATGGAGCGCGTGTTAACATATCAGTGCTACTGCCGATGAGGGAGGAGGCCTCCTGGATTAGTTTTCTCGCACCTGTTATCGTGGTAGATACTTTAATATAGTACAGTGATACTGCTACTGCAGTGAAGTTGTTCAGTGAGGACCAATCTATCACCTCTATTGACATCCTGTTGTTGGGTTACCTCTGGTTCAATGTTAAACCCTTTATTGTTGGTACATATATATGCATATATATTCACATAATCGATCTTTATGAAAACTTGTTGTTACCCAGGAATGTTGATTTGTTTCCTGTAATTGATATTGTTTCTGTTACCACGACAATACGTGAACTGGTTGTTTCGTTAATATAACACTCTGCGAATCTCTGGGTACTATGATATCAGTTAGCTCTATTATCAGACCACGCATATGTTGTACGCACACGCACGTGTCTCTCGTTGGCTTGTCACTCTGTGGTGTGGTTCGTTGTTGGTTGGTTGGTTGGTTATTGGCTGGTTGTATGGTGTGATTTCAACGTCCATGGTGTGGATGTCGAATGGCTGGGATGACTTACACCATTCCCCGTGATGTCTTCACATTTCCTATGTCCGCCCTGAGTCGGGAAAGAAGAGAAAGACCTCCTCCTACACCCAACGCGTCTAGATAGATAGATAACTGCCGTCCGCCACCAGCGATCAGCGAGAAGGGAGTGCACCGAATGAAGTGGCTGGTGCTGCTGATGGGAGATTCCATTGTATTGTGTGTGACAGACAACGCGCGGCGTCCGAGGGGTAAACTCCATATCTACCTCGCGACTGGTTACCGAATACATATATCTCGTAGTCTCTCACTTGCGTCGATGCCGAAGTTGGTGAATCTGGTGGGTGATCGGTCTTAAGTGTCCTCTCTCACCTAGTTGTTACGGGGTGACCCCTCAAAGTGGAATATCTCGCCTAGTTAATTGTTACGGTACCTACACTTGCCTTACACATTTCATATGTTCTGACTTAAATTGACCCTTCTTCTTTAGTAAATAATTCGCGGCCAAATTGATATAGCGGGTCATGCCTCTGTCCTGTAGCCTGTTGCGCGGATACTGTTCTTAGTCTGTTTTATTTACGTGGGGGCCATAAGTGTGTACCGATAGCATAAAGTGTGATATTTGACCAGAATCTCTCATATCTCTATTGTCACAGTTCTTGCGTATTCAGCTGCGATAAACTGCGGAACCATAGTACTTTGTGAGCTAAGGAGATGTTGTCCGGCCGTGAAACGTACATTCAATACCGTTTCTTCATTTCACTATGATAACTAAAGACGCTTTAAGCATATGTCATTTCCGGTCACGGCAGCGATACTAGATGCCTGATTGACTGGTGGTCATTGCTCGGGGCATATGACAGTGTTGCTGGCTGCGAAAGCGAAAGCGTGCCGGGTCAGCTGAAGTTGACACACTGCAAGGGGTCATTGGTAACATCTGCTCGAAGCATTTTCCGTCTATACTGCGTTAATTTAATAAAGATGTAGTAGTGGTAAGACATATGCTTAGCTGACTATGTTTTTTTTATAAAGTGAACTGTTTTTATTCTTAGTGCTAAAAACTGTGAGATACAAATGCCTAGGATACTACCGATTGGATCAGCATTGCTTTTTCCAGACTCCGGCTGATCTATTGTGTGAGCCATTCGCTGTGTCTTAAAATGAACAAATGAATGCTTTGTCTTTTTATACAAGGAACGCTTCTTTTGATGAAGGACACTATTTTGCTCGGCAGTTCTTGCCGGCACTTTCGATTTTACTATCGGCTATTTATTTGATACAGTGTGATACCCAACAATATCAGTCCAAGGAAAAAATCAACTTTTTTATGAAGGTTGGCTTGTAGAAAATGCTATTTTTAAAAGCGCATATGCTGTTTGTAAACAAATGCTGTTTAACATTTGTGTGGAGGTTCCATTCGGTACATTATTATTTTTATAGCCTGTTGCAAAACCATTGTAATCCTGCCACCCAGATTGCATCGTGAAGAATAGGGTAAGAACCATGAAAGTCCCCCTTCAAGTCTATTGTGCGTGTTAAATATAGCCTTGAGCTAGGCGCGTCGTTTTTGTCTGCATATGGTGTTCGAAGCTAATTTTGTACTTTAGTAGACCCATTTATATAGCGAGTAAAATCTCATGGCTTTTCTTGCTTGCAAGAGACGTGAAAGGATGAGTTATATTTGTTATCTAAGACATTCCAAACTGCGGGCAACATCTGCTCCAGGGTTGATTGAAGTCCTATGTGAGGAGATATTGTGCAGGTGGACGCAATAAGCCCTAATAACAGGGAGTTATGAACTATGTCACATCAATGAATGGCTGAATGAAGACAACGCACCTGTGTGATTATGATTATTATTGTAAATATGTTGATTTTTTAAAAACCCTACGACCAGTTGTTGGTATATGTTATAATTATTAGCCTGGCCTTAAATGTGTACATAACGTGTTGGTAATTGTTGCACATACCCCGGTTGAGCCAAGTATACGTCGTTGCATATATGATTCCATCCATGCTAGTTTTAGCAAAATTGCAATACAACTGTCCGTGTATAGATTATATTAGTACCCCATGCTTAGAGGAGTATAATTTAAGAGACTAGACTGGGTCGTGCTAATTTGATATTACAACTTGCTTTTTAAATCATGTGTATTAGGTGACTGGCAACGGAAGTTTCAATTTGAAACTGGCGTATACTTAATAATTAGTTTGCTCAGGGTAGATCACTTAAGATAAACAGTTCATTGTAAATGCATGCTCAAAATTTATTTGCTAACTTGCCAAAGCGTCTCCATAATTTTGACTGCTGAAAGAGCTGTAGAGCTGCTGTTTTGTATTCAATTCTTTGGATGCCAAATTAACCGAAATAGCGAGTGCGTTCATATATTCAGGATATCGTGGCCTTGTACATATTGTCTTCCAGTGTACGTTATCCGTACGATAACACGGGGACTTGAACCCAAAGGAACTGAGTACGCGCAGCCGAGAAGTTCTTAATTGGGGTCCACTGTTGGCTGTATTTGGGGTCCACTGTTGGCTGTATTTGGGGTCCACTGTTGGCTGTATTTGGGGTCCACTGTTGGCTGTATTTGGGGTCCACTGTTGGCTGTATTTGGGGTCCACTGTTGGCTGTATTTGGGGTCCACTGTTGGCTGTATTTGGGGTCCCGTACGACGAGACTCTTCTGTCAACGCAAGGTTCTGTGTTGATTGTCCCCGATCTGTGGGACGTTGTTTTAAGCTCCACATTGATTACTTGCGGTGGTCCGGTTAGTAAATGTGAGAAAATTCGAATTGAATAACTCACCCCATCGAGCAATGCATCTCCAATATGTATGCTAGGCGGATTGAAAATTGTGTCTCCGCGACATTCTCCACTAGGGGGAGCTGGACTTCCTGACTCAGTTGGTAGGAGGGCTGAGCTGCAGATCATGAGGTCTGGGTCTGTTCGTTCCTTGCCAGCTGCGCCTGTGGCTTGCATCACCCATCCCCGTGTCACTGTCCCGGGAAGCCTCCTGGCCCGTGTAGCCTCTATGCACACCAACATGGCATACATCACCAATATTTCATTATAGCCCAGTGTGTGCGTATAAGCAAAAACCCGGCTATTTTTGCAAGTTTATAGCGCGTGACCTGCTGTCCTACGGCCAAATCGACACGAGAACAGGGATTTGTTTAATATATGCATGATAAGCAACGTTGTGTTGTTGCGCGCTCCATCCAGTGATCCTACTGACTCTGCTCCCACGATAAATCAACGCAGTGTGTGTTTGCAGACTCGCACTAGTGTAGGTGTAACATGACAGGTGTGCCTTTGTACGTCGTGTAGCTAGCCCTACTGCTGTGACAATAAATGTTTTTCCTGGCATTGAAGATATTCAGCGGTGTTTCTTAATACAGATCGTTTTTCACATAATATATTATATTCCTCACTGCCTATCATCCTACCTTTAATTGGGATGTTGATGTTTTAATTTCGCATTCCGTACATCACAATACATTCCTATAACTGTGTATTGGCCGAGAAGGCAGTTTTTTGAACTTGTTACGCACATTCACCAGATGGCACCACTATTCAACCAATGTGATTTTTACGGCATTCAGTACAGATTTGAAAATCAAAGAGGGGTTTCCGGCCCGTCACACGTGTCCGTGTTTGTAGGCCCATCAATGGAAACGACCAGCACGGATAATATGATCACTATTTTATTTTTGTCGTTCTTCATACAATTTGTCAGACAGAACTCTCGGGGTTAAAACCAGACTGCACATTAATAGGCAGAAATATCATGATAACTCGCAAGTCGAGCTTTGACAGTTATAACTCGCAAGTCGCAGCTTGACAGTTATAACTCGCAAGTTGCAGTTTGATAGTTAACTACGGATGTCCCCAAACTCTTTATACTTTCTAAGGCTTGGTCATTGACTGATTCGATGTAATCCACACCTAGGAAAACTGCACGAAATGTTCGTTTTCTTCTGTTTATTTCAAATACCGAAAGCCAATGATATAACGACAAAGCTTTGAAATGACATTTCAGACAGACCTAAAATTACCCATGTATTATTTTCGAAACTGCTTTCCAGAAAGATAATGAAGTACTTTTACGTTTTACCTCATGAAGATTGTGACATATTCACGTATGACAGCGAAGAAGAATATCATTAATTCCTATCCATCGATAACAAACTAAAGTATCTATCGCCTGATCATGTATATATATGCAGAACAGCGAGCTGCAGTATTGGTGTACAACATCATAGCTCGTTAGGACTATTCACCGCGGACTTACATTCAAATTTGACACGCCTTTGTACAGCCCGGTATATATACTAGCTAGATCAACCAAATAGAGCTGGGGCTTTGGCCTCCGAGCAGTACACCACAGCAAAGTCCATAACATATGCTGAGGGTGCTACATTAGTTTGATACTAAGTGCATATTTGTACACGACGGGACACCGGTTTTTATCTTTGCATTCGTGTCTCTGTGTTACCGTATCCTACACCTTAAAAATTGGGGAATCTCGACGAGACCATTGCCATTGCAGCCAGGGTTTACAAACGGTGGAGCGCCACCATCGACAGCGGCAACTTGTGCTGTGGGAGGTTGACCGCGTGACGTCAACAGGATCAGTCCGCCTACAGTGGCAGGGTGACGGCGTGACGTCAACAGTGTCAGTCAGCCTACAGTGGCAGGGTGACGGCGTGACGTCAACAGTGTCAGTCAGCCTACATTGGCAGGGTGACGGCAACAGTGTCAGTCAGCCTACATTGGCAGGGTGACGGCAACAGGGTCAGTCCGCCTACAGTGGCAGGGTGACGGCGTGACGTCAACAGGGTCAGTCCGCCTACAGTGGCAGGGTGACGGCGTGACGTCAACAGTGTCAGTCAGCCTACAGTGGCAGGGTGACGGCGTGACGTCAACAGTGTCAGTCAGCCTACATTGGCAGGGTGACGGCAACAGGGTCAGTCCGCCTACAGTGGCAGGGTGACGGCGTGACGTCAACAGGGTCAGTCCGCCTACAGTGGCAGGGTGACGGCGTGACGTCAACAGTGTCAGTCAGCCTACAGTGGCAGGGTGACGGCGTGACGTCAACAGTGTCAGTCAGCCTACATTGGCAGGGTGACGGCAACAGGGTCAGTCCGCCTACAGTGGCAGGGTGACGGCGTGACGTCAACAGGGTCAGTCAGCCTACAGTGGCAGGGTGACGGCGTGACGTCAACAGTGTCAGTCAGCCTACATTGGCAGGGTGACGGCGTGACGTCAACCGGGTCGGTCAGCCTACTATGAGAGGGTGACGGCGTGACGTCAACAGGGTCAGTCCGCCTACAGTGGCAGGGTGACGGCGTGACGTCAACAGGGTCAGTCCGCCTACAGTGGCAGGGTGACGGCGTGACGTCAACAGGGTCAGTCAGTCTACAATGGTACTACCAGTGGGTATTTTATCTCACGTAGACGAGATGATGCAGAAATGTTGCGTGATGACCATCAGTTTGTAGTTAATGTTTGACACGTGTAGATCGGTCTCTGAGCTAAGGTCAAGTCCCTCTGACTCCTACCATATATTAGATATACAGAGGCGGTAACACAGACAACCTGCATTCGTATCGTAGCTCCTGCATAAAGGACCTTATGGTAACTCAAATTTGCACTTCATGCAATTAGGACAGGGTTCAATAAACAACACAGAAGAAACTTCAAAAGTTCACATCCGACTCGCAGGATAATGCAAGCTGACCGGGTGCAGTATTTGTTTTATACACGCAGCAATTTATGTACAGTAATACAAACAAACGCAATAATCGCTATACTATCCATGTATTAAAACAAGAAACTGTGAGATACAGAAAGCACTTCTTCTCTTATTAAACATATCACCACATATGCTGCAGAAATTCACAGCAAGATCGGAATCACCGCTCAGCACAGCCCTACAAAGGTTGCTTGCGCTTTTCACCAAAGTGTCCGTTGTAAACGCACTGGATTGGCACCAGCAGCCACACAATATCCATGATAATTTAAGAGCTAGTCGGGCCATTATGTTCTATTTCTACATCCATTAAAACGATGCCCATCCATTGAAATCCACCCCCAAAAGTCAACCACTGGTTCGGGTATATACGCCTTAAATATTCCATGAACAAAAAAAAACATGAAAAAGTGAAGAATTGGTTTCCACATAAACGTGACATTGTTTCACCACAGTAAAACCCGTGGTGTCGAAATGCCCCGGCCAAGGAAACACTTTCTAGCTACGGCCGAAAAAATATCCCAAAAGTTCATCTTTGTTTTGTTTGCAATTTTGATCACTATTCTATCTTATCAACATCGTGGAATCGATACTACCGAGAGACAGCTGAGGCACCGTGCGGTGCCCAAGGCATACAAATAAACACTTCGCCAAAATGCTGGCATTCGCGAGACACGACTTAAGCGAGAACTTCGCTTTCACACATCTAAGCTACTCTGGCTCCAAAATAAATAAACTTTCACTAGCGTCAAAGCAATGCCCTCAAGCTTAACCCCTTTGGCATGAAAGAGGTCAGGTCAGGATGTCTGCATACACGGCCTAACCCTCAGCTGCTTCCTGCAGAGTGTTGACGAAGTCATCAAAATCGCGGGCGTGGGCCTCGAACTGGGCCAACTGGTCTGTGATGGAGTTAAGCGTGTCTTGCACACTGACCGTGTCCTGGAACATGGACAGCGGAGGCGCCCCCTGGCATTCTCGGTAGAAACGACCCAGATCCGAGTTACTCTCGGGCCCGGCAAACGGGGTTTTCTGAAACAATGAAACAATCTATGAAGAATAACACCCGTACGGTCGAGCCATGTCTCCAGGGTAACCCCCTACTCTTTGCAAAAAATCTATCTTTATCCTGCGACCACACAGACATGACCACAGCGGGGCTCGAACCACCGATCCACATGCCGTTAGGCTCTCAGGTGGCCAGAACGCTCAATGCGAGCCCTCCAACCCACTGAGCTATTGGGGTGGCCCTACACGCGTACAGTAATCTCAACTCAATTTTAGTTCCGTACGAGTTGGATAATGGCTACAAAAACTTTATGCCAAGTAACGGTCAATTCCGGAAGAACACGTTACCAGTTGCCACCTATTTTCGCTGAGGCTGGCCCAGCTAACAAGAGTACACTCGTCTTACCAGTTCCACCATGACGAAGTCCTCGGGTCCCGAGCCGGAAGTGACGCTATGCGTGCTCCTGTTGCCAACCGACTCGCTCGTCGTCGACCCGCTCGCATCATTCTCCCACGCCGCGCCGCCTGGCTCCATCTGGTGGCCATTGGGAGCTTTCTGGTTGGCGTTGCTGTCGACGACGGGAGGGTCGTTGGGCTGCAGTAACGTGCCAAATGGCACGTCGTCATCCTCGTCTACCACGTCATCTGTAGGCTGCAATTCTGCGTCCTTGTATGGAGCAAAGGCCCCAAGCCTCTGGTTGTTGGTAAAACTCCCTTCTCTTTCTTGGAAACTAAAAAAAATGAATGCAACTATGAATACAGCAATAGACGAAGTTTTCATATTAAAATTGGAAGTGCAGGGTTACCGATACTTCCAGAAATCAGAATACAAATTTTAATACATGAAGTTGCTCATACTGGGGTATTCCCCCCATGGGATGGTTTTGAAAGAATTAGCTCTTTCAAATTATGTTCCAGATTAGGCCAACAGGGAATAATTCCCAAACAACATCTCCCAGTTACAAGAAATTAACAGGGTAGATGATTGAGGATGTAGCAAGACATACCCATTTGCAGCTGTTTTTCCATGCTCAACAACCCGGGAATTGTCTTCTGATGGTCTCTGGTGATGAAAATGTCTGTATGGTGGTGACACTGAGCGGCCATTGAAGCGATCACACTGGTCTTCTGGGCTGCTTGCAAATGCACCACGCATCGCATGCCCTCCATTGATAAATTGCTCTTCAGGGGTGAATCTGATCCTGCAAGAACATTTAACAGTGATTGGCCCAATGTAAAACCCTGACATATATTATCATGATTATAGGACTAAAAAGCTGGCAGATCTAAAATATAAACTATTTGAAAACACAGGAAACAGTGCTAAAGATGATCGCTGTTCTTCATTTAAGACAATCACTCAATTAATCATTAATAAAGTACAAACCTGTTTTCTTTGTCCTGATGCCTACAAGCTTTTGGGGATGAATATGGTCGTTTGGATCCAGGACTGTTCTCAGAATTGAAATGATCATCTTTCAAATCTACAGAGAGGTCTCTTGTTGATTGGTGGGGAGAGATCAACATTTTTGTCCTGTATGCAACATGCAGGGTGATTGTACCCACTGGACTTGGCACAACACCCACTCTGACTTTCTCACAGCCATTGCCCAAGTGATTTGTGAGTGGGTCACCCAGATAGACCCGGTAACAAATGACAAATGTCTCTGGGCCTTGTCTCCTTGATAATTTATAAGCAGGGGTAACCCTGCTTAGGCAAAACAATGACTTGAGGAGAACACCCATTCTGTTATAGACTGTGTAGGACACACGTGCATTTGGATCCAGTGTGTCTGTCATTGTAAGCCACCAGGTCTCCAGTATCATGGTTTCACCTTCAGCTGTTTTCAATGAAATCTCAACACAGACATATTGGCCTATCGACAGACTGCCAGTTGAGAAGACTTTCTTTGTCTCACTGGATACTTCAGGAATATCTTTAATTGCCAAGTTATACTGAAACAAAATAAAAATAGAATATCAAGTTATTTACATTGTATCAATTGATTATTATTAATGTAAAGATGGCAGCCTTATCAAGTTACACCACCCAACCTGATAATGATATTGAAATATTACACTTCAATGATGTTATAAAGCATAAAATAATTTTAGCAACAGAAGCATTTTTTGGTACTTCACCTGCTCACATCCCGCTCCTCCCTTCAAATACATGCCTCTCGCTATATACTCAACTTGTTGACAAGTATCTGTTGCTCAATCCTCTGAGAAATTGACTGCAAAGGTTAATATATTAAGCCACAGGCCCAATATCAGCTTCACAGCTTAAATATCTACCAAATCTACAGTGGTTAGTGATAAAGAGGAGTGTACTTACCCAATCTGATCCACTGGAAAAGGGTTTTGATTGTGTTTTCACCTTCTCTCCTAATCTGGATTGTACAATTATCTGAATACATTTATACACCAAATACTTGGCAAATTTGTCCATATCCTTTTTATCTTGTGACGATAACTTTGGTGAAGCCATCTTTGCTCTTCAGTTGACTGCAGGGGAATTAAAAACAGGCGTAGACACTGGTAGAAGGAAACACAATAAACTGATAAAGATCGTGCGCCCTGTCAAACGAACTGGGCTAAAGTTCTGCGACGAAATTTGACATGCTTTGGGGGCGTTTCGCTTATTGGCGACTGTTCATCTCGCTTCACCTTCCGGCACAACATTTAACTTCCAACCGAATGAATACATCCTTTCTTGATAGGCCAACTCCATAACAGTCGACTCTGTTCCAGAAAGACTATGATTCAGAGAGAAATTTGTTGAGGAATACTTCCCTTTTCACGGGGAAGCCATGTTGTTGTTTGCGTGAACATATCTAGAGGTAGTAGCGCGTCTGACCACGTCCACGTCGTCACTGCGGGTTGTAGAGGTGCATGTGTTACTGTCTGATTATGGACGCTCACGTACTCCGCTGACGGAAAAGATCAGTTGAGGTCACGTACCCACCTAGCATCGGGAGACCCACTCTGTTCCGCCGTTGCCTACGGAGGTTACGGAGTGGGTCTCCCGGGACTAGTACCCACCGTACCGAAGCCTCATCGTCATGTGTGTGGTACGTGTCTGGGGCTGGTTGATGGACTCTTTTATAAATCTTGGTAAACACTGAGAGATATTTGAACTTTCACGGAGGCTCTGATGAAGTATATAGGACAGTCTTTATATATACTTCATCTACTGTAGCCCCGGGGCAGTTGCCCGTAGTTCAGTGCTGCGAACCATTGAAATGGCTGACGGCGACGAGTATTTACCTCGTTTTCTAAAGAAGAGAATTTCAACAGCTAAAATAATATGAATGAATAACAGAAAAAAATGCATAAACATATATATATAACTCAAGTAAAGGTTAAACAATTTTGGCGGTATATACCTCGATCCGTGAATACATGCATCCTGTATAAATTATATCAGATAAATCCTGATCGAGGTAAACCCCGACCAATAGTTTGGAAAAACTATACATACATAAATGTGTGTCAATAATTATATATACTCAGTTATTGCAACGTACGCGCATACAACATATCAGCACCAGCCCTTTGCCGGGTAGGAATTAAGGTATTACCCAGTAGCACATCCACGCATGCGCGCGGGTATAGGATTTTTTAAGTTGTACGCACAGCCCAGTAACAATTAAATGATCGACAGGCTACAAATTTTGTGAAATATCGTATTTTTATTTCCCTGTATGGCAAGGCACGCTACGGCCCTGCTCAGGAGAGCAGCAATTAAGGTGACGTACTGGAGGCTCAAATGCATACTGGTTAATTACCTAGTATATCTGTCTTATAATTACATGCTTTCACAATACGTGGAAATCAGATTAAGAAATATCCATTACTTTTTATATGGTGAGAGGACTGTTGTGTGCATTTTAAAGCAGACATTAAAGTGACGCACGAAATTGGCCACAATTTCCGAGTGGCGCCAAACGAGTCAAAATTAACTTAGCGAGATAAGCGCACGCGTACACCAGTACTGGATAAGCGCATATGAGACGACCAGATTATATAAGGTCGCAGTGCGTGGCAGTGACGCAACTTTTATCCACATATAGATCTCGTTTTTCGTTACCAAATTATGCGTCGGACGCCTGTCTATATATGTAAGCCCAAATGGAATCACTGCATCTCGGTCATTTAATTTGGGTGAGGTTATATCGGGATCGACCGTTCAAACGGTTTCACGGCATGGACAGTGGGATTGGTGTGTGAAATGTGTTCCAAGAATTATGACAAGAGATTGAAGGTCACATTAGCATGTGTTCAACCCAAGGTCACATTAGTAGTGTGTTCAAGCCACGCGGTTTCCTTATAGCCGTGTGATCAGCCCACGTACGGTCAACATATAGGGATGTGTTCAGCTCATGCGGTCACCTTAGTAGCGTGTTTAACCCACGGCCACCTTAATGATGTGTTCAAGCTACAGTCACATGAGTGGTGTGTTCATTCTAGTCACCTTAATGGTGTACGTGTTCAGCCAATGGTCATGTTAGGGGTGTGTTTAACCCACGGTCACCTCAGTAGTGCGTTCAGCCCCCGGTCATCTTAGTAGTTTGTTCGAAACACGGCCACCTAATTAGTGATGTGTTTAACCCACGGTCACTTTGTGATGTATTTAACCCACGTCACCCTAGTGGTGTGTTCAGCTCACGATCCCCTTAGTGGTATGTTAATCCCACGGCCACCCTAGTGGTGTGTTTAACACATGGTCACCCTAGTGGTGTGTTCAGCTCACGATCACCTTAGTGGTCTGTTTAACCAACGGTCACCTTAGTAGTGTGTTTAACTCACGGTCACCTTAGTTGCGTGTTCAACCCACGGTCACCCTAGTCGTGTGTTCAGCTCACGGTCACCTTAGTGGTATGTTAATCCCACGGCCACCTTAGTGGTGCGTTTAACTCACGGCCGATCACCTTAGTGGCGTGTTCCACCCAGGCTCACCTTAGTATAGTGTGTTTAACACACAGTCACCTTAGTCGTGTTTTTAACCCAGGGTCACGTACTTAGTGGTGTGGTTAACCCACAGTCACCTTAGTAGTGTGTTTAACCCATGGTCATCTAAGTTGTGTGTTTAACCCACGGTCACCTTAGTGGCGTGTTTAACCCACGGTCACCTTAATTAGTAGTGTGTTTAATACATGGTCAACTTAGTGGTGGGTTTAACCCATGGTCACCTAAGTGTTATGTTTAATCCACGGTCACCTTAGTGGTGTGTTTAGCCCACGGTCACCTTAGAGATTTGTTTAACCCACAGTCACCTTAGTGGCGTGTTCAGCCCACGGTCACCTTAGTGGTGTGTTTATCCTAGGGTCACCTTAGTGGTGTGTTAAAGCCACGATCACATTAGTGGTGTGTTCAGCCCACGGTCACCTTAGAGGTGTGTTCAGCCCACGGACACCTTAGTGATGTGTTCATCCCACGATCGCCTTAGTAGTGTGTTTAACCCAGGGTCATCTTAGTAGTGTGTTCAGCTCACGATCACCTTAGTGGTGTGTTCATCCCACGGTCACCTTAGTAGGGTGATTAACCCACGGACAACTTAGTGGTGTGTTTAACCCAAGGTCATCTTAGTGGCGTGTTCCACCCAGGGTCACCTTAGTGGCGTGTTCCACCCAGGGTCACCTTAGTGGTGCGTTTAAGCTACGGCAACTTCAGTAGTGTGTTTAACCCTCGATTACCTTAGTGGCGTGTTTAACCCATGGTCCCCTTAGTGCCGTGTTTAACCCAGGGTCACCGTAGTAGAGTGTTTAACCCAGGGTCACCTTAGCAGCGTGTTTAACCCAGGGTCACCTTAGTAGTGTGTTTAACCCAGGGTCACCTTAGTGGTGTGTTTAACGAACGGTCACCTTAGTAGTTTGTTTAACCCACAGTCACCTTAGTAGTGTGTTTAACCCAGGGTCACCTTAGTGGCGTGTTCCACCTAGGGCCACCTCAGTAGGGTGTTTTACCCAGGGTCACCTTAGTGGTGTGTTTAGCCCGCCGTCATCTTAGTGGCGTGTTTAGCCCACGGTCCTCTTAGTGGTGTTTTCAGCGCACGGTCACATTCGTGGTGTGTTCAACCCATGGTCACCTTAGTATTGTGTTCAGCCCAGGGTCATCCTAGTGGTCTGTTCATCCCACGGTCACCTTAGTAGTGTGTTCATCCCACGGTCACCTTAGTAGGCTGTTTAACCCATGGTCAACTTAGTGGTGTGTGTAACCCAAGGTCATCTTAGTGACGTGTTCCACCCAGGGTCACCTTAGTAGCGTGTTCAATCCAGGGTCACCTTAGTAGTGTGTATAACCCAGGGTCACCTTAGTGGTGTGTTTGCCCACGGTCACCTTAATGGTGTGTTTCACCCAAGGTCACCTTAGTGGAGTGTTCCACCCAGGGTCACCTTAGTAGTGTGTTTAACCCAGGGTCACCTTAGTGGTGTGTTTGCCCACGGTCACCTTAGTGGTGTGTTTCACCCAAGGTCACCTTAGTGGCGTGTTCCACCCAGGGTCACCTTAGTAGTGTGTTTAACCCAGGTTCGCCTTAGTGGTGTGTTTAACCCAGGGTCACCTTAGTGGTGTGTTCAGCCAATGGTCATCTTAGTAATGGGTTCAGCCCACGGTGACCTTAGTGGTGTGTTTAACCCAGTCACCTTAGTGGCGTGTTTAGCCCAGACACCTTAGTGGTGTGTTTCACCCAAGGTCACCTTAGTGGCGTGGTCCACCCAGGGTCACCTTAGTGGTGTGTTTAACCCAGGGTCACCTTAGTGGTGTGTTTGCCCACGGTCACCTTAGTGGTGTGTTTCACCCAAGGTCACCTTAGTGGCGTGTTCCACCCAGGGTCACCTTAGTAGTGTGTTTAACCCAGGGTCGCCTTAGTGATGTGTTTAACCCAGGGTCACCTTAGTGGTGTGTTCAGCCAATGGTCATCTTAGTAGTTGGTTCAGCCCAGTCACCTTAGTGGCGTGTTTAATCCACGGTCACCTTAGTGACGTGTTCAACCTAGGGTCACCTTAGTGGCGTGTTCAACCCAGGGTTAACTTAGTGGTGTGCTTAACCCACGGTCAACTTAGTAGTGTGGGCAAAACCACGAAATGTTCTAGCGATCGAGTACAACGTATATAACAGCTTAGCATGAATCATGACAACGCTCACTGATAAAAGTTATGGGATCATTTATAACATCACCTCATATATAGTAGGCAGTGTACATAACTTCAGTAACATACAAACGGCCGTTAAAATGAACGGTCGATATATTTCCAGTTAATCAATATCTGTTTTACCATAACAATCGCACAGAAGTATAAAGAGTTGGTATACAATGATTACATCTCATATATGCAAGTTTCTCTGTCATAAAATATAACATTGTTTTTACTTATCACACACGTTATTAATCATTGGTTTGATGATCATGCAGGTGTTCTTATCACACACAAAAACATATTGAACGTTTACATCATTTTATCAATTACTGGTAATGTTCTAGTCCTGTAATGATGTCAATTCCTTTGTGATATGAAACACATTTGTGTGGTACATCTTCATAACAAATACGTCTAATGTGGTGAAACACGTCGCTATCCGATTAAGGACAACCAGTGGTCACCGTATGATTTGTATGATTGTAATCTAACTGAATTGCCTTAGCAACATTACAGAAAGTAAGGCTACAGTATCATTCTAATCGCAGCAGTTTAACAACGACAAAGCTTATTCAAGGTTTTGATATTTAAGGCACAATATGTATGCATAGATTTTCTGTACAAAATCCCATGATAAATATGTTCTATATTAAATTCACAGGGCCGTCAATGTGAGTATGACGGTATTCTGTTGGTTCCGGCTGGGCTACATGCTCCGTGTATACGCTGCTTCACGTTTCAAATTAGTGCTTGCAAGGGATAATACTGAAACAGTTAACATGTGTTACAGGTGTGTATCATCCGCTCGCATTGAACGTTATGGTTTAGATATGAATCTAAAAGCAGAGTCTGCATGGTAAGCAACTGTCAGGCATAATGCGTCATCGCAGGATACATACAATGCGCCACACAGTGACACGTGTCACTGGAGTAGACAAAAGCATTGAGAAGAATATAGAAAAAAATAATTGGTGAAATGTTATGCTAATACATTCCACGTTGGAATAAAGTGATTGGAATGCAAAGAAATGCGTACTGAGCTAGCACTGGAATAGTCTAAGGCATGAGTCGTCAAGCCTTCATCGGGCAATTGAGCAATACAAGCTAAGCGTTATTATAACGAAATTTTATGGTTCAACAGACAATCATGGAAGACGACACCAGTAAACAACACCACCATATCAGCTCCATTGTAAATGTCACGTCTCCAGAGAAAAACAATCCTTCCCACACGTATGAAAACAATCCTTCCCACACTATTGAAAACAATCCTTCCCACACTATTGAAAACAATCATTCACGGTGTCAAACTACGCCGGTACGCTCAGCCATGGCGGGGCCGGTACGCTCAGCCACACCAGGGCCGGTAGGCTCAGCCACACCAGGGCCGGTACGCTCAGCCACCCCAGGAACGGTACGCTCAGCCACATCAGGGCCGGTACGCTCAGACATGGCAGGGCCGGTACGCTCAGCTACATCAGGGCCGGTATGCTCAGACATGGCAGGGCCGGTACGCTCAGCTACATCAGGGCCGGTACGCTCAGCCACACCAGGGCCGGTACGCTCAGCCACATCAGGGCCGGTACGCTCAGACATGGCAGGGCCGGTACGCTCAGCCACATCAGGGCCGGTATGCTCAGACATGGCAGGGCCGGTACGCTCAGCTACATCAGGGCCGGTACGCTCAGCCACACCAGGGCCGGTACGCTCAGCCACATCAGGGCCGGTATGCTCAGACATGGCAGGGCCGGTACGCTCCGCCACACCAGGGCCGGTACGCTCAGACATGGCAGGGCCGGTACGCTCAGCCACATCAGGGCCGGTACGCTCAGCCACACCAGGGCCGGTACGCTCAGCCACACCAGGGCCGGTACACTCAGCCACACCAGGGCCGGTACGCTCAGACATTGCAGGGCCGGTACGCTCAGCCACACCAGGGCCGGTACGCTCAGTCACATCGGGGCCGGTACGCTCAGACATGGCAGGGCCGGAACCCTCAGCCACACCAGGGCCGGTACGCTCAGCCACACCAGGGCCGGTACGCTCAGCCACACCAGGGCAGATACGCTCAGCCACACCAGGGCCGGTACGCTCAGCCACACCAGGGCCGGTACGCTCAGCCACACCACGGCCGGTACGATCGGCTATTCTAGGCCATGCTTTCACGAGCTCCCCTGCGCGTTCCACTGGCTAGCTGAACCGCGGGTGGGCCCGGGGGAAGGGCCGCTGAGGCGGAGCCGCCTGTGGCTGTGGTAGAGAAATCCGGTGGCGATGGCGGACTAATTTCCTCCAGGTTGGCTCTGTGTGCGTCGCGGGAATCCACCGTCAGGACATGTTTGCTGAGGGACGCGAAGATCTGTCCGTTCAGGATTTGGAACTTTCGGATCCGTTCCACCATTTTCTTGAGGGGCTGCGAATAAATGCCACATTTATTATAGTTGATACAGCCCATGAGGTTGGAAACGACACCGTTTGTACCGCGAGAGGAACGTATATGTTTATTTTGTGAGAATATAAACTGTTCGTATTATAACGAATTTCGGAATCACTGGCTTCATCATGTACATACTCACTACACTGATTTCCACGAGATCACAAACTCATTCATTTATTTAACTATTGTTCGCGTCAATTAATTAGCATAATACTATTAGACATTTTCTGGAAAAGAGGACGTAGGATCATTATATCCAACGCCTTACAAGAAGTTGTACAATTAATTAAGATGACTTACAATGCCACGGCAGTCTTGATCTTTCATGTCCACTCGGTTGACCTTCATCAAGTGGTAGCTGTAGTCCATCACCTCAAATCGTCTCTGCTGACCCAACAGCATGATCAGAGTGCACCCAGCCCAGTGCAGGCCTTCACCAAAGAGCTCTCTGCAATGTTTATACAATAATAATGTATATCTTGTTTGACGCCGCTACATGTTTGATTCTAAAGTGATGTATTACTACAGTTTCCGATTAGCTCATTGAGTATAAGCAGACAACAGCATCAAACAACCGGGTTCGGATTCGCACCCTGCACTTGATATGTGGCATGTTTCCTTCAAAGATGTATCTTTAACCATCGAGGGTTCCGTTGTAGCTAGTGCATGGAATAACTTCCAACCAGCACATGAAGGTTAAACTGGACCACAAAGCCCCCAGGCCAAAAGCAATGGGGTTAAATTAAACATGCCGGGGCGCGAACCCATGACCTGTTGATCTGACACTCAGCCGGCTTACGAAGTGCAGCCAGGGAGGCGGTTCCACTGCACTAATATAATAATAAAACACTTCTGACACACATCCTTAAGTAGAAGCCTAAAGCTGTAATTGCAACAAAGGGTTTCGTTAGTGCATAGCGAAGAGACTCTGATGGTGATCGATCGTTATAACGCCCGGTTAGCTCAGCCGGTAACGACAAGGCCTTTCGTTCGTTTACAGATGACAACAACTATTCTCTTCTTTCTCTGTAAACCTACGACTAGAAGATTAGTTCATGCGCCCCCACCAGTTCGCATGTGTGTATTTTTGTTAAAACATTCGCATTCCGAGATAACAAGAGGCCACTGACTCGACTGTGAACACTCCAGACGGCCTGGGAACGCAGAAGATGAACTGCAGCGCGCTGTAGAAGCGATGGAACTCGAGGTTCTCGACGACGTTCAGGACCCCGTCATTCGGGATGACTCCCTGCCATTCCGGATCGGCCAGCAGATCCTGCAGCTTCTTCAGGATCGTCCGGAAGATGGACAGTCCGCAGCAGAGCTTCTCCCGCGTCAGCAACGCCATGTCCTTGACGATTGTCTTTTGCTGCAGCACATAGGTCAAAGGAAAACAAATATAGATGGCACCATGTCACCGTCAGAATGTATACAACGCCATGTCCTTGACGGTGGTCTTTTGCTGCTGCAGCACATAGGTCAAATATAATCAAATATAGATGGCACCATATCACCGTCAGAATATATACAACGCCATGTCCTTGACGGTGGTTTTTTGCCACAGAACATAGGTCAAAAGTAATCAAATATAGATGGCACCATATGACCGTCAGACTATATACAACGCCGTTTCTTAACGATCTGCTTTTGGTGCAGCACATACCGGCGGGTGACGGTTTTATTAAGTGCCACGCCCTCGAAGATTGTCTTTTGCTACATCACGTGGTTGCTGCGAAGTAACTTGGTTGTTTATCGTGTCAACCCGGGTATTTCGAAGAGACATGGTATCTCTTGGTGAAAGACCAGGTGCCCCAGAGAGAACTAATGTCTCAAGGACACTGCATCTCGAGGGTATCACGTATCTCCCAGCTAGATTTAACTAGTATTTCTAGCAAATTGGCTGATATCTAATGGCAACGTCAGGTATCATATACACTTACACACGAGCGCTCACCTCCGTTGATCATGATCATAACGTATCCGTCCGCACACGGCGGGGGCCTATGTATAATATATATATATATATATATATATTATACATATAACATATTATATCATACATATAATATATATATATATATATATATTATACATATAACATATTATATCATACATATAATATATATATATAATAAATAGGCACCCGCCTTGTGCGGACGGATACGTTACGATCATGATCAACGGAGGTGAGCGCTCGTGTG
Organism: Arenicola marina; assembly: GCA_964019135.1. Taxonomy (NCBI): domain Eukaryota; kingdom Metazoa; phylum Annelida; class Polychaeta; family Arenicolidae; genus Arenicola; species Arenicola marina. Next base: position 4,804,230 of record OZ025260.1, on the reverse strand, counting down.
CTTATATATATCTCTAGACCATGCCATCCACATGTACAGTACAGACAAGTATATTAATTAATCAACCCATTATATGGTATGTGTGTGGACACTTGGATCTACCTCAGCCGTGCCTATCTTCTGAATCATCGGCACAACGTTCTGGTTCTTATGTTTCTCTTCAGCTTCCTTCAGGAGTGACTTGAGCGCCTTGTCCAGCTCCTCTCGGCTCTTCCCTGATCCGAACAAACGTAGTAAACAACATTTTTACTATTCGGATCTTCTCCGATCCAGACGCGACAGCAGTTGTGTTAAGTCACATTCACACTTAACGATATGCTTATTTATGTTCAGAATTCAGAATGCGGCTAAGCACGTTCGTAACGGAATACATTAAGTATTGAATATAATAATAATAATAATAATAATAATAATTATTATTATTATAACAATAATAATAATTATTATAATAGTAATAATAATAAATAGCTCCCAGCAAATAATAAAACAGTAGGTCCACACTAACCCTTCTTGTCGACGAAAGGCTTGGGGAAAATGTTCTGGAACAGCGCGGAGTTCGTTATCTCCGTGACCTCTTTCTGGTTCTGTAAAGGTCATAGCTTAGAACTGTACAAGCTGGCATACACGCGTTTACCTGCGTTTATCAATACTAGACAGTACGACTAGGAACTTAAAGACAAATTAGAGGCACATAGGACAGAGGGTGCAAAGAGTAGTTGGTGTATAAGATAAATGCATAAGCTGGGAAAGCTATCATCTTCACGCATTTCCATACATGGCTGACAACAACACACACAGCCATGTACTTTCTACCAAGAATTGAAAAAAAAAATATTGTACGCGAAAAATTGTTTTATTTAAATTATTTTACCAGGGCTTTCTCCATGCATATGCAGAATAGGACGCCATTGCCCAGTTCACGCAACACTTGGAAGACCTTGGGTTGCAGGTCGCTGTAGTTGGTAATGTCAGTCAGCTGTGCTTGGAAGTATTCCAGAATGGCTGTATAGAATAGATAACGGAGTGAAAGACTGCAGAATCCACATCAAGCAATAGTATCATAGACAAAACGTGTGCAAATATAAAGGGTCCTTTATTATTTCGGGCACTTATTCATTTCATTCATATATATATATATATGAGCTTATGAGCCTCATTAAGGTAGTTGAACCAAGTCAAATAAGGTGACATCGAGCCACGTCAAATAAGATAACATTGAACCACGTCAAATAAGGTGACATTGAACCACGTCAAATAAGGTGACATTGAACCACGTCAAATAAGATGACATTGAACCACATCAAATAAGATGACACTGAACCATGGCAAATAAGATGACATTGAACCACGTCAATTAAGGTGACATTGAACCACGTCAAATAAGGTGACTATGAACCACATCAAATAACGTGACATTGAACCACGTCAAATAAGGTGACATTGAACCACGTCAAATAAGATGACATTGAACCACGTCAAATAAGGTGAGATTGAACCACGTCAAATAAGGTGACATTGAACCACGTCAAATAAGGTGACATTGAACCACGTCAAATAAGGGGACATTGAACCACGTCAAATAAGATGACATTGAACCACGTCAAATAAGGTGACATTGAACCACGTCAAAAATGGTGACATTGAACCACATCAAATACGATGACACTGAACCATGGCAAATAAGGTGACATTGAACCACGTCAAATAAGGTGAGATTGAACCACGTCAAATAAGGTGACATTGAACCACGTCAAATAAGGTGACATTGAACCACGTCAAATAAGGTGACATTGAACCACGTCAAATAAGATGACATTGAACCACGTCAAATAAAGTGACATTGAACCACGTCAAAAATGGTGACATTGAACCACATCAAATACGATGACACTGAACCATGGCAAATAAGGTGACATTGAACCACGTCAAATAAGGTGACATTGAACCACGTCAAATAAGGTGACATTGAACCACGTCAAATAAGGTGTCATTGAACCACGTCAAATACGATGACATTGAACCATGGCAAATAAGGTGTCGTTGAACCACGTCAAATACGGTTTAATGGAACCAGTGGAACCGGTCGGATGCTTGCACAGCACGCGCAGCAAAGCGATCGTAAAAGTGACGTCAGCCAGTCGTTAAGTACGCTTACAAAGAAGGCGCTTCCTACCTGGGGAGGTGTAGTCATAACGAGGCAGTTTGCACCGCTTCGGCATCACGCGACTCAGCGTCTTGAAGTACGGAAGGATGCTGTCTTGTATCTGAAACCACCGTGCAAAAGACCACATTAAATACTATGCATACCAAGTCACCGACTCAGGACCTCAAGTTGGTTATGTGTAGCACTGGTATATTCAGTTCGCGCAGAGGCCATCAAAGCAGGATTCACAGAAATAGAGCGACAAACACGAAAATACAGAACAAGAACAACCGCATATTTAACTAGAACTAAGACAGTATAGTGGGGTGTTTAGTATCAGGGGCTTAGTATGAGATTAATATAGTTATGAAGACTTACGTTAGGTCATTGTACTTACAATGCTTTGCATGACTTTCAGCAGTTCCCGAAGGAGGAAGGCCATGTCTTGATAGCCAATGAGATCAGCCAGTGCTTGGAAGTGCGGCGGTCCAATGAAACCGCTATAACGCTCATAGATTGTCGAGTAGCAGTTGTTCAGTTGCTGGTACAAACAAAATCATAACAGATATCATTAAAATCACTTACTAATTTACTGTGCGACATGAACTTCAAAAATGCTTTCAGATACGAAAATAAGGTAGATACAGAGGAACAGGTTAAAATCATGTAAAAAAAAGCTGTATAGCCAATAACCACATATCATAATATGAAAGTGACGTAAATTATTATTTAATAATCTCCCGCCACTATCAAGGTCGTAAGGGTAATATATTACTCCCTGAGGACTGACCTTGGTGCCCCACAGGTTGTGGGGGGCGGTTGTGGGCGGCTTGTCATGCTCCGACTTGTCTGCAAATGGCAGCTTGGTGTGCACAAACCTTGAAAGATAAAGGGTAATGACATACACGATTCTGCGGAAACTACATCCGCCTCTCGACGGGAGGCCGGAACATCATCGTGCACCAACATGGACGTTTGAACAGGCGGGGTTCGACCCACGCACCAGCGCACGTCCTCTAGCATTAATGTTGTACATGTTTAATCAATAGCATGCGAAAGACGTCAACGATATAAGTTACCATGGGAGGTTGCGTTTATGCGGCCCACCTTGAAAATAACAGCTATGGATAGTCCATGCACGTTTCAGAAAAAAAAACCAATGAACAAGAACAGGATCATCGGCATTATACTACAGAGGGGACTCCCATCACACGAGCTTGGCCTAGAGTTGCGGAGGTCAAGCTGGGCGGGCACACAGGTCCCGATGGACCCACCCTAGCTCGTATTTCGACTACACACCTGTCTGTGCTGGCGTTGTAGCAATACTGCGTCAGGAAATCCGCGTTGATCTCCACAAAGACGTAGAGGGCGATGCGGCTCACTGGCGCACTCACTAAGTGGTTGGCCTCTGCCAGGAGCGTGTCGAAGTCCGCTAGCGCCAGGTATTTGGAGAGCGTAAGATGAGCCGCCCGGTTGCATTGGATCAGCCCCTGCAACTCCTGTACCCAAAAGTGAGCCACAGAATTAATGGGCGCCAAAGCAATAATAACGACATTTTTATCACGCAAACCGCGCAGCCAAATCCGTATTTAGACCTCTGCCACATCCATACATGTATATCAATATTGTTTTTTTAAATTGTAAACTATAAAATCACTATATCGTTATATAAATCGCCGCTCGCTAACCAATGACATCAAATTAGGCGCCATTTCTAAGTAGTTAATCAATATTAGCACCTGTATGCCTACAATGGTTTTAGCCGACATTGGCGACAGAACAATATACTGCATGCTTGATTCCAAAAAGGTAAATCAGTATGACGGAATGATTGTGACACGTAATATACGTGTTACCTCCTCTATCCTGCGACATGTAACCCATGGCAACACACACACACGTACGTGCACAACTTACCATGATGCCTGTGATGTCAGAACACTCAAAGCGACTGATCGCTATTTTCAAAGCTTTCAGGAAGTTCTCATTAATTCGCTGTGTTATCAGACTCTTCAAGTCGACAGTTCGACCCAGCAGCTGAAGAAAAAACGATACATCCAGGCACTAATGCAGGTACAGATACTAGTCTGGTTATGGTCCCAGTTAGTCGTTTGCACTTCTGAGTTCCACCATGAAACGCCATTTATAAATATTTCCATATGTTGGGTTAAACCATTAATGGCGAGATGTCGCGGAAGGAAGTAAGGCTTGGCAAAACGCCCAGTATACCAGGTCTCAAAAATTAATGAACGTGTTAATAAACCGAATAAGTATTTGAAGCATTCACAAAGAATATTTGGACACGAAAACAAATACACATAATCTCCTTGAAGTAACTTTAGGCGCCTCTCTTGTGTAATTCAATTACATTATAAAGTTTCTGTACGAAACATGTAGAGTACAACCGTTATAACGCACCTGGACGTGTTGTTTCCTCATCAGGCTTTGGAATCTCATCTGTGGTGGCTCCTTCACGACAAACCCTTCCTTGCGGCAGGCTGTGCGTAACGTTCGCTCCATCACTTGGCTGCAAATAAGGGCACTCCTCAATACACAAAAGTTGTGGGTTCGCTGTGATACAACTAAATACAACACATGTACGAAATCTAATAAATTAGTTTATAATGTAAAGAGTGTCTTATTGTTCAATTCCCAATAATGCGTATAACAGCATCTCTTTTCAGTACTGTATACAATACAGAATCCCCACTTAGATAAAAGCACCTTGCGTCGCGTACACATTAACAATTATGCTTGACCATAAGGTTAATTAATACTAACCAGCCAGCCAGCCACTTGTAATGGGCAAATATCTGATCGCTCAGTTGGTAGATCAGCTGATCAAAGCACAGGTTCACCTAAATATGAGGACATCAAGATAAGATACCTAGAAAACGGGTCTTTCATACCAAAGTGAAAAGTTATAATTTGTTCTTCTATCAACCCACATGCAATCTGACTGTAGTATAGTCTCTCGTGAGTATGCTTTGGCAGGACTTTTGTAACTGTTACTATAAATTTCTTATGACTATTTCACATAAATTGGGTTTATTCATTATCACAAAAGGTTCGCTAGGACTGATTAGCGAGTGTATACACAAAACAGCATGAACAATTTTTAAGAAAAAAAAACATACAATCAGTCCACACTCCATAACCACGACTATACAAAATACCAGTTTATGCCATATTTCTAGATGTTGTAAAATGGATTAAGATCAAAATATTTTTATTTGAAAATAGTCAACTTATTTAATCTTGAGATTACATATGGCATAACTAAAACAAAGGTGTTACCTCCGCTTCAATCTCATCGAAGAGGTATTGCTTCTTGAAATGTCGCAGTGCCCAATCCGCTCCGTCATTGTACAAGTCAAACGGATACAGAACATACCTAAAGCATGAAATGAACACATAAACGTGTTATCAAGAATGAATGGTGTCGGCTGTATTATAAAATTGATCATAGCTAAATACAAAACAACGAAATAATACTGAGCAAATGTGAAGATTTGCCGCGTAATCGGAGAGCTGGTTTGATCAGTTTTATTTTACAAAGACCTTTTGATGAAAATGAACTTACTCGACCATGGTTGGATGCTTGTTGTCCAGGATATGACTGGTAAGAATCCATGGCATGGACATCTCAATTGGAAACTGGGAAAATGGAGAGATACACATTAAATATAGGTCAATGAGACTAAATTAAGCATATATGCAATAGTAAGTACAGGCATCTGTCCTTTCCATTGAGGGATGGTGTTCACATGTTGCATGCTTAGCTGCTGTGAAGCGTCATGTGTTTCGTATTCTGCTTCCTACATTACTAACCTGTATCTTTTGCCCTTTGGTCATCTCTAGGTAGAACTCCCTGTACCAGAACTGCGACAGATCACAGCAGGCTTGAAGATTTTCTGCAACAGTGGTGTATCACGGAATATATCACAAAATCTTACTCTCATTAATGCAAAACATGGTTTACGTGCAGTACGAGCAAATATTGACATTACGGCCATGTCATACAATTTAAGTCAATACCCACAAGATCACATGAATTCTTAAACATAAACAGATTAACACTATTGAGTATCTTTGACCTCTATCTTACGTTAACGATGATGAACTTTGGACTTACTGTCGAAATTGATGAGGTACTTCCAGAAGAAAGACGTCTTGAGGAACTGTTCGATCATCTGGACGTGGGCGGCGTCCATGTCCTTCCTGGGTGACTTGCGGCCCATGTTCTTGTCACCTTTCTCAATGAGTGACTCCAGCATCGTGCGTACCATGTAGATCTGGAAGGAGTGTGTGTTTTGGAAGGGGGTGGGGGGGGGGGTGGGGGGCAACCACGAATATGAAAATTCAAAGGTATGGCCAGAGGTTCGTGCAACATTATGAATGGATTCATATACATTACATGCGATTACGCGAACGCCCATTTTATTAACTTGATGAAGTGAAAGACCACAACAAACATCAGTGATATGATTCGTGAGTGGCGCACGTGTTCAGTATTAGTATTTTCCGATTAGTGATTACGACAAGTGGCAATGTCGAGAAGACAAGACATGTGAAAGAAGAAACTTTCTTGTTTCGTTCTTACGTTTCTTTTTTGTTTGGCGTTACGTGAGTTTTCCTACTTGTATTTTGATTTCATTTTTCATGTAACTTTTCAGCAAATGGCGCAACTAAATAAATTCAATCAAGCAATCAATCTTTCGGCTTAGGATTGCACAAATGGATTCTTGTATTAACAGTCTGGCGCGTGTACATGGGTAAGTTACGCTGGTACGCGCTAATATGGAAGAGAGACCGTTTGAACGACTTGGTGGCTCGCTTCATCTTGGCAATGCAATGTTTCATGCAACATTAAAGGGTGAGATAGTCACCTGTGTCGTGGACGGTAGGACAGCTTTCTTTGGGACTTCCACCGTATGGCCAGTTTCCGCATCCTTCTTCTTCTGTGACAACAGCGGGTCTTTGGAAGGATCAACGCCTTTAGCCAAGTCCTGACAGACATCCCGAACGGCCAGCAAAACACTGAAACAACACATCGATATATGACATTAACACTTATTTTGTAACATCGCTAAATAAAATACACTTAAAGATCGTATTGTTTAAGTGTACATGTATTACGAAGAACGAAATGGATAGTACGTGTCTAGAAAAGCCGGGAAGCAAAGCATAAAAACGCCGAATAAAAGTACACTTTTCGTCAGATGTGCAACGGTTGGCTTCACGCACTGACTATAGTGACTACAGCCATGGCGAATAGAGTTCGTTTGCCATCCACCTGTGAACTAGTGATGCAAAAGTTTATAATACATCGAGATATTTCTTTAATTTAAGGTGAGCTCAGCAGATAGCTAAGGGTATTCCTGCTACGTGGTGCGAAATTCGGTTCGAATTTGGAATATTATTGACAAATTTAAACCGATTATTGGATTAGGTTCAGTTTCTCTTGATTGCCTGAGAGCGACTGGCTCACTTTTTCACGGTATCTTTCTTTTGCTGCTTGAGTGCCTTTCGGAGGGGCTCCCTCAGCTGGACCTGGACGAAGTCTTGGAGCGAGGTGTAGATGTGGTGATGAACGGCTGTGCTGAAGCTCTCACTCAGGCCCGTCAACAGCTGCTGCACACCTTTTATCATGGCCAACACTTCCACAATGGCGTATTTCTCCTCCGATGTGTAGTTGTAACGAGTCGCCTATAGGCCAGAAAAGAGATATTAGGACCATTATAAGTCATCGTACCATAACGATAGCGACGGCTATGACAGGAGGTAGCTTCTGAGACATCAATGTTCCGCATGTATAACACTTTCCTAAATAGGTCTTTGACCAATCTAGAGGCGCACCTGGGCATGGTGCCATCCAATAATAGGCCAACCGGACATACAATAATTATACAAAAAGAGACAACAACATTCTTTAACATTTGCTGGGACTGGTATAAAACAAATTCCCTCACGACGGGATCAACAGGTATAGAGGTCGATAAACATCATACAGTACATTCACTTGAAAAATATTTATGCATACGGTCACACATTAGATTACTGATTAAACCTTATTTACTTTATATGTATACAAGACATCAAATAGTAGGTCAAATGACACCGTTGCAGGTATAAAGGAAGTTTTTTTTGTTACATACCCGTTCGTAATTCTCTGCGTCTTTTGGACACTTCTTATTTCGAGATGGATCCGTTGGATGCAACAATTTCCATGAATACTGAAACAGAGAGATAATTTGTATTGCTCGCATTGGTGATATAAGTACGCTATCCCTTATCACTGGTCATACAGCAAATTGTGTCTATCACAGTATTGGTGCATCACAAGAGAGAGGAAATACCACAAAAAAGATATGCCATTCAGCCCAGGCAATCACAGTATCGCAATAACTAATGTTAAAGGGCGCTAAATGTAGATGTCGAATTTCTGATTTCAAGGTCGTCTCACCAGTTCTGTGACCTTGGCGGTCCAGGAGGAGAGCTTGACCAGCGCCTTGTGTGCCAGGTCGTAGAGTACTTGATGGTCGGTGACCGGGGACGGTGCCTTTTTGTCGCTCTTGTCATGCTGTATGATGAAGGAGAGAAGCAGCGAGTGCCTGAAGGTACTGGATTTTAATTTGTTTTATCAAATTTCCTGCAGTGCAAAGTAATATTAATCTCAGTACTACATACAACTAAGCACCCTGCATGTTAAATGAGGAAGCATACAAACGAAAACACATTTCAGGTTGGGACATATAGCAGTATGGTCAGTGGTTGCACGATGAGAGAAAAATAGGTGTTAACGCAAACCAGTCTGTTGTAACCCAAAGAAACGAAATATATATCCATTATCGTTCTCAAAGACATCCTACACCAACCTCCTCCGATTATCGTTCAAAAACTCTTCCCATACAATGACCTCCTCCGATTATCTTTCTTAAAACCTTCCTACACCAACCTTCTCCGATTCTCGTTCCTAAAGACTTTCTACACAGACCAACTCCGAGTGTCGTTCTTATGACACCGACATCCTCAGAGTTTATCGTTCTTAAGTACTTTTTTCTACACCATCCTCATCCGATTATCGTTTTTAAAGACTTCTACAGACCTTCTCCGATTATTGTACAAATCTCATCCGATTATCCCACAAATCTCATCCGATTATCGTACAAATCTCATCCGATTATCGTACAAATCTCATCCGATTATCCCACAAATCTCATCCGATTATCGTACCAATGTCATCCAATTATCGTATTCAAAGGCATCATACACTGTTCCCCTTTGACAATCACGTTTCTCTACCGATACCTATGGGATACGAAATGCTCACCTTCTTGTTGATGTTTTCCACAGTGGCCTTGAGCTTGGCCATCCATGTGAGCTCGCAGACGAGTTTGGTGTGCTCCTCGCGAAGGGCGGCCATTTGCTTAGCACCCAGCTCCGACTGGGGTCCGTTCTCCTCTGACAGACACTTGGGCCACTTGTCCGGGTCGTAGTTGGGCGTGTTTTCGATGTAACGGAACGGGCCGATCATCATGTCTCCAAATAGCGGTACAACTTCCACTTGCTTCAACAGTTATCGTGAAACGAAATGGGAATGTTGGTGTGTGTCTCGTCACCTTTGTGCACATGAAACAACTCCAATGGGAATTATAACATGATCCGTACCCACATCCTGCACATATGGCATGGACATGTACGATTACTCTCAGTGGCATAATTTTCATTCACTTTGCTTTGCAATCACGGACTAATGATAAGTCACGGAATCTTCGCCATAATCAGAATTGTTGGGCAAACATACGTACCTTAAATATTTTGTCGATTCGACTCAGATTTAGTTTCTTCTTGCTGTCCAGTCTGTTGATATTACACGTCTCAGTGTCCATCAAGTATAAGCAGAAACCGACAACCTAAACAATGAACAAGTTCCGGCACATTAGGTAAAGAGAAATTTCATACACAAATAAACCGGAATGAATGTTTACATATATCCCGCTACTGACTGGTTAAAAAAAACGAACAAGAAAGAGAAGTACAGAAGTTAAACACACGCATTCATACATAAACCCAAAAAAATACATTATATAACTCACCTTGACAATACCCTGTTTCTCTCGAGGACGCAACCAAAGGTGGTTTTCAAACATATGGACGCAGGTCATGATGATGTCACACATGACGCCCTCGTAGCCGCTGATCTTTTTCAGTCGCGTCTTGACTTGGGTCAGAATGCTGTTATTAGTGGCCAGAAACATGGACAGCTGCTCAGAGGCTTGCACTTCCATCGTGTCCGTTATCCGCTTCAGAATGCCGGATGCTCTGTCAGGAGTAATCGAGTATTGAGCGACATTTTGCAAAAAAAAAAAGGTGGTTCCACGTACAGAGATCACGTCCGCCTGTGTTAGGCCTACCCTTTGTATCTGCAACAACGCGTTGAAGCTTCGTTGGATGTCCTAACCCACCCCTCCTTTTCCAAAATTCTATACCCTATAGTTACTCCGAAATTTATTAGTTTGCGTTAACCACGTTCAAAATTCTATATACTTCCTGCGAAAAGTATACTTTCATTCTTTCAACATCTTCCGCATTAAGTGTGTAATAACCAACCTTCTGTAGGTGGAGTAGTCATTTTTTATGCTTGCTTTGATGTTTTTCAGCTCGTCTAGTGTGGCAAACATGCTGACAAAGCTGCCTAGAGTGTGGAGGTACTGCTCTGAGACAAAGTCGGCTTTTCCCTGGCAGAGACGAGTCACTTCAGCACAGAACTGATCAGCAATGCGAGCCTGGAAATCCATGAAGCGGCGTAGCTTAGCAACCTCTGCTTCCATGACGTCACATGTCCTCTCGTAGAGTTCACGATTGTCCTGTGAGCCAGATTTGACCTGAAAAGGATAGAGGCACGATATCAAGGTCATGATTAATCTATATGCAGTGACAGTACGTTACACACATTCATGCATTCAAGCTTTCAACATATAATTACTACACTATTTATTTTAACTTGCGTGACCTAGCTAGCTTACCGGTGGTATTCCCAGAGAGCAGCTGCGCCATGTGTATAACATGCCGGCATATTGCTTGGCTTCATGTAGAAGCTCATTCTGTAGAAGAGACATTCTTTAAATGTTGGGAGAAGAAAGAGCATTTATATATCCATTTACCTATGTATCAGTCCCTGTTTACACATCAGTTATATGCAATTTATAACCTGATAAGATGAGATAATTCTCTGGAATGAGGCAACAATTACATGTCTGCTTTAATTGTCATACGAAACAGTAATTATAATAATATATAAACAAAGAGAAATGCATTCATTAAGTATAACCACACATTTAGGCGATGTTTTGTTCTTGAGAATACACCAGTTGCCTGCACATCAATGTTCATGCATGCAATATCTACTATATGTAAGGCTGGCCTAATGCATTCTGTCACAAAAAAATACTTTGTACATATACAACTATATGTATGCAGTATATCATTTATACCATCTTAGCCTGATGGGTGGCCTCCTCCATGAACCGACTGGCCACACTGGCAAACGCATTGCGGTCCACAAAGCTTGTGTCCAGATCACTCTCATATTGTATGGACTGTGTTGCAGCATTTATCATAGGCTCTGGATCCACAGGCAAAACCAGGTCCCTGATGCTGATGACATTGGATAAGGCATCATCCAGGCTGTGCTGATGGGATGACTCTCCACCAGATGATGGGGGACCCTTACGTGACATGAGGGCCAACTATAACAAATGCAACAAAACTCACTAGCAACATTGACAAAATATCTTGTAATATAATATTTAACTGTAATAAAATATATAAGAGAAATATTACATAATGCTATTTATTCATATCCAATTTTCAATTATGGTATATCACTTCATTCAAACTTAAGTTATTAAGCTCATTTAAATTCTACTTAAATTAGCTTTGGCACTTCAACAAAGAAGTATCAAATAGCACACTATACAGCTCTCATTTACTTAATACCAGGTAGTATAGTTGTTAATCTAAATCAACTGATGATATGAATATAATTAGTTTAAATTCCACAACATATAATTCTATTACCAGTATTCTTAGAAGTAAGACATGTACTAATATGTATATTTGAAAGATAAAAACTAATTGATCTTTCTAAGTTCATATATATGTTCAGTCTATGTAGGTATATTACTCGTATAAAGTGAATTTTGTTTCTCTTTTAAATCAAAGTTTGATAACATATTTATATAGATAATTTCATACTAATTTGATAATAACAAGGCTTTTACCAACAAATTATTAGATCTTACTTTAAACAATTGTTGTCAATACATATATATAATTGTTATATGGTAACAGAATATTACAGAATTTTATATATGTTGCATCCATACAAATATATTATCAAACCTTTTAAAAATAAAGTTTACCTTATATATATGGGTGAAATATATATTATATATGAACTCAAGCCATATATACATAATTAAAGGATAAGACTTTTATCATCTAGCAAATCTTATCAATCAAAACTTATTATTAGATTTATTATTAACAGAAAACTTTTTTTGAGTAATATGTTTTTTTATAAAATATCATATCAATTAAGCTCTACATAGAACTATATTTGTAAAAAGAGATATAAGAACCGGAATATATAGTCAATGTATATTGATATCATCAGTAAATATAAGCTTATATCAATTACAACCATCATAGAGCCAGGTTGACTAAGTGATAAACTGAGATCATTTATAACTCTAAATTAAGTCTTGACCCTGCATGTGTAGATCTATTTGTAATATGTAGCCTGAATTACGCATACAGAATAGCTATATATGCAGAGCATATATTGCAATACTATTAGATATATAGATCTATCTAGATATATACAATCAGTGCAAATATCACAGTAGCTAGTCTAGCAAATGAACTACATCAACACTTCTGAGATTTATAGCTAGATCTATATCTCACCACAATGCAAGGAGATAACTTAGAAAGCTCGAGTAGAAAGCTCCTACTCTAGTTGATACCTGTAGTATATCAAAGATCCAGCTCGATCATGTATTTCGAGCCAACCTTCTGGCTCAATCCACAGCGGTCTGTTTGTTCAGAACTTCTACGTCCAAGTACAAATACACAGTGATGAATCACTGGCACAGATATTTGGTTGACACAAGATCCCGTCCTGCCACGAACCAGAATTGCTGTGACATATAGATCTATAACGTTATGTATTAAACGCAGAATGCATGGGATTCTGTAACTTCCGCGTTGAGAGAGTAGAGTGACTGAAGTGGGCGGACCCCGGACTCACTCCACCCCCAATCTGCACCCCCAGTCTGCCCACCACCCACACCGGTCACAGCTATCACTCGGCGGGCGAGCGAGCGATCGGTTGGCTGGTTGGCTCGGCTCGGCTCGGCTCGGCTTGGCTTCGCCACTCTGTGAGGTGAGGTGACCAAACGCGTTCAAGTGTGCCTTGACGCTAGGGGCGGGGGGGGGGGCCTGTAGATGGGCACCCACAGTGTGACTACCGTCCTGCGCTCGGGCCTGCAGATCACTGGTATACACGGCTGTTTTATACTTATACACACTATACGTCGTCGGTGAGGCTGTTCATGTAGGGCGAACGAGCTGCATGAGGTTTTGGTCAGGATGACATAAGCCTACATGAAGTCGACGCCTGAGGCAGGCAGGTCTATAATAAATCGCTATTTTGTATATACCCCGGATGTATGAATAAGTTGTAATAAAACCAGTTTAATCCTTGTTGGATGATATACTAGCTCACTTCATGGGATTCTGGGATATGATGTTTACCACATGGGGGGGGGGGGGGGGGGGGCAAGGGGGGGGGTCATGTTCCCAGATCACGAAGAATTTCTTTATTCCCAGATCACGATGAATTAAAAAAATAACTCCCCGCATACAATGGAAGGGCAAGATACATGATACTAAATTGACGATTTCTCGATTCACGGCTATTTAATATGAAAATTCACAGTTCACGATCAGTGACAATGCTGGATCACGGCGGTCGGCTAATACCCCCATTCCCAGTTCACGAAGAATTATTTTCCTCATTCCCAGTTCACGATGAATTGAAAAGTCCATTCCGGAGGAAGGGAAATATCCCTTGCCCCCCCCCCCCCCCCACCCCCCACACACACACACATTTAATTAACACAACGTGCCAGTAACGTGATAACGAACAGCAGCTAACGTTAGTGTAGGCTATAATTATGACGGTCGCTATTTTCGTACCCCTTTCAGGCCACGTGCATGGTGATAATTAACGCACACGTGGTGCGTTTGCTGGGCTAATTATAGCAAAGATTGTCTAGACAAACCTTGCTTATAGGCCTCCTTGTGGAGGAGTAGATTTTCCCATCGTCTTTCATTCTTCTTAATGTTTTTGTAAGGGACGCGATTCTCTTTAACCTGGCGGTGTGTTTAGACGCCAAGTGAAAAACGTCGTCGTTAGTATATGAACAGACGATTAGCGACCGTTTTCCCCATCATTCCCAATATCTACGTATCGTTGGCCCATAGCAGAAAAGTTAACTGCATATATATATGACTCTGTGTGTGAAGAAAAACCTGGAATCTTCGCAGAATCTTGCAGGAATCTTTGCTATGCTGCACAAACATAGACATTTGCAGCTGCATGTGGCTCGTAGCTACCATGTACCACCCACCCACTTGGGCTGGCCTAGCTAGCTAGCTAACGGAAAACACTCGACAGTTACATACTATAGGCCACGGAATGCCCTCCCCCTCGCCTCCCCCCTCCCAACTTTCAGATCGAGGAACTTGTATAATGGATTTCTATGAGTGCAGGTTTTACATGTGAACCTTAGTACGGTCACGATTGTGAGCCAGTTTTGTCAGTTGCAATAAATGGTGGTGAAGAAAAACCCCTCCGACGAGGAAGTCGCTAGTTATATATTATACCAAACGGGTGCCATGGGTGGTGGGTCTGGGAGAGGGTAGATGGACGCATATATCACAAGAAATCTAGATAGAGGCTGCATGGTAGCTAGATACCCTTCTAAATACAAATAAAATTATAAGAAAAGGTCGAGAATAAGGACCATTTTCGATTGTTGCCTCCTTGCGCAAGCTTGGCGTATTTCTTAACGTTTTTTTTTTTTTTAATTTTTGTATATAGATGTATTGCTCAAAAACAAAACTCAATTGATACAGCAGTGCACAGGTACATGGGGTACATATAGATACATGCAGATAACGGGTATTGATCATCGGGGCTGCCAACTGGTTATTCTATTCTTATGTGCAACTCATTTCTTAACTTTATTCGTATACTTCACTCAGACAATTAAGCGGCGGCGTCAAACCAAACGGCGCATCGATCGATTCCAAACCAAAGTGCGTCTATAAGAAACAAACTGTGCGTCGATCAGAAACAAACTGTGCGTCGATCAGAAACAACATATGCTAGATCAGAAACAAGATCTTGAGTGCCTTATTATAAGTGTAGGGCCCGGGGGGTGTGTGTAGAGGTGGTGGAGGGGCTTGGCGGTTTGTATTGAAACACACCTCAAGATCGAGATCCAAAATTATTCATAAAGATACCTTACAAAACTAAAATGTTCATAAGATACCCCACAGAATTTAAAGTGTTCATAAGATCACCTACAAAACTAAAAGTGTTCATAAAAATACTACACAGAACCAAAAGTATTCATAAAGGTACACTGCAGAACTAAAAGTGTTCATAATTAAGATACCATACAGAACTAAAAGTGTTCATAAAGATACCTTACAGAACTAAAAGTATTCATAAAGATACCTTACAGACCTAAACTGTTCATAAAGATGCCTTACAGAACTAAAGATGGCCTCACCGATGGCCCCTCCACCAATGGCACGTGGTGGTAGGGCAGCGGGAGGCGCCACCCTGCGGCAGAGTTTGGTAACGTTGCAACGTAAGCTTTGACAAAATGCACTTCTGATGACTTCTGACATAATTTGGGTTCCATCTGACGAGACCCCAGTCACATTTGTAAATGCGCCTTTGACGCATTTAATGGGAAATAAACATGAAGACGCGTTTTTTACTTCTGATTATTTAAATTACTGTCGCTGATGATAAACAATTTATCCACAAAAGGCACAAATGAAATGAAATGAAATTTTCCACTATACTTTGATGTGTGATGTGTTGTGACATGAGAAGGGCATAAAACGAACATGCTTAATTCGCATGGTCTCAATCGCCACCATACTTTACCTAAATGCACTTGGGTGGGTTGCATAAGACGGACAATATAGAATCACACATTTTATAACGTTCAAATTTCACATCGGATTAAAGATCTATGCACATAACAAATGTTAAAACAAAGTTGGCGTGCATTCTCTCCTTTTGGTAGATAACCTGTGATGCCATTGATACTACTTATCGCCCTCACTGAAACTTTATTCCCTTAACTTTAACCAGTTGGTGCCACGCCAAAGCAACTTTAGCTCATATTAATCTTCTGTGTTTTCACGCTTATATTATCGAGCTATAACGCCCCAAATTGTACCAAAAAGGGAATACTTTTTCCACGTGTTTTCGCACCTACCAATTTAAATTCTGGAAGCAAGGAAAATGATGTCAAAGGGGAATATACAAACGCATGTGCTTTTGCAATGAGACTCAGATTCTTTCTTCTCATTGCCATTGGCTTGAGCTCAGCGAAAAGCACTCAACCATGAGGACAGTACGTACACGCCTACGACAACAGATACCTACGCACTGCATCAAAGCTCGCCTGTCAATCTTGTGACATCATTGGGGAATTTCTAAATAACGCTCAGATGCAATGCTCCCAGAAATAAACCCGCTGGACCTCACTTTTGCTATTTTGACTAACGCGTTTATAGTGATATCGTGGAATAAAAACTGTTAACTCCCATTAAAGCAAATTCTTATTCATTTATATTCCCTAAACAAAGTTAACTCTGAGCTAAAGGAAACCGTGGCAACAACACTTTAAATGTTATGTAAAATATATGGGACACATTTGAAACTTTATCGCACTTTTGCTGTTCTGTAAAGTTAATTAAATGCCATGTGGAATGGCCGCGACAGTTTACACGCCCGGAGGATCGGATAACAACATTCTGGGCATTGGTTTTCGACGATATGGATTTTAAATTGCCATATATACATTTTTAATCAAACACATGTATCGTGTCGGGTGCGTGGTTCACGCAAATTTAAGCCCTTGTCATGACCCGACCTAAACCGAGGAGGAATAAAATATCATTAATTAGACCGAACAATGAATTTTTCTTTACTGGACACCTCTGCATGTTGTTGCATACACATATATGCATATGAATAAGAAGTAAATCACCGATAACATAATTATAAAAGAGTGGCTACAAAACGTCAAACGATGAAGTGTCATAATTGCCTATCTATAATATATGCAATGATATATATGTGAAACAATAGCGTATACGTTCGAGTAAGAAGAATATAGGGCATACGGAGTATTTCAAGTCCAGCTCCTGGATATTAATCCCAAAATATTACGCCATAAAAGTATAATGCCCATTAATTTTATTCGAGTGCACTGTTATAAATATTGACCATTATCCCATATTATGCGTTAATACATCAAAACATAGTCTGAGGCCATCATTCGAATTTTTCGTGACCTAAATGTAGGTTCCCCTTTGAAGACCTGTTGTGCTGTACGCATATGAGACGAGCAGTCACACTATTTTTATTTATGTGTAATTCTGTTACAAAACATCGCCGCTTAAGACGTAATTTCAGATATTATAAATTCAACCCTTCGAACACATACTGGTTACCTCCTTTCTCAAAGACACTAATTCATCTGAATATTTGCATAAACCATACAACTGCCTATATTTAGTAACCAATTAACCTGAACTTGCATCTACGTCACTTGGCGCGAAAATTACGGTTTGGGTCGTTCAGTGGCGGATTCCACGAACGCAGTTTAGCTGACTACGGGACTTAGTCTAGATTTTAGCAGACTAAGTCCCGTAGTCAGCTAAACTGACGTCACGTCACTTGGTTACGTCATAGCAACCAGTGGTGTAAATAAGGACGGCATTTTCGGAACAAAAGACGTCATGTCACTTGGTTACGTCATAGCAACCAGTGGTGTAAATAACGACGGCATTTTCGGAACGTAACAGGTGGCAAGATCCTGTGTTCTGTGGGTATATGATATTCAAAACAAGCTGGAAGAGGAGTACAAAACACAATTCTGGAAAACTTTAAGATCGAGCACTGGCACATCGGGAGGGGGTAATAAATTACGAACATATGCAACCTTAAAATCTAATTACACCATGGAACCATATCTCGGTGCTGGACTGCCTAAGAAATATCAACGGTGGTTTGCCAGACTCAGACTATCAAGCCACCAGCTCGAAATCGAGCTCGGCCGATACAATAAGCCAATACCAGTACCTGCCACAGAACGTGTATGTAGACAGTGTACATCTGGGTGTGTGGAAGATGAGATTCATTTTATGTTGCATTGCGAAAAATTCTCTAAGCATAGAAAAACCGAAATTATGGGGTTGGGGTTATCCTTTAGTGGGGAGGGACATAAAGGCTTAAATGACCTGCTCTCAAGCGATCACCCTGCGGCACTGTTTGCGGTCGGTAAATTTATCGACGTAGCCATGAAACAACGTGTGTAAAATGTTCTCTTTCTGTGTTTTCGTTGCATGGCAACACGCGTGTATTTACATGTCGTAGACCAAATAAAAGAATTGAATTGAATTGAATTGAATTGTATATGGAGTTAATTTTACGAATTAATTCACCAAGAAACTGCCCTTTTAATAAGTAACGGCTAACTATCAGCGATGGTATCAGCGGTCCAATGTTACATATAATCCTGCAGAGCCGCCTCCTCTCCCTGCGCATGCGTGGCTGGTGGAAGGACGCGCACTTTGGTCTTCCTTTTGCTGTCGCACTTCTTGCAGCCGACCTTGACAGCGTCGAAGATGAATTCGACCAGCTCGATGGCGGTCAGGGCGGACACCCCGATGAATAGGCCCAACAAGCCCCCGACGTCCGCCAGCAGACGGTCCCACTGCCAAGGACACGAACATTTCGAACGACAAATTAGCTAACAATGTTGACGTGAACGACATAGGCCATAACATTATTACACCCCCGACCTTGTCATGCAGGGTAAGTTGTTCTTTGAACGGACCAATTCTACACTACAGTAACGGTGGAATCCTCGTCCTAGACAACAGAACATAAGATATTTGCTATAGATAGAATTATAAGCTTGTCTTTCTCGCAGATTGCATATGGGTAGACTGTAATACAGTATCAACACCAGTGTATCATCGCCTGACCGTTTCCTAGAGCAAGAATTAGTTTCCCGGGCTCCATTTGTGAACTCACAGGATAGCTAGGGTATTCTTCTATGGTGACCACAGTAGGATCCTCCATATAGACCTGGATGTGCACAAGATTGTCTCGTATTCTGAAAGGGAAATTCGCGTCGATGTTTTTGATTAGTCGTAAGCCGGTGTATAATAAAATATGATGATTGATCATCAGCGTGTGAGGAAGGGAGGGGTAAGGGTATCATCTTAAACTTGTCTTGTTCGTACATAGGATAAAAAAACTAATTATTCGCCTGGTTAATTTTAGTTACCATGTCAAGTATAACGTATACGCCGTTTGTAGGCAAATATTTCGCGACATATAGAATAGTGTAATATAACCATATAGTATGATATAACCATATTATAGTGTTATAATCATATTATAGTGTGATATAACCATATTATAGTGCGATATAATCATATTATAGTGTAATATGTTCATATTATAGTGCAAAATAACCATATATTATATCGAAATATAACCATATTATAGTGTGATATAGAGCCACATTATATATTGTATGCACATGTACATGAAAGTTAGCAAGTACATTGTGTTTATTTGCATACAATGAATTCTAAATGTTAGACGGGTAGCTTTTTTTGAAAAAACATCATTTGTAAACCCTGGACAAATTAACCGCAAACTGTCACTAGGGTATGTAAGTTAACGTGCACAGAGCGGTCATGTACCAAGGGGGGATCAAGCACATATACCAAGGGCGGATTAAGCACATATACCTAGAGCGGATCAAGGGCACACAAGGGCGGATCAGGAACAGGTACCAAGGGCGGATGAGGAACAGGTACCAAGGGCGGATGAGGAACAGGTACCAAGGGCGGATCAAGGTGATATACCAAGGGCGGATCAAGGACATATACCGAGGGCGGATCAGGAACAAGTAACAAGGGCGAATCAATGTGATATACCAAGGGCAGATATCAAGGTGATATACCAAGAGCGGAACAAGGGCGCACAAGGGTGGATCAATGGCGGATCAAGGACATATACAAAGGGCGGATCATGAACAGGCACCAAGGACGGATCAAGGTGATATACCAAGGGCTGATCAAGGTCATATACCAAGGGCGGATCAAACACATATACCTAGAGCAGATCAAGGGCGATAGGCGCGGATCAAGGTGATATACCAAGGGCGGATCAAGGTGATATACCAAGGGCGGATCAAGCACATATACCAAGGGCGGATCAGGAACAGGTACCAAGGGCGGATCCAGGACATTCATATGGGGCGGCAGGTTTACTTCTGGCTACTGACAATCGGGTGGTGCAGAGCTCCCGAAATACTGAGGACTGGGGAGACGGGGGGGGGGGGTCACCTTGGTCTAACCAAACAATACCCAAGCCCTGACCACACGCCAGATTGTATTGAACAATACATACTTCTTCTCGATATCCGGCGTGTAGAAGGTATCGTACTTGTCGTAGACAAGGGAATGTGCCATGATGTACATGTACGGGGTGCTCGGCCAATCCGCTTGCGACAGTGTTGTCTTATAGTGCATGTCACTGAATCACACAAAGAGGGACGAAAAATCAATACACATTGGCCAACTCTATCGATCTGTGGAGTAATTACAGACGTGGAGTCTTTGCCTTGCCAGTTGCAATGCATAAACTGCATATAACAGCTTGGTCTGTGACGGTGCCAAATAGTTTGGAAACGAGATTTGAGCCCATGATAACTTTTTGGGAACAGGTAAAAAATGGCCATGATTATATATTTTCTCACCGGAACGTTTATTGTAATAATGTAGTATACATATGGTGGCAAATTATCTGTACCATTACAGAATCTACAATAAATTAAACCGCTGCAATTCGGCGATTCAGCGACCAAGATTTATCTGTTAGCTTATTACCATGAACACTTAAATAGATTAAAGGAACGACTTACACATTTTGTAGGGCTAATTACATTCAAATTGATGGGAAATTACTGAAAATGGGTGAGAGAGCAACATATAGTAGCGCAATTATTATAAGTTGAATATGGGGTTAACATGCCTAAGTATATGCCTGCAAAAACTATTACACCAACATTAATTGCCATATATACATAAATATATGTGTGTGTGTGACTTACTAGCAGGGTGGGGGGCAGTCGCAGCCCAGTTTACCGGAGTCGTGAAGGTAGTGAACCCGTTGACGGCAGCCCTCTGTCGAGACGTATTTTTTAACATTAAAAATGCATTTCCCATGATGTTGCAATTACGACTATAGCACTTACGCGCAGTACAAAAGGCGAAACTACTACGGAGTGAAGAATAGACGTTTTCCCTCGTTGCATTGATGATGTATTTACTGATGCCGATCACTGTGCATTTATTATTATTATCGACTTTAATCAACAATTTGGAAAAAAAGTATCAGCCCCAGCAAGCCGCGGGGATGAACGCTGATCGTAAGTTGGACGCTACTTGTACTTCGTCAGTTTTGTGCAGAGTCCGCTGTTTATTGCACAGTTTAACGAATGCGAAGTAGGCTCCAGTTATTGAATATCAGTGACAAGCAAAATCAAGCCATTAAGTGCTACAATTTATATCTTGATATGATTTCGGCGCGATTTTAGCTTGGATGGCTTTGAACGAAAGGGTTCTTAATATCAAAGACCACCCTACCTTGCGTCATGTTGGTTAGGCTACACCTGGGTACGTCCTGAGACACGACCATCTTATCCACACAGTTACACATGGCCTTCATCTTGTCCTGCAGACACGTCATGGCACAGGCCTGAAGTGAATCCAATCAGCACTCTTAAAGCTGCTCATACAGAAAGTAAACTGTATCATAATGTATTAAATGTGAACTTAGAAACTCAATTATAAAAGCAATATGGCAATAGCTTATTCATGTTAATGTTAAGATATACCACGGTGAATACACGATGGTATTTGGACCTAGATGTAATTGTATTTAACATATTTAAAGAGAGCGAGGAAAAATCACAGTATAAACAATTTTTAAAGCTCCCGTGGATGTCATCATGGCAATAGATAATCATTTAGGTAGCAAATGATGAAACAATGGAATTTGAGGTTATTATCTATGGCGTATTTGACCTACCGTAATAGTGTAGTTGCCATCATACAGGAGCGGGTGGTTCTCCCCGCTAGTGCAGTTGCTCGGGTGCGGGTCCGGCTGTCGCTGAACTATTTCCTGCAAGTGTGACGAGGTATAAAAGTCCACGCGCACGAAACATGGGTAAGCCCAAATAGACAGAAAGCCGGTTCACACCCTCGCAGAAAGCCATGTATATTTGCGAAAAGAAAACCGCCCCGTTTGTAAAGAAGTTTCGGAGCCAATAATCAAGGCCAATCTTATTTGTAGTAAACTACATTTTATTTCCATACAAAAAGTTACCATGGATACTCCAACTTCTGACTCCCTGCCAGGAGAGGCGTTGATGCCGTAGTCATCGGGAAATGCCGTCACGTCGTGTGGGTGAATGGCGATGCGCGCCCCTGTCTTGTGTGAGAACAGTCCGACATACTCGTCATACTCGATATCCAGTGTCAGGCGTAACCCTGTGGGGTAAAACACAACAGGGATACACCAGGGAGGCCTACTTATGCTGCTTTTATACCGAAGGGGCGGCTCTAGGGGGGGGGGGTGGGGGGGGTTATGGAGGTTGCACCCCCCACCCCTTTGGGAACTTGAACATACACTGTAAAAGTCGGGTTCTCCATGCACCCCGCCCCCCCCCCCCCGCAGTTGCAAATTTTCAGAGAGCACCCCGCCGCCCCTGTCGCAAGTTTTCCGAGAGCAACCCCCCCCCCCTTTGCAAATTCCTAGATCCGCCCCTAAACTGGTACTGGTGATTTTGCTGCTATACACAGAGGAGTGATACCACTATTACAGCTATTGTTCCGCATATCAAACACACATATTACCAGGTACTGCAAGACAGTTAATACTACTACTACTTTTCGACTGATACGATCATATTACTAGTATTGTGACTACTTTCACAGTACTACGGCGCCTATAGTACCCGCATTGCCCCTGCTACTACAGTCAACACTAATGCTGTTACTAGAAGTACACCATAGGTTAAAGAGAAAGGCCCACCATATCTGGATCCGAATTTGCTGGTGTTCTTCACCTCACCACTTCTGTTGGATGCGCTTTGTGTGCCGTGGTTGAACGTGTAACACAGACCATATGTAGGGTTATACGACTTCTTGAAGTCCCTGCAAGGACACGAAACATCATCTTTACAACCGAATTAATGTCATGCATAACATCACAGCACTATTCAGAATGGCCACAGAATAGGTATTATATCTATATGTAATTTTCTCATTATCTCCTAATGTTGCACGGGTATATAATAAAGAGCGCCCTCTTACCAGTGGGAGCAGTTCTGCTTGTCGAAGCTGCATTGGAGGATGAAGTCCTTGGCCTGGTGGCCGTACCTGTCCAGGTCCTCGATCGTCGGCTTCAGAGCCTCCACCAGGTCGCTGTAGTCTTCCGTCTTCGACGCATGCATCAGGTTCAGGAACTCGTAGTCGTCCGCCACATTCCCGAAACCGTAGTCGGATAACTCGAACATGTCCCAGTTCATGTCGTCGTCCACCATGCCCTCCGCCTCCCACTGATCGTCCCAGAAGTCGTCTCCCCAGTCGCCCGATCCGCCTTCAGTCTGCCGGCGCCTGCGCACTGATCTACGTCTCCTCCGCTGCTGCGGGTGTTCGGCGATGAGTCTGTCTTCCGCGAGTTCGTCTGTCGCTATGCCACCACTGGGTGCCTCCTCTTCGGCGATTCCGCCCGTGGTATCTTTCAAAGGGTCATTATCGTTACCTTTCCTTAAAAGCTTACCAAGTTCAGCTTTGGCTCTCCACTGCTGGGTTAAGGCTGCCGGGTTGCCGCCTTGGAGTCCGGGCGTCTTTCCCTCCTGAATAACGCTGCGATACGCCGCCTGGCGCATCTTTTCCATTCGGCTGAGCAACTTACCACCGCTGAGCGCATTGGCCCGGAGCCACTGATGAACCTTCGCGCTGTTACTGGTCCCCGGCTGACTTTCGGAATTCATGTACAATACGTCATCATAATTGAATTCTTCGGGTATTCTTCCAACAGGGGACGCATCCTCCGAATAACCATCTTCGTTCCAATGCTCCCCGTTATCATTAATCTCGCCGCCGAGATCTCGCCTTTTCCGCCTGGATTCTGTGCTGTTGTCCATCATGCCTAACATATCCATTACTGCGTACTGCATATCGTCGTCAATGTAGACCAGTTCCTTGTATCTACTGTCGTGATACAGCTGAGACTTCCTCATCATGTTCATGTTGCACACTGTGACTGCCGGAAACTCCAGAGATTGTCTGCAGCGATTTGAGATTCATACATTCCATAAAGTACATATATAAGACCTATGGATGCGCTAAGCCATCCATGACAATGTTGGACGGATATTACAATTGTTTTAAGTTAACACATAATATGGCGCTTCAATTGGAGTACATCATGAATGCCTCCCATTGAATAATCCAGAGACGTCCAGCGTAAGTATATATGGACAATTTATAGTGGCAAATTATTTGCACCATTACAGAATCTACAATAAATTGCACCGCTGCAATTCGGCGATTCAGCGACCGACATGTATCTGCTATAAAAATCATTTAAACCCAATATTCCTGCTAAATAAAGAACATTCTCCAAGAAGTAAGTATAGAGCTTGACTACGTTGTTGTGATATACAATGGCAGTTCTTTAGTAGCCCGAGCGATTGGGGTAGGTACGCGTCCTGCGTCATTTGTCTCACAAAAGTTTCAAATGACGCATTTCATTGAGCTGTGTGGGGACATGGTGACGCATTGTAAATACATAGTGAGCAGACTACGCAACATTTCAGTTGAAATAATGTCCCATTATTTTTCGAATGTCCCATAATTTTAAGGAGCTTTGGGACACTTGGACTCACCCACAGGCATACCTATCAGAATCACTGAGCCCGGTGTGTATGTGTATGTACCAGAGGCTTTGTGATTAGAGTGCGAAATAAACAATTACCACTGAGCCCATTGTCCGTTTTGCTTTGTTCCAACGTTCCATGTGCTGTTTCGCTATTTTGCTTGAAATTCATTCACGGAGTTTTGATCCCAGAAGTGTTGTCAAAATGGCGTGGTGCATTGTCATATTATAATGCCTACCTGGTGTCCAGATCAATCCGCACGGCGATGGGGTAGTCGAAATACTGCGTGAACAGCGTGGTGGTCTGGTAGCAGAAGTAGGCGAACGCTCCAACAATCATTGAGATCCAGACGGCCTTGCGCAACCAGCTGCCGGAATGGACAACCTTGGGCAGTCCATGAGCACTGGTCCCCTCCAGGAAACTCGTTGTCAGCTTACGGAAGCTATGCTGCTTGTCGTCGTCATCTTCAGGTTTCTTTTCAGCCGTACCATTCCTGGGTGCCCTGGGCCACATATCCATGACGACGCGGGGAGGCGGCAGATCACCGTCGTTTGAGGAGGTCTTCTGTTGGCCGGAGTTCCACATAGCTTGCTTCTGACTCATGTTTTTTGTAGGCTTGTTGGCGGATATCCTACCAAGCTAAGGCTACGGCAGACGTTTCTGTAAGGCAGATGATGTTCATGGGGAAATTATCGGGGTTATTTAACGAATTGACGCATTTACATCAGTTGTAAAGATCTTTTGTTTTCGTTTCGTTTTTCGTTTTGTGTAATACCTGTAAATGTACTTCGTTTACAGTGAAAACGAGAACCAAATGGATTCCTATTTTCTACCCTATAATATAAAAGTCTTTTATTCTTGCAGATATATAAACAAGTCAGAAGAGGTATCATGGTCATAACACGATGGTGCCTCATTAATTCCTTACAACAAACAAAACCCGATGAAACGAAGTTTTGCATTTACATTCATTATTCTTAAATTATTTTTGTTAAGAGGCTCGGACGGACGTTCGCACCTTGTTCATTTAAAGTTGCATATCGAGCTTTTTCCCGCCAAAACTAAGCCCAGGCGACATATATATCACAACTAGCAGAAAACTCGATTGTTTCATTATATAAATTTAGAAACCAAATAAATTTCTGCTGTGATATGGCTAACGTGTCTATCCCGAGACACCACAAAACGGCGCTGCAACTTATAACAAAACATCGCGAAGCACACAATTGATAACGTTTACCACTAAGTTGAAAACCTGTGGTAAATTGATATCACGGGCAAGGCTAAGAGACTTCTGTTTACATTTCTATTTCGGTCTTGTTTCAGTTTAACAGTAAAATACTTCTTAAACAAATTACATTTTATGGTATAAAGTACAACGCTTGATATATTAAGGTTTGACAAAGGTTTGATTTCATAACGAGAACTACAGACCTGTATCTACTTACTGTATTGGCTGGTAACCTCGTGAACGACGATTGCCGGTGCCACCCCAAGCGGCGACAGCAATTCCGTCGCCTGCCATGCGCGTCGAATACCGCTCCCGTGAATGATACATGAGATTTGAGTCTGGTAGCTATTTCAGACGGTGTCTATTGTGGGTGGTGCCGCGGTCAGGGTTATTTCCATAGAGGCGCTTATAGGCCGCGGGGCTCCTGGGGCAGAAACTGAACAAACGGTGGGCACCGCTAGGGTCGCCACCGTGGCCGGCCGTTAACAATGGTCAACAACGCCGGGACGCCACCAAGCGGACACGCGGACGGTGCCATGGGTCTGGTCCTCATCATTACTCAAGAATGGTCTAAGTGCTGTATTTGTCAGAATACGGCAGAAAGGCAATTTGTAGCTCTGCGGATGTGCCAAGACAAAATTATGGTTATGAATAATATATATAGACGCCTCGACAAAGCTGTGAAGGGGGAACGATAGGTTGACGTATTTATCCTTCGTTCAAAGGGTGATACACTGCGTTCGCGTGTTTACTCCTCTCGTTAAGGCATCGTCAACAGATATACAATTCTGTGAAGTGCATTATGCCGATAATGTTCACGTGGGGGACACAAAGGTGACGCCGCCCGTGGAATCGCCATTGGCGTGGCAACGGTGGTGTATATTTAAATACAATGCATGGTTCTCTGATAATTTGTTTTCCGACTTGTGTCAGCGCGACCAAAATAGCTGAGTTGTCAATTAATAGTTGATGCTTATGTGACTAACACGTGTTTATGGTCCGCTGCCGTCCGCTAACTGTTGTAAACTGATTTAGATGGATTTTTCTATGCAAAAATAGCCAGCAGTCACGGTGCCTTTTCACAACATAACATATTGCAACAATTCTCCTTTACACATAGGTAGCAAAAAACGACAATCACTACTTTGTGCCTCGCGGTGGGGGTATTTAATACATGGCAACGTTTGAGTTGGTTGCTTAGTTGGTTATTCAGGACGCTTTAACCACATTTGTTCATATCGCGTCAATGGGAGAAGGAAAGGAGAGTGGAGCCATGTCCCCGGGGGTAACCCCATACTCTATACGACGTTAGACATGGGGTCTTTATCCTGCGACCACACAGACATGGCCACAGCAGGGCTCGAACCACCGACCCACGTGCCGTTAAGCTCTCAGGTGACCAGAGCACTCAATGCGAGCGCTCTAGCCCACTGGGCTGTCGCGCCGGCCCCTGGCAAAAACGAAAACCCCACCCCATCTTGTTCACCTCAAAGAGCCGCTCAGTACTTGGCATTGACCCGTTTTTGCCATTGACGTCGCAGTTCCATGCAGGCCGCTTGGTATATATATTCTTTGTGACCGCCAAACCCGCACTTGGGAGGCGAACACGTGCAAGCGCTGCGTGACAGCTTCGCCTTGAAAATGTCCCACAGAAAACTTCCCCGTTAGTTCATGTCATGTGAAACATCAAGCTCCCCGCTTATGCCGCTGCTGTCAGCCGGGGGAAAATTTAAAGATTCTTAAAAAACGGTCAAATAAGCCGTAATCTCTTACAACATTATAATTTTCAAGCATAAAACATAAAAATAACGAGCTCTGCGCATTTAATACAGCAAAAGACATCTTGTACCATTTTTATTTTTACTACTTGACACCGTATGTTATTAGGCTTAGGATGGGTCCCCGACACTAATTTGTAGAAATGTGCGGCGCATTTGCCCTATCAATTGCGCAGCACCGCTCTAGCGAGCGAGTGTGAAAATGCGTCGAGGAAGTAGGCGAAAAAGGAGATATCATGGAGCCATAGCGGAGTGAATTGAAGGTGGAGAGTGGTGAAATATCAGTTCCGGAAGTAGTCCATTTATGGAACCGTCCATTTATGGAAAAGTGACTAAAGAGGGTCTTGTAGAGAATCTGTTCCACAGCCGGGTCCCACTAGAGTATAGACAGGTATTTTCTATGTTATGGATTTCAGCTAAAGAACACAATCATTCAGCCCTGTTTTAGCTTCCCGCTGCGGCTTTGTCCACTAATCGGCCAAAGGCTGGTACCTAGCTCGCCCGATTACTCAGAAAACAAGATATGATATCAACAAACATTTACGTTTCGATTGCTTCGCCTGAAATCGCAATGGTGGCTGTACAGGGCGGGTGCTGAACAAAGAAAGCCATCAATCTCGGGCAGCGAGACAAAAGAGTGATCTGACATGGTCTAGCATGGCACGAAATCAATCCCATGGCGCCATCATCGCTGTATAGCACGACAATCGCCTGACGATGAACTGGCCTTCACCAACTACACAAACAAACCTCGGATACGGCCGATATTGTTCAGGAAGACCAATGTTCGTGAAACAACGCATGGAACGTGCGTTTTAGCTGGCCAACTATACTTACGTTGTTTTCAGTTAACTCAATTTGCCAGTATGAAGTCCTGTGGGCGCGGGCGGAGAGAAGGTGGGCGAGCTTTCAACATGATATTGAGGGGAGCGGGGCGGGCGGGTGGTAATGACGTATCCGTGTCCACCTCACCAACCGAATGAACAATTTTAGACCCATCCATTACTGACCAACAGACGATTCTCGATGTTTAGCTCGATACTTAACTCCTCGGCAATTACTGATCATGTGCATATCTGTACAGCATTGGTATCTATTCAAGACAAAGTGTCGGTTAATAATAAATGTGGTTATTAAATATCGATCTGTCCCCATCCAGCGTGTTTTGTAACACCACCCTTCATCGCCACGGACATGTTTCGTCAGGTCCAAGGCCTAATGACAGTGTGGCTCGCGTCGATTGAAAGCTGATGCTTCGGCGCGACATGTTGTTGGTTTCGTGTGGCACTTATATAGGAAGTGTGTATTGACAACTGTTCAGGGATATGGGCGTATTGACAATGGGTTAACTTGCTAGTATAGGCAATATATCAAGGATATCTTACGTGCATTGGCAACAGACCAAGACATGCGAATGGTCAAAAGTGGTTAAAGGAAGCCGCCAGCCTTGCCTCGAACGCTGCTTTACCGATTCATATAATACTGGAGTATCCTCCAATTACAAAATGTTCCGTCCTGCTGTAGCTCACAATAAAATTTCGATTTCGCCGCTTAACCAGGCAGCCCTTTTTGGAGGTATGTCCGCGATTGACCAATCAGGATGCTTTACTTATACTTAATTATGTTAAAACCGGAAATTACGCCAACTGTGTGAACAAAACAAGAGCGCGTCATCATCGCTAATATAAATAGCTGTGATTATAACTCCAACCATGGCTTTTTACGGAGACAATCGTTGCAAGAGATATATCAATATGTTTTGATGCTATTTTTCCATGAAACACTAAACATAATGATTTACTGCGCGGCTTGGAACTACTGCCGAAATTCATCCGCAAACCGCGGCCCTGATCTCTCGTTTCACGCGTTTGCGCTGAGGGCTATCTCTACTGTGAAGACTTCATTCCGTGAGATAAATTGCAGTTATAACGCAAGGCGGTGCCACATGAAGGGTCACAATATACGTCACTTGCTCCGCCAAAATGGCGCGCTGCTCGAAATTGATGGGGGCGCGTTGCCTTAATATGTTTCTCCTTACCAGTCGACCGAAACGAAGTGTTAACACTCGCCAATTTAATTAAAAATGTAAACCTTCGGTGCACATCGAGATTAGATTAGACACCCACTTTAAAAACATGCATATTGAAAACAAGAGTGAATATTGATTGGTTGGTTGGCTATTCAGGACGCGTTAACCACTTTTGGTCATATCGCGTCAATGGCAGAAGGAAGGGAGAGTGGAGCCATGTCTCCGGGGGTAACCCCCCTACTCTTTACGAAGAAAGACATGGGATTTTTATCCTACGACCAGACATGGCCACAGCAGGGCTCGAACCACCGACACACGTGCCGTTAGGCTATCAGGTGACCAGAGCACTCAATGCGAGCGCTCTAGCCGACTGAGCTGTCGCGCCGGCCCCCGAGTGCATATCGATACATGCCCAATCGTGTCGGTACTGGCATAGTTACTGTTAAATGACACCAGGGTATTGAGAACAGGTAAGGATATTTGCATATTGGGAACTTTTCAATTGTTGTGTATGTTGACAACTGGTAAAGACATTTATATATGCACTGGTCAGGGGTTCACGAGGGCATTGGGAACAGACAACTCAGACGAGCCTCGACAGCAAATGATCCAATTTTATTTTATGTATATATAACCAGTTTGCATCATCATCATTACTATCATCATAATTATCCTTATCATGCATACCAGTTTGTTATTGTCTGTCCATAGCAATTTGGTTAATATTTATTTTTGACTTTCATGATCAACTTTCACCCCAACGTGACATAAGAATATGTCACTGAACTAGATTAATTAATCAGCTTCACCCTGAAATAGTTCCAGCTAAAATAAAGTCCTCCTCGCAAACATCTGGGATGCTGAGGGCTCGACACATGTCCCGTATTTCGACTCTGTCTTGGTGAGTGTATTCCGGCACCGAGATATCTTTGACTTGGATCTTCGCGACTGGCGAATTAGCCTGTGCGTCTCTGTTGAACGCACGGAGAGCTTCTTGTAGCAGATCTTGTGACAGATCACAGAAATTCAATATCTTTTCCACGGTATCTTCGGGATTAGCGATCAGATGTTCATACTTGACCGCAGCCAGGTTAACTCCTACCGCCCTTACCATGAGGTAATCACGTATAGCGAATAACACTGTCTTGGACATGGACGCGCACGGACCTACGACTCGGCGAGCGACTTCGTGGGGGGTCTCGTGTGGATTCATAAATCCGTGGGTGATCGCCAAGGAGCGCCACAGGCTGAAGTTTAAGGCCTGGGACCAGCTAATCATGAGAGTGAATGGATTTGCCTTCAGAGCAGGGAACGAGCGGACAGTTGGCTTAATGTCCCTGTACATGAACACGAAGCAAGATTCAGGGTATAAGTTAGCTAGCGTTGGAACCAGCTCGATGGAGAATGGTTGTATTTTGATGACGTGAGCGTCCAGTAGACGTGACGACGGTTTACAAAGTAAATTAGTCGTAGTCTCAATCAGCCGCTCGTCTACGAGGTTGCCATGGTTACCTGCCTCCCGAAGGAGGTCGTTGAAAACTGCCGGCTCGGAATAGGCTAGGCACTTCCCAGTAGCTTGAAAGATTTGACAAGCCAGCGTCGACCCGCATCGCCCGGTGTTGAGGATAAAGATGAGCTTCTCCTGGGGGCACCCGGCGTCTCTGGCCAGTCGGTGCGCCGCGTGTATCGGCAACACCAGGACCCGTCGGGCCGTCCGGTACTGCGCCGCCCTGGAGAACGCATGCGCCTGGACGTCCCACACATCGTCACCGTCCTCGCTCTCCACGAAGACGAATTCGCTTCGGTTGATGCAATACAGCGTCACGTTGTTTCTCAGGATATATCGCGGGTGTTCAAACGTTTCGTGACACAAGATGAAATCAGTGATGAAGTTGGTGTTGGTTACGGTATCTATTTTGTATCGCCCTTTGATACGTAGCACATGTGCGGACATCCCATAATTTTCCCTCCGCCTGCTGTGCCAGATGGCGGCACGCGTGCCGTTGACGAACCAAACAACCTCTCGCAGTAAATGGAGAACAAATCGCACGAAGAGAAATGGCGGACACAGAAGATTTGGTAACAGCCTGGCCAGGAAAGACGTCATGTTGAAATGAATGTACTTATAGTTCCTTTTGAGTATGTCCACTTGCTTCACTTGAAAAGTAGAGAAAAATAGAAAAGTATCAGTAATTGAAGTTTGATTAGGCCTATATGGTTTATTATTGGGTCTGTATATTAGTCTTATGAATATTTATTGTATACCAGCTACAGTGGCGGGTCCAGTGAGGGGGGGGGGGGGGGCAGGGAGCACGTGCCCCCTGTTCGAAAAAGGCCCGTATTGCCTATAGGCTACGTGTGCCCCCATTTTCTCTGAAGAGGGGGGCACAGGGAGCACATTCACTATTCTTTCTGCACAACCTTACCCCCGCCCCCCCCCCCCCATCCCGGTAGCAAGTGTCTCACTGACACTGGATCCGCGCCTAGATAGTACCTCGCCAGCACCCCCACGCTGGTAGCAAGTGCACTCTGCCCCCCCACCCCATCCCCCGGGGGCAATTTCAAGATTCTTTAAAAACTATCAAATCAGCTGTAATTTTTTGCAACATTATAATTTTTAAACATCAAAATAACGAGCTATGTGTGTTTTAATACAGCAAAACACATATTGTACCCTTTCGAACAAGTTATAATTGTGACTGAACTCTTTTTCTTTCATCACCATGTGATGATTTTTTCATTTCCATTATGTTATTAGGCTTAGGCTCGGTCCCCGGCACTAGTTCGTAGAAATGCGCGGCGCATTTTTCCCGTCAGTTTGCCCCTGGCGAGCGAGTGTGAAAATGCATTGAGGAAGTAGGCGACAACAGATATATAATGGAGCCCTAGCTGAGTGAAGCGGAGTGAGTCGACGGCAGAGAGTGCTACATGTACAACCGATTTACCGATTAGTGTCCTAAAAGCTGCTCTATGTTATG
This sequence comes from Arenicola marina, assembly GCA_964019135.1. Lineage (NCBI taxonomy): Eukaryota > Metazoa > Annelida > Polychaeta > Arenicolidae > Arenicola > Arenicola marina. Next base: position 4,770,714 of record OZ025260.1, on the reverse strand, counting down.
GAACCAAAATACATATATCCTATATATATAGCATACATAACCGCGTAACACGTTAGACCTACGCACTCAGTGTAATTCTATCGCATACCGCTTTCCACTTGACATCGCCCGCCCGTATCGTGTCCTCGCTGGTGTGTATATACGGTCTATCTATCTGTTACATACATGCACAGCGTCAACCAATGCCGGATATAGAGACCCGCGCACGATGTACGAGAATAGGCGTGCGGAGAAATATCTGGCGTTAGCTGGTGGTAGCGTTAATCCAATGGATCTGGGTAGGTCTATATATATACGGTAGATCAGGACTCGTGATGGCCGGAGCAGCCTTCATCATGACGCGTCACTATCTCTCTCAACATCCCAGCCTAATTCCAGCCGCGTCCTGAACGTTAGATCTCCATGTGTTGTGTGTAGGCCTATATGTCGAACGAATTCCGACTCCATCCAATTCCAAATATAGGCTGGATATGTCGAACTTTGAGCGCAACCGAAGCAAGTGATATAATGCATCTACGGAAACCCCATTGGCGCCCAATTGCAACTTTCGCCTACGTATTTTAACAGTACGTCGTCGTCCTGGGATCATGTGGACAAAACCTCGCTACCACTGAAGCCTGGGTTCTTCAGGGCTAAACATAAGCATATGTATGAATAATTATGTGCGAAATAAATTTGATCACGGCGTCTGCAATTATAGCATATCTATACCGTTTGGACTGATATATACATGATATATATTAGCACGCATGTAGGTCATCATAGACGGCAGAATCGGGGTGGGGGGCTTTGTCCCCCAATATATTATCTGTTCCGCCGCCTATGAGATTCTTTTAGAAAACAAAATTTATGGATAAATGAGATCTTATGGTGGCCAACACAAGTGCTGTTGACACCATATATTCAAAAACTCATTTTCTAGAGAAATAGAGGAAACATATAATGCACCTACTAATTGAATCGTATAATAACAAAGTGGTTGCAATGGCCTCCATGTTAACTTTATTGCGAACAACGTTCTGGTTGGTATCTGAGCATCCCCCGTGTCATCAGCACACAATGTTCTCTTGGATGACTTGTCCCGTCGTCGGGTTGGCCAAGGTCACCTCGAACCCCGCGTACCCGTGGCAAGCCACACCTGCATGGTGTTGGAGAGTGGGCGGTGGGTGGGTGGGTGGGGCATGATTGGGAGATAGAGCAGGAGAAAATGAATCTTAACAATATTATGCCTACCATTTCAAAATAATTACACAAATGTGCCGGGATAATCCTTTCAGATCGGTTTTTGATTAAATTTGAGAAGATTTATTTCGAAAAATAAAGCAGGCTGGCATCTGACTTGGCCCAGACAACGGTTGTTCACAATACAATATTTCCCCGGTCTGCCGTCTGGTATATATATGAGGGCCCCTATAATGTTAGGTCAGTGAGAACGACATAATTATTTAATTTTGATACTACACTGATGAAGCAAGCAGATTATCAGTACAAACATACATGTGGGATGATATATTTGCTCACCGTAATCACCAGCTACATTCACTGCAATCATCGCCCCATTAAACTGTGGATAGTAGCTGACGATCTTCTGAATTGCAGTTTGAACGGCTTGGAATGGGGTGGAACCCCTGGACATTAGGTCCACGGCGTAGAACCTGTGTCACGGCAGGGACCCAGTGATGGGTGCGGGGCGGGGGGGTGGGGGGGGGGGGGGATGCAGATAAATGTGGCAAAGGCGGGGAGATAAATATTTGTTTCAGTTGATAGATAGAAGATAAGTCCAAGGACAGTCTTCACTGGACAGATGATGGCAAGTTGTACTGATAAGTTTGATGACATTACTTCATAGGACCGCCACTGATGAGAATATAGAAAGATTTAGTGGCACCCACCTCGCATATATATATGGCCATATACATCATGGGATGGATGGACTCCGCTTAGCTCGTACCTATAAAGCCTGTTATTACTTTCAGAAATATGTTATAAATATTATTTTTACGCTCACCAGTTCTTCTTTTAATCTATTTCATGGGTTCATACATGAAAAATAGACCAATCAGTTTCCCGCGAAGCCACGCGATGCACCTCACAGAGAATAGCGTATTATCGTCCCGGTTGGAGAAAGTTATACGTACGCGGGTGAGAATCTCATCATAATGTCCCCGTTGCCCGTGGACACGGCCGCTCCGATACCAGTCTCAGCATAGGCCCCGGCTCCGGCGATGGGTGAGTCACCAACGCGACTGTAACACGACAGCGGTATATGACATCGGATATGGTGGACAATTTATTCTCTAATTCTTGATATTACCAATTCAATTATTGATATCACCAGTTCAATTCTTGATATCACCAATTCAATTCTTGATATCACCAATTTTCAATTCTTGGTATGAACAATTCAACTATTGATATGAACAATTCAATTCTTGATAAAAACAATATAATTATTGATATAAACAATTCGATTCTTGATATTAACAATTCGGTTCTTTATATTAAGAATTTGATTCTTGATATTAACAATTCGGTTCTTTATATTAACAATTCGATTCTTGATATTAACACACCATTCAATTCTTGGTATCCACAATTCAATTCTTGATATCACCAATTTTCAATTCTTGGTATGAGCAATTCAAATATTGATAAGAACAATTCAATTCTCGATAAAAACAATATAATTATTGATATAAACAATTCGATTCGTGATATTAACAATTCGATTCTTTATATTACCAATTTGATTCTTTATATTAACAATGCGGTTCTTGATATTAACAATTCATTCAATTCTTGGTATCCACAATTCAATTCTTGATATCAACAATTCGCACACACTGGATCGAATTCTTGATATCCATAAATCACTTGACTGCGCACGCTCGAATAACGAAAAGGTCCCTATGGGCCTAGTTGGCATTACTGACCGTCAATTGCTTACCCTGCTATTTTGTGCGTCAGGCCGTTGGTGGAGGTGCCGCTGACGACATTACCCGCGCCATCTATGACGATGGTGCCAATAGTGTCGTGGTCTGGCTCCCCGGAGGCAGGTGTGACGTCACTCTCCGGGCGGCGACCGCTGACGGCACTGGCTGAACTGGGGGCGTAAGGCCCACAGCTGGTCGTCGGGTCCGGTACAACGTTCTGGGGGCGGGGAGGCGGGAAATAGAGAACTTGCTGAACTAGCTGTCCCTACATTTTTCTCCTTAGACATCAGAATAAATTCAATGCAAATGTGTTGCATGCCACTGTGCTGCATATGAATGCTACATTGGGCCAAGAAAAGAATTGGGGTAAAATGAAGCAGGCCCCAGATGTATTAGATGTAGGTGTCGGGGCCCCAATTCCGCCATCTGTTTGCTAATCTACGGCGCAGCCTGCTTACCAACAAATGTGCCTTGGGCTCCCCTGTAGATTTCTAAATTAAACACGAGCGTCGAATATGGACGTAGTTTACCACAGGGTTAGAGAGCTGGTGTGACATTCGGAAAGTTTACCCCAAGGCGCAGTTGTCCCTGTAGTCTTAATACATAAATTACATAATATTTGGACCCTCTCCGATCCATGTGTAGTATTTCTGGTCCCAGGCCCGAATGGACGCCGAAAGTTCTACCCGCAGAGGCGGGTTTCTTGATATCCATAAATTTCGGTTTCGAACCGGCGACCCTTCGCATCCCGAGCGAACACCTTACACGTTAGGCCAAAGGGAAATTCCCATGTGGCCCGAGGCGCTTGGTGTCTTTCATCCACCGGGCCTGGGCCGAGATATCACACATGTGCTCGTCCGGTGCCATTATGATAAATACAGAGGTGAATTCTCCGTATAGGAGATGATCCCGCATAACACACCGACCGTTAGGGGAGGTATACCTGCCAGAAGTTGGGTTGGCAGCTGTCGGTCAGCCAGGTCTGGTAATCCTGGTCCGAGTCCGAGCTGCTGAGGCTCTCCTCGGGGAACCCCATCGTCTTGGCGAATTCAGTGGCTGCAGGGAGACTCGATGTCAACAAGGGGGGGGGGGGGGGGGGGGCAAGGGTTATTTGCGTTCCTCGGGACTAGGCTTTTCATTTGGCCGTGAACTGGTTACAAGAAAAATAATTCTTCGTGAACTGGGAATGGGGTGTTCGATCGCCGTGCCGATCGCCGTGATCAAGGATTTTCATCAATCTTGAACTGGGAATTCTAATATTAAATAAACGTGAATCGGGAAATCGTCAATATCCGCCCTTCCTTTGCATGCGGAAAGTTCTGCTTTTAATTCATCGTGACATGGGAATACAAAAATGTATTATTCGTGATCTGGGAACACGACCCCGCCTTGCCCCCCCCCCCGTAGATAGGTCTAATTCGTGTTTTACAGTGTTACAATATGACTTTTAGCTTTTCTGAATCGCGCATATAAGTCTATTTTGTCTACCTAGCATCACTACGCACTCTTAGTCATATAACTAGGAAGTACATGTTTCCACGAATATGGAACCAATGCTTGATGCGGTGTGGATTCGCTATTGTTGTCTATGCAAATTCCAGTACCATGTGTCGCCAAAAATGGGTCGAAGTGGTATTTGTTAGCGCGCAACACATGCGATCGATCTCCCCCCCCCCCCCCTTAATATAATTCCTCACTCTACTCCGCTTGTGACGGCATTATATCTCAGCTACTTCGTAAATGCATTCACACGATCACCCACTAGGTCCAATGTGCCGCGCCTTGCTTTAACTCAGTGATGGGTCCCAGCCTGTGCCTAACAACACGGTATAAGGTGAACACGGGAAGAGTTCGCTGTCACATTTTCAAAATGTGCTGGTATGCTGAGTATTTTGATGCATTAAATACGCAAAACTTATTTTTATGTTTGGTCTTGACAATTACTAGTTTGCAAGAAATTATAATGCATGAAGAACTTTGCCGAAATTGGCCGAAATTTGCCGCCGGTTAACAATGGCGGTCTGAGCAGAGGAACGGAGCTCCACCTGAGCCCCTTAACACTTACCCAGGTCTCCGACCAGCAGTGTGTGTGTTGTGTGGTCGAGGACCGCCCGAGCCACGGCCACCGCGTTCTTTACTCGCCTCAGGCAGCCCACCGAGCCCACCTTCATGATCCGCCTACACGGGTAACAACAACAACACAAACATAGGAACAGCGAAAATATGCAATAATTAAAGAGGGGGTATTTCCGTTCCTCGGGAATGGGCTTTTCAATGTACCGTGAACTGGGAATGAGAAAAATAATTCTTCGTAAACTGGGAATGAGGTAGTCCCAGTTCTGCGGCTGTAGGACGGACAGAAATCTGACAGGGCCCGTCCTACAGCCACAGAACTGAGGCTAGGAATGAGGTATTAACCGACCGCCGTGGTCAAGGATTTTCATTAATCGTGAACTAGGAATTTTCATATTAAATAGCCGTGAAATTGTCAATTATCATGTATCCGTTCGTCCATTAAATGCGGGGAGTTCTTCTTTTAATTCATCATGATCTGGGAATAAAGAAATTTATTCTTCATGATCGGGGATAACCCTTGCCTTGCCACCCTCCCCCCCCCCCCCCCATTAAAATCTGTTCAGAGCGGTCTTGTTTGCAGAACACGGCATCCAGTTATCCAATATATCATACGGCAGCATGACTTTTTCTTCAGATCTGCTTTACAGTCTACACCAGCCTATATCCGGAGATTACTACTATGTAGACTCACACCATAGATGCTTACTTGACTGCACACAGACATACCACTGATCTACATTCATATCAACATATTAAATGCCCCCCCCCCCCCCCCCTGAGTAAGCCAATTTAATAAATACCATAAAAGTGTACAAATCAACCAAGTGGTTAATGAATATACCCATCCATCACCATGGCGTCCAAGGTGACCTCTCCGTTCTCATCGGGCTTGTTGCCGTAGCCGACCGAGACGCCGCACGCCTTGTAGGTCAGCTCACACACACTGATGCCCTGGACCAGAACATCCATGATATCCGTCTGGCCACCCTGGAGCAAGTCCCAGGCTGCAACCAACCAGATGGACGACTTGATGACTAAATTGTGTCTATGGCTATACTAACTTGTAGCAATATCCAATAAGAGCGATCCCATACCGCTCATAGTGTCACTGTGTTTACCTCCGATGGCATATAACAAGTTCCCGGTTGTAGTAAAATTAAGGCGAGTCATAGCCCCAATGAATTATATTTGTAGATGTATGAATTATCAGCATTGAAACATATTTCGTGCATGGTGAAGCTAAATGGGGCTAAGACATCCCAGGGACAATGAACCAGAAGACTGTTCGGAGGGTGGGCGCTACCAATCATGTATCTAGGTTAGTACTAGAACACGAAACTGTCCCCGATATCAAACGGTGACTTATCAGCCGCTAAGTAGGTCGAATTGCTAGGTGGATAGACTTATGGTAACAATCCTCCTTGCAATTATTCCGTGGACGCTTTACTAACTTACAGTAGACCACAGCTCACCCCTATGATTGGTTGGTTACTCAGGACGCTTGAATCGCTTTTGGTCACATCGCGTCAAGGGGAGAACGGAGGGAGAGTGGAGCCATGTCTCCGGGGGTAACTCCCTAATCTTTGCGAAGAAAGACATGGGATCTTTATCCTGCGGCCACAGCGGGGCTCGAATCATCGACCCACGTGCCATTAGGCTCTCAGATGGCCAGAACACTCAATGCGAGCGCTCTAGCCGACCCCACTTACCCCTGTGAACACCATCAAGGTGTTCAGAACTGTAACTTACCTTGATGAAGATGCCATCAAGGTATTCAGGAGCACGACTTAACTTGATAAAAACGCCATCAAGGTATTCAGGACTGTAACTTACCTTGATAAAGATGACATCAAGGTGTTCAGGAACGTGACTTACCTTTTACCGTGGCATTCCAGCTGTGATCCCACGTGCTAATCACCATGGGGAGCTTTTGACCAAATATGCCAATGTTCCATCCTGCAAGGCACAGAAGCAAAAGCAAGACTTGTGTCGACTTCATATTTCGATCCTCAAATGACAAATCCTGGGAGATAGGCAGTGACGAGATATAATTGGACCCATATTTAAGTACATTCCGTCATTGTACAAAACTGCTTTATCTTGTCACCTCCGTCTTATCTATGAAGTCCATGAAGTAAATGGTCCAGCATACACTGTCTCGCACACATTTAATCGACATGGGAAAACGCCTGCTGTTCCGGACAAAAGTTTCGATAAATCAGCCTCTTAGGTACGCACCATTTCATATCAGGGGGGGAGGGGGGGGGGGGGGCTAGAAAGTACTTGAAAAAAATAGTTAGTTGTGACTATTTGGGGGAAAAAATGTTTGCTTTTCAGATGCTCCAAAAAATAAATTGCTTTCATAATAAAAAAAAAAATGTTTGACACTGTATAAATAAATTTCGAATGGCATTACCAGGCTATAAATAATTTGATGACAAAGATGCCCAGAAAAAAAATGTCAATAAATTTGTGAAAATAAAAAAAATTACATGGTAATTTATTTTCTGGGCCCCCCCCCCCCCCAAACTGAAATGGTGCGCCCCTTATAAAATGACTTCTCCAACAAACAGACATAGACGCAAAGTATGGTCGGCTAACGCAACTGGCACTTGATATAGGACAATATCCATGACGTCACCAGAGCCGGTAAACACGACCCTGGTCAAAAAATGTTACAATATTAGTCATCCAAATTAGAAGGCCTTGATCACATAACGATCAGTTTATGTCACCCAGGTCGCCAAGGATACCACTCATAGCCTATGGTCGGCTAACGCAACTGGCACTTGATATAGGACAATATCCATGACGTCACCAGAGCCGGTAAACACGACCCTGGTCAAAAAATGTTCACAATATTAGTCATCCAAATTAGAAGGCCTTGATCACATAACGATCAGTTTATGTCACCCAGGTCGCCAAGGATACCACTCATAGCCCCCTGATACAAACATTTAGATGTTATTAATCAACAAACAGGTGAAAACTAATCTGATCTGAACTATTGATAATTCCCAGCAACTGAAAATAACATCTATCGGAACGGCCCGGATATACCCTTAGGGAAAGAGGGGCCGGGCCACATTTTGCGCGGCATACAGTTTCCACTGGGATCTTCGCTCCAAGGGAGGGGAGGAGGCGGGAGTGGGGGGCAGGGGTGCAGACCTATCTGATCTACCCTACCTTGTCGCTATTGGGAATGGTAATAGCTTATCGTGGATGCTGCTTTCAAGTAAGTGCCATCAATGTGGATTCCAAAGCAGGGGCGCATTTTTTTTTTTGGTGGGGGGGGGGGGGTGGGGGCGGAGTTACGGGGATTGCACCCCCACCATTGGGAACATGAGCATACCCTGTAAAATATTGTCTTTTGTTTTTCCGTCGAAATACATGCCCCCCCCCCACTCCCCTCCCCGGTCGCAACCCACCCCCTTGTCAAATTCCTAGAGCCGTCCCTGCAAAGTACCCTTTCTACTTGTCGACGAAGTTTATCATTTGAACTCAATCTATGGGTCGGATGACGTCCAGAGCCCATATGCGTTTTAATTCCCGCTCTGTTTATGCGCCTGTACTTATATTTTCTCTTGGAGTGTGGTTCGTTGTGCTGATTCACAATCCTCTTGCTATGACCACACGTCAGAGATGTAGCTTTGGGATAAAATGGCAAACATTACATTCCTGGTGCCATACCACTGATTTGTTGTGCATGTGGTCAATCATTCTTGTAATACGATTATATTTTAATGTTGGCACACCAATTTCCGAGAGGCTCAAATGTCTGAATATGATACTATTAATAATATGGTCACTTGCTTTCGCATTGTACACATTATTAAAATCAAATCGAAATAGCATCAAATTACATATATCCAGGACAGTACATAAGCTGGGTGAGAAATGTGTTATTGATAATTTTGACAAAAAAAGAGCTGAAAACATGTACATTGTTTTAAGGCAAAATCCGCTACCATAATCTAAGATATGAGAATGAGCGCATGAGAATTATTTTTCCTTGACAAACACCTTTTTGATTGGCGTTAAAGCCCCTATCGCGGGATAAACCACCCGTGACATGCAAGCGCCCCCTACAGTGGAGAGTGCGACGGCAATGTTTGCGCGTTGCTAGCCACGAGGATCATTATCGATTTCTGCTAGCGCCACTCAAGCGAAAAGACAGGCCGGGCGGGGGGGGGGCGTGTGTTAATAGCTCAATACGCCCAAGTCTATGCATGGAGGGATATTCTGACAGGCTGGGTAGTCCGCCGGCCTCGCAAGCCGGCATCTATTGTCGACATGTTAAGCGGTATCTCCAAGGGTGTTTGTCTGTTCTGTTTGGTACTGTTTGGTACACAGTGACACGGTGGTACAGACAGCTGAAATGACTGGAGCTGCGCATACGACAGATGATCAGCGTCCGTATCCGACATGTTCCATCGCGCAACGATAAAGTGAAGGTTAGTCCAATGCAATAGATTCATGTGGTTTATAAATATCTAAGTACAGAATCTTATCGCCAAGGCCTGGTTCTCAGCCTGTGGATTAATCACGACACCTTGGCTGAAGTCTATAGATTGGCCTTTCATTTAAATCGTCGCTCTAGGTAAGGGTCCAGTAACTTGTTTGACCCGTTGTGACAGCCAAATGGACTGATTTAACTATTTAATTCACACTCGGGTCCAACGTGGTATGGCATCTCTCACCGGCTCAAGCTGCGACCAATTTGGTATGTGTGAAATCACGATTACTTAATAGTTAAAATATGTGTCCACCATTTTAAAGAATTTTGACTCTCAAAAAATTGCTCTCACTATATTTGAAAATATGAACATGATCGGCACGCCAGCTAGCGACTAAATTAGGCACTGGCCCTGTCCGGAACCCTCGCTTTCGAGGAAGAATGCCGTTTTTCAATGCAAAACTTAGGCCATCTGAGGCATGGACCTCGCCCCCCCCCCCCTCCCCAGTCGTAAAAAAATCGACGGATCGCCCGGTCGCAATCTTTTCCAGAGCCCCCCCCCCCCCGGTCGGACCCCCCCGGTCGGATCTCCCCCCCCCCCGCGGTCGGACCTCCCCCCCCGGTCGGACCCCCCCCGGTCGGACCCCCCCCTCCCTGTCGGACCCCCTCTTTTCAAATACCTGGATCCAGCCCTGTATAAATGCACTTATCTGGCGATTGCAGCTGCACCGGTTGGCACAGCACACCACATGCTACTGTAGCAGACCATGGATCGGGTGTCCGTGGAGAAATACATGCGCGAGAGGCGCATTGGTGAGCTCTTTCAGGTGAGTGGTAAACCCCAATCGATTCAAGTCTTACGGTGAGTTCGAGTATGCGACCGGAGTAATCAGCGCAAATATTTTTCGAGCATGCGCACTCATACTTTCCGCTAGTGTGCGGATCAAGATAAACCGAACGCAAAATCCGCGGTCCGCTTGAATGTGGCACTGAATGGCACAAATCATGAGTAGGCTATCGTTAAAAAGTACCATAAAATAATCAACGGATGCGTGTTGTGTTCATTATTTTATTCTGGTTGTTATAATCGTATTTACAGATATTTTGCATGTCAAAAGCTTGGAGTTTGGGAGTAAAATGTACTACGTGACCGCGCTATCGGACTGCACTCCGCGGAGTCCGCGACTGCTCCGTTCGCATACCCGAATTCACTCAGGTTAATTCCTTTCGCGTTATTGAAACCACTCTTTCAACTAGCTGGTAAGACTTCTTCGCTCGTTTCCCGATAAATCGATTTGACACTTTGAAGACAATCTCTTCCAGCTCCTCCACATTCCAGCCGTTCCGCCTGAGGGGTCAATGGCTCGACCGCGTCTGTGCTCACACGGGCTAAACTGGGTCAATAAACTTCCCGCGACAATGAAGGCTGAATTAATGAAAAATGCTCCACATTAGGTTCCCTGGCCCGGATTCGAACCCAGGACCTACGATCCAGTGCACTAACCAATACACCAAGGACTTCCCTGACCGGGTACTAAAAAAAGATATAATCGTAAAGCAATAACGGAATATTCGGTACATTCGGGCCCATGGCGTAGATCAAACAGCGTATAAATGGATAAAAGTGAAGGATAACAGAAAATGATCCCTTCCGCCTCTCCCGCTTCTTTCCACTCCTAACAGAGTCTGACTGCGGCCCTGGTGTTCCACCGGCCTGATGACGTCATACAGTTTCTTCTGGATCGTCTGGAGGATTCTCGCCATTTCCCCACTGACGACATTTTCTGGGACACTTTCCTCGTGATAGACGACCAGACGCCACCGGAAGTGACGTCACCACGCGGCGGCTCGCGTGGCTCTCTGGGAGATGTGATACCCTCCATGCGCCCCCCGTCTGTGGGGAGACGTCTGCCGCCCCTCACATCGCAGCGGAGAGCCCCTCAAACTGGAGGTATGTTGGCATGGAATGTCGGCAACGCAAGGAGCTGAACGGGGCCTGAATGAAACCGAAGATATTAATCTGATATCTTTGATTAAACCTCATGTGTCGAATGCAACCTAGGTCTTTAATTATAAAAATCTGGGCTTTAAGCACTTAAAATATAACTACAAAAACAATATTATTTAGTTTTTAACTAATAAAAACCCATGTAGGTATTATGTATTATGTGTTAAAAGTTCGATTCTAATTATTTACAACTCCAACACTGCCATAACAACATCTTGCAAAATATACCTAGTTACGCATTGAGAAGTTTTGCAGAATTATAGGGTCTCACGTTGAGTCATAAGTTAAAGCAAAATGTTTCCTTGGTACATGACGGCAGCCAGACATGATACTTTAAGATGGCCTCAAGCATGTCCGCAGTGTTTTAATTTAAGCATGTTATTAATTTTAATATAGACTCGACTTTGGAACTTAATCCTATCTATGCACACGTTTTACTTATTTATTTGGCATAGCCTAATCTAATCTTCCACATGTTACCTTAATGAGAACGAAAGACATCATTAACCAAAACCATTATTTTATGGGGGTGTACGTTCAATTACATTAATCTTAAAATTAAAGCGTCTCATACTGCAACTTTCCTTTAAGAAACATTTTTAATCTTTTAAGGGAAATCGGATATTTAGGTACTCAATTATTACCCTAATACACATTTAAGGAGTTTATAAACTGCTCCTTGGAAAAGGTGTGATTTTCACCATGTCAGAGAGACAATAAGTTGCCCAATGCACAAATTTAAATTGAAAAAATGATTCTATGAGCAGTGGTATGTGAGACATTATATACATACTGTATATATACTAAACATAACGCCCATATTATTATCTATAGACTATATTGTTGCGTTCCTGCCGAGCGTTACACTGCAAGTAATAACGACGAAGTATTTCCACTTTCTGGTTCATTATTAAATTCTACGTATGACATATATCCGTTGGTGTGGGTGTGCAATCTCTCGGTGGTGATCTTTCGATGGTCTCGTCTTGATAGTCTGATGGTCTGGTCTGCTCCTTATATAGACAGCGGTTCTCACTTGCTGAGAGGCCAGCTCTACACTTACTGTAGAGCATCAGCCAGCTCTACAGTTACTGGAGAGCAGCCAGCTCTCCATTTACTGTAGAGCAGCCAGCTCTCCATTTACTGTAGAGCAGCCCTGACGTATATTCGCTGCTCCCCAACTCTGGAGAGCAACGACCTTGACCCCCCAGCCCGCGCCCCCAGCCCGCGCGCACGTGCTCTATGGGCCGGGCTGACCGCGCGTAACCTGAGAGGCCTACCGCTACACAAGTAGTCCACTCCACCCCCTCCCTCGCCAGGACCCACCTCTGGGCTCTCCACAATATATACATATAAAGTATATACATATGCGGTGGGGGGTCGGGGGGGGTCCGCGCACGCGTGGTATGAGGACGGATGAGTCACTCATGCACGATAGTCAGTCACTCACTCATGCACACCGATGACCCAGTTAACAATCTTAGTTGCTCATAAACAACTATATATAGGATATCGTACTGGCCGGGCTTAATTATTGACCATTTATACGAGAGATGATGAGGGGTCCCAGGAATTAGCACAGCAGTGGCGGATTTCTCGAACGGAGTTCAGCCCACTACGGGGCTTATTCAGTTACCATGTAGGCGATTTTAGTCGACTAAAACCGTGGCCGGCAAAACTATGTAGGCCTACGTGACGTGGCCCCTGCACGCCCACTCACCACCACCTTTAGGCCTATTTATATCAGTTTCGGCCTGGCTTGGATAGACCAGTATGAAGAAGTACAACGAAAGCAAGACTGACACTCACAGCTGGTAGCGGGACGCGAAATTTATACAGGTCCGGCCGTGATGCTATAGTGACATACATTGCTCTTGGTCACAACTCAGGTTGACCAAAGGTTGTTTGCATAGTGTCCCCTGGGTGATGGCGGGCCGTCGTGCGAGTGTAGCTAGCACTAAGGACATAACCTGATAACACGAGAACAGTTGCGGCGCCCTCGTAGGCCAGATTATCATTTGTAGCCTATGTAAGACAACCTGGTCCACATATACGTTGAGCGGCGTGGATTCGGGCCAAATGTCTCTTGCAGGTAAAACATGTTATAATACACGTGACGTACTTGATTAAGCCAACCAAACTCTTCTTCATTGCCATATCAGCCATATTAAACATCTTCTTCATCGCCATATCAGCCATATTAAACATCTTCTTCATCGCCATATCCATAAGTCGTCATCATTTTCATTGTGGTTATTAACACCTCTGCTAAATTTTTTTTTGTTTTCTTTAACACCGCCGTTAAGATAAGGCATTATCTTATCTTTGCTCTGTCGCTCATGAATGTTAATTTCTTGGGGATGTGGTTTTTTAACTGTTCAGTAAGGCTAGTGTATTTGCAGATACATAAATATCTGTCTGATGATGAGGTACGCACGAAAGCCAACTGCCTTTTGCCACATATGGATGCACCAACAATGTATGTGTTGTAAACCGTTAATACACTTACTGTTAGTGTCTTATACGTTACAGTTTAGGGGGGGGGGGCACTTTAGTTGCGCCGAGATGTGATTCGACCCACGCACCGAGGTCACTTAGGCAGGCCTAGCATAGCACACTCGAAAACAAACCTCTCGCTGAAGTGGCGGAACCAGTCTCTATGTCGAAAGGACAGATGCAAGTTTAGCTCTACATGGAAGATGCGGGTTTGAAGCTGCAGATATAGAGATTATGTAAGGTGATCTCTGCTGTAGGTCGAAGGGCGCATCCAGACTCCAAGCTAAAGGTGACTGAGCATGAATGATCTATGATAGAGTCATCCAAAAATTCCTTCTCACAACTTGTCCAGGATTTGTTTACTGTTGTTTGTATATTCAGGACGCGTTAACCAATTCTAGTCATATCGCGTCAACGGGAGAAAGAAGGGAACGTCGGAACCATGTCCCCGGGGGGAACCCCCCTACTCTTTGCAAAGAAGGAAGTGGGATATTTATCCTGCGACCACATAGACATGGCCACAGCGGGGCTCGAACCACCGACCCACGTGCCTTTAGGCTCTCGGGTGGCCCGAGCGCTCAATGCGCTAGAGCCTGATGCAGAGACACACCTTAGTTAGCCAGACACCGTCCCACCATGGACAGGACTTTAAGTTCACCACCCACAGCTAACACGACTTACCACTAACCACTATCCACGAAGCCTTCTGGTTTCAGTTTCAGACGATGCCGCCGAGTCGCCTCCCGATCCGGAGACTCTGAGAGTGGAACTGAAGGTCCTGAGTCCGCTGCAAGCTCATAATGTACACGACATCCTTCCTGACGATGATTCCATCGCGGCGGCCCAAGTGCGACCCAGGAGAGAACCTCGGCAGAAAAACAAAAGTAAGAAATCCAGAAGAGGAGCCGGACGTTCAATCCCGGTGGTGGATGGGGGAAGGTCGTCTCTCCATGCTGAGGGTAAAGGTGAAGGCAACCCGGATGGGGCCCCAGGGGTCAAGGACGACCAGGACGTGGAATTACAGTCCCGGCCAGTTCTGGATCAGCAGTGGTCGCACACATCTCAGCCAGATGCCCTACGTGATCCGGAATTCCTGGATCTGCTTCGCGGCTCCGCACGAGTTCTTCCTCAGATTCAGTCAAACACAGTCAGGATATTCCTGAGCTCCACGTTCTCGGGTTCGTTTTCCTCGTTTGTTATTAAAATCATTATTGTTATATATATATTCAGGTCAATCAGGATCCATTAGCTGCGTTGATACTCAGTTGTGTTGCAGGCTTTTGTGTTCATCACGCGACGGTTATGGACAACCAAGCATGAGAAAGATGTCTTGTACATTTTATTGTCTGTCATTAATTTTTTTTATTATGCCATGATGTGTATGCCATAGCAGTTGAATTGCCAATTGTCAATATGATTTAACTGCATTTATGTAAAGGCACATAACAAGTTTTCACATTGTTGAGTCCTTAAAATATACCTCTGTGCGTCAGGATTTACTTTTGACATAATGGATATTCAACTTTTACCCATTAAAAGCATTATGATGTCATTATTTGACTGACAATTCTATATCGTCCTTATCGTCACACTGCTAATGACTCTAATGTTCTCACAAATCAGACTTCAAAGCTGAGAGGAACTTCCTGCCTCGGCAGGCATACCCTGAGCTGCAGACATTCTGCAGCCAGCGCGGCCTGGACTTCCAGGTCGTAGACATGAGGTGGGGGGTCACGGACGAGCTGATAAACGACCACCAGGTGTCCGAGCTCTGCATCCGGGAGATTCAGACGTGCCAACAAGTGTCATGCGGCCCTAACTTTGTGGTGGGTAAAGATTGAATTCACGATAACTCTGATCGGTGATCATGTATAGGAATCAAACCACATTACCAGTCCTGGTTTAGCTGAAAAGTTCAACTGGATGCATATTAATGCATGAATGAATACAGTTGCATAACGAACAATGCATATTGAGCCGACACTCACACTTACCTCAACACGGACAGAACTTTGTCAGAGATTTATATAGGAGCTAATTATCATTAATACTATGTAAACTGCACTTATGGACTTAAATGTTCTCTTAAGCACAAATCTAATTGTTGACAAATGCTTTTAAATATGTAAGTTAAAATTATAATATTTGTTGAAAAAGTTTCTGTCCGAGACAAACCAGACCGACAGTTAGCGATTTACCAAACAGGAATGTATGCTATGTCCATATATGTGAAAACGTAAAACCTCTTATGTCAATTTTTTTAGCGTAGTTAATCATCTAACCCAGAAATTCTTTCACTTTATCAAACGATGACAGAACTATGATTTTTTTTGTATACAAGTCCTTCTGCAGGTGAAACAGCCCAAAATAGCTTTTAAATAATTCCTGATGCATGTAAAACCATCCACGTGAACAACTTTAATAACCCATTATACTGCATTTACATTACATTTATGAGGCTTTTTTATGGTATATCCCTTGCAGGTTCTCCTCGGGGATCGGTACGGCTTCCGTCCGTTTCCCGCTCGCATTCCGGCGGAGGAATATCTGGTTTTGTATTCTATGGCGGAGAAGTGCAACATGACGGGTACAGACATCCTGCAGGAGTGGTACATGAGAGACGACAACGCCATTCCTGTCGAATATGTCCTCCAGGTAATGGTTACAAC
This sequence comes from Arenicola marina, assembly GCA_964019135.1. Classification (NCBI taxonomy): domain Eukaryota; kingdom Metazoa; phylum Annelida; class Polychaeta; family Arenicolidae; genus Arenicola; species Arenicola marina. Next base: position 4,754,076 of record OZ025260.1, on the reverse strand, counting down.
ATTAACCAGAAATAAATGTTCAACCGGTAAATAGATACAGGTTAAACAAGATATAGATTAAACAGTTAACCAGATACCAGCTAAACCGTTAAAGTTGCATATCGAGCTCCTTCCCGCCCAAACTAAAGAGGTCCAAATACAAATAAGAATCAGTCCTTTAATCAGTCAAGATTTCTTTTGCCTATACTCCACCCATGCCAGACTGCCGAATAGAGTCTCTAATCCTTGCCCGTGATTTTAATTTACCGCAAGTTTTCAACTTAGTGGCAAACGTCATCCGTTTTTGTGCTTCGCGATGTTTTGTTATAAGTAGCAGTGCCGCGACAGAGTTCTGTGGTGTCTCGGGATAGACGTGTTTACCACATCACAGCCGAAACGGCGATGATTGTAAGGTTTCTGAATTTATAGAATGAAACAACCGAGTTTTCTGCAAATGTTTATATGAATTTCGCCTGGGCTTAGTTTTGGCGGGAAAGAGCTCGATATGCAACTTTAACCAAATTCAGGCTAAACCGTTAACCAGGAGTTTCAACCAGATGATTCCAACACTACGCCCACTAAGAATACTACTATTCTGACACAGTCCTCACACACATTACTGTTACTGTTCCGTGTTACCAGTAATGCCGATCATTACTACTGATAGCATATGTGTTTCAGCCTATCGCCTCCAAGCTACCCTACTATAACGATCTCTCTGATGAGCACCAGGTGGACAGGAAGAAAGACAAGGAAACATGGGACGTCATATCCGGTTCTATACAGGAGGTCAGTGACGTTATCATATGTATGGATGATATGTGATTACGTGTAAATTGTTTTGAAATTATAGACGCGATGATAGGGGATTGGTAATGCTTCTTCTATGAACGGATAAAGCGCTTGCAAAACCAGAAGGAGGGGAGGGAGAAGGATGGGGGAGCACGACAGGGGCGGATCCTTAAAAGGACCCGCCCCCCCCCCTTTCAAGGCAGAAACTTATACCATTTAACATATGAAAACCAAAAAGCTAGGCCATTACTCGAGTCCGGCCCACCGTTCTCCAGCATATCTGGATCCGACCCTGCACGATGCTCATTTATGAGGTCACAATTTGCTAAATTCCGCAAAATGAAGTGGGGAGGAGGAGGCGGGGTCCCGTGACCCAGCCCCCGCCCATTTCCCAGGATCCGCCCCAGGTCGCAATTAAATATATGATTCTGTATACTTACTTATAAGAACATGTGTGTTATTTTGCTACCCTATTACTTATTCATTTCATTTGTTAATATGATAGAAAATATTATGCAAATGTTGGAGCCCCCAATTCAAGCTAGAATACTACACCCTTATTGTGGGTCCTTACGAGGCAACAAAAACACGCCACAATGTTAGGTATAAGCGTCACAAAGCATATAATATGACGTATAAATGTATTTCCCTGTAGTTGCTGCGGGCTGCAGTCACTGTCGCCAGAGATGAGGGGCTCGTAAGCGACTTAGCCGTGGAAAGATATTTCATTTCTGGTAAGGAAATCTTTCAAAATGAATGGTCTTCCACATGTATGCTATTTCACCTCTAATGCCCATATGTCACTATACGAACCCTACTACAATCGTTATTGTTTTATCATCAGACGCCTGCAATGCAGGAGGATATAACGCCCTTATGATCAACATAAAGCCAACAGTGCATTTAATAAAAATAATATGCACTTGGTAGTTAAACCATTAATCATTACACTTATACCACATCACACCTTTTATTTGTAGTGACCGAGGAGGAAATCCAAGCTGGCCTTTTGAGGACGTCGTCCGCTCCAAACACCGCTTTGTGTTACAAGAGGGAGCTGCAAGGTGTCGACAACCCTAGTCAAGGAGGCAACCGACACAAGTTCACAGATCTGGTGGGCGACGAGGTGGACTCGGAGGCCAGGAAATTGCGAACTGTTTTAGCCGACGACAAAATCCCAAAGGCTTTAGGGCCGGAGGGCTTGGTGCAGATGAAGAACTACGTTATTCCGTGGCAAGGGATAAACTTAGAAGAGTCCCAGGAGAAAGATCACGTATCTTACCTGGAGAAATTCTCAGCTGATTTCGTTAGCGACATGAAAGCTATGGTCAACAAGAAACTAGCCCAGGAGGCAGGCCTGAATGACGCGCGGGCTAAGATACTGTACAACACGATACTTCACCACGCACACTTCGCCCGCAAGAAGTGTGAGATATTCTGCGGCAGGCAAGAAGCCATCTCATCTGTGAAGACCATGGTTCAGTCATCAGAGGACCGCCCAAAGCCCCCGATCATAATATCGGGCACCTCCGGAATGGGCAAGACGGCCCTGATGGCCTATATTGGGACCAACATCAAGCTTTGGTTCGATGACCTCCAGGAGGTCAATGTCATCATGCGCTACCTGGGGACGTCCCCCGAGAGTTCCAATGTCCTCGATACGCTGCGATCAGTCATACATCACATCTGTGCCCTTTACCAGTGGTCTCCCCCGGCCGACGACAAACTGAGCAAAGTTGGTGAAGTCCGTCGGTTCTTTGTTCAGCTTCTGAGCCGTATCCAGGAGCAGTTTGCTGATACGCGGCTGGTGATTCTCCTGGATTCGGTCGACCAGTTGATGGACACTCTCGGGGCCCATGTTCTGACGTGGTTACCCAAGGTGTTGCCCAAATGTGTGTACGTCATAGTATCTATGCTCTCCGACAGGTACAGTTGCCTCGCCAACGCAAAGACTCGTTATCCGGATATGGATTTCTACGTCGATCTTCAACCCATGTCGAAGAGTAACGGAGAAGAATTGGTGAAATCATACATGTCCTCGCACAGCAGAACTTTGACCAAGGATCAAAAACTTTTCGTTCTGGATCTGTTCGCTCGCTGCTGCAATCCTTTGTTTTTGAAACTAACTCTGGATCTTGCCGTCCGATGGCACTCCTATGAACCCCCGAGCCAGCTGGACATTCAGCCCACGGTTCACGCGGCAATCGTGAAGCTGTTCGAAGATCTGGAGCTCAAGTTCGGCCACGTGTTCGTCCGTAGGGCACTCGGGTACCTGTCCTGTGGCCGAGTCGGCCTGACGGGTCTGGAGATGGAGGACATATTGTCCTGCGACGACGACGTCCTCAACGAGGTCTACAAGTACCACGATCCTCCGCTAGAGGGTACGGTGCGCGTGCCGTCCTTGCTGTGGGCGCGCCTAGCGGACGCCATGACGGAGTACCTCACCCAGCGGCAAGTCGACGGCAAGCACGTCCTCGCCTGGTATCACAGGCAGTTCTGGGAGACCGCCGAGGAATGGAATCTGCCCAACGTGGAAGCCAAAGCGTTCTTCCACCAGCGATTAGCGGAACTCTACCAGCAAGAACAGGGCATCAGGAGGACGGTTGTTCTGCATCAGCGGCAGGACAGAGTCTGGAAGGATGCCGATAGACGCGTTACCCCGCAACCTCTGATCGTCCGGAATATAAGGAAGCTCAACAGTCTTCCGCATCATTTGCTCCACGCTGGTGACGTCATCACGCTGAAACGGAAATGTCTCTTGAACTTTCGCTTCCTCTATACTAAAGTGGAGGCTGTCGGGATCGGCTCCGTGTTTTCCGAGTACAAACAAATGACGATGACCGACCCTTTGGCGAGTGACGCCGACGTTTGCCTGGTCCGTGATCTGCTCGAGATATCCTACGACGCCATCGCTATGTATACGCCGCTGCTGGCCTTCAACATCTGCGAGCGAATGGGCAGAATGCGCACCTTGACTCCCCTGTGCAGGGACTTGGTGGACCAGGCCACGGAATGGCTGTCACGCACAGAGTCACCGCTCATGGTGCCGACCCACCCGCTAAAATTCCCCGGCCTCGATTCCGCCTTGAAGTTCACCGTCTTGGCTGGATACGACGGCGTCATGTCGAGTGACGACAAGATACTGGTCTGCAGTCTCGCCCACAAGACGGTTAACGCCGCGACGATCCACGTCCTACATTTGCCTACCAAGGACCTACTGGCTGCGATCCCAGTTGCTAAAGCCACCCCCCTCCAGCTGACGAGAGACAACGCCCATTTCCTTTACACCGATAAGCTCTCGCTGAAGAAATGTGAGGTGGAGTCCGGGGATCTTGTGCGAGAGGTGCTGTGCACGGACGAGGCCATCGAGGCCGTGACGCCGCGCTGTCTGGCCGTCAGCTGCAGCGGTCGGTACGCCGCCACGGGGCTGCGCCTCGGAAAACCCAAGACCGAACAGGAAACCTGGAAAATCCGCTCCATCATCAGCGTAATCGACTTGGACGACGTCAACGCCTCGGTACACACTGTCGAGTACCAGGGCAGGAAACATCTGGATACTCTGGACTTTGTAGCGGAGGACACCAAGCTGGTTGCCAGTGGTCGCGCCCGGATCTATATCTACAGCGTCCCGACGCTCCAGGAACTCGCCTGCGTAGACAACGTCTTCGTCATTCAGTCTGATACGATGCAGGTTATCCCCAATACGGACCATATCGCCGTGGTTACCTGTCCGTCGCAGAGAGCCAACATTCTCTTCTATAACTACCTAACCGCCGAGCATCGCTACGTTACGGGCACTCAGTACGAGGAGGCGGAAGGCCCTGTGACGGGCTTCGGTCTGAAGGTCAAGGACGACATGTCCATGGGCGTCATGGGAACGGCATTGCAGAAGGAAAACAAAGGCAATCGCTTGGTGCTCTGGACGGCTAACGACGATGGAACAAGAGAAAGCGCCATATCTCTGGGTCTTGGCCTTGGGTCGTGGAAGTCAGCCAAGTCTATGGTGGTGTCAGAGGACTGGTCTATCGTCGTTGTTGGGTGGAACAACGGAGACATGAGCATCGTCACTCTGCCGAATCTCAAAGAAGTACGAAGCTTCCGCGCCCATAGCAACAACGTTAGCTTCCTGCGCTTCTTCGCGCAAGGAACGAAACTAGCCTCGCTTGGATATGATAACCACCTCAAGGTGTGGGATACAGAACAACTCGTCAGCGAAGCCGCGGTCTCAATTTCGATTGTTGAAGAAGATATGGATGACATTGTAGAGGAGGATGTTACAAATACAACAGTAGAGAAAGTCCAACAGGAAAACTTGCATCAAGCAACTGCAGTTGCAGCCGAAAGCAATGGGCAAGATGAGATAATAGTATCATTCATCACAGCTGATACTAACGACATGGGAACAACTGACATCAAAACGCAGACCGCTACACCTGACGCTAAAGGCACAGTATCTACGGATATCAAAGGGTCGACTGGGGCAGCTGATGCTCATGACACAGGAACAAAGGATATCCAAGAGCCGACTGCCGCAGCTGAGGCTCATGACACAGGATCAACGGATATCCAAGAGCCGACTGCCGCAGCTGAGGCTCATGACACAGGACCAAAGGATATCCAAGAGCCGACTGCCGCAGCTGATGTCAACGAAACGAAAAAACCAGATGGCGTCACAGATCCGAACACGAAGGCTGACAATAACGAGTACTCAAATTGTCGAATGTTAGATCCAGACGAGCAATGCATCGCCGTAGCCTGCTGTAATGACTACGTCATCACGGCTGATCACCTAAATATTCACGGACCTCAATTCTGGCGTCTGTCGGACGGTGTCCTGCACTCCACGCTCACAGCAGCTCACCAGCGCCTCTATTGGGACGCTCTTAAATCACTTAACTTCAAGACACAAAGCAGAATGCACGCCACTGTGAACGTCTTTGACGGTCTCATCGCGTACGTACGCAAGAAGAGGAGTTCCCTGTACATATATCTGGTGCGGGACTGGCAAGCCGCGAGTGATACGAAAATCATGGAGTGTGATAACACATTCCACGTGCTCCTCCCAGCGAAGGACGCGATGAAGTCGTCACAGTGGGCCGAGAATGACCGGGAAGTGCTGCTGGTGCGCGATGGCGTCCTGGAAATACGAGACGTCAATCTGGACTTGAAAAAATCCATTTCGTTCCCCAAGATTTCAGACGATGTAACTAATTTCGAGTCCAATAACGGAAAGAAGAAATTAATGAACTACAAGTTCGGGGTGACCTACGACAGACGGTATGCCCTCGTCATCAACTTATCTCTGTCGCGGACGAAGAAGTGGTTCGACCTTATTGATCTGAAGGCGGAAAAGTTTATCAGGAGGGTTCCGATAGACAAATCCGTATCGTGGAACATCACCGTCTTGGACGACAGTTTCTACATCCTTGCCCAGCTTCCGGGTAAAAAGGATATGTGTTTGTACCCTCCCAGCAAGCTACCTCAGACAGATACACCCAACACGTACCAATCGCTGATATTCTGTGAAAAGAACCTGTTGTCTGAGGACTTAAGTCTCGGCGTCGAATTCTTCCATGGCAAAGCTATCCGGCTTTGGAGAACGGAGCCGCTGTCCAGGCTACACACGCTGGACGGACATCTCGCCGAGATCTTGTGTACCCAATTCTCGGGAGACAACTCCCTGCTGGTTTCCGGAAGTAATGACCATACGGTTCGCGTGTGGTCGGTGGAGGAGGGCACTCAGCTGACAGTGTTCCACATGTACGGAGCGGTTTCACACGTGGCCCTCACGCCAGACGGAAGGCATGTTGTGGTGAACTGTTACGCAGCTCCACAGCGGAAGCGCGCCGCTATTCTGCAGCTCCGCAACATCGTCACCAAGTCAACGAGAACTTGATTGAATCGACTAACTACCGAAATGTGCATAAGTGTCCAGATTGAACCGAAATTATACCTATACATTAAACTAAACGAATAAATAGAAGATATAGATTAGACATACAGCTCTATAGGGAATAAAGGGTTACTACTGTTGTTTGCAGTAATAAATTGGTGATGCGAGGAGTGATGAAGCGCGATGAACAGTGGCCCAGCTCATATAAACTTGGTCAAAGCTTTAAAAGTGCCATAATATATGCTGTATATTTACATGTAATTTATTTAACGTGACATGCACTACAATAAACCAAGTACCAAACCTGTTAATCGTGTTCTCGTCTCGTGCTGACCGGAAAACCTTTCATAGAAAAGCAAGACTTATTTAGTGTGTTATATATTTCTGCACGCTTTGTGTTTGTTTCTTATATGACGATGACCTAAATCGGGGGAATATTTCATCCAAGAAGATTCAATTTTCCCCAAAAGTTTGCATAAAACACCAACATTTAATTTCCTTCCATGCAGCGCCATCCATGCACATTTACGCTGCGTGTCTCTTTCGTGACGTCACCTAGTCACGTGAGTCAGTTTCCATCCATGCAAACCAGCAGCGGCAATCGAATAACGCTGATATGAGATCTGATATGTGTCTTTTCTTGGTTATTGAGAACATATCTCAGACATACATTCATATCACGTCTGCAAAAATACATAGCACATAATGATGAAGTCAAGGTGGGTTGGCGAATTAACGAGAGTAAGGATATGGAGGGGGAGGAGGGCAGGCCGGTGGCTCCACTTTATGTGGAGTTCCATCACCCATAAGTGGGCCTTAATTCATACTTCAAGTGGCTGTGGGTCGGGACCCCTGGGTACTCCCGAACAACCCCGCCTGCTCAACGTTCAACGAGTCCCGTGCAGTGGGATATTATTGCTATTTATAATAGGTATGGTCACCACGTATTGACATCAACAACCGCAAACACCCGAACCCGGCTGCTTTAAGTCATACCGTGAGAACCTAATTATTGCTATAATGCATGTTTTATGATTATCAAGACCCCTTCTCGCGTTTAATTTGTCATTAACAAGGCTCTAGAAGAAGTAGAAGGGCTCGGTGCTCGCGGCAAATTATAAATCTTGGGCCCCCTGGCTTGACAAAGGCAGAGATTGCTCAGCGGATTCGCTGGGAACCAGCCTGTCTGTCGGATACAGAGTGCAGCCTAGCTCAGCATTCGCTGGGAACCAGCCTGTCTGTCCGAAACAGACCGCTGGTAACGGGTATCCTCCATTTTAGAAAGGGCCGGAATTCCGGCCTTTTTCCTTAGTCGCCAAATTTAAAAAACATAACTGATGTTCCCATACTGCACCTCATAAGTGTTTCTATATACCTGACCTCGAAACTATGGAAAGCCGAAGTGGAATTTAATCGACTGAAGATTGCAACTGATTGTGGGACCTTGCGGAGAGGAGACAGTATGAACATGATCAAGTTCGAGATTGCGGGTAGGTGTCAGACGCCTTACCACGTGTGTTAAATTATGAAAAAGAAAGAAAACAGTTACATAAGTTTGTACGTGCGTGCGCGTCCGTCTTCCTTCCTTTGCAATATACTACATTTCAATAATGAACGTGTGTTTTAGATCTTTTCTAGCTGACCATTAAACACATGGAGTATTACCGAATTGTACTACGGGATGTCATGTCATTTTGTGGTAAAAGGATGAAATTTGGCTCACATGTTAGAAATTCATGTCTAATCGAATTTAGTTAAGTGTCGAGTCAGATTTAAATGGTGGACAATGTCACCAATTATAAGCGATATCTTGGACTCACAATAAGAAGGATAAAACTGTTATTTTGATGTCTGACCATAGGTTTTTGTGTAAGCAAAGGTAAAATAAGTCCTCACTGGATGTTCAAGAACAACGCATGAGCCATTTCCCTATATAATTAGGACCCTGCACCTCTTATTTTTTAAGATATTGAGCATGTTTGCTGGCCTTTGTCCGCCATCGTGGAACTAGAGGATGCGTTGCACCTAGATACACACAAATATCTTGCTTAATTCAGTGACCCCGAAAACCTATGCATAAACATAAAATATTAGTTCGATCGTCGATTTGCGAGATATTGAGCTATTTTTGTGTAGTTTTGCCCGTCCAAAGCCGCCAGGGGTAAAGTCGACTTGACATTAGCTAAATTTAAGTACAAGGATATTAAGGACAAGTGTGCTAACTTTCATGCTTTTTACCACCAAATGCACAACTCGACATAATTTGTCGTTTAGCCGCTGAACTATCACAGAATATAGGCAATGTTTCCGTTTCGTCAACACAATTATAACCAGTAATGACGACTAGGACATCAGCTTCGTATAATATTTGCCAAAATATCCTCCTTCCGGGCAAAGAAATTCAATGTCTCTCTATTCCTAATCTCTATGTTTCATATGATATGTGAAATCCAAATTATTATCCAATTTACTTCACATTGTAATATGTTTTTAAATGTGTCCACCTCATGTAAGGACGTGTATACAACAATTTTACGGTTAATTCCTTGAAGATATGAAAATTCATTTTGGCTTGCCATAGCATCTGCACGACAACTGGCGCTCGACCAATCACGGAGGCTTAAAAATTACTAGTTACCGGCCTAGTATGCTGCGAGCTACTCTAGGCCGGTTCCCAGCCTAAGCTCAGCAGAGTAGGTGGTGGCCAGGGAACCAGTCAATATTTACCAACACGGCAGCACGTTTCAGAGCTATGCATTGCGCCATCGTTGCATGAGAAATGCCCCGAGGCCGGGCGGAGCGACCCATACAGAGGTACACGTCAGCCGTCAACCCAGCACCACGATCAATAAGGAACGTGGGCAAAGAAGGAACGTGAACAACCTCCTCGTTTCATTCTAGCTCTGCACGATGTCAATTGTGCGGGTATCAGCAAAAACTTGGGTATATATGTAGTCCCTATACACATACCCGGTGATGAGAACTCGAAGGTCCACCACGGATGCACCATTTGTAACATTTTGCAGAGAGCGACATAACCCACCACCGAGGTGGCCTACATGAAATATGGTGCAAGACAAAAGTTTTTTAATACATAACATTAGTTATGGTGTTATAAAGAAACTAATATGAGATCAGCCATCAGTCACCATTGCCCACGTTTCCAGGAATAGTATCTGTGTGAAGTAGCATTTAAACTCTACCAGTGCTATGCCGCGACGTAACTTCTCGATCCCGGACTCAACCTTCTAGACACCCTGGAAGCTTCGATCTGCTCGCAGAACCGGAAGACATCACACTACGCACCGGGCTCCATATTTAATGTCAGGGACTGCCAATACACGGCGCCACTACGACAACGCTGTTATCCACGATGGCGTGCTGCGTACCACTGGAGATACGCAACACATATTTTATGCCACAAGCTTAATTAATGCGCACATATGGGCTTAATTGGACTAGAGAACCTCTTATTTGAGTAACCATGGGACAAAATTTAAACGGCTTAAATTAAAATACCACGCACGAAGCTCAGCTCATCACACTTTCCTTCAGTGGCGCCCCGCGCGGTAGGTGTGGCATAATACAGCCGCTTATTTAATATCATCATTGAAACGCTGATTATGACATCTAGTCACAATATTTACGCCATCAGTGATACTTTATTGATCCAAGTCACCTGAACTGCGGTCTGTTCGCGATATGTCCACCCTCTAGACCTCGGTCCAGCTTGCCATGGATATCACGTGGAGCGAGGACTGCTTGTCCCACTCGCCAAGCCTGAGGCCTCAACTCGACGCAGCACTGAGACTTCTCAAAGGCAAAGTTATTCCAAAGAGGATCTTCAAGCGAACAACATATCTCATTTGCGACTGCAAGAAAAAATATACGCCTTTAGGTAAGTATAAAAGCTAGATGTTTGTTTATAACAGCTCGGCTATACGAGAAAAAGAATTCCAAGCCAAAGAATAATACTTCCTCAAATGCAAATGTTAGTAGGCCTATCTATAGCGTGTACAGTCTTGTCTGAATACAATCTTTATCTGCTCAATAGTTTTTAAAAACCCAAAAATGGAGTCCATTCCAGTGCCATCATCTGATCGAGCCATTCCATAGTTTGGAAATGAAACATACAATCGCCCCTAAGTCGTCATATGATTTGATCTGTCCCTTCGTCTATGACAATTGCGAAAATAAATTCGCACACAAAATCGATCGAGACATTCAAGTAACTATATTGCTTAATTATATCGACAATTGGCCGGTACACATATGCATACTCAAACTTATAATATTATATAAGAATGAAATGAAGTTTGGGGTTGGATGCATGGGAAGGGGATGTTATCCTTCCTACATATTAATGTGTTCCCGTGTGATGATATATAGATGCTGAAATAGAGAGACGAGGACTTGGCCACCTACGCAATGACTTCTGGGATTCCAACAGCGACCTTATCTGTGTCAGCGCGTCGGGCGAGGTGGATTCACCGACAGACGCCGGGCGCCACTTACTTAAGACACTGGCCACCGGAAGTGACCCATACATGACACGTAGCAGCAGTCGTCTCCTCCTCATCTGCGTCCTGTCGGCAAAACAATCGGTGCAGCTGCTCGAACCCCGACTCCATCGCCAAGAGGCGACACGAGAGTTCCGTGACGTCACTAGGTCGCCGTACATGCGAAAAAAGCCAAAAAGCGAACGCCAGAAACGACCGAACTACAAGTTTGAAGATCTGGTTAGGCTTGATTTGGGAGGTGCAAGTCTGGGGCTGTTTGTCGGTAGAGGTGGCAATGGACTGAAGGGCATTACAAGTCGCGTTCCATGCCAGGTCCGCCTCAACAAAGACGACACAGCCAGCGTAAAGACTACTTCTCGCGAGAACCTCTTTCTGCTGGGCAGTTTACTCCGTGAACGTGCAGCCATGATTGTCGAGAGGAGAGCACAGGTGCGCTAATGTATATATGTGTTGACCAATCATCCTCATGCTTTATAAAGTTAGAAAATCTCATAAATAGTTATACTAATATTAAAGGCCGTCGCAGGGTAATATTAAGTTTGGCGGGCGCATCGCGATCTATGATACAATTATTTACAATTGAATTGTGAATAACCATTTAACCCCCCCCCCCCCCCCACCGCCCACACTCCATTAATCGACAATTAATGAACGTCATTATTATAACAGAATATTAAAAATATTAGATTTATAATGCTTTTCATCGATACATACAAATCGTCAAGGGGTTTTATTCACGTATTCAGCGGCGCTATGTCAAGTACTTAGAGGGTCAGGAGATCTGGGATCCCATCCACAATATATGGGACATGGGTAAGTGGTCTAGCTGTGGTTATCCGCGTAGTGCTATTCAATATATCGCATTTTAATTCACTATACACTTACTGTATGCGGGCATCGTGGCAATTCGTGAATGTGCCATGCAATCGACCTGTATTCTGTATTAAGGTACAATATAATTACACTTAACATCTGTAGATACATCCCATACAATACTCTATATTAATCTATGATTGCAATAATATGCCCTCGATGTTAGGTAAAAGGGTTACCTGATTAGGAAACTCTAGTTAAATTAAGTCCGTTGGTCCGTGGCAGTAGGTGGCCGCATACGATTTCACAATGGGCACATTGCGAGTATATATGTAAGTTAACTGTTATAATCAAGCTGTGGGGTGCAAGGATGCGGCCCGTGATGTGTACGAAGTGAAACAACGCCATGAATCCAGCAAGGTCATTTCCGACAACATCGAGCCAGAGGAAGCAGAGCCGGAGAAGGCAGGCCAGAGGTAGTACATATAATGATTGACAAAGTAACTTTCCAAAAGTATATGCTCACTTTGTTTCTGCTCAACCGAGCATTAGATCTGCAATATACCAAGTATGTCTATGTATTCATCTTGAATGACTACAACGTCTGCATTGCTGAAGAAACATTTACAGAAAAGTAAAATTCCCACATATATAGATATAAGTTTATCATGTGCATATGTCTGTAAGAATATCTTACTACCTCTGATGTGTTTCATCTATAGCATATATATCAAGGATATTTTCACTAACCAGCGAGAGGCAAGCATTATCGACACATGGAAAACAGATATAACATGTTATAATTTATTTGGGCGCATCATGTATATATATATTACAATTTGTGTGGGGTTCGGTTTCGTGGCAGACCGCAGTCTCTGGCTAAGAGTGCGATGCGTACACGACACCACGAGGAGGCGAAACGTTGTCTAAACTGTTCCACTCCCCATGACGTCATTGACTGCCACATCCCCTGTCGCCACCACCCTGGTTACCTAGGTATGAGCGTATTGCCCACTTTTTTTTCTAAAGTTATTTTTCTTAATGTAATTACATTCTGTAAAGCCACCCGTGATATCATTGGGACATTTTTGAATTTGTATTGACCCATTCGCGATGTAACACCAAAATGGACAGAATGAAATTCCGGTCTGCCACTTGCATAATAATGGTAATCTTTTGCTGCCATGGAAACGCATTTTTCACAAACAAGGTTGATCCTGATACACAAACAAACACGGCATCAAGATTCCAGCATTGTTGTAACATTTCCCTCGATGGATGGGCTACTGTTAATGAATCCAATCACATCGACAAGAAACATTAGGTGATGTCATATCATATATTGCCACTTGTTAATGTGAACATATATATGTTTTGTGTGTACGCTCAAATGCATTTTGGATATTATGCTTGTAGATAAGAATGGTTCATGGACCTGTTGCGGGCTTTCCATCGTTTTAACTGACGCCGAGGGGCGGCTGCTGAGTCATGCCACTAATGGGTAAGTATAAGCCTTATTGACTACAAGGATGTGTATACGATACACGAGTGGGATGCGCGCATTAAATACTAAGATATTCTGGAGAAAAGTTTGGTTTGACCAATCTTTCACCATTGACCAAATTTCAAAAAATTTATCTTTGCCTTTTAACTATGACTTCAGGAAGTCTAGTATACCAGCTAAGTACCAACACCCGCAAGGCATAAATATGTATGTCAATCTTATCCTATATGTTTCTTCCAGTTGTGCTACCTCGATCCATATTTGGAGAAAGCGGGGAGACAACGCGAGAAAACGGACGAAGAAAAGCAAGACAGATGATTAAGATCCATCGGAGGACCGATCGCCACGTGAACCAACCTTAATTCTCGTCATCGAAATATTCTTGTTTTTTCAAACGCAACACAAATCAAGCGTTACATTCATAATTTCCGTTAAAAACTCCCATGTTTACATTTGTTTGTGTGAGTTAATTACTTGTTGGACATTATGAGAATAAAACATAAAACGAAAACAATATGCAAGGAAATTGCATGTGTCATATCTGAACGAATAGGCTTCCTTACGCATTGGCCAACTTTGTAGTATAAATCTGATATGATTTCGTATACGTATCAGCCCAAGTCAATGCGATTATAGTCCAATTGAACAGGTCCCTGCATGCATGACTAGCTGTGATTAACAATTAAGCCCCCAACGCAACGGCGTATGTTGGGGGCTTGGTAATCAGAGCTAGACCCCGGTAGCCATTACTGCATACATATACAATACCGCATAGTATGTTGCAACGTGTGAGCGTGGTGTTATAAGTATATACACGTAAACCAGGTAATTGAAAAGTATAGGCCAGCACATATTGCAATGAAGTAAAACATGACCATTAGCCCTATAACCTTCCGCGTTATTATAGCTCTGCAACCGTGGCACGCCCCCGCCCCCCCCCCCTCCCGCCCCTCCACCACACTTTTGCGAGGTGGTGTGCATAGGGTTCGAGGACATCTACCCCCGGCGATTGCATTCCCCATGTTAGTCCCCCCCCCCCCACACCAGACAATTCCCCCCAAGACTCTCCCCCGTACTATTTTCCTACAGACGGTTTCCCCCCGAACACGTCACCACCCCCCCCCCCTTTTATAATTCTTCCCGAGACTAATTCCCCCTCGGACAATTCCACGCCATGGACAGCCCGGCCCTCTCCCCCACCCCCCTGGCCCCACCCGGTGAAATCCTGGCCCACTCAGGACCAATTAACAACAGCATGTGGAGTCAAGTTGAGCGTGTGAAGGAGGGTGGCGCTGTCTGTTCTGTTTACAAGGTATAACAACCCCGTTAGGTTGCATTGTAGATGTGCAGGATTCATATGATATTGTCATGTAAATCGAGAAGGGCCGTCGGGAGAGGCAAAACAACAAACCCTAGGCCTTACTATGGGGGCGGGGAGGGGGGGGGGGACAAGGGGGGGGGGGGTCGTGTTCCCAGTTCACAAAGAATAAATCTCTTTATTCCCAGATAACGAAGAATTAAAAAGGATAACTTCCAGCATACATAGGAAGGGCGGATACACGATTTAAATTGGGGATTTTCTGATTTACGGTTATTTAATATTAAGATTCCCAGTTCACGATTAATGAACATCCTTGATCACGACGGTCGGCTAATACCTCATTCCCAGTTCACGGTGAAATGAAAACCCCATTCCCGAGAAACGGAAATACCCTTGCCCCCCCCACCCCTTACTATAGCCTTAAGCTGTCGATTGGGCTAGATTATAATTTAAAGCTACAATTAAAAGAAAATACAGAGGGTGTGCAATGTGATATAAAATAAAACTCTGTTGGTATAAAATATATTTGCCATTAATCGTTCTGTTTAAATGGCACTATCGAGAAAATTGAAAACTACATATAGTTTGCTATATACATATGTGCCGCCCAAATGACGCCTCTTTTCGCCTTTTTTCGCTCAATCCCCGAAGCAGAAACGAGATCAACAATTTCTCTCGATATGCCCATCTGATACTGACTTTTTTTTTCTTCAAACTTGCGTTCTTGACTATATAGTCTAATTGATATCGAAAGTGTTCAAATAAGTATCCCCCAGACACCTTGTAATGAATTAATGAATGTCAGTGTCTATTGTATATGCCTTTTTAACCACAAAAGTTGCCAGTAGCTATGACTCCACCCCCACACGGCCCCCAACCGTCCCCACCCTCCCTTCTAATGCAACACGGCTTCGTCAATGAGCTGTATAAACAAAAATTAATCCACCGTCGTCAACCCCTACAGGTTCAAACTGGTCACGATTAAATCATCAGTTGGTGTAAATTTGGTGATTACTTCAACTTCTTCGTCCGACTAGCTAGAAAGTATTATAGCTTCCGGTGGTAGTAGTCGTCTAAAGCTACTGGTCGCTTCATCGCCGGTGACATCATCATCAGTGTAACGAGGCGGGCGCCGATGGCAAGTTGGGTGGTCGTGCAAAGGTGCTTGGAGCTTGGCCAGTATTTGTAGAAGTGTTCCCGAATATAAGTAACGGGTATTCTATTTTGATGGGGTCGAGTTATTCTCGGTTGTCTGGAGGGGCATTGTCCGGGATGGGGCCGGGGGGTGGGGATGACCTGCTATCGTTATCAGCGGGGTCGGGGGGCTGGAGTTGTCAGGAGGGAAGAATACTGTCGCCGGGGGGGAGGGGGGGTTGTCCCAGGATACCAACAGATACCCATCAAAACTTGCCTGCTGTATGCGAAGATTTGACATATCGGTAAATGCGTATGCAACACGATGGGGGGATTCCGTGTCAAAACGAGGCTATTTGACGGTGGGGCACACCTATGTTTACTTCGCTAAACCGGGTTTTCTCTGGAATGGTCAAAATAGTACGAGTTGGATATAAATAAGCGTAATACATGGGACCTTTCTGAATGCCAGCAGTAGAGTTCCTCTTCTGGAACCTCTATATATGTCGTGATGAATCAGAGGAGCTGGCAGATCTATAGTCTATAAGATCACCATATTTGGTCCTACGGCGTCGGCGCCCTCTTCGCGCATGGGCATCAGTAGCCCTGTGACATGGCCCACCGGCCTCCTTGACCGGCCTCTCATCCGATAGCAGGGGGTGGTGACAAACATTTCTGGATTCCACAAAAATGTGATAAAGACGGCACATATCTTTCACATAATCATGTTCAGGATACATTTATGAACAGTTAGGCAAAAAGATTGAAGACCCCACGCGCGACTTGCGAATTCGGCAGCCCATCACATATCCACCATAAGAGACCTTCTGCCTCTCAGGTAGGTCCAAATGCGTACCAGTACGAATGCCTATATTAGGTCATATATACACCCCGACCCCCCGCCCCAACCCAAAACTCGCAAAAGAACCCCGGCCAGGCCTCGATCGCAGCATGTATTGATTTTGACGGCGGCGCGAAATTCATCAGCCAATTAGGGCATCCCGCTTTTCTCGGAGGTGACTCATTTGACCAGCGCCCGGCCGTCTGTATATATAGCCAGAAGCTTACTGTAATCGGTCACACATGTCAGTCCTGGAAATCCGTGTTGTGCTTTTATAACGTGATTCGACCGGCGTTGCTTGAAGCAGCATATACAGTACGGCTTGGAATTGATCGCTAAGGTGGGTTAAAACATGTGGCCTTATAATTTGGCCGTTCGCACATATAGTTATACCGACTAACTTACGTCCCTTAATCCCGTCCCTCGTGGTTTCACACTTTGTCTCAATGCAATGAATATAATTCTTTAGTTTCAGATATCTATCAATAGGTTCATAAACGATGGAATATGGGGTATCGCCCCCTCCCTCCTCCCGGGTTTACCCCTTGAAACCTTCTACTCTCCTTATATTTTCCTGCGTCTTAATTCGTGAATTTCGGTCCGCAAGAGGTAACTACATATATATTCGTCAATCAATCACTTCTTTAGCCCCAAGGTGGCCCTGCCTAGTCTCGTTAAAAAACGCCACGCAGGGTTGTGTGAGCGATATACGGGATGATTCAAGTCAAACTTAAAACTGTATATTTCATTCTACCAAAGTCTGACGTTTTCGTCACTGATCTTTTGGGTTCTAACACACGTTTACTTCTTTATTGCTCAGGAAACTCACACATGCATGTGTGCTTTTAGAGATGCCGACATTTAAAATATTCTCATGTGCGAGATACATCGTAACTCGTCCGAACGAGTTTTATAAATCATGCGATACGTTAGTTTGTTCGAACGAGATATTTTTATTTTTACTTGTCAGTTATAAGCTTCCAAAAGCTACAATTAAAAGGCCTACGGTATTTGACATAACAGTGTTCTTTTAATTCGTTAACGTGTCCTGTCGACTATAATAAACAATCATCACTCTATGAACAATTATCTACTTGAAGCGTATGTTGCATTCGATGCATGCATGATTCTGATTAGAGAATAATTAAGGAACTTCAATATATGTATATATATGTTGTATTATATTCGATGTTCTTATCCTCGTAGAATGGACTTCAGCTCGTTGCCGGACGTCGCCTGGGTGAACATCCTGTCCAGGTTGTCTCTTCCCGACAGAGCGAGAGTGGCCGCCACCTGCAGCGCTCTAAACGAGGCCTTCAACCACCCTTCACTATGGCGCAGAGTCGAAATCATCATGGTAGGAGACTTAAACCGCTTTCGTAACTCCTCGCACCCGGTCATCATGCGTGAATCTTACCTCGGGCTGATCCAGAGGTTCGGAAGCTATTTCCAGGATCTGACTCTAATATTATCAGGCTTCGTCAAGGTTATTCCGGAGAGCTGTCGAGCAGTCCTGGAGGCTCTAGCGCAGAACTGTCGTCTGGAAAGTCTAACGCTGGAGGTCGGTGGTGTGGTCACCAAGACAGACCTATCCACGCAGCGGCCGCGGACCGCTGATCTAGGAGCCATCGCTGATTTTGTGAGACACGCATTTCGCTTGCAATCCTTCTGCCTTCGCGCCTGGCCGAACTACCCTGGCTGGCAGTCACTCAACATCCTTGAGGCTTTACGGGACAACCCCAAATTGGAGGGCCTGGAGAGCCTCAGCCTCTATTGGATTGCCGCCAATGCAGGCACTTGGGCCACTCTGAACGCGGTGTTGCCGTCTCAGGAAGAACTCGTACTCACGGCTCGCCACTTCACTAACCTTCGCGTCCTTTGCCTGCGATCCACGATGCTCAGCACCGACCTCGTTCAGGAACTGTCCGATTCTGCGCATGCGCGTCTTGAGCGACTGGGGGTTCTGGTCACGTATTCAGCTCACAATCGAGACCAAGAACTGCCGGAAGTGTCATCAAAAGCGTGGTTGTCGTTATTGCGACGATCGCCAGAGCTATCGGTGGACGTGACGGTCGTCACCAGGGTACCCTTCATCGACCTCTCCGGCTTCCTCAAGTTAGAGATTCCGCTCACCGCCATTAGTTTCATGAAATACTCCCGCTGTGGAGCCCTCGATATCGCATCTCTGACCGACAAGTTTCACGGGTCGCTTAGGAAATTCGTCGATTACACAGACGAAGGTGGCGTAGACGACCAACTCATCACCATGGTAACCCAATGCAAATCGATGAATATTTTTGTGTACAACGGATATATCTACAGCGATACCGTCTTGGCGCTGGCCAACCTTCGTGCGGACGCCTGGTACGACTTTGAGGTCAACCTAGATCACGTGATCACGAAATCGAGAGTGGAGGATTACGATGAGGACAGCGTCATACGCAAAACCGATACTGGGGATTGCCTCGTGGCAGCAATGGCAGACTACGAATCAGAGGAAGAACACGACAGGCGTCTCCGAGATCTTATTAATCAGGTCAACGCAATCCTGAAGCAAACGTGGATCCCCCTAGGAAGCGACTCGGTTAGGCAGTTGATGGGACAGACTGTTGTCGTGTCACCATCCGTACTGGAAACAGCGACGAACAACTCTTGATGTGCAGTTAAAACAAATATAGGAAAGAATGCCCGTACGGCATGATGTCCCTTAAGTCGGACCGTATAGTTAAGTCTTCTACGGTCTAGGGGGTCAAAATAACCTCACACTTCTCTGAGTCGAAGGCGCGGCTACATACGGAAGTTGCTTTCGGTCGACCCTTATTGAAAACGTTTATACAGTGCAATATCGTACGAATAAATGAATAGGTTTCACCATGTAATAAATCAGTTCGTGGCAGTTATTATGTTTGTACACCCCGTTTATCTTCCTTTTGCTGTTGAGATTATCTCGACAGCAGTTTGCAGTTAGTTGTTTTATGTGTATAGCATACATTTCTGGTTTGCAAACAAAGACAAAGAAACATTGCCCCAAAAGCATGTCACGAATCTCATTTTAACCATTTGCACTATGACGTAAAGTGAGAAGTCAATAAACGCTTGTAAGTCAATGAACAAATATTTATTTTTCACAGTGCATTCAAGAAATGTGGCTGTTGTACCTGAGGCATGACATATATGAATCGTTTGTGCATTACCCTTACATGGGAAGCCAGCTTTAGAAGCCACAACCCAGGGTATGATGACAGGCGAGTCCGGTTACAAGGTTGCAGGATTGACTATGTTTTTTTTTCAAATCTGCACACGAACACAGGAAGCTGTATGACATTGTAAATTATCTGTAGGACAAACTGCGCTAACATCTCTTTCAAGGGAAGCTGATGGAGTAAAGCCACAAGTACGCTTGATGTGAGTTGTTTCAGTAGTTGGAGACCCGGGGCAACACTCCTTCACCACGGGGGATTCGAATCCGGGACCACCTTCACAAGGCAGGTCATGAACGGAAGTTCTACATGCTGGTGTGGGTTCAGTACGAATTTCCGAGTGCTCCGTCGAGAGATCTTTGGCATTTGGAAGGCGATCACATGAAAACGGGGACTCCACCCCCAGCGCGACTTTCTTAACGCCGGTTATTCTGGAGACAGCACGCCGGGCCTCCTCGTCTTTGACTGCAGCTCGCTTGGACCGCTTCTGTGTATTTAAAGTCAAAGGTATTAAATAATATGTGGGTTTTGCAATTAAATGAACTCATGCGTTGTACAGGCATACTAAAACCACCAAAATGCTTTTAATTTGAGAAGTCTTCAGTAAGAAATATATCTTCTTCGTATAGAGAAAGCAGATGTCATATCAGATTCTATAAGACTGCATTAATACCAAATTAATCAGTTACTCTAATTGACGGCCACGCCTTACAACTATTAACGCCGCTTTATTAATTCAACTTAACATTATTATACAGTAAGAAAATATGGGTTGACTTACTTTAGGCATGGGACATGAGGGGTCGTGCAGTCGTATATGTTGCTTGAGCTTTTGCTGCAACAAAAATAAAGCTAAATCAATTTCGCAAAACAGACGGAGAGGCATGTTCTTTATTGTTATAAAGTATCCAGGTCTCCGACGCCATCTTCTACTGCTCCGTACAAGCAGGTTATTGTATATAAGTCGGCGGAATTCGAGACTGAGGTCACACTCGGCCAAAAAGAGGGTCATTGCACGTGACGCATTCATGACTCTCCCATTTCGGGTTTGCCGATCGAATCCCTGTGTGCAAAACTTTAAACCAGAAGAAGCCAGTAAGCACGGTATGTTCGACTAGTGAACAGATAAACGTATGGCACTTAATTCGAGTGCGCGAGAAGGGATTATCTCAACAAAAGCATCCCATATCCTATCCGAACCGTTAGGCCACCGCAGGATATGTGATCTCGTAAACCAATATAACACTGGTGATCATGCCATATACATTTTCTGGGTATACTTTCGTAAATTTTAAGCTGGGAGTTTACAGACTATATTCGTTGAGACAACTATATCCACAACTATTTGGATTCGAAATAAACTATTGAACAACAAAAACCCCAAAACTACGTGCTGAGACATAACAACTAGTCGCCGGGTGCGAGACCGGATGCCCCACATCCAAGTGAGTCTGTAAAGACGTTACCCAGGAGACTGCCGTGCATGTCTACCTTTGTGGAGAAGGCCCGACGGCAGTCGTCGTGTCCACACTCGTATTTCTTGTCCTCGTGGTAGGACCTGACGTGCGCCTGTAGATTCCTCAGCTCGAGGTACTCCCGCGGGCACCCGTCGTAGGTGCAGCGGAACATGTCGCGCGTCTCCTGGTGAGTCCGACTGTGGTACTTAAGCCAGGACTTGCTCTGGAAGGCCACGCCGCACTCCAGACAAGGGTGAACTGCGGCCACGCAACATACCACTAATTATATAACGCGCGACTTGCCAATCATACACGGGACATTGGTTTTTTACTACAGGAAGACGTAGTCGTATGGCATACATGTAGGCAAATGGAGTTCATTAAATATCAATCTTCCGACCGAACATTTTGTCATGTTTATGGCAATGCGTAAGCTTTTAAGTACAAAACCAAGCCTAAATAAAACGACAAAGCCAAGCCTTAATAAAGCGACAAAGCAAAGGGCTCATTTCTGCTATATACTGCATGAATATAATAGAACGCCTAACCTTTGAACTCAATGCCCCATATGAAGCTTTTAGCTCTTGATTTGTGTAAATAGTAATGTGCAAATGTGTTAAATACACGGTACTTACGCGGCTTATGGCTAATTGCCATGTGCTTTCTCAGCAAGGACCACTTGACGAACTTGAGGCCGCACTTTGGTTTTGTACAGACGTAGCCTGCCGAGAAAATGTGTAGACGTCAACTATCAGTGAAAGAATGATAACTTGTTGGTTAGGACACGTCGCACACGGGGTCTAACCCGGACTGAGGAACAATTAGGGATAATAACATGAACGGTACGTGATTCAATGCCCAAATATGGAGCGAGCCCGAGGATAGAACACGGACTGTTTACCTAAAGGGCAGTGAGCTACCGATATACAGAGGCTCGTTCGCTTAAAGCAGTGACACAAAGAGTGGCTGTTTTTGTCACTTTAGTATGTGACACGATTTCAAGAGCGCAGGAATACAAATATACACTGGACCCGGTAAACCTACCCAGTAGCCACAAGATAAGCAGAAACGGATTTTGAAGTAGAATCAATATGGGTAGGATGCTGCATATACGAAATCCTACAAACACATTTATACACATGATATGCAGATCAATATACATCTTTGTATCAGTAGCTCACACATTACTCCTTAACAGGATTGATTTTTTCTCAAATTGCAATTTTACCGGTAACATGGAAAAGTGGCTCCCACCTTCATGAATCTTTTTGTGCCGCTCCAAATGACTCTTCTGTTGAAACTTTTTAAGACATTCTGGCACATCACATCTAAAAGGACGAGAAAGCTGATAAATTGACTTTCAAATATTCAAGCCACAACGTTAATACTTGGGCGTCTAAAGTGGCCTTTCTATATTAAGCAAGGTTTTATAAAAAAAAACAAGAGAAACTCTTGCTATATATATTACTTTTTTTATGTAAGACAAGAATAATTCACAGACCGCTTCATTTACTATACCATCAATTATGCCATGATCAAATTAGTAGAAACATTCTTACTGAAACGGTAGAACACCAATGTGTTCATATTTGTGTGCCTTTAACTGGTGATGTTTTTTGAAGCTTTGGCTGCAATCCCGCTCTGGACACTGAAGAAAATTTGATGGCAGAACAGTGAAATAACATGAATCAGGCAGGCAGGAAGCTCGCACTGATTTTGTATTGTTTGTAATACAGTAGCACATTATAAAGGACAGTGTCAGTAAGATTCCATACAGTTTTCCTGATTATTATTCTGCCATCAAAAAGACTTAACATAATGACGGGGTGGGGAGGGGAGGTGTCACGTAATAGAGGTAGAGTAACATATACACAGAGATGCAGCTATAAAAGGGTAGGTTCAGAATAAGCGATGGTCAGATAAATACAGATTGTTCTAACAGTATTATCAATGCAATACGATGTAGTCCCATCTAAACCAGGTGCAAACAAACAGTTACAGATTTTGGCAGCCTAGAATGCCTCACAGTATTTACCTTGTAAAAATTCTCAATCTTGTGACTTTGGCGGTAATGTTTTTTCAAAGCATCTGTGGTACAATACTCTTGAGCACAATCTGGATAGTCACACCTGAAATAGTAATAAACAATTATTACACAGAGCCATTTTCACGCTACTTTTGTGGTATGTATTACAACATATACAATCACAGTTATAATGTAATGGATAAAAGGCAGAGCACAATAAAGTCCAGATCCACCCTGTGAGCTATGGACAAGAGGTTCATCATGAATAGATGACTATTATCCAGACATAATGCCAAGACATATATAAAATAACATAACTCTAGGTGCAAAAGTACTACTGGTACTCAGATAAAAGCCTTACTTGAATTGTTTTGTTTTCTCCTTGTCTAGACAGTGAGCTGTATCTTCATGACGGCTGAGATGTGCAGCTCTTGTATACTGTTTGTTGCATTCCAGATGTGAACAGGCATAGGGTTTCTAAAGAAAGAAATGGTGTTTTGATAAGATAATATGAGATTGAATTGCAAATTAGGGGGCAGGTTCTGAGGTGTAACAAAGGTATCTTCTATATTTCAAGGTAACTATAAATTGCATAGGACATTAAAAGATGGATGTACATACATAACATATTCTCAATTAGCTACTTTTATGGTTATGTGACATTGAGTAGAAAAAGAAGATTCAGATATGATAGTTGACTTCATACAATTTGATAAGATATCATAAGAGATTGAATTGCAAATTAGAGACAGATTCTGAGGTGTAACAAAGGTATATTCTATATCTAGAAATAACTAAAAATAGCTACTTTTATGGTTATGTGACATGGAGCAGAGAAATGAGATTCAGATATGATACTTGACATCATACAATAGTCTGCTCTGAATATACAATCTATTATTACATTTCTTTTACCCATCTAGTCTCCAGAGTATATATTAATATGTTACTATTCTACTATTGAATGCGACTAGGCAGACTCTCAGCCTAAACAAAGGCTAGGCCAGGGTTTTGTTGGGAAACACCGCCACATGTCCAATCTATCAAATCCTGTACGGCATTTTACAAACATGCGTGGCGAGAAGCGGTGCTGATGGCGAAATTTTTTTTGGGGTATGGCAATAGTTTCTAGAAGTATGTATCTTACAACTTATCTTATTATTTTAGTTAAAGTCTCCGTGATTACGACGATATCCTCTGTTGATTTTTCGAAACAGCAGACAACTCAGTTCTGTCCGTCACCTTGCCCACTCAGTGGAGAAACTGCGCATGCGTGTATGTCGTTAAAACCACACCATTCGCTTGGTACATGGCGCTTCATACACCCAGCCAATTGTCAATTGACATGCAATAAGCGAAACGCCACCTGGGAAAGTTGCTGGTTAAGAATGACCAAATACGAAATGGCGCGATAAACAACACTTAGTCGCCCACAAAAACAAATCTTACACCCTCATTTTCTACATGCGGACATAGGACTGTTGTGTGGAGCAACAACTGTCTCAGTCAAATGGGACTAGCCAGAACTGGCAGAAGGCAGAACCCTTCAGTTACCTGAACTCCCCTATTATCGCTCAAGGATCTCTACTCTAACTCTATTTCCATTAACCCAAATGCCAATGCTTTACCTCTCCTGTGTGTGTTCTTATATGGTGAGTTAATCTAGAGGGTTTTGTAAATGACTTGGAACATCCTTCAAAATAACAAACAAAAGAAGCGGTCAAGTCTTCTTTCTCATCGTCCATGCTGCCTCCCTCGAGCTCCCGTTGATGTGATGACGTCACATTGCAGCGCCACCGTTCGTTCGTCTTGCATTTGACGATACGTCGGTTCGACACAAGCCCAATAAATCAGCGGGAGGGAAGGTGAAAGATGTCCACATGGAACCACAACATGAATATAGGGGGAGGGGCGGGGTTGGGTCTCACTGTATAGCGAAAAGACGTGTCTAATCTCGCAAAAAGACAGTCCAAATGCCAATTAACACCGATTTGAAGCTGTTGAACCGGCTAATTCGATTTGTAATGTCTTTACTGAAAGATTTAATGAAAAACTGTATTGTTTAATCGGGTTCATATACGTATTTAACAAATATTTCAACACGGACGCCGTTCAGCGATCGGTACGGCTGCCGCCATGTTGGATACATACTTGCCCGCTGCCTCACTAGATGGCGTAACGCGGCAAATGATGTTACATACATGTTTGCGTTATGAGGTCTTTTCGCGAAAAGACGGTTACATCGGCGTAAAAGGGACATGTATCGCTGATAAAAGACACTTAAAGCATTAGTCATATTTTTTGGTTGTTGCCATTTTCCACGAAATAAAATGTTAGTATTATTGGGGTAGGAGACGCGCATGCCGCAGTTAGTGGACACCAATTAGTGGAGGTAGAAGTCGGGAGACACCCGGTTTCGCGGGGCGCCGGTTTCGTGCAGGGCTAATCAGTTAACACCAATTAGTTTGTTACATCGAGTTTACATCTAAGGACAGTTTAGTTCAAAGACAAAAAGTGAAGAATGGCGAAACGGTAAAGTCAAAAATTGTCAGAATATAAAACCATGAGTTGGTTTTTAAAACCAAGATTTTGAGATTAATAAAATTACAGCAAAATGCACTGTTTGGCAGTAAACGTAGAATATATCATATGCATTTAACTAGTAGTTAAATAATCTAAAATCGTTCGCACTGTTTGGCTGTAAACGTTGACTAGATATCATATGCATTTGACTAGATTTATTGCAGATAAATAATCTAAAATCTGTTGCTGTGGTATATTATTAAATAGTTCTTTCATAGTTTCTACTCTGTAATATTGATCCCTTGTTTGTTGAAAGTCAACACACCTCAACAGAATGTGCTCCACAGTCAGGGGTTCCTGACAGGGCACACATTCGGGAGGTGGTTCTCCTTTGAGGAGATAGCAATGGGTAAGGTGCGTATGTCCAATCCGGTTTCTCTGAATGAAAACGTCCCTCCGCCTACCGTGGATTCTTGGCCGTTTGGTACCCACAGTAGGCTGAAGCCGTTGCAATTTGTTGGAGGATTGCTCGTCCCAGGACGACTGCCAATGTCTAGTAATTTCGTTTTGGATGTACGGCTTCAAGTCCGAGTATGGAAACTGGACTGGAAGGGCGTCGTCATTTAGAGCTTCTTTGGCGGCAGCGTCTGCTAGACTGTTGCCCTCTATGCCTATATGGCTAGGGATGGCTTGTATACAAGATAATGAATCTGAGTATATGATAAAGTTGTCATGAAGTGATTGTTCTACATATTCAAGTGCCATCATTAGAGCCACCGCTTCCGCGGTGTATATCGAGCATTGGTCTGGGAGGCGGTTGCTGCACTGGTGTTCACCAGCCACAGCTGCAGCGGCCACCCTGTGGGAGTCTTTTGAGCCATCGGTATATATAGAGAAATGGTTCGGGTGTTGATTGTGAATACTATGTTTAAGTTCTATAAATTGTGATGGGTCTGTGTCAGATTTGTTGTAAGTTGTTAGTTCTAACAGAACTTTTGGAGATTCCATTTCCCATGGTGGGATTTCTGGGAGGCGCCAGGTTCGTATATCGTTGAAATTGATATTGTATCTTGTCAAAAGGTTATCGACTCGAATTCCAAAGGTGGGTGTTGTCTTTGGTTTGTTTTCAAATAGTGTTGTAAACTTTGGATGGAATACGTCTTCAAAGGTAAGATTATTGGGATTCGTTTTGAGCGTAAGTGCGTATTGTAGTGCTAATTTATCTCTACGGTAGTATAGAGATGGTTCAGCAGACTCCACGTACAGGCTTTCCGCAGGAGATGTGCGGAAAGCTCCCAGACATAAACGAAGTGCTTGGTTGTGCACAGGGTCCAGCATCTGCAAATATGATTTGCGTGCTGATCCGTAAATCATCGACCCATAATCCAGCCGTGACCGTATCAGGGCTCTGTAGATATTTAATAATGTCTCTCTTTCTGTTCCCCATTCTGTATTAGATAGCACTTTAACTATATTAAGTGCTTTGGTACATTTCTGTTTTAATTGTTTGATATGGGGTATAAAACTCATTTTTTTATCGAATAAAATGCCGAGAAATTTTGTTTCTGGCACAAATGGTATTTGATCCCCATTCAAGTTCAGGTTCCGGATGGAGTTTCCGGAGTTGACAGAAGTGCATACACACGGTTTTAGTTTTTGAAAATTTAAATCCATTCTCATCGCACCATTGTTGTAATTTATTGAGGTTCATTTGTAGTTGCCTTTCTATTGTCTGCATATGTTTGGACCTGAAACAGGCCAAAAAATCATCAACAAATAGAGAAGGATCTATGTTATTAGTGAGACATTTTATGATGCTGTTGATTTTAATACTAAAAAGGGTTACAGATAGGATACTGCCTTGGGGAACCCCCATCTCCTGATCGTATACTTCGGAGAGGGTAGTTCCGACCCTTGTCTGAAATAGACGTCTGTTTAAGAATTCTTGAATAAAATTTGGCATATGACCTCTGGGTCCCATATCATGGAGGTCTTTTAAAATACCATATTTCCATGTGGTTTCATATGCCTTTTCAAGGTCAAAGAATACTGCCACCACGTGTTCTTTTTTGATGAATGCCTCGCGTATATAGGTCTCCAATCGTATTAAATTATCGGTGGTATTTCTGTTTTGGGAAGGATCCGTGTCTTGAAGTAGTGAGTGGCCTGTGGTGCGTGGGCGGCAAATCGTTGTTCTGCGTCAAGGGCACGCATGTCGAATACGGCCGCGGACTCAGCGTTGACGACGCCCTGGCGTCCAAACACAGACTGCGTTATATCCGTCCTCAGCTTGGTGCTGACGCCGACCTTGTCTTGCAAGTAGTCATTCAAGTTCCCCTTGAGGTGGCGGGTGCAGCTCATCCTGCGGCTGGACGGGAAGGCCTTAGCGATCGCATTCACCATGGCCTTTTCGTTATCGGACCCGAAGACAGGGTCTGCCGCGGTGCCGTGCAAAAGGACAGACAGGCGAGAGAAGAAGTCGAAGTAGGTAGAGAAGTCTGAATTTCCATGCAAGAACATGGGTCCGGCGAAGATCGGGTGGTCCCCGGTTGTTCGGCGTTTCACTCCAAGACGTTTGAACACGCCGACAGTGACGTGCACCTCCCCGAGGTTGAAGGTCTTGTCAAACCCAAGTATTGTTGACGTAGAACCGGGTCCCGAGCAGCAGAAACGTTTGATGTCCTGTATCTGGGCGTCGGTGTACAGCATTATCGATGGCACAAGGCTGTCACCGATTGTAATGCGTCTCAAAAAGTCGTCGCCTCCTCGAGCTCGAGTTAGCAATTGCTGTAGGTTGTCTGCGAAGTTAGCAGTACACCCTTCAACACCTCCTTCTTTCCGGCTCCGATATCGGGCACTTTCCAGCTGCTTCATTGACTTAGGAAGGGCATAAACATCCCCTCCCGCCGCCTTACACAGAAAGTCGAACGCCTTCCTGGTTTGTTTGTGTGTTACTTCCGCCTTAATCGACTCCATGACCTCCGGTTTCGTACGGATGTAGGGCCGCGTGTTCCTTTCACTACTGCCATGTGGTGCGGTGCCCGGGAACTCCGACCATGCACCTGGTTTTACTGCGGCCAGGGGTAGATTGTCGTATGGGTCACAAACGACCGTGTTGTCAGCGATAAGGTCCCTGTACTGGGGGGACTGGTAGTCGTAGCACTCCCTGTGTTGCGCGATTTCCAGCGCAGTCATTAACCGGATGACGAGATGTTGGTCTTCGTTGCCTAACATCCCGCGGGATATGGCCCTGTACATGCAGTTACCATCTCCACTTATGGCAAGCGGTTCATGGCGGGCTAATATAATGGGCTGAAATTTTCGCAGTATCCTCACTGACACAGCGTCTATGGGGCCGGGCGGTGGAGGACTCTGTGCAGTCGGCATGGTAACGCCGTACGTACGCAGCAGCAGGATCTCAGACTCCACAGTCTTGAGCAGCAGATCGGGACGACGAAGCACGCCATGAATGCGCGCCAAGGCCGCTGCACAGTCGTAGTCACCACTGTCATTAAATGCACATCGACGACAGATGAAGTTAAGGTCTTTGACTTCATCACCCCAGCATTGCAGCAATCGGGGACTCATCGGGACACAGTGCCTATGGCTCCATTGCTGGCAGGGGGAGCATTCGATGCTGTTCTTGTTGCAGGATGAACCACAAGTACTACAGGGATACTTGGAAGAGCGTGTTTTTCTCGTAAATTCCATGTTGATGCCAAGAAAGCAAACAAAGATTGCTCTTCCCAGCCAGCAGCTACCTTTTTATACCCGATTTCTTCGCCCGTTGTAAGCCAATAGACGATACGGTGGCCAATGGTAGTTCTCTTTATTAACCATGTCATGGCTTCATCTACCCATAATCAGTAGATAATAAAACAGTATAATCAGTAAACATGAGAAGCCAGTGCTGGACCAAAGTGATTACCCCGGCACCAATTATCCCGACTTCTACCACATTGTTATTTAACTTTCGCTCCAGACCTCTCGACCCAATCATGTAACAAGCCAACTGATGTGAAGCCTTTGCTAAACTAAACTGTCCTTAGATGTAAACTCGATGTAACAAACTAATTGGTGTTAACTGATTAGCCCTGCACGAAACCGGCGCCCCGCGAAACCAGGTGTCTCCCGACTTCTACCTCCACTAATTGGATGTACGGCTTCACTGTCCACTAACTGCGGCATGCGCGTCTCCTACCACAATAATACTAACATTTTATTTCGTGGAAAATGGCAACAACAAAAAAAAATGACTAATGCTTTAAGTGTCTTTTATCAGCGATACATGTCCCTTTTACGCCGATGTAACCGGCTTTTCGCGAAAAGACCTCATAACGCAAACATGTATGTAACATCATTTGCCGCGTTACGCCATCTAGTGAGGCAGCGGGCAAGTATGTATCCAACATGGCGGCAGCCGTACCGATCGCTGAACGGCGTCCGTGTTGAAATATTTGTTAAATATACGTATATGAACCCGATTAAACAATACAGTTTTTCATTAAATGTTTCAGTAAAGACATTACAAATCGAATTAGCCGGTTCAACAGCTTCAAATCGGTGTTAATTGGCATTTGGACTGTCTTTTCGCGAGATTAGTGTCTTTTCGCGAAAAGACACGTCTTTTCGCGAAAAGACACGTCTTTTCGCTATACAGTGAGACCGGCGGGGTTCACCCTCCTCGACCGCGGGACGCGTCGACCGCGGGCCACTTGAACCGCGGGAGGGGGGTGGAGGGGGGTGGTAGGGGGAGTTAGGGGGGTGGGGGATCATGTTGTGAGGGGTGGTGCGCACTGATGGCGGCGTCCAGTGGAGGGTGAACGCTTTGGCGGGATGACGTAAACCGTGCATATCATTAATTTTTAACTCATACTCATGCAGTATCCGTATTATATATAGCCGCGACAAATGAATGATAGAACGATTTTTAAATCGGCAAGTCTCGTTGACATAGTATAGGTATATGTCTAATCAATCTTCGACAAAGCAAAAACACGGATATTTAACAGTATGCTCATTAAAGTCAGAGTTCATCATAATCTGTCACTTTCACACATCGAAAACACGCTCCTCATTAGTTGCCAATTTCACACCTATTTAATTCAATTTTAAGTGACTTATGTAACGTAACGATGGCTCTTCCGCTCTTGCCCGCGGAGCACATCCCGCCGGTGTTCGAGCGGCTTGCGACCCAGCTGGATGACGGCACGCCGCAAGCTGTGCGGGTGTTGTTCACCTACACGCGGGACACGTGGGTCGAGGGCCGGTGTGGCATGCGGAAGTGCCCCCCCATGCGCAGCTGTCCCGCCTATTTAAAATACATGATATTGAGACCCTCTCCGCTCCATGTGTTCGTACGGTGCCATTATGATAGATACAGGGGCATGGGGGACAATCCCGCATACCACACCGGATCTTCGCACCGGCAAACTGGACGTGTTTTCTGGAGGATGTGCGGACAAAAAACGATGTCGAGGGCTGGCATCTTAGACTCAACACCCGTGGCCGTAATGGTAAGTAATCCACTTTTTACTTCCACATGTTTGCGGTATATCACCAATTTATCTAATGTTATTTTTTATCTACAAATAAATTGCCAAATTTGCAGGATAAAACGTTTTTATGTAAAAATAATCATGCTCCATTCTCATTCTAATCATTGTGATATTTGTTTATTTCCTTGCCAGGTTCCCTCTCGATCTTTCTGCTGTGTCAACTGTTGCCCCAGGAGGCACAGATGGTGGATGTGATGGTGGCCATCGATATGGTTCGAAGGGAGAAGCGGGTGCGTCATCGCCACAGAGGAGCCGCACGCAGTGACGAGCGGATACATGATATTACTTGGCCATTTCCCAATTCACGGTTATTTAATATTCAAATTCCCAGTTCACGAGTAAAAATCCTCGATCACTGCGGTCCCATTCCCAGTTTACGAAGAATTATTTTCCTCATTCCCAGTTCACGGTGAAATGAAAAGCCCATTCCCGAGGAACGAAAATACCCGTTGCCCCCCCCCACCCACCCCCCACATGGAGCATGTCCCTGTTATAGGTCACCTTGGGGTATGATACCACTTTGTTCATGTAAATATCTACAGAGCAAAACAAAGTTGAACAGCTAAGACAACGATTTCGTCCTTCTAAGCGAATACAAAGAGTTCAATATAGTCCTGATTCTCTAAAGTCATCATTCATCGGTTATTGGGCCTGAATCTATACACGGCTGTATTACCCAAATTGCATGTTCACAATTAACACACTCAGTACGAGGGTTTATGTACTAAACCAATATTAAACAACACGTTTAGTTGTCTCATGAGCTGAACTTGTAATGTATTTTGCTTTGGAGAGCCCTTATAATTGATGACTGTGATATGAGTTTTCTCTGGTTCATCCTGATCCAAAATGCACATAAATGTATCTTTTGCATATTTACTTTTACAAATATTTCCGGCACCCGGAATTGTGAATACCGCTCTCAACATAGAATGAAGAATCTCTTTCAGCCATGATTGTTTGATGGAATGTTATTAACAAATTAACAATCCGGATCGGTGGATGTGCGATAGATATGACACGAATTAAGAAGTGGCAACAAAAGACCAAGTGTTTAGCAAAGGACAGCCTACTAAGAATTCTTGCTCTGGCCATGACATATCTTCACTGGTTTGGGCACGTTCCTCATAGGCAAGGTGAACGCATTTCACATTATATGCTCAATGGCGAGCTTGCCCACTGGACAATCACAGCTGATGTTCAATGACGTTGGCAAACGCGACATAAATGCTCTTAGCATCGAAATATATCGATATGGCTACCTTCGTATCCGCAGTACTTGACGGCCGATAAGTGAGGGTGGGCACCCCGAGCCTTGGTGGAAGATCGAACGCAGAGGCGGATCCAGCGGGTCGACTGCGGCTTAAGCCCCCCCCCCCCCTATCCCCTAGGCAAGCCGAAGAAGCCCCCCTCCCCACCGACAGGTATAACCCACGCACATTAAGTTCGATCTGTAATAGCCCTATCAATATGCCTTTATGAAAATGATAAGGATGGCAAACGATGTGAATGCTTGGTTTGTCATTAGCATGAGAGGGATGGACAGAGGAATAAGAATGATAGGTCTGCAATGACCGTCCGAGGGATCTGCAACCGACATGAAGGCCTTGTTTGTCATGAGAATGAGAGGGTTTGGGCAGACGACATGAATTCTTAATTTGTCATCAGCCCGAGATTGCTTGGGGGGGGGGAGGTCGCGACCCCCCCCCCCAAACCCAGCAGTGTATTCAGTACCCCCCCCCCCCCACCCAGGGGTGAAATCATGGTACGGTATGTCCGTGAGAGGGTTTGGCAGATAGTGTGAATGCTTGGTTTATCATGACCGAGAGAGGCCTTGAAATACCATGTGAATGTTTGGTTTGTCATGACCATCAGAAAGCAGGGAATGGCCGGGAATGGCAGACGGCAAAGGACCGGGGTGGGGTCGAACTAATAGAAATTCATTATCGCTTCATTCGGGTGATACTTGTGCATACATAACATACATACATAATCATAGACATAAATGAAAGATCCTTTTAGTTTGGTCTATCCCCATTTAATTGTCACGGGAGGTTTCTCCACGTTTCTCCACGGGAGGGAGGTTGATGGCACCCCCCAAGCATGCCCGCAACAAATGGCAACAACTGTTCGATGTGACCAATGTCGTTCCATAATGAGTTCAGACTGCTAAAATATTCATAGTAGTAGTGCAAATCACGATCACAAGTGAAACGGAGGTCATGGGTCACGCAAACAATTGTTTCCAATCACACATCCCGGATTTACAGTTCTACCCAAATCACGATCACGAGAATTACTTCGATCACGAATCACGTAAATAATTATCCTCAGTTCCCGATCAAGATAATAATTTTAGGTACAATCACGGATCACGAAATATGTATTACCAACCCCGCCCCCCCCCAATAGCACTTGTCTTCATTTTCAACGTCCGTCACCACCGACTTTCACAACCAGACATATACCGATACACTCAGACATATCGTAACTCAGGCCACTCGATCCCTGACTGCGAGGCACGCCCAAAACGATGCCGGTGAGCAACCCACTCACGCAGAGCTCAACTGCCGGACTCGGCGGGGAGAAACATTCAGACAGGTCATACAACCGATTTAATTTTTATATAAAAATATATATATAAATGAAGGGAAAAGCTGTTTCTAAATATTACCTTATTTACTTGATGTTTACTTGCAGATATTTGTACTTGAGGCTGTGAGCCTAGAGTGCACAATAAACTAAGTACCTAAGTGACTAACACTAAGTACCACCCCCTGCCACCTGATTGGCGGGCTCGGCACAACCAGAGATCAGTTTACACTGTTCGGACCGGGGCTCCCCGGGGTGACCCAGAAGGGACGAGAGAGAACGGTAGTCTATAGCGATAAGTGTGGTGCAGACAAGTTGACTTTTTGTTTTATAGAAATAAAGTTCAGCAGTAGAAAGCTATAACCACGTGTTTTCAAGATGTGAACGCCAAGATCGGCGGACCCGGATGGGTACTTGGGTGGGGCAAGGAC
Source organism: Arenicola marina (assembly GCA_964019135.1). Taxonomy (NCBI): domain Eukaryota; kingdom Metazoa; phylum Annelida; class Polychaeta; family Arenicolidae; genus Arenicola; species Arenicola marina. Next base: position 4,719,492 of record OZ025260.1, on the reverse strand, counting down.
CCGGGGCGACCGGATACCTAATTAATACATTGCTGTGGGCGGGAAGGTTCCGCAGTAAAACTCCTACCCTTTTCACCGCCAAAGTCTGCTCGGTCGGGGCGTTTTACCGCCCAAGTCCGCTCGGTCGGGGCGGCCAAAATCCACTCGCAATGGGCATTTTTTCGCGGCAACCCGCTCTATGAACGCACATTTTCAGAGCCCCCCCGGGTCGCAAGTTTTTAAATATCCGCTCTATAAGGTAATCTTTTTCATTATAAATGTCCACTGTATAAGGGTATTTTTTTCATCACAAATGTCCGCTCTCTCAGGCTTCAAGGGGCACCCGCGGACCCCCCCCCCACCAGATTCGTATAACAGTGCCCCCACCCCCTCCCCGGGGGGCAAGGACGTGAGTCCATACCCCCACCCAGCACAGTACAACTGACGTTACATTTGCACAAGAGAACCCGGGGCGCACGGGATGAGAGGAGGGGAGTCCAGGTGTAACAATTATCCATGATTTCGGCAATCAGTAGTTGTGCATGTAGCTTTGCAATGGCCTGTTTTCTATGTTGAACTGACACACGCTCGGGGCCAACTTCACATCGTCTATATTTGAAGGTGTCGGCTTAGAAGGGCCAAACGAGAACATGGGGGCGTATAAGGTGGCACTGGGCTTACGCTGACACTGCATGGTTATATGTTCTCAAACCTCGATGTATATGCATTTAAATTGTCGCTATAGTATTCTCGCTGACATTTCCAAAACCGTTATTAAATCCATTATGCCCTCGGTATCACATTCCTGGTCCTGGCCCGTTGTGACGAGTCAGACGCTAGTTATATATCAATATTGATATATAAGGGTGATCGTTGTGCGTAATCGCAGTTATACCGGCAGACGCGAGAGCGATTTGGAATCCCCCCATCCCGTCCGCCATTTGTTCGAGATCCCCACTGTTCCAGATGTGAACGGATAAAAGAACAGGCGCAAATCCGGAGGAGAGAGAGGGGAGGGGGTTCTAGGAATTTGCCAAGGGGGGTGGGGGGGGGGGGTTGCTCTCTGAAACTTCCTCCCGAGGAGTGTGCGCTCTGAAAAACTTCCGACCGGGGGGGGGGGCGTGCTCGGAGAAGCCGACTTTAACAGTGTATGTTCAGGCTCCCAAGGGGGCTCTTGCTCTCTGATAACTTGCGACCGGGGTGGGGGGTGGGGCTTAGAGAACCCGACTTTAACAGTGTATGTTCAGGTTCCCCAGGGGGGGGGGGTTGCAACCCCCCCAACCCCCCCCCCCCTAGATCCGCCACTGCTTATACTCATTGGCTTCTTATACATATACTTCGGATAATCGTAACTTCGGTTACTTGCAACTTTTTTGCTGACAAACGGAAGTTGCAATTAAGTGGAGTGCACAAGCTGTACTTTGAATTCTCACCCCCTATCCATGTACCCCTGTGAGGGGTGAAACCGGCACCCCGTCATATTAAACCCCGAAATTATTCTTAGCTGGAATCGCGCCGGAGGACCATCGATCGCATCTGTCCGTGTTACACCAAGAACATACAACAACATATCGCAACCATCCGATTCCTGGCGCTGCTTTTATCTAAATTATAGGTTTCGCGTTGGAGTGAGCTGAACATATATTATGTTTGGTAACTTAAAAAAGGATTTTTTGGGGAACACCAGCCTTTAATCAAAATGTGACTGATATAATGATATGCTACTTTATTGACGATCATAAATGGAGGACAAGAACCGTGCGCATTTATCACATCACTCCAATTTACACGGACCGCATCTTGTCGAATTCTGGTGAATTATTTCTTGCAACAAACTCCCCGGTCATAGGTAGTCTACATACAAACTAGACATAGCATTAAAATACTAACATCATACAATATATTGTCGCCATACTTTTTTACATTGCTTCACTGATTAGGGTAACAATATGCAGGATGAAATGCATGAATGACTTGCTTTAGAGAAATTCCTCAGATAAAAACACACAACATGCGCGTGGCACACGCTACAAGGGAGGCCTCTAGGTTTCAAGCCCTAGCTGCGCTACGTCATTATTACATGTGCTTTTCATATTGTTGATGTTGCAGCGGCCTGTCTGCCATTAATGGACTTCCGTTGCTTAGCAGCCTCAGCGAGTTGCCGAAGTTCCTCCTCGCGGGCCTGCTGCTCCTGTATCTCAGACACTCTGTTCAGGAACTATAACAAGAAAATTCACAGGTCATTACTTATATTATCAACAATATAACAACATTCAACATTGAACTTTATTAGGAATGGATTGTAAACATGTGTGCTCTAATACTAACTGAATAAGTTAGAAACTTGCGAAATACAAGATAACAAAAATGACCATGATCGAAGGACATTAAATGCGTGATACCTGCACATATACATTGAATATAATTTATGTAACATGAATAACGAGATAGTAGCATATATAAGACTCATTCATGCATAATACAACATGTTTCTTAATTTAGATAACTGGTCTTCGATCGCATTGCAAAACAATGTCATTTCAAATGCAGAAGATGTTGATAAAAACTGCATTATGTAACAAAGAGGTTACATACTTCTGGTCTACGCGAATCGTGCTTCTTGTCTATAAACTCCATAAAAGACTTGGCTCCATGCATTGGTGCCAGGTCGTAATCCTGTGTACAAGAAAAATATAGGTCAAGTAAGTAACGGGACTATATCTAAATGTTTCTAAAGCAAACATACGGGCTACATTTATAGAGCTATTAATCCTATCGGAATAATGACAGGGATAGTGATATGTGAAGTGATATTCTACTCCAATAAGTTACCAGGTACGATGATAGACCCGATCTGTCGATGTGACGCTTTAAAAAATTCATTGGCTGCTTGGTTTAAAGTGCGACGCCTTAACTTATGTAGGTCAGTCATATCTCAAACAATCGAAAGGGTCAAGCTAAACAGGAGCCATATGTCCTACTTTTTGCAAAGAAAGAAATGGGAATCATTATTTTGTACAAACATAGATATTCGCACAGATTGGCAGGGTGCTCCACACTTTACAAAGTAGACAGACAAAGCATTTGGAGCAGCCAGCACATTGTCATTCACAACCGTTTTTTTTTTACCTTTTAACATATTTAATATGAAAAAAGCAGACGGCGCAAGTTATACGAGTAGTCGGCGTTATCGCCGGCCGCTGGGGCTTGTGGAGTACTCTGGATGGGTTCGAACCACGCGTATCGCCGGCTTGTTGAAATGAACTAGGAAGCTCTGAGCTCTGTATGCCATACCGCAATTAAAGCGATCGAGATAGAGAGGATGTTCTAGGAAACCTACTTTCGAGGTGCATTACAACACCTGTCTTACGATCACTCTTGAAACTGGAACTAAAGTGGGCGAATAAGAGGACAGCCATTGCCGTTGGTGCTATATGTTATGGATACAAGACGAAGTAAGACAAGACTTGGCCGTGCAGAATCAAAACGAACAAGTTAGGGTTTAAGGATGTATGTACGCATATGTACATCATTTCAGTCAATTAGTGACTGATTTTGCCATCATGATTTTTTTAGCACGTCAACCATCTTTTTCTTGCTGTACGTATTTCGTTTCCTCCCATATGCGATGCCCCCCAGATGATTATAAATTATCACCCTATTTGAATGTTACTCCGCGCTCTACAAAGAAAATTATCAGTATCCTATAAGTTAATTGTTTATGACAGATACGATAAATCCTGCTAATCGGTTACAAAGCTTCACATCTGGATTCATTGCACAACCCCAACCGCCCTGCTAAATCGGCACTCCCCCGCTAGCTACTTGAAACTGACAACGCCTAGAAAATTCACGGGTTATCTGCAACAGCATCCGATTTGTGCTACAATATTGTACATTTCAAGCATCACATGACATAAACGCCAGTTCAGGACGGGAATTGCTGACTATAATACGGAATAGCGGCATGGCCATAGTACAGGGGTTGCCTGATAATAAGAGCTAATGGGAGAAAGTTAGGGACTGCATGGAGTCACTAGCCGTAATAGAGACGAGATCGTAATCAGGCGGTGAGATTGTAAACAGGCGTGAGCATGCGTTGTAGGGGACTGAAAGAGGGGGGGGGGGGGGGTCCAGTGTCGCTTTTTTCTAAAATGCCACTATCTGTGTCGATGTCTTTTTTCCGATCCAGTGTTGGAATCTGGGGGTCACTGATGTCGAATGACATCATTTTCCTAAATGCAGGTGTACCGAGGAACTTGTTGACACACTCAACATTCGTTAAATTGGGCAGCCGATCAAAACTATTTCGCAATAGCATAACAGCGTGAAACATACCAAAGTGTTACTTTTCTTTTTCGCCTCTGACATTTCTTGGTCCTTGAGTTCTTTAGGATCTTTCAACGGTTCCTCGTAAGGCCGCAGCTTCCAGGATTTGGGATCGAGATACCAACCGCCATATTTAAACTTCACCCAACTGGGCGTATAACTTGCGGAATGATTCTGCAAAAGATGAGACCATGCACAGGCTGAACAAATTAAGCGTTCATTTCAAGGACGAAGCTCAGCGCATTAGTCGCGCATTTGCCCATGCACCTATTAAATGTAATTGCATGGTCATCCCGTCGAGCGAGTCTCGATCGGCAATGCCGCGCACTCACATGTGCACCCAAGCCCTATCCCCGACACCCCGTAACCTATACACGCTGTCGTACTGTATGTATTGGGTTATATCTCATGTCGAGTACCCTATATATATATATACGCTACATCTAAAGATAAACACGAGCCTCAACACTAAACTGCAGATCATCTGACATGGTTCTCTATTGGCGCGAGTGCCCCAAGGCAATTCAGCCCGCTTGGAGAAGGGCCAGGTACTGACCCAAGATTGCTTCTTGGTGTCCCAGTCTTCGCCAGTGGCCCTGGGCGCCTGTTCTGTCTGTGGTATGGCGGCAGAGAGCCGGAGCTCGGGTGGCACATTGGTCAGCTCCACCACGTGGATGGGCACGGAGAGCGCCGGCTTTGTCTCGTAGCCGCTGGCGAACAAACTCGTGATAGTCGACTCCTCTATGTTGTTGTTGTCACCTCCAAGACTGGCAACCCATTCGCAGAATTTCTCGGTTACACCATGTATATGTTCATCCTGCCAAAAAAAATATGCAGAATTAAGTCGACGTAAAGTGCACAACAGCAGGCGTGCACGGAATTTATGTACTTTACGCGTACCTGCATATGTTACTAGCGCACGGGTTCTCATATTTACAGGGTACACGTTTGTTAGAACCCAAAACCTCATACTGACGAAAACGTCACACAAAACGGCCTACACCGTCTAGGAGCAATCATTCAGTTCACGCTGTGCCTCGATCGCTGTGACGTGAGCGCGCATGCATCGAGCCCGGGTCGAATACCAGTTCGGCCACGGCTACAAATTATCGTTTATTGACGAGGGCACTGCATATATATGAGGCAGTATATAGCCCTTCAGTTTCAGATATATTTCAGGTATATGGGGTCCCCCCCCCCCCCGAGTCTGACCCTTTGCACTTTTACCGTATAATTTTCCTTTGAGTCACATGTGTCCTCGCCCCGTCTCCTTTAAAGATGTCACCCTGGATTGTGCGAGCGCGATAACTGGGATAGTTGAAGTCAAACTTAAAACTGTATGTTCCATTCTACCAATTAAGGTTTGACGTTTTCGTCGATCACGCTGACGTTTTGGGTTCTAACACACGTTATAGAAAACTCTCGATATACCTATTTTGTACACATCATGAACCATCTGCGTATAGAAAGTTTTGGTCTGGTATTTGTATACTGAGTATAACGTGAATAACGCAGGACTTGATATTACCTGTGAAGGCGAGGTAAGCCTCCGATCAGCTGCTGCATTCTTATCTTTACCCTCCTTGTCCTCCTTACGTGGCAACCAGCGGTAAGGGTTTCTCACTTGGGTTTCATCCTCCCTGGAAGCCGAAGAGTTATCAACGTACCATACGTTATTCAAGCATATGCGGACTTGCTTGAATATAGATATGTATGGTCACCACATACGTCAATGGCAGAATGTGTATACATTTTTTGCCAATCATGTACATGTAACATTGGAATGGAAATATTTGAACTGTGTACGCGGAACACAGATAGACTTTCTTTTTTGTGCACGCTTCTTTTGGAGGTGACGTGTATTAAATAGATACAAGAGTCAATATCTGGCGTCATTCTGCGATTGGCTTAATTGCATGGTTCAATTAAGAATCGCCAGAAAAGCAGAGAATTCGCCGGACGTACACGTGATAAATTAGCTAGTCTGGTGACCAATTATAAGCCTCATATATGCACAGGACCAGCCTGCAGACCTATGATAGGGTGCCTGTACAGTGTCATACACATTCATTTATGTTTCCTGCACACGTACGATGCATGGCCAATACTTAATTCAGAGTATATATATCATACGCAGTCCATATGCATGGAGACAACGCTACGTGAGCACTAGACACACAGTACAGACTGAGTACCCAGCTAACACATAACGTTTTTAGAACCTTTTTATAACTTTTTTTTTGGTTTTCATTTGGTTATAATAAATCATAACGTTTTTATAACCATATAAAAACGTTTTAGATGTAATACTTTTCAGGCTTGTAATTTCTGCGGTTTAAAGAACGTTTTTTGATCTGGAAAATTTAGGTGCCGAAAAGACGTTCTTGTCGATGCAAAATCACGTTTCAAACTAAATGATTCACAAGATGAAAATAAGATACATCACTTGACAGTGGATACAGTCAAAGTATCGGTGAGCAACAGATTCCTGGTAAGAGCTGCATGAAGACCGTCTGCTGAAAGTGCGCCTGTTAACTCATAGCAACTAACCCCCCCCCCCCCCCAACCCCCCCGGCCGCGACTGGACATGATTGAAGATGGTTGCAAACGTCCACTCGTTGCTGCATATATTGTATATAGTCAAATAAGGGTCTAGAAGCGGTAAATGGCGAGACGCGACACATGCATATTTAAAAAATCGACATTCGACATTGACCCCTAAACGCAGGCACTGAGGATCTGAAAAAGCTTCGATACGGAGAGTGGCATTTTAGAAGAAAAAAAAGACACGGAAAAAAGCGATGCGGCACGTCATGAAAATCGACATTTGACACTGTAAATTTTGAAAAAAACGACATTTGACACTGCGAAGTTTAAAAAATCGACGCTGGACACGGGCCTTCCAGCCAAGTAGCTGCACTTGGTCCACATTTATTTTCACCAAAGCCCCAATCGTGCCCGGTGTTGGGACATATGTTTCCGTACTAAATGTGTTCGTCTGCCGTAATGCGAGGTCTGTCCACTTGAACTGAAAAAAATTGTATTGAAGAAGGAATATGCCCAGTCGATATCGATCAGAAAAAGATCGGATGTAATTAGGGACCTCTCTCTCCTAGCTTGATTATCGTTCATCAGACACAAAATATCATGGACGCTTGCATAGGCAATGCCTTTACATTTCCTAACATCGGCAACACCCATTTTCCGTCATTTGGGGTCGGTGGCCTACCTTAAACATGTGGGAAAAGGAAAATCTACATAATCATATGGTTCACCTTCAAATGACCACGGCGCCCTTAATATTGTAGGTTACCTTTAGCGCTCTTGCCATGCTCTGGCCGTGTATACTTTCTATATTACTCTCCCTAACTTTCATTTTAAACTTGCGTAAACAAGCCAATTTGTTATCATAAAAAAATACATTTTTTCACTTGCAGACGTCAAATACCTCAAAAATGGGTCGAAACTCATCTGCAAATGTGTTAAACATACACGATGGTTGGCTGTACTACAACAATCGACAAAAACATTTGCAAAAAATATCTTTACTATAGCCATAAAGAGCAAAGGCGCTACTTAACAGTTAACAGACTTTTTTTCATTATATCAGTTTGTACCCTCTAGGTAGTGATATAGTACGACTCCCGAGCTTTCTTTTCGAGTATTTATAATATCCAGACGATCATTATTTCTTACCGAACGCGTCATAAATTGTCGACCATTTTGATCATTTTGGTCTATATTTCCCTTTTCAAGGTCAAATCGCGTCCCATTACAATCGATATTGTTCTGATCGATATTCATCCATACACTGCAGTCAATTTGGCATAGTTCTCACTCAAACCCTGTGCCAAACGGACTTTTTATAGTGGCGAACGACACATTTAATAGGCTAGGGGGCGTCAAATTACCCTAGGCATGCAACAAATTCCAACAATTCTTGACAAAAAATTTCACCTTGGTATGAATTTCACCTTCGAGTATGTTAATAACCTTGACCTATTACATGACATACTCGAAGGACAACTTCCAAGGTCGGTGGTAAGGGTACGAAAACATGGCAAAATGTCTTTTTAATGCATATGGCGAACCCATTTTGTACAGTTGACTGCGACCTCATTTTTAATAAGATAAGGGCCCAAATACACACATTTGCCAGTCAGAAACTATTATTATACATGTAGTCTGAAATTAGATATCTAACCGACTTACTCTAGCTACAATAACTCATTTTCCATCAAAATATACACTTTTTGAGACTATTTCTATATATTGACAAAACTTGACCTTTTGGCTTTCCATCTTTCCTCTAACTTCACATTTTCTGAACGAGAACATGCAAAGACAGTTTTCTGTCAACAATATACAAAGATAACTTCATTTCCCTCACAATTAGGGCCTTTTCATTTCCTAATATCAGCAACACCCATTTTCTTCGATTTGGGATGGGTGGCCCAGCTTAAACATCAGGGAAAATGAAAACTTACATAACCATAGGGGCGACCTTCAAATGACCACGGCACCCTTAATATTGTAGATAGAAACTTCTGGTTACCTTTAGCGCTCTTGCCATGCTCTTGCCGTGTATGCTTTCTATGTCACCCTCCCTAACTTTTATTTGAAACTTACGTCAACAAACCAATTTGTCATCATAAAAAAATACATTTTTTCACTTGCAGACGTCAAATACCTCAAAAATGGGTCGAAACTCATTTGCAAATGTGCTAAACATACACGATGGTTGGCTGTACTACAACAATCGACAAAAACATTTGCAAAAAATATCTTTACTATAGCCATAAAGAGCAAAGACGCTACTTAACAGCCAAAATCAAAGTTTTGGCGGGAAAATTTGAATTCGTGATTTTAGGACTTTTTTTCATCATATCAGTTTGTAGCCTCTAGGTAGTGATATAGTACGACTCCCGAGCTTTCTTTTCGTGTATTTATAATATCCAGGCGATCATTATTTCTTACCGAACGCGTCATAAATTGTCGACCATTTTGATCATTTTGGTCTATATTTCTCTTTTCAAGGTCAAATCGCGTTCCATTTCAATCGATATTGTTCTGATCGATATTCATCCATACACTGCAGTCAATTTGGCATAGTTCTCACTCAAACCCTGTGCCAAACGAACTTTTTATAGTGGCGAATGACACATTTAATAGACTAGGGGGGCGTCAAATTACCCTAGGCATGCAACAAATTCCAACAATTCTTGACAACAATTTTCACCTTGGTATGACCTTCACCTTCGAGTATGTTTGTAATCTAGCTTGACCTGTTGCATTACATACTCGAAGGACAACCTCTAAGGTCGATGGCAAGGGTGCGAAAACATGGCAATATTGTATATTAGTGTTTTAATGTATGATTGTTTGCATATGCATTGATTAAGTTATTACATATGTCATGTGCAGTTTTTAACCATTGGGGACCATCCGTACCCCTCCCAGTGTGCACACACCATACATTCCACGTGATTTACTCGGCACCACCGACGTTCCACAAATATTTCACGTTTATTTTGTATACAAGAATTCAACGTGAACAAATCACACGTATTCCACGTGATTTATACCTAGAAACAAGCCAGAGTGGTGCCAGCACCAAATGTTGACAGACCTTTTTGTCATATTTCAATGTTGGTTGAATCATTTAAAGTAATATAATATTACTAGTAGAACTGCACCCAACTAACATTGGGTCAATACCGGCACATTGGCAGATTACCAATTCATGTTAATTCATGTTAAAGAGTAACGACGCCGAGAGACTCAAACACGGTTCCGCGGTGTGACATGCGAAAGTGTCCCCTCAGGCCCCGGGCCCCATGCGCAGATGCTCCCCCCCCCCCCACCATCCCTACGTAAAACACATAGGGTAATATGTAGACCCTCTTGGCCCATGTTTTCGAACGGTGCCACAAATACAGGGGGGTATCTCCGCGTGGGGTCGATCCGGCATACCACACATGCGGAGAATAGATCTTTCCACGTGCATGTGCCCTGGAACATGATGAAGGTCCCTCACCCCTCCCCCTCCATCACAACCTCCACCCCAACCCCCTGTCCCTTGAATGACTGTGGGAGACGCTAAATTGCGGCCAATCATGCACCTCCATACAGCGGAAGTGGTGACCTCCTTAGAAGCTATTGGGTGGGAGAAAAGCTTGCGGTCGCGCCGGGCTTCCAAATGTTTTGGCGGCAGATGTCGTCTGTGGTTTGGAGACAAGAGCCTGGATATTTTACGCACAGTTTTAGAAGTTTCGTCTACAGAAAACTTATGGTGAGTAAACAATGATGGAGTTGATATTATAAGCTTACATAATGTGAATGTGCCGTTATAAATTTTTTTATTATATACATGTATATGTCTATGGACAGGCTCGGTATCTTGCCCTGGAAAATGTCTGAGAGCGTTTAAAACATTATTTTCTTGTCGGTGGTGCGTGCCTAATAACGGGACCACAGTCTTCTTGCGAATCATGATTGTTGTTGTAGCCATAGCATAGATAGTTCACTACAATATTCGTCTTAATGAATGGTAAAATCCGGCTAGCGCAGAACTTTTGTGCCTCATTAGGTCACATGCATCTCGTCTGGATCGGTTAAGCCGAGTCCAGTCTCCTCCACAGCCCCCCACTGGCACTGCGTGCACGCTCACTCAGATGCGAGCGGAGTGGGGCTATGGAAGAGCCCACGTTTGAGCCCACCGCCCCTCTACTGCCGATGCTGACACTCCACCCCTCCCCACGGCTATGTTCCCTCCCTGCAGTCACCCCTGTCTCACCCACTTCCAGATCACCCCACGCCGCCCATCTGCTCCCTTGTCCACCCCTACCAGTTTACCGCCTGCACCCAACCCCTACGTCTGTCGTCTGTAGATATACCCTTAGCTTCTACAGCCTACACTCCCTCCCCATCCCTCGGTCGCCTATATATGTTAGTTGAACTAAAGAAAAAAATTGTTTATCGTTTTGAACTCTTGTAACATTGACTACATGCGCTCACTATCCCTTCGGTGGCTGAACAGGCGGGAATTATCAAAGCCACACCTAATGAGTATCAATGATTTAGAACTCGTGTGTGACACGTAATGTGGTTTGTTCGAATATAAGTTATACCTCTAACGGGTACCCTTTCACTTTAGCTTTAAATGGTGTGTCGTTACATAATTATAAAGGTATATACTGTTGACACTGCAGCAAACTACTTAAAGCGGGTGTCCAACCTAATTTAATCACGATCTGCACCGAAAGTTTACATCTTAAAGTTAAATTGGCGAGTGTTAACGCTTCGTTTCGGCCGACTGGTAAGGAGAAAATTTTTTGAGGTAACCCGCCCCCAGCAATGTCGAGCAGAGCGCCATTTTGCCGGTAGCGGTGACGCGTATTGTGACTATTCATGTGGTACCGCCTTATGTTATCACTCGCGGAGAGAGGGATCAGGGCCGCTATTTACAGATGAACAGCGGCAGTTCCAAGGCGCGCAGTAGAACATGATCTGTAGTGTTTTATGGAAATGTACCATCCAAACAAATCTATTTACGTCTTGCGACGATTGACTCCGCAACAATGCCATGATTTGAGTTAGAATCGCAGCTCTTTATATTAGCGATGATCACGCGCTCTTGTTTTGCTCACACAATAGGCGCAATTTCCGGTTTGAATAAATTAGAGTATCGCCTCCTGATTGGTCAATCGCGGACACACCTTCAAAAAGGGCTGCCGCCTGGGTAGGCGGCGAAATCGAACCCGGCGGTCACTTCTAAATTTTATTGTGGACTATAGATAGAACGAAAAATTCTGTAACTTGGAGGATAGATAATTGGGTATTATATGAATCGGTAAAGCAGCGTTAGAGGCCATGCTGGCGGTTTTCTTTAAAAAACACATAATTGTATACTCTTTAAATAATTAGGCTACATTTGAAGTGTTACACGTTGAAGGTGAATTTACTACCATAGATGCAACTAGATGTAACTTTAATGGTCCAATTATTATTATTTTATTATTATTATTATTATATATTTGCATATACTTTGCAGAAGCATGCATGAAAAAGCACAGTTGGGTCAGCCAAAAGGAGGCGTTAGATCAAGTGGCAACCTTCACGGACCCCGCCAGAAAAGCGGCCTACTTTACCAGGCAAGTATAAGACTAGTATTGCTTCCTGTGACTACATTAGTGACTTCTACGATATGATCGCAGCAACGATCGTACGCAAAGGGTTTCAATCAAAATATACCATTATCAGAACAGGGGTGGATCCAGGAATTTTGAAGGGGGGGGGGGGGGGGGGGCGTGCATTGAAACTTGCGCCCGGGGGTGGGGGTGGACCAAGCCTCATGCAGGTAGCATCCTTCCTCAAACTGGGGGGGGGGGGGGTCCAGGACCCCCTGGACCCGCCCATGTCAGGATATACGTTACACTGGGCACCAATTTCGAGAATATAATTCAAGGCCTTAAATTATGCTAGTGATAAAGTAGTTGCTTGGTCTAGTGACACGCTCACATTGACCAGGCATGACACTGAGCTGTTTGTCTGGTATATTTAGACCACAAGACTTAAATCAGCAACGGCATTCATATTTGAGGTTTCAATTATGTATTTGAGTGTCCTCCTATTTTAAAGCGGCGTACAATTTTGGAGTAGCTTGCTAATTAGAATAGTTCTCGAATGTTGATTCGTTTCAGGTGACACCTGCCCCGGTTGCCCATCAGGAGGAAGTTTCGGTGGTCACCGACTCGGCGGACGACCGAGTGAGGCGTGAAAGGAGGTGCGTATATTCTGCTGCAAGTTATCGGGACCTGTAGTACTCCATTATGGCATGAGCACTAATCGTTAGAACCGCTTCTGTGACAATGGCGGACAAAAAAAGTCAACATAAGAAGTTGAATAGAATGATATCAAGGAAGATCCTGTATGGCCGCTGTATATAGCAATCATAAATAAAGCGATAAAATGAAAATTCGTTTTTGCCCAGTGCCAAATAAGGTTTTTGTAAAACGTTTTGTGGGGGGCAAATAAAAACATTTTGTGGGTGAAAAAACGTTTTGTGGGGGTAAAAATAACGACTTTTTGTGGATAGAAAAACGTTTTGTGGAGGTAAAAAAAAGTTTTAAAATAACGTTTATTTTCCGTTTATAAGTGTCCACAGAATAACGCGATTCCATCGTTTTCATTTAACGTTTTTAAAACTTTTGTGGAACATTTTCAACACATAAAAAAAACGTTTTAGTGTTAGCTGGGTAGTGTGTGAGCAGCTATATTTGGAATAACACTGCCACAATTACACAACATATAACATAAGTGCATTATTCATACTTTTGTAGCCTGGATAATCATGCAATTTTGTAAAACATTAAATCAGCAGTCGATCAATATGACTTACTTATCTCTCTTTTAGAGTCAGTGTTCAAGAATCAAGACAATCCATAATATAAATTAATATATGTATACATATACACGTACATAAAATAATAAAAACAACAACACATACATACCGGTAACCTACAATCACACAACTCTAGATCTATATACTTACATAACATTAACTTCATCAGAAGAGACACACTTTGTCTCTTCTAACGTTTTACCTTCCTCCCTTGCAATGCATGGTAAAATATTGAAGAATATATTTACCATTCCCACACAAGAAAGAACAATGGTTTCCATAGAAACAAAAATGATCATTCTCTGGTTTGTAAAAATAATGAGTCTCTTTATTTTTACTTCAACATCAAGAAGTTGTAGAAATCAAGCTCCCACTTTTCAATGGTCTGTAACTTATTGACAATTTAAAGATTGTGTATAACATGTTATTTAAGGTAATATATATCTTTGATCTTTTCAATTAATGTTCTATATATATATAGCGACAATTAATATATGGAACTGACAATACTCACTCTGCTGAATCTCTTTGTATGTTTGGATAGACTGGTGCATGTATCTGCTCAGCGTCTGTTTCCTCATAATAAGTGTCACCATCTTCAGAAGGTAAGTTCATTTCAGGATCGAGGATATCAACCACATCTTCAAACATCTGGATAAATGAATATAATAATTTTGGTTTTGTGCCATATATACTGTGTATTTATTTTTGGACAATAGCAGGTCAATTAATAAACCTCCTGGAATACATTTTGACTGTCTGAAAGGTCCTGTATGTACTAACCCTTGTAAGTAAATAATCGAATGCAAACAATTACTGTTACATATGTACCTGTAGGTGCATTTGGAAGAGAGTGTAAAAAGAGGATCTCAGAATGGACGGCCTAGCTGTAAGCAAGTTACTAGTTTAATTACAGCTCATGCTATATGATTTACTCCATTTTCAAAGTTATTTCACACATGTTCCATTTTCAGAACAAGAATGCAAATTCATGGCTTCTTACATCAGGTGGCAAACATTCCTCCAAATGTGGGTAGAGTGCCAGGGGATGCTGGGTTAATCCATACTCGACTTCCTCTATATGTTCACGTCTCTGCTGCTGTAGTGGTGTCATCTTTGAGAAACATGTCTCATCCTTATTGAACCTGCGCCTACATGCTGGCTGCTTTATAGAAGACAGCTTGTCATTGCTGCCTTTCACATTGGGAGAGATACCTTTGGGTTGCTAAAATGAATAGAAATGATTCACATATATTTGAAATAAAAATTTACAATATTTTTTATAATGCTTAAGTTTTAATTAATAAAGATATACTGCATATAATTTAATAAGTTAATTCTTTACCATAAATTGTACATACAGTGGAATCCTGCTATAATAAGACAATCTACAGATATCATTAGCAGACTTTCCCTGATAACAACTCTTAGTGTTATTATCACTGGGGCCACAAATGAGGCGGTGAGATGCAGGCCAATGTTATAGTATAGGCAAAAATTTGGGGCTGGGAAAAAGTGGTCTTAGTGGCAGAGTGGCCACATTACCAGGGTGGTTTTTCACTGTATATATATATATCAGATAATAATAATAATACTATACCTGGAGTATAATATCACCACCAGCTGGTGGTGGCAAGCCATCCCGAAAGTCATCTAATCCATCTTTTAAAAATGTCCAATTTCTTCCAGTCAAAAATTTTGAAGTGTCTTTTGGTCCTAAAGATTTAGTGTATTTAGTTCTCAGCCTTTCCTTGTACCTAAAAGAGAAAATAAATGGTAAACTAGCTACATGCAATAGATATATAGATTTAAACATTATAGTAGATTTATCGCTTCATTAATTTAGCATGATCAGTTTTATAATTGTATCGACATAAAATTATATTCAAATTAATGTAAATATATAAATAAGCCATAACCTCTTGTCACATATCATACAATAAGTCTATCAATAGATCTAGAACTTTCACTAATGTTTATTGATGACTTTTATCACAGGTTCATTGGATATCAGCATATATATATATGCTATATATAACTGATTATATAGAGCATACATAAGCATATATATAAGCTATACTGAAGTTAAATAAAAGTTGATGTTATATTAACTTATATCAAGACTTATGCATGATTCAGTGCATTAATTAATTGGCTTGAGCCAGTTGCTGGTCAATGAAAATCTAACAGGTCGTCCTTTTCCCGACAGTTCTATATCTGTATATGACAGTACCCAAACTGAGTAATGGCGCATAATAAGTGTATGAATGTTGAAATTATATGCCTTGATGCATGGCTGGCTTTTATTTTTAAGTAGGCTAACCGCTTAGCCATACATGACCCCGGCATTAGCATTACAAGCAGAGAGCTGTGCAATTAACTCTAATTTGTAGACTCTATCTTACCAAGGCTGGTCGTATATTCTTTTATCAGCATATTGTGCTTCTGCCATGTGAATTGATATAACAGTTAAAAATGGATGCTAAAGTACAAGAAGGATTATCTGAGTCTGTGCAATAACACTTCTTGTTGAACACTGACAGATCCCAACAACAATAGCCTAACAGTCAGAAACTGAGAAACGTCATAGTCCAGTGTTTACACCTTATTACTGCCAACCCAAACCCGAAACATATTACTCTGCTAGAAAAGTAGTACTACCTGTAATGATTGCTCGAGGATAAAATAAAGAGACCAGTTGTTAATTAAGTGCCGCTTTTGTTTTATATAAGTTCTTAAAACGCTTCCTAACATCTGATAATATGACTCTGAAAAGAAAGTACGAAGTAAGAATACGCGAATAAATATTAGTTGCAAGGCAAAGCTCTTCAATCGCCATGGGAAATGTAGGAGGAGGTAAGAAAATAATTTCCGGCCACTTCCACAATCAAAACACGACTGAGGGGATTCCGGTCGAAATATGGCTTCACCAACTGCGGAGGTACTTTCTACTTTATTCTTAGATGTTCGCGTAGATCTAAATCTATAT
Source organism: Arenicola marina (assembly GCA_964019135.1). NCBI lineage: Eukaryota > Metazoa > Annelida > Polychaeta > Arenicolidae > Arenicola > Arenicola marina. The sequence continues at coordinate 4,702,792 of OZ025260.1, read as the reverse complement.
GTTTGAGTCTTTACTAATATACATGAACAATACATGAAGCATACGAATAGTAAGCCTATATATCCGGCTTAAATCATTATTCACTACACAAAATCATCATCAAATGAGATGTCCCGATTATCGCCCAAGACAAGTGTCCAGTGGCAGTGACGGTGCAATATTCGGCCAATAGTCATAGAATTGATCATATTCATTAGCCCATATTAATTTCGTATATATATTTATGTTAGACCGTGCGCTAATAGAACTGGGCTCATTCTCCTATAAATAAACCCTGTGACTATTCATATGGCATATGGTCATATGATATGAAAAACACTGAAACAGATTAAAATAAACCCTGTGACTATTCATATGGCATATGTAGTAACGTAAGGTGATTTTTTTTAATAGTAAAAATCATTTTTAAATGTCATTATTTAATTACGCATTAGGAAGAGGAGTTCAAACATGGTTTTCTTTTTTGTCTAGCCCTAATATTAGTGAAGTTACATTTTTTGTAAAAAAAAAAAATAGCACAATTTTTATTAAGCTCAATTTGGGTAAATAATAGAAAAGTGACCTCAGTCTATAACATGAAAACTATTAGACGTAGGATTATCAGCTTAGTATGAAATAAAAGTAAAAAAAATTCTCTTTACGAATATATCATGATTTATGACATACATTGCAGAATTAATACAAATATAAAATAATATATACTGGGATTTAATAAAAAAAATATTTAAAACTAAAGGACATTGTAACAGTAATCATATTAAAAATGTGCTTACTTTCATTCTGATGGTTTACAAATGCCAAAACTGTTTTAGTAGATCTGTAAAGAAATATAACAGTAAAGATATATAGCCAACTTTAAGATATCAAACCTCAAAAAATTTAGTTAAATGTCATTAAATATATGCAAATTCGCATAAAAAAAATGAAAAACAATATTTGACCTAACCATCAGTATAATTATGAAAAAATTACAATAATATAAAAGCTCAAGAGTTACATTCTTGTATTAATTGCTTTCCGTGAGAAATAGGTTACAAGTTACAAATTGCTTAACAACCTTCATAACAAAATTACTAAAATATTTAGACAATAATTAGTTCAGTATCAAAAGAAATACCTTGTATAGCCAATAACATGATTAATAGTAAACCCAAGATTATGATTCTGACATTCAATAAAAGCTTAAATGATGCCCTATTTTAATATAAATGTGTTTTATGATATGTGATCTGCAACATAATATGTAAAAATATATACCAGTAGTCAAATTACCTAGTCCTATCATCAATTTGCCTTACCGTTGTTCTGATGGCTTTAATATAAATGGCAACATCGTATCAGTAGAACTACAAAGAAATATAATAGATCTATTAATTAATATGTTAAGACTGAAATAATCAAGGTAACCATATTTTACTACAATGAAATATTCCTAGATATAATAAAAATGTTGAAGGAAATTATTTTACAGGGCATAGCATCACAATGACTGAAAACAAATACAAGAATTACAGTTTTGTTATATATATTCCATTCAATAATAAGCAAATGAATATACAACAATATTATATGTAGTACATACCATAACATGCATAACTGATCTAATTGTGCTTTTTAGCTCTAACATTTTTTAATATAAATACTACTTCAATGCAATTTTAGGACATGCCAGCTAAACTGGGCCAAGGAACCTTCTTAGATGATGAATGGATGCGCATGAAATTAGCATAGCTTGTATGAAACACTTTCAGAAACTGCTAGATTGAAATCATATATTTGCACTTACAACCAAGTGGCAGGCACTGTAACATGTCGCATGCACTATACCAATAGCCCTTACCATAGAAAAAATTATTTCACAAATAATTTGATATGTTGTAAATATATATATACTATATATGCTAGATCGATATAAATGACCATTTTACTTTGGGTGAAATTCCTATGAAATAATCCTATAAAGAATATTTATATATTATACATATTAAAATAATATATTAAGCTTACACCAAATTAGTAGATGATTTTTTTTTTTTAATCATTTTTTAAGCATATAATTTAATAAGACTTATTTTATTTTAAAATTACAACAGAAACTGACATGTTCATTATACATCCCATGGTTTGGGTCGATATAGGCTTGCCATATGAAGTCGTCTTCCAAGTCAGAGGTAGAGCTCAGAGACATAGTGATGTAACATTTAACTTAGCTTGTAGAAATCTGTAAAAAAAACATTTCTTTTAAAATTGACTGCATTGATATCCCTTTAAATCTTCTATCTATGATTGGCATCAATGATCATTATCAATGAAATAAATGTAACCCCAAAGATTGTATATACCAGAATCCTTGGTAACACTACTAAGCAATGGCAAAGGCACGGGTGTATCAGCGCTACTTATTCTAATGCCATATCTCCCCCTGCGAACATGTTTACTACGTGTTGGCCCATACGTAAACTGGAGTCGGACGTGCAATAAATGGAACAGCCTCAATGTAATTTGCATACACAAAGCATGATGTCACATGAATGAGTTGTATCAGGGGCCCAGTCAGATTTTTGCCCGTCCTACAGCCACAGATATCATTGACATATGGATTTATATCATATTCTTTCACTTTGCTAATACTGAATACATATATATTACTAGCTCAATATTTTGTATCACGTCGTCTGCTGCCGTCGGTGGACCTAGTGCTTCTTCCGGTGGCATTTCCGGTTCAGCAACACACTGACCCCCACTTCATTAAATATTTTTTTAAAGTAACAATACCATAATAATTCCTTTCAAAAGTGGTACCAAACGATTCAGTGATCCTTAATTACTTTAATTTTCAACCTTACAAGGCGTTATCTCAAACATTTACTACTTTTAGTAAAACATGAATTATATATATGCAAATAGCCATTTCTTACCAGCTCTTCAAAAATCGGAATTGGCGGGATAACGCATGCGCATTATATCTTACCTCATTCCCTGGCAGTTTTGCATAACTTTATGTAGCATTTCATGGCGAAATGACGCGTAACAAATGACCACTGAGGTACGGGGTAATCTGGGTCAGCCATTTTTGCATATCTCGAACGGATGCACTGCAGCGCCACCTACCTCGCTGGCGTTACTAGCATATGGTCATATGATATGACAAACACTGAAACAGATTATAATGGAGCAGAGTGCCAAACAAATAGTCTGCCATATTATTGGTCTACATGAAGAATTAAATCATCGCTATATCCATATAGAGCCGAGTGCCATATGAATAGTCTGTTGTGTTATTAGTATATGCAAAATTAATTTACATAGGCTCAGTCAGCTGGCTCGTGAGGGACGGGGTGGGTGGCTGGGGCGGCGGGTGGGGGTGTTTTCTATGGGGGCTTGGTTTGTCAGTTCGTTGAGGGGTGGAATGGCAAACTTGAAAGGAGGCATTAACTGAGGGATTAAGATTAAGTTACGGTCAAGATCGCGACATGCCTGCCTGGCCCCCACAGGGTGTTAATTAAGCGGTTTAACAGTCTGGGCTGTTTGAGATTGCATTGAAAGCAAAAGGCGGGCACTGACGATGACACATTTTATTCATACAAATAATCAATTATTAGGAGACGAGGCAGGAGCAGCAGCGGCAGGAAGGAACCAGGGGTAGGCCAGCAGCAGCTGGAACCACAGTCCGCACAGACCCAGTCGGCCAGGGACTAGGCAGGGAGGTCAGCCTGGGGCGCGTAGGGGACAGCGGCTTGGGGGACGTCGGGGACAGCGGCTTGGGGGACGTCAGCCTGGGGCACGTAGGGGACAGCGGCTTGGGGGACGTCAGCCTGGGGCACGTCGGGGACAGCGGCTTTTTGGGGGACATCGGCTTGGGGGACGTCAGGGAAGGCGGTTTGGGGCTCGGCGTGGACGCGGACTTGTGCCTCTCTGGGGCCTACGCTTCCGGCCGTGTCTTGGCCCTCTTCCAGTTGATCTGCTGGTTGACGTTGATCCGCCCTTGTAGCGTTGGCATCAATGCCAACTCGCCCGGTGTCACCCTCTGCCACAGCATCTGCAATGCGTAGTCGTATTAACACACACATAATGATACTATATTATATGACATTATATATATATATATATATTACATAATGATATTACATTACTTCATGATATATTACAAAGGGCAAGGCCGTTGTTGATTGAACGAACCTCTTCCGCAATAGATGCTGCTGAGTTGAAAGGTCTCTTGAGTCCCTCTTGAGTATTGCCGCAACCTTCCCACCACCTGTTTCAAATGGAAACAGAACAACGTTAGTTAATAAAAAGTAGCTTGCAGGATTTTAAATGATGTCATAAATGCTAATAAATCAATAAATAATCAATAAATAGTAGCTTACAGGATTTTAAATGATCTAATAAATGCTAATAAATCAATAAATGATAAATAAAGAAATAAATAATTACCGGGTAGGACCGGACAGTTGTGGCCATGCATCCCGGTTATGTAGATGCCGTCCAAGTAGGTCACCTGGGCCCGACACGGTGGGCTACGCCCCCGAAATGTGCACCGCCACACGATCGCTGTCCGACGCTTGTCGACCTTCAGTGTGTACGTGTGTCCCACATTTTCGACCAAAAGAACCTGAATATAATATAATATAATATAATATAATATAATATAATATAATATAATATAATATAATATAATATAATATAATATAATATAATATAATATAATATAATATAATATAATATAATATAATATAATATAATATAATATAATATAATATAATATAATATAATATAATATAATATAATATAATATAATATAATATAATATAATATAATATAATATAATATAATATAATATAATATAATATAATATAATATAATATAATATAATATAATATAATATAATATAATATAACATAATATAATATAATATAATATAATATAATATAATATATGCATACCTTTCCATTCTTTGATGCATCGCGCTCAACGTGATACGCGATCGGGCGCTCAGGGACTTCGAGCGGCTGCACAAAATGATGCGCCACTCTGTACCTTGCGGGCTGCACGGGTAGCTGGTACGCAGGCATAGCCGGAATCGGGGGCAGGTCCGCAGCAGCGGCAGGAACCGGGGGGAGGCCAGCAGCAGCTGGTACCGCAGCAGCGGCAGGAATCGGGGGGAGGCCAGCAGCAGCTGGGACCGCAGCAGCGGCAGGAATCGGGGGGAGGCCAGCAGCAGCTGGGACCGCAGCAGCGGCAAGAATCGGGGGGAGGCCAGCAGCAGCTGGTACCGCAACAGCGGCAGGAATCGGA